>CM070562.1:90511322-91111322 GCA_036346405.1 Phyllostachys edulis | reverse complement strand
CTCCACTACAGTGTTCGCCTCCGACCTCGACCTCGCCTTCCAACTCCAGCTCGCTGAGGCCATCCAGGCATCCCTCCATGTCCGCAATATCCCCAATAACCAAGACTCATCATCGTCATCTGAAGCCGCCGCCCCTGCTTTGCCCGAGTCCTCGGACGCTGCCTACGCCCTCGCGCTTCACGCCACCGACCTCACGTGCGCCAAGGAGGACCGCCGCGATGCTCAGGCCTGCCGCGCGGTCCACGCCCGAGACGCCGCCTCCGTCTGCATCGCCACGCACGACGCCCTCTTCATGTGCGAGCTCGCCACCATCCCGGAGGACCGATGGGCCCACGACGACGACTACTTGGAGCGCCCCCTGGACACCCACCCTCTCTTCTGCGTCTTCTTCAAGGGCATGGGGAGCAAGGATGTGGTTGGGCCACGGGACCAGGTCCCTCATCTGAGAGGAGAGGAGTGGAGAAATAGAATGAATGATTTGTAGATGGAGAGATTTGGGAGAGTTGCTGTGTTGATGATTTCTTTTTAGATATCACGTTGAAGCTTCGGTGTTAGGGTCGATCCCCTCAATGCTCAGGAACCAATAGGTTTTGATCCATTTGAATCATTGGGTATTAGGATCGATCCACTTAACCCGTATTACAGAATTTTATGGAGCGGTTCAGTGAACCATTGGGTCAGACTGACCCACGCCCACCCTTATGTGTGTAAGGGGCGTATCTACGCGCGTATGTTTGAGGTGTACACGCACGTACATCTACCGATGTAATCTCGAAAAAGAAAAGGCCTCGATGTCTGGCCCACGTTGACCCCAAAGTGTTCACCCTGGATATTTACCTCCCAGCGTATGTGACAATTTGAGTCGTGCTCGTGCGTGATTCACAATGCAGCTACACGACCACAACCAAGTCCCTCTCGGGTACGATTAGCAAGCACTGTCAAATGTAACCCACCGTAACTAGCTAGCAGCTAGTCTCGTTCCCCTCCAATTAACCCCCGTACAAGAACGACTAGACTGCTCATGCACACTAATTATTCACCTGCAAGTTGTTGCCCAGCCCATGTGTCGATCATCAAACAATCTGAGCTATGTAGCCCGGCAGTTTTTAGAGTGCCTTAGCTGGTCCCCGCGCGTACGGTGGCCCGGTGTCATTTTGCCCCTGTCCGTTGCCGCATCCTCCTGGCTCAGCACGCACGACCGGTCGCGCGCTCTGGGGACAGGCACACGGCACGCGCGCATGGTACGCACGTCCGTGACGCGGGGGCTATAATTCCTCCGGCCGCCGGCCCACCGCCGCCCTGCCAGGGCCTCGTCGCCTTCCGCCGTACAGGGACGCATGATCCCGACGCGACAGTCGTGCCGTACCCCTGGCGATGGGGCCTGTCGCGCCCATGGATCCATCGTTTTTCCACGCATAGCTAGCCCACACATATCCATCCATGGGCGTCCCATGATCCCCGTCCGTGCATCCGCGCCGCGGCCGCCAACTGTACGTGCGGTGGTGTACAGGCCAGCCCATGCGCTCGCCGGCAGCAAAAGGGCTCGACTGATCGGTACTTGTCGCGGGTCGCGTCACCTCACTTGCTCAGGTAGTCATGTCCAGTTTCTCTCCCGTGTTGGGGCTGGCAGGTACGTACCAACGGGCGTTCGGCGATGAGGCCAAATTACACTGTGTGCATGTGCTGTTGTGTGTAATCGACCGTGATGACTTCTCCCGCGTTATATTTGTCTGTAGTCTATCATGCACATAAACAAAAGAAACATTAAGTCTAACAAATACTTAATAAAAAATGATAACAAATACTTAATAAAAAATGATGATACACACCTATATTAAATGGCACACCACAACCATTTAACATCTTCCAAAGTATTTAAGTAGAGATAGATAGAGAGAAAAAATTACAATAACTACACTCTAGATTTTTACAATTGACAAATATATTGAAACGGATACTCCTGATGCATGGATAAATATAGCGAAACGGAGGGAATACTTTTTCTACGTTTTGAGGTAGGTAATTTGAGCAACCTAATAAATTTATCTGGTCAAGATCAAACTTCTTACCATGCATGCATCCGTGTGATAAATCGGATGTTTTAACGATCCTATCACATGAATACATGATTACCACCAAGGTAGTTGATCAACTATGGAAGACAAATGATTATACATACAAGTTCACTTTGCACGTCTTACATGGTGAGTTATTCAACGTGCGTTTAATTTATCTTCTCTTACGAACATAGCAAATATGTTCGAGAATTGGTTAACCGGCGTTCCAAAAAAGTTAAATGCACAACTTCTGGTGGGAGCTAGTGTCTTATGTTGGTCTATTTGGTTATATCGTAATGATGTCGTGTTTGACAAAAAGATTGTCACTAACCCTTTGCAGGTTATCTTTTTTTGTGTGGGTACAGGTTGAATGCTTGGGCAAGTTTACAGAAATCGGACCAGAAGGAGTTCATGGTGGCTGGAAGCCAAAGGTTGGAGTTTGTGACGAAGCAACTTTTTAATCTCTATAGGTGGCGGTTTAGTCACAGGATTTGTAATGATTGAGTTTAATTTTAAGTCATATTTTGGTTGTAAGGCTTCAAGCCACTTTTTAAAGCTTTGGCTCTTTTGTTACTTTAAACTTTTTAATAAATTAGGTTGTGTGTATCCTTGATGCAGAGACCGAGAGAGATGTTCTCTTCCATTGTCTAAAAAAATAGAGTTTAAACCCCAATTGTCTCACATTTTGCATTCAATCGCACAAGAATAATGAAATTAACAGCACCAAATTTGTTACAAGAAAATTCAGTCTATCACGTGAGTTTGCGGGAATATTCATCCCGTTTTTATTGGTGCTAGACACTCTTTGATCCAAATATGTGTATTTAAAGCTTTAAACTCTCCAATGTATTTATTGCACCATTTCAACTCCACCTGCAAAACCCTCGCTCCGCATGCATGGCAAATGCTCCTAGATCTGTTTCACTCATCAGTTTTTGTGGTCTCTCTTTGTTTCATCCCGCCGGGCGGGGGGCATCCGCACATGATATGGTTTGCACCAATAGCAAACACTGTACTCTCTGTCAATATGTGCACCACCCGTTGGTACCGGACTAAGCATGAACCGGATAAGACCTATTTGTAGTTAATGTAAAATAAACTTTTCTAGTTTTTTTATACCGGAAACGGCAGGAGAGGCTCTTACGGTATTAAATATATTAAAAAACAAATATGTACAAACGAAGAACTAAAAAACCAAAACTATTTACAGGAATAAACTATTCTAGTTGGCTTTCTAAATTATGTTGCTAACGTAATGGGTAAAGCCCGATTAGTTAAGAGAATATTTCATCGATTCAAAGATTGTCGATATCTACTAACGCATATGATAACAACCAAACTTGACCCTCAGTTTTTATAATTTGTCAAACACATCTTAGATTAGTGTAAATTAACACATCTAATAAGTATCCACTTACTTGATGATGGGTTGTCAATTTTACAGTATGCTGATGACACGATTCTCTTTATGAATAATGATTTAGAACAAGTAAAGAATCCCAAACTTATTCTATGTGTCTTTGAACAATTACCTGGTTTAAAGATTAATTTCCATAAGAGCAAAAAAAAAATTTGGTTCTGCCAAAGAAGTTGAACCACAGTATACAAAGTTATTTGGTTGTGAAGTAGGGACTTTTTCTTTCAGGTACTTAGGTATCCCTATTCACTTTAAAAAATTAAGGAACACTACTACACAAAGGATCATCACAGACGGTTCGGAACCGTCATCATAGACGGTTTTTGAACCGTCTGAATTTATGTGTCAGTGATAACGGGCGGTTAACACAGACGATTTTTGAGCCGCCTATGATAAGTCATAACACGGACGGTTTTTTTTATTTATTAAAACCGTCTGTGAAGACCTACTATCACAGATGGTTTCTACCAACAACAGTCTGTGATATGAAGGATATCACAGACGGTTCTATTACGAACCGTCTGTGATTGGAGACATATCACAGACGGTTACTAACAATAACCGTCTGTGATATCCGATATTTCACAGACGGTTGTTAGTGGAAACCGTCTGTGCTAGTAGGCCTTCACAGACGATTTATATAATAAAACCGTCTGTGATAGTTCGTTATACCTAACTTTTTTTTTTGATTCTCGGCTAGCCTCAGGAATCAATAGCTATGCCCTCTAAAAACAAACAAGTAGAAAACAGATAAATCACAGATGAATTAATTATTGATAACTCAAAATGATTATTTACAACTCAAAATCAATTACAAAATAATATGTTCAAGTATTGTCGCTAGAGTTACAATTGAATTACAACTACTCAAAGTGAATTACAATTGAATCAATTGTTTGAAGATCGTTCAGCGGTGTTGACAGAGTGAAACTCTCCGCTTGTGTTAACGATTTCCGTCTTGATGAAGCTGCAGAGTATCCCTCGAACCTCCGAGATTTCGGTCATAACCAATGCATCTAAATCGAGTATCAGGCCCTGGCGCTAGCAGGAGTAAAGTAGTAAGCATATATATTTAAATTTATAATTAGGAAATTATTATTATGAGATTGACAAACCTCTGGATCATTCGTCTTAGCACTCATGATTTGCTGCATATGACGACAAACGTAGAATACACATAGGTGATCTTGTTTTTGCTGGTGACACTACAAAAATAGGATTATATATATAGATATAGTCAATTCGAGACGCATTATTACAAAGTGTGATATAGGATTATTGTATTGTAGCGCATACCAGAAATCGCGTCTTGTGTTGCAGTGTGGTGCTCGATTCCTTATGTGTCCCTCCCTCGACAACATAGGCGCTGAACGACCTACGTGATTCAAAAAAGTTATCCTTGGCCATTTCAAACGAAGGAAGACTACAATAGAGTTATGTATGGAGGAAATGAGCATACCTGTCGAGTATTCTTTGCACAAGGGTGGAGTAATGGTTTTTGTTGAGTAGGGAATCAAGGTATATTACATTGTTGCTCCTTGGTACAATGACAAAAAGGATCCAGTAGAACCTACTCATGTATGCTGCTATAGTCATTAAACCAAAGTTCGTGCTGCGTATAAAGTACAAATGAAATTTGTATAGTAAGTAGTAAAGCACTTACTTCTGGTTGTAGGACACCATTATGTAGTCCTTGTCGCCCTGAGCAAGCAATCCCGTCGTTATGTATTTCACGACGTAGAACGTGTCTTCCGTGATGCATTGCTTAGAGAGCAAGTGTGGGTCAAGGAAACCCACCGGTTCTCGTCATCGCTAGGTATTTTTCATTATGTATCTATACATAAGCAATGAGTTGTGGCATTTATTAGTATTACGTGAATGCAGAACTTGATTGTACATACTTACAGTGTCCAGCATTGTAGAAGCGAGGTGTCGAGGGCATTGAGGTTGAATAGATCGAATAAGTCGTTGAAGCCCATGACGAAGTGGCCCGACTCATGGAAGAAATGCTTCTTCGTGCATCTGACGGTGATTCCAGCATCGCACCCCTTCTCTTTGGTCTTCCGCATGTACCAGACATGCAAAGACTGGCAACCTATTCCAGCGCGGGCTAATACTGTGTCGGGGCCAACAGACTTCCGAGGGAGTATGTCCCGGGCTTGGGAGGCGCCTTAATATTTTTTTGATTTTGATTTGGCCTTAACGACTCGCCTGCTACACATCTTCCCGTGAGACGACTCGGGAACCGATACGACAACACGCTTTTCTTATTCCTTCGGCATCTTCTCCACGAGAACCGATGAGGCGACCTTCTGAAGCGAAGGATGAGGTGGAGTCATCAAGGGTCCTATTAGAGATGCATGGTCAATGAGGTGGAGGGGATGAGGTGGAGTCATTGTGGGTCCTGTTGGAGGGTCCAGGGCGATGTTCTTCTTGGGCCACTGGATAAAAGTGTGCATCACATCCCATAGTGTTCTGATGTCTTCGTTCGGGCGAATCTCCAGCGGGACGACCATAAAATGGTCATGTACCATGTCCACTTGGACCCTGGCGTAACCCTAAGCCAGCTGGACACTATGCAGCGCTGTCTCTTCTTGGCATGGATACGCCATCCCCCGCCTAGCCTCAATAGAAATAAACCCAACCAGCCTCACGTGGAGCTTGCAGGGTGTCGGGTCCTACAAAACGATTCACAATTAGATAAGGCGTCCTATAGGTCTATCTTTGGAGCATTCCAGAGATGTACATTACCTTGATGTCGTCGATAGGTAATTGTGCGTCGCCATGTTCAGAATTTTGCGTGGACGCGACGCTACTCCGATGTTGAGGAGGACTGGCTCCCAAAATAATAGGGGTGGCTTGCGACTGGTTGAGGAGTTGATTTATTTAATCCTGCAATCTTATTATCTGTCCTTGAAATTTTGCAGTGAGCATCTATTCCAACCGTTCCATTGTGCTCGGCCTTAGATTTCTTCCTACTCCTACATATCTCAGAGTCGTCTGAGAATCCCTCCCTCCAAGATACGTAAAACCCAAGGCCTCGCGTTCAACCCAGGTGCACTTAGTTTCCTAGGGCCATAGATAGTATATCCTTCTCCCTGACTGCTTCGAAGGAGCCTTGGAAAAATTCGGTAGTCAATGCGTGCTGCAAGAGGCCATCATGTTATTTTAGACACTATAAAATTATGGACTTATTAACAACTAGATAGTTCAACATATTTACCATACGTTGGGACACTTCCTCGTCTACCGGGTTTGTGAAAGAGATACCGCCCGAAGACGTGGCAGATGCCCTCGCTCTTAATCAGCTTCGGGCGCGCTCATCCGTGATCCCAGCAAATGGCCCGGTTGTGTTCTCGTCCTCCGCCGTCCATTGCGTGGTTTTACCCGCGTATCTAGCAGTGCCGAGTTTGTGGGGGTGAGTGTTTTGTGCCTGGAGAGCCTTGTGCGTCGCACTTTACTCCTGAAATTCGACCGTCGTCTTCATCTGCACAAAGATGTCCCATATATCCCGCGACAAGAATTTGCACTTCGTGAATGCCGTCCAACCCGTGTTCACGTACTTGGTAACGAACGTGCTCTTAAAGATCCTCCACACGTGTATCGCGAGCAACGCATGCCATTCCACGCGTGCCTAGTCTGCTTCTGGGATAGTGAATGAGCTTGAAATATCAGTTCACAGCTGGCCTCTCTCTACGTCCGTCAGAGACTTCCAGCTTGGTGTGGTGATAGGGACCTGTTCCCTTCCAAGTATCCCACAGATGGTCCAGAATTTTGCCGTTGCTTTCTTGGGACTCAGAGGGACCCAGAGGTACTGACCTCCATGATAGTCATTCGGCCCGCAGGCAATTTCGATATTTCTCTGCCATCTCGCTTACGTACCACTTTCCTCGGAGATCTAGACGCATTTGGCGACGTCGATGACAGCTGCGAAGACGGTGCAGACGCCATCTCGCTTACTTACTATCTATATGAGTTACATATGCAATGAACTAAAATTTCAGAATTCAAAGTTTAAATAAAATAGATTGTAAGTTGATATCCACTAGGTATTTTTGAAGCTAATTTCCCTTGGAAACATATTTTTATAGAGAAACATAGAAGTTATCCAACCAATGAACTAAAATTGCCTTGTAAATAGATTAACTATATAAATAAATAGAAGTTACACATTGAACTTAAATATAGAATATGTAGTAAAGAAAATTAAAAACTGAAAAGGTTCACATGTTAACATCTGCTAGGTAACATATACCACATGTATATGAAAGAAATCAGCATAAAGCTAAGATAATTGAAGTTATGGAGTACTCTCAGAAGGCGAGTTAGAAAAGAATTAATCCTTACCATCTCAACCCTTTTGCCTATAATCTTCATTAATTTAATCATGATAATATAGTTTCAAATTTTGAGCTCTAAACAAAACTTTACTAAACTATCAAAAGATCAAAGGTAATAGTACACAGACTCTATTTTAGTCAAACGGGAGATCACAAGTATCATAAACTGAAATCTACATTACCAATAGAACTTGACAATCTCCAGTATATATACTGAAAGAAAAATCACAAGTCCAGCAGCAAGGCCGAATGGCTAGCAGAAGAATACTCAAATTGGATTGCTAGATATCAATATAACCATAGCAGAACAACTAGTTATACCTAGAGCAACAGATTGACTTCAGATCAAGAGAAAGTAGCAAGAACACAATAGAGCTCAAATAAGAACTAATTATCAAGTCAATTTCAGTATATAACAAACATCATCATAGAGTAGAAAAGAAAGCCCACATATAATTCTTTGCAATATATCTCCCAGTAGCACACACATATATATAATCAAAGTGAACTGCAATTGGAACAAAGAGATACTTACAGAGCCAGCGGTATTCAAAACCATCAAGCACCCCAAGAATCAAATCTGAAAGCTTCTTCCTCCTCAATATTACTTCGAGTACCCACACAGAGTATGGCGCAAGAAAGAATCCAATCGGATGAGCACAACTGAAGAAGATCAAGAGTTCATCGAGCGGCGTGGAGGAGGAGGCTGAGCGGCGTGGAGGAGGCGACCGAGCGGCATGTCTCTGGCATGGAGGAGGACTTCGGTGTAGAGGAGGAGGCTGAGCGACACGGCTTTGGCGTGGAGGAGGAGGCTTCGGGCAGCGACGATGCTTGGGTGGGGAGGTTAGTCGAACAGGCGAGAGTGGCTCTGGGTAGTCGAATGGGCGAGTGACAAGAATAAGGGCACAAACCCTAGTGGTTCCCTACTAAAAAAGAGATATCACAGACGGTTCTATTATCACAGACGGTTCCATAATAGAACTGTCTGTAATATGCCACTATGTGATAGTTCATTCTATAGTTACTATGTTTTTTGGCTAGCACGGGGCCAAAGTAAAAATAAATATTCAGAGATATGTGCAACAAGTATTCTATAGCATACTATTTCATAACAATAGAAATCCATAATTTGGCATGAGATCACATGAACCTTTATAATCCATACAAGAGCAGGGAGACATTAAGTCCATCATATTTGACATGTTAGGACATGAGACAAATAGGTTGTACAAGTGCACAATATTACCATTCCATATTACAATGAAGTCCACATTGACAGCAAAATCAGAGATGATAAATCCATAACACATTAACACATGAAAAATTCCACATTGACATCAAAATAAGAGATTACAAGTCCATAACACATGGCAAGTCCACATTGACAGTGAAATAATAAACAAGAGTAGAAAACACAGATCATGTCTCATGTTATGGAATAAATTACAATGGAATAAATTCTTAATTAAAATATAACCTTTTATGATGATCGACGCGCATATAGCTAGCTTCCTCACTGGGTTCTTCCTCGAGCCTGATGCCGTCTCCGAAAGGAGGTAACTTGTCAAATTGATTATACTCTTCCTCATCCATGATATTTTCAACTCCGACAATCCTTCTTTTTCCATGAAGAACTACGTGGCAACTCTTATTTGCTGGGTCTGTTACATAAAAAACTTGAACAACTTGCTTAGCAAGTACGAATGGTTCGTCCTTGTATCCGACACGTTTGAGGTCCACAGTAGTGACGCCGTACTTGTCGACCTTCACGCCCTGCGGAAGTTTAACCCAATGGCATCTAAACAGGGGGATCTTGAAAAGTACGTAGTCAAGCTCCCAAATCTCCTCTACGAACCCATTGTTTTGTGTCGAATTATTTCTTCATCTTGCGGTATGGGTGAATCCTGGGAAGGAACCTACGGTGACGCATGTATACAGTTTTGCGCTAGTTGTTCAGCCATACACTCTCGGTACCATCTAAGCAGTGCGGACAGGCTTTGGCTCCTTTTGTACTAAACCCTTACAGGTTACCAAGGGTAGGAAAATCATTGATGGTGCAGAACAACATGTCGCGTAAAGTGAAGTTCTCTCGTTTGTACGCATCCTATACTTGTACCCTTTCGTTTCACAGTGTCACAAGATCTTCTGGCAATGGTGCTAGTACGCATCAATATCGTTCCCAGGTTGCTTCAGCCCTTGGATAAGTAGTGACATCAAAATGTACTTCGCTTCATACACAGTCAAGGAGGAAGGTTGTACACACATAGATTCACGGGCGAGGTGCTTTGTCGGCTACTCATGTTACCGAAAGAATTCATTCCATCTGTACTCAACCCTAACCTTATGTTCCTTGGTTCCGCACCGAACTCTTCGAAGCTCCGATCAAAGTTTCTCCACTGGGCAGAATCAGCAGGGTGTCTTAGTTTTCCATCTTTCTTACACTCCTCTGAGTGCCAACACAGAAATCTTACCTCCTTTCGGTCTGCAAATAAACGCTTCAAACGTGGGGATTACAAGCAGATACCACAACACCTCAGCAGGAGGTCCTTACTTCACCTAGGAGGATTATTACGATTGTATTGGGATGCTTTGCACACGGGACATACATGCATGTCTGCATACTCTTTACGGTAGAGGATACAATCGTCCGGATATGCATGTATTCTTTCTACTTCCATTCCCAATGGACAAAGAACCTTCTTGGCTTGGTAGGTGGTGATGGGCAACACGTTTCCCTCTGGAAGGGTGTCCGCTTGAAGACCTAACAACGCCGTGAAACTCTTATCAGACCAACCATTGATTGCCTTCAATTTCAGCAGTTCAAGCATGGATGACAATCTTGTGTATTTCGGCTTGCAGCCAGGGAACAAAGGTTTCCCCGAGTCCTCCATTAAGCCCTCGAATTTACCAAACTCTCTTTCACTGTAGTTCCCTTCTGCATCGCATTGCATATGATCTAGATTGTCATCGTCCAACCTATCCTCATCAAAAGCACAGTCCATATCCGGCATATTGTTGACTTACTCGATGATGTCGTTATTATTAACTTCCTGTATAATCTGCTCTTCACCGTGACTGGTCCAACATGTATACCCGTTTTTGAAACCCCTTCGAATCAAGTGCAATTCGATCTGCGTTGGGTTTTTAAACATCTTCATATTACCGCAATCAATACATGGACAGTACATAAATTTTATCCCCTTCTTTAACATATCCTACTCAGTGGCTCTTCTAAAAGTAGACACGCTATTAATGTACTCTTCACTCACACGGTTCTCACCGTATATCCAGTTTCGATCTATCTACGCTACACACGTAACAAATTAGTGTTAAATTAGATTAATAAACCGTAAGTATTCTTCTTGTTGACTAAACATACTAAAATTAATTAGCGATTAACCTAGGGAAAATATGAAGGGTTATATATCGTTACCTTCGGAGCTCATGACAAAAATCCTAAATATCCCATGAGATCCTCCTCCCTTTCTTCCTCTTCTCCTTCTCCTCCCTAGCTTTCTCCTTCCCTTCTCCTCTCTTTAGCTTCCTCCTTTCCTTCTTCCTGCCTCCTTCCTTCCCTTCCTTCTCCTCTCTAAGTTGGCACAATGGGGAGGAGGCAGCAGGGGTGGCGGCTCAAACGAGATGGGGAGGAGGCGCTAGGGGCAGGGGTGTCTATCGAGATGGCTGGTTATATAATGGCTGCATATCACAGATTGTTCTTATTAAGAACCGTCTGTAACGTTTGCACTATCACAGACGGTTATTGTTAAGAATCGTCTATGATAATTCACAGATGGTTTTTAAGAATAACTGTCTGTGACATCTGCGATTGTCATAAACGGTTCTTATTAAGAACCGTCTGTGAATTATCACAAACGGTTCTATTTACAAACTGTTTATAATAATTACGTATCACAGACGGTTCTAGGCATCGCTACATATCATAGACGGTTTGTAAATAGAACCGTCTGTGATAAGTACAACACAAATGGTTCTAAAGGAACCGTCTATCATGAGGCGTCCAGTATAGCCTATTTTGTAGTAGTGGAATAGTGATTGGAAAGGGGTTGAAGATAGAGTTGACAAAAGGCCTAGTAGTTGGAAAGCAAAAAAATATGTATGTGGGTGGGCGGTTCGTGCTTGTTAACTCGGCCCTCAGCAGTCTGCCAATGTTTATGTTCTCTTTTTTTGAGGTACCTATAAATGTTCTCAAAAGACTAGACTTTTATCGTTCTGGATTTTACTAGCAGAGTGACATTCATAAACGAAAATATAAGATTGCTAAATGGAGTTCAGTCTATAAGCCCAAAGAGCATGGCGGTCTAGGGGTTTAGAACCTAGACTCAAAAAATAAAAGCTTACTCGGGAAATGGTTGTTTAAGTTGCTTAATGAAGGAGTTTGGCAATCTTTGCTAACAAAGAAATATATGGGTGAGAAGAGTCTTTCGCAGGTGGTTAATAAACCTAGGACTTCCCATTTTTGGTCGAGTCTTATGAAAATTAAAGATCAATTTTTTCTCTTTGGTTCATTCCAGATTAAAAATGGAATGCAAACTAGGTTTTTGGAAGATATCTGGTTAGGTGATTCTCCTTTCACTACTACAGAAAAGGTCATGACAGACGGTTCAAAATCGTCATTATAGACGGTTTTCTGAACCGTTTGATTTTATGGGTCTGTGATGACATGAGGTCAACATAGACGGTTTTTTAACCGTCTGTGAAAAAGCTATCACAGACGGTTCTGAACAAGAACCGTCTGTGATAGTAATGCGATAGTTTATTTTCACAAATGGTTTTGAATAAGAACCATCTGTGATAGTAATTATCACAGATAATTCTTGTTTAGAACCGTCTGTAATAGTTTTTTCTATTGCAAAAAAATTCGGATTTTGAGCCAAACCAACCAATTACTGGACAGTAGTTTCCATATGCAACCTCTAGCAAGACAACTAAAATCAAATTAAAATTCTGATGGTAAACACATTATAGGAAAGGGAAACCAAAAGGTTTCACAACGTCCCATCCGAATAGGAAAAAAAATAAAATTACAAAATTAAACTAGCTAGAAACTATCTGTGCCTCTAAGCTCCAAAAGAACTCACCGACTTCTTGGATTGATCTTATGAGCTCCTCTCTGTACCTCACCATCATATCACAAGCTGTTTTTGCATGTCATCTGTGGATGTCATGAGGACATTGTGGATGTCATGTGGACATGCTCATGATCTTAGGTGATGAGACAATTGGCAATTGCTTTGAGAGTTTGTTGAAATCTGGAGTTTTCAGCAAGTGTCAGGTAAATCGGTAGTACCGGCTTTGAATCTGCGGTACTACCGGAGAGAGGTATGACCGCAAGAGAGTGAGCAGAACTACCGCGAGTCCTTGGCCGCGTTGGTTTTCTTGTGGCGTTAGATTGAGATCGAACGACCCAGATTGGTTTGAGGCTTTTGAGCGTTTAACTGGAGCGGTAGTACCGCATGGATAAAGGCGGTAGTACCGCGACTCGGTAGCACTGATTGTGACATGGCGGTTGCAAAATTCCAGAAGAGGTGTTCTTGAGGAACAGAGGAGCTCTGGTTTCTTGAGGAGCGGTACGACCGGGCTTTGGTTGCCGGTAGTACCGCATGGCGGAATGACCGCGTGTATGCGGTATGGAAATTCCAGAGAGGATGTTTTGGAGATTTTGGGATTTCTCCAGGTTGCGGTATGACCGCAGTGCTTTGAGTGGTATGACCGCATGGCGGTAATACCGGGGATTACTTGGCGGTAGTACCGCTTGTGGAATGATTTGAGCTGAATTGTTGATTTAGCTTGGGATTTGTTTTGAGTTTGGTCAAGTTCATGTTGATCATTGCATATGTGTTGCATGATGCATGTTTTGGCTAACGTGGGTCAAGTTGTGAACAACTTGTTCCCGGAAATGGTTTCTTGGTCTATTGCTGTGCAGGTGGCTTGTAGGTCTATGACGGTTAGCGGCAAGGTGGATCGGGACTAAGCTTGGAGAGCTGAGGTCCAGAACGATCAAAGATGCCAGGTGAGGTCAGAGGACTCAAGCGGGGCGCAGGATGGACAAGGGTGACCGAACGGGCGGTTCGATGCGACTGGTTGGATCAAGTGGCGCGAGAGTCGTTGCAAGTGCTCAGTGGTGCCGGTGGGATCCGGACGGGAGAGACTTGACGACATAGAGCCGTTGATCAACCTACACGTGGCGAAGCATGGGATTGCTTCACGATCTGTGGACTCGGTCTTTTGGAGAAGGATCGAGAAGGGGTATTTTGGTAATTTCACCAAATACCGCCTTGGTGACCTTTGGCTAAACCCGCGCTGGTCGGCGCATGGTGAAGCAGTTTAGGTCAATCGACGATGAAGACGGCGCTTTGAGATGCGTGCGTGTGTTAACCCATTGTGTGTTAGGGTTTAATGGGTGCCCTAATAGAATATACCCTAGATGCTTAGCCTCCACATAAATAGGGGTGTTGGTGGCTGCTTGGGGGCTGCTGGAAGCCAAGGAGATAGCCAGCCCAAAACCCTTGTGGTTGCCCTATTTTGGTTTAGGGTTTTGAGGAGAAAGATGAGAGCTAGGTTCTAGGGTTTGGATTGAGAGTGTGTGCTCACGTGGTGAGCTTTGCCCTCCATGTGGAGTGGCTGTAAGCAATAATCATTCATCTCAAATCAATCCATCCAAATCTCTTGAGATGAGTCTCGTTGTGTTCATCCTCTCTATTTGATGATTTTGGGGCTTTCTTTGATCCGAGAGTTTTTACTCGGTTTTTCCTCTTGATCTTGCTTGCTGGGATGTGTGGGGTATGATCTAAAGCCATCTTGATAATCATCCATCCACGAGCAAGCTTTTGGATCAAGTTTTCGTTTTGCTCGGTTTTTGTACCCTCCTTCGGTAAAACTGAAAAAGATCAAATCTTTGTCATGGATCTCTACAATCTTTGATTGGAATAGGTTCCTAACATACTTAGGAAGGTTTGTTTCAAGTTTCGTGAAGTTTGGAGTTACGGATCAAAAGTTACGTCAATTTTTGATTTCGTTTTCAGGCTGTTTGCTATTCATCTGCCTGATTTTACTGTTCATGCGGAACGACCGGCACTGTTCATCTGGTACAACCGGCACTGTTCACCAGTACTGTTCATCGAGCTGATTTTTGTGTTCTTGGTCGTTTCTTTTGGGGATTTGAAGGGGATTCAGTACAAGTCTTCCGCTACGCTTATATATATTGATCTTCGTAGTTCTCATAGCTATTGGAGTCAATATCATGTTTGAATCCGATCAAAGCAAAAAATAGATAGTGCTCCTATTCACCCCCCTCTAGCCGCCTTTCCGGTCCTACATCATCCAAGTTCGAGTCAAGCTCGTTGGCAAGGAAGGAGAGACGACCGAAAACCTCCAGCGGCGCTCCGACCTTAGGTAACATAAAATTAAGATCATTTTTTTTTACAACAAACAGCCAACAAATTATGTATGTTTTGGGGATTACATGTACCTTCCAACAGTCTTCCTCCTACGGCAAACAAGGAACTCCTCCGCATCCCTGATCCCTCCTCCTCCTCGTCGGCTGTGTCTCCTCACCGAACCGCGATAGGGAATCGAGGGTAGTCACCGGACCTCGGTGTGGGGAGGGGAGAGGGAGAGACTGATGGAAGACACGACTGTGGTGACTATAATATATAAGGACAACGCCAAAACATTTTGCCTCCCGCGCACACATTCAAAAAATTTTGCCCTCCCGCTCTGCGAATCACATACGGTTTCATACAAAAATCGCAGAGTAAGGAAAATTACAAACCATGGTAAAATGAGAGAGTAAGGAAAATTCCGAGCCATGGTAAAATCGCAGACGGTTTGGATCATAAACCGTCTGTGATACTTCATAGACGGTTCTTAATATGAACCGTCTGTGACATTAGCTCATCACAGACAGTTCTTAGCGTATCCAGTAATAGAGACGGTCGCGTTGGTAAAACCATTTGTAACTACCATTAACACTGACGGTTTTGAAAAACCGTCTGTAATGAGATGTCTAGTATTAGCCTTTTTGTAGTAGTGTTTGAAAGGACAATACCCACTTCTTTATAATGTGGTAAAGAGAAAGGATGATACATTGGCAAACATTTTGAGATCGACTCCTTTAAATATTTCTTTTTGAAGACCTATTATTGGGCCTAAGTTACAAGCTTGGAATGATTTAATTTTAAGAATTTCTAACTTACAATTAAGCTCTCAAAAGGATGTTTTCAAGTGGAATTTAAATAAGTCTGGATTTTTTTGGGCACAGTCTTTATATGGGGCACTATTTGGCAATTATCAAGCCCCAATTAAGAATTTCTTTTGGATAATTAAAATTCCATTAAAAGTGAACTTTTTCCTTTGGTATCTCAAAAGAGGGGTAGTATTACTAAAGATAACCTGGTTAAAAGAAATTGAAGGGGAAGCAAACAGTGTTGTTTCTGTATTAAAGAGGAAACAATTCAACATCTTTTTATTGACTACCCTTTGGCACGTCTTGCATGGTGAGTTGTTCAATGTGCATTTAATCTATCTCCTCCTGTGAGTATATCAAACAAGTATGGGAATTGGTTAGCCGGAATTCCAAAAAAATTAAAATCATAACTCCTGGTGGGAGCTATTGCCTTATGGTTGGTCTATTTGGTTATATCATAATTATATTTTTTTTTGACAAAAAGAGTGTCACTAATCCCTTGCTAGCTATCTTGTTGAGTGGGCACTGGCTGAGTGCTTGGGTAAATCTACAAAATCTGCCTAAAGTTGGAGGTTGTCGCGAAGCAAATCCTCAATTTCTATGGGTGGCGGCTTAGTCACAGGATTTGTAATGATTGAGCTTAATTTCCATTCGTCATTTGGTTGTAAGGCTCCAAGCCACTTTTAACAGCTTTGGTTATTTTGGTATTCTTGTCTTTTTAATACAATTGGTTGTGTGCATTCTTGATGCGGAGGCCGGGAGAGATTTTTTCTCTTCCATTATCTAAAAAAAATTAAGTATCCACTAATACGTAGGAATGGGATTTAAGGGTCTCGATCTTCATTTATCTTCACTATTCATGCATAATTTATCCTTTTAATATCTATATGGTCATAGAATACCCACTCCACTACATCTGCGAATGTTTTTTTAATAGAATTTTTGGAAAATTTTACACCTGGTTTCCACAGAGTTTACACTCAGTTTGAGGTTTCCACCTGCTATTTCCCCGATACCGTTAATAAGTTGATGGCACTATAATTCCATAGGGTTCAATGGAGTAATGCCTAAAACATCGAAGATATATCTTAGGTTAGTAATGTTGATAAGTTTGATCAATTCTATATCTTTTCAAGGGGACAATTCCATGCAGAGATCCCAGTATATATTAGCACACCTCGAAAAAGCATTGAACATGGGCTGAATTTAGTTTGTTCTTTGCCTCAGCACGGTAAAGAGAATCTTGTCTCTGTCGCCATCTTAAGATAAAAAGATCATATGCCATTATTAGATTCAGTGTGGCGAACCTAGTCCTTTACTAACGTTGCTAAATCGACAATCCAAATAAAGTATTTGTCCTTTCTCTCGTTGAAGTAAATAGAGAATCTCACTATTTTCTCAGTCCATTACCCAGAGCTAGCTATTTTTTAGTTCATTATTCAAGCCAAGTTATCACTGCATTTTCAGTACTATTCAAGTTAATATGTTGTCATGCAGTTCGTACGCGCTTTCACAATTCTAGTGTGTACGTATACAAGTTTGTAACAGCCCAAAAATTGTTATTCTCTGTTATTTAAGCTTAAAATACTAATTTCCGCATTTTAAAGCATTTATCTGCATTTTGGGGATTTTATTTAAATCATTTCCCATTAAAGGCAGCAACAAAAGATTTTTTTTGCGAAACATTAAATGCTGAAAAATTCCTGTAGATAGTTTTCCTAAGTACTAGTTGGTGTAAGGAACCTCTCCAAAAAAATACATAATTGTTCGAGTTGGTTTGCTAATTTTCAAATTTTGAAACTCATCTCCTCAATAAAATCAATTAGGAAATTAAACAAAATTCAAATTCCTTCTGTGTGCCGTAACAATAATCTCGGCCCAGCCCATCGCTGTTTTTGGCCCAGTTACGGCCCACACACTGTCCCTGGCTGAACTCGCTCTCTTCCTTTCTTTTTCCCGTTTCCTTCTCGTGGAAGCGTCTTTTCGTCGAGTGTGCCTTCTCTTCGTTACTTCTCTTCGCTACCGCTGACTGGTGGGCCTAGGTCCTGATACAAATCAACGTGTGTTGATGTGTAATGTGGCTCAATCTTTCACGGTACTTGCATTTCAATCTTGATCGACAACGCAAAGCCCTAGCTTTCCTCCTTGGTTCGGCAAAAAGGAACAACAAATGTATCTTCAAAGCAAGTAATGATAGGTTGATGTTGAATAAATCTGAAGAGAGAAACAAAATCAAACCCAAAGAACAACACTAAACTGTGAGCAATTCAAGATGCTACGAATTGGTAAGATGATCCACAAGGAATCATGGATCTTGAAAAAAAAGTCACCCTCCAATATGCATGCAATCATAAAACCCTAGTTGGGAATTTTCGAAACACATATACTCATTTTGTGCTACATAAACATGTGACTTTTCAGGAATCCAAGCAATTTTCCTGAAGAGACTCCGAACACACACTTCTTAGGATTGAGTTTCAAGCGGTGTTTTCTGAGGTTATTGAATGTTTCTTGCAAGTTGCAAATATGATTAAGTCGTTTGATGCTTTTTTACGACTAGATCATCAACATAGGCTTTAAAATTTCGGCCTAGTTGAGGTGAAAAAGTCGTTTGCATCAAGCATTGAAAAGAAGTGCCAACCTTTTTTTAGACCAAATAGCATTTTGACATAACAAAATATCCCAAATGGTGTAATAAATACGGTCTTTTCTTCATCTTCTAAACACATACTAATATGATGATAACCAGAGTATGCATCTAAAAAACTTAATACTTCACAACCAGCAGTAGAGTCAACCAATTGATCGATACGAAGTAAAGGAAAATTATTTTTTGGACAAGCTTTATTGAGATCAGTAAAGTCTACACACATACGTCACTTACCATTAGACTTTCTAACCATTATAGGGTTAGTCAACCACTCTAGGTGGTCGACTTCTCTTATAAAGCCTGCTTTAAGTAGCTTGTCCAATTCTGATTCGATGGCTTCTCGTCGACCAGGTGCAAATCTCCATAATTTTTGTTTTACGGGTTTCTTGTTAGGCCGTAGAGCTAGCCTATGCTCGATCACTTCCTTGGGACTCTGGGCATGTCAGATGCTTACCACGCGAAGACATCTGTATTAGCTCGGAGGAAAGTGACAATGGTGTCTTCCTATTTGGGGTCGAAAGTAACTCCGATGCGAACAGTCTTCGAGGGCTCCTATGGATTCAGAGGGAGTTCCTTGACTTCATCGTTTGACTTTGGTGTAGCTTTAGGCCTCGACTGCTTGGTCAAAGGCTGACTTGTGCTTGCTTCTCTAGTTTGTATCTGACCAACCATCTCGAGGGATTTGTGGTCGCATGTAAGCATCATCTTCTTGTCATAGCGTACTGTGATCACCCCTTTGGGATCTAGCATCTTAAGACATTGATACCCATAATGAGCATCCATTAAGAATCAAACCAAGGTTGGACGTCCGAGTATGGCATTGTATGCCGTGTCAAAATCGACCACATCATTGTATGACGTGTCAAAATCAACCACAACAAAAGAGATTTTCTCTGTCCTAAAGTTGCTTGGAGAACCAAACGTAACAAGAAGAGAAACTTGGCTAATTGGCTTGGCCGAAGACCCCAGTACGATCCCATGGAATGAGTATCGTACAGGTTTTATTCTAGTCTGAGGTACTTGCATCTCGTCCAGGGCACTTATAAATAAAATATTTAACGAACTGCCACCATCAACTAACACTTGATTTACTCAACATTTATTGATGGTGGGCTCGACCACGATCGAAAACCGACCAAGCCGAGTGGAAGGGATCGGGCAGTCATTTTTCTTGAAGGAGATAGTGACCTCCGACCACTTCGGCAATTTATTAACAAGAGGAGGGTCATTGGAGTTTACCTATCATGCGACGGCCTTGAGCTGTCATTTTGGCTCGTACGCCGAAGATCCCCCAAAAATATGGTCAATGGTGTGCTTCGAATCCTGAAATGGCATCTCCTCATCGTCGTCCGACTGCTTTCGACCACTTGTTTGCCCTACCTCCTCGAGAGTAGGAACTGGACCCTTGCTGGTGTAGTAGTTCTCGAGTTTTCTTTGGAAAACCCGGCAGTTGTGAAGATCATATCCTTCCTTTTTACGGAAAGGACACCACCTGGCCTTGTCGTTCTTCCGCTCAGGGCGCTTACCTTTGCCTGGTCGGAGTATGGCTTAAAACTTCGAGGCTCCTTATCGCTTACAGCCAATACTTCCTTAGAACTGTTGGCTTGAGGTTTTTAGCCCTTCGCCTTGTTCTTGGATTTCTTGGCCCTCATAGCCTTGTTTTTGCTGCTTTCGCCCACTTCTTGAGGATTTTTGTTGTCTCGATCGATGGTTTTGTTCCATTCGCATGCTTCAGCAACAGTCGCATATCGATCGGCAATCTCGAAAAGCTCAGTGACAGTAGCCGAAGAATTTAAAGCGATGTCCTCTATGATCCTTCTACTGCGGACACCCTGCTTAAAGGCTCTGATAACAGATGAGTCAGAAACCTCCATAATCGAATTATGAACCTGACTGAAACGCTTGATGAATTGGTGGAAGGTCTCATAGTCATTTTGTCTCATCCTGTGCAGGTCATCCTCCTTTCCAGAGCGATTGTAAGTGCCCTGAAAGTTGACCAGCAATAGGTTACAGAGTTGTTGCCATGAATAGATTGACTCGAGTGGTTGATTTAACAACCACGATCGAGCGGACCATTCGAGCACAGTTGGAAGATAATTCGTCATGACGTGCTCTCCTCCTCCTGCTGCTCGGATAGCGACCGTGTAGATTTAAAGGAATTCGATGGGATTCTGTGGTCCATCGAATTTCTCTATGTTCACTGGTCGAAACCGCAGAGGCCAGCGAATAGCTCGGAGATCAGGCGAGAACGTCCGACATTCGGTAATGACATCATATCGCCTTCTCTGTAGAAAAGAAGGGTTGATATCACCAGGTGATCGTAGATGATGATACCCGGTCGTAAGTGGATCCGACCTATGATAGGTCTCAGTCCTACGAGGGTCATACTCCTTGTATTCCATCTGTTGTTGCGGATTTCTGGGTTGGAGTGGTGAACGATCACCTCCCCTGGGAGCTTGGCGATCGTCAGACGTTCGAAGAACTCTTCTCCAACTGGAGTTAAGGTTAGGGGAACGACGTAACTTGTTGTCGCGCCGATCTCCATGAGGTGAGTTGTTCGAACGACTAGTGGTCGATGGAGTCGTACCACTACGACTTCCAGAATGATGTCGATGAGGATGCTCAAGTCTTGCCATTGTGCTTTGAAGCCTTCGTGTGATCTCTTCAGTGAAGAGGTCGTACCCCGACGCTCGTGCGAGTTTTTAAGTTGGGTTCTCGAGCAGATCGTTTATATGTTGGAGTTCTTGAGCTTTCTCCGACTGATATTGAACGCGTCCAGGCAAATTTCTCTGAGCCGTAATTATTCTCCGTCGGGTTGTCTTAGAATCATCCACATCTGATCCTTGAGTTTGCCTCAATGGAGTGCGATTATTTCAAGGATTTCTCCAACGCTCATCAGAGTGCTGACCCTGTTCATTGCCGGAGGTATCCTCACCATTGCTACGAGGGATCGTAGGGTGTGATCGGCGGAAAGCATCCTCAGGTCAGGCCTACTTCTAGGACAGAGATCATGATCTGAGGGGAGGGCGAAGACCTCCTGTATATCATCTCTACTTGCACTTGAGGTCTCCTGGCTTGAAGAGTGGTCAAATGATACCATCTGACGGATTGGAGTAAACCCCTTCAAGAAGGGGAACTCTGGGTTATAACTGCCTGCATCTGCAGGTGAGCTCTGCAAATATGTGGTCGAACTCGTAGGAATAGGGTGCTCCCCCATATCCTCTGCGGGAGTAACTGCAGAGTTACAACCACCAGATGCTGATGGAGTTCCAGAATAATGGCTTTCAGGACTTGGCGCGCCAGGTCAGACTGCCTCGGGCGAACTCGAACGTTTGGAGGGAGAACCCTCGTCATGTTGTGAGCCTGTCTTGGTGCAATCCTGATTGTGGTCGGGTGGACCCTTGCCCTCTAAGTAAACTAGTCCCTCATTTGGACATACTGTTGTGGGGGGGGGGGGAAAGGATCACTCCTCAACTCCATCGGTGGCATGGTCTCCTGGATCTAGCGAATAATCTCTAGATGCGGCATTACCATCGGATAAAATGATACTCGGCTTGTAGTCGAAGCCGACATGCATGTCAATGCATGCGTAGTTGGCCAAGTCGAAACAATTCTCCTCGTTCCATTCTCCTACCATGGAAGCATTAGGTAAAAAGAGAATTTATTAACAGGGAATCACCAGAAATTCCCCACGGTCGGCACCAACTATCGGTGATCTAGAACCGATCTTACGTATGATTGTTTGATTCGGGGGGTCTCCGAGACTAAAAAAGCTACGCAGGGAATAACACAGGGATTTTATACAGGTTTAGGCCTTCTCCGGAGAGAATAACAACCCCACTCATGTGCTAATGTATTGAGTGTGATGATTACAAGCAAGAGGAAGACTAATGCCTAATGTCTTGTGCTCATGATTCCTCTCTCCCTCTACCTTCTGACTTCAATCTTTATATAGCGTATGAAGAGGTGACAGTTCCTTCAGATGAAGAGGCGCCTTAACGTTGCAAAAGATGAACCGCTTGATGGAGGTTGTCGCTAGGGACGTGGCACCCCCACGTTAAGCAGTTATTGTCAGGGATAGAGGTGATTCATGCGGTTATTCATAGAGAATAACAATGCATATTAAATACCACATGTGTTAAACATGGCGCATAAGACTATCTAACTGATTAGGCCCACAGGTCAGCAAGCCTTATCAATTATAGGGTTGTTGAAGCCAAAACTAGTCGTAGAAGATCTTACGACTACACGATAGTCGTAGAAAGGCTTACGACTATATCATGGTTGTAGAAAGACTTACGACCATGGGGTGGTTTATGACCAGACAGCTTGGCATTTCCCTTTATAAATATTAAGGGGTATACTTAAGACCAATATGGAGATATTAATATCTATAATAAGAATTACAGATAACTGGTAAAATGAGGATTGTTCTATCCTCGTCAGGGATATTGACCACCGTAGTTGATGCGCTTAGGGCCTCATCATCCTCCTCTTCTTGAAGCAAAACCGTCCTCGGTTTTAGTGTAATGTTTACGGCCTTCTTCTTGCTAACCACAACCAAATCACTCTTGATTTCTTCATCAGTCTTTGACAGCAAAGCATGGAATTCTCCCTTGTGCATGAAAGTATATCGGTTGGACCGTCCTTGATGTGTAGCATTCAAATCAAATTGTCATGGACGTCCTAATAGAATATGACCAGCATGCATAGGTACCACATCACACTCTACCTTATCGACATAGCCATCAATAGTAAGTGGCACTCTCACCTTGTGTGTGATCACGACTTTTCGACATTGTTGAGCTAGCCATTGGATGTAATATGGTTTGGGATGCCTCCATGTGGATAATAAGAGTGATTCCACCACATCCTTGCCAATCATGTTGCTTGAACTCTCGTTATCAATAATCAGCTCAAATACCTTCTCTTTGATCTTGCAATCGGTTTGAAAGATATGATGTCGTTGTCCCTTCCACACAATAACGGTGTTATCACGCTGCACCGTTTGAGCCCTCAAGCTAACACCTTGTTCTGGATAACAAATGATTGGCTCTAGCTTCTCAGATTCATCGAAAGGTTCAGATTCACCGTTGTTGCTCTCTGTTGCATAGCCATCATGTGTAAGCAACACCGTCTTCATATTTGGATAATCCTTCTTCATACGACCTCAGCCCTTGCACTTGAAGCATTCAATGTTGCTAGTTCTAGCTGTAGAGAATGCATTAAAATCAACATGTGAGGCTTCTTTACTTGCGGCACTTATAGACTTCGAAGCTTCCTTGAATGTACTCCGAACCGGTGTAGTGGATGCAACCGATTTGGGAGTTGATCCCGTATCTCCGTCATGCGAAGTTGCACACCTCCAAGTGCTATGAGTGGTTCGGCCACCCCTTGCTTGAGTGTCTTTCACCCATTGTTCAGCACACTCCGCTTGATGAAGTAATTCTTGCACGGTGTTGTATTGCATCAAATCAACAC
The DNA here is from genome assembly GCA_036346405.1 of Phyllostachys edulis. Lineage (NCBI taxonomy): Eukaryota > Viridiplantae > Streptophyta > Magnoliopsida > Poales > Poaceae > Phyllostachys > Phyllostachys edulis. Next base: position 91,087,171 of record CM070562.1, on the reverse strand, counting down.
AGTTCTGCACATCTTCATTCAGCCCCTCGAAGAAACGTGTCATGGTCGCCTACGTCGACTCACGCACACTTATACGGATCATGAGCACTTGCATCTCTTGGTAGTACTCGCTCACCGTCTTAGCACACCGAGTCAGTTGTTGTAGCTTTGTATGCAGCGTCCTTATATAGTATGCCAGCACGAATCGTTCTCGCATAGCTTGTTTCATTACTTCCCAAGTGTTAGGACGTTCCCCTGCACGATTCAATTGACCCCACCAAATAATAGCGTATTCGGTGAACTCAATCAAAACAATACAAACCTTATTCTCTTCAAAGTGGTGGTGATTATCAAAGATTTGATTGGCACGTATCTCCCATTCCAAATAAGCTTTCGGATCAGATCTTCCTTTGAACTCCGGTATGGTGATCTTGATTCTCCTCATACTATCGTCTCCACGTTCATCACCCTCATTATAACGTCCACCATGTCCAGCACCTCGACGATCAAAGTAATCATGTCGTGGACATCGTTGATGTCTTCCTCGATCATCAAAAACGGCCTCCTCCGAATCAGCAACATAGAAGTCATCTCCAGCATGGCGTACAACACGTTGTGCACGTCCATGTTGTGGTTGAGGCAGCACCGGTACATTAGCTCCTCGTGGCGGTAGTAGCCTCTCCTCCAAGCGACGGAGAGCAAAGTTCGAATTGTCAAAACCTTCCATCATACGTCATTCGTTCGCGTTGAGACGATCGTTCAGCGTGTCTTGCACCCCTTGGATTTGAGCTTCGAGTTGATGGCGTAACACCTTCTCGCGACGAAAAAATAGCCGGTAGTAGCATTAAATTGAGCATGTACATTCAGTAATAGTGTATCACCGTACATAGGCTCCTCGTCCATTCCACCATTAGAACCATGCTTGCTAGTTCTTGACATGATGATCAACCTCAATGTACCAAGAAACAATTCCGTGTACCGTGATCAACCACACTCTGATACCAAGATGATATGGATCAATGTGTGTTGATACGTAATGTGGCCCAATCTTTCACGGTACTTGTATTTCAATCTTGATCGATGATGCAAAGCCCCAGCTTTCGTCCTTGGTTCGATAAAAAGGAAGAACAAGTGTATCTCCAAAGCAAGTAATGATAGGTTGACATTGAATCAATCTGAAGAGAGAAACAAAATCAAACCCGAAGAACGACACCAAATCGTGAGCAATTCAGGATACTACGAATTGGTGAGATGATCCACAAGGAATCACGGATCTCAGAAGAAAAACCACCTCCAATATGCACACAATCACAAAACCCTAGACGGGAATTTTCAAAACACATGTACTCATCTTGCGCCACATAAACATGTGACTTTTCTGTATTTTCTTCAACTCTAACTTTTAACTTGCTTACAATTAGGGGTCTACCCCTAAATATATAGTCTTAGTGGATAGTAACCGATTCGAAACAATGCACATGAACAGTAATCCGAGTCAGATGAACAGTCCCTCGTGGACAGTAATTCGAAATTAACTCTTATTGCAAACTCGTACTTTAATTCAAAATTTAAACTACTCTAATTACTGTAAATAGATTAAACTATCCTATTATAAGTAATTTCAAAATTAATCACTTTTAAAGAAAGATCTGAATTGGAATTGCTCCAATCCAAATCCATTTAGGATTCTTAGGTTGAAAATGCATTGATTTCAAAATTGAGTTTGAATTTGGATCCTTTGTCTTTTTTTGGCCGGATTCTCTTGCAAACTTTCCAACATGCAAAGCCCTCAGTCCTTATGTCTTCCCATGTCCTCTCAAGCTCCCCCTTCGGCCTACCTCCCTCTCCTTATTCTTGGTCGAACCTTGTTCTTGTTTCTTTCTCTATTTATGCATAATAGGCTCAACTTGAGGTTTAGCACACACTTGCAACTTAAGGATATTGACCACCATAGTAGATGCACCTAGGGCCTCATTAGGTTCCACCTATCAGAAGACGTCTCCCACCCGCGGTTGCCCGTTCGATGCTCGCCTACGTGCACCCGAGCGCGGAGAGCTGCATTGTCGCCTGTTATGCGCCCTCTGCACCGCTAGTGGACCAGTCTTTCACCATCGTCTGTCGCGTCACCATTGCCCCAATCGCACCAGCTCCCATGCACATGACCACGGGTTGCGACCACCGCCCACCATTTTGCCTCATCTGGCAAGCTGTCACCGTCGCTCATCCCATCGCTGCAGACGCCATCAAGCCACTTTATCATCTTCATTTGTCCCCTTTAGGAGGAGAGGAAGTGAGAGCTCGATCTCTCGCCGTGCCCGTGAAATATCACGATCTCCTTCTGCTTTTCTCCTTCCTTCTTAAGCCAAGCCGACAGTGTCATCTTCTCCAGCTCACCATTTCCAGCCCCTCAGCTAAGAGCAGAGCTTGTGGTCTTGAGGTTTGCTGGGAAGGGCGATGTCTTCCTTGGTACTAGCAAGCACACCACTACGCCATTGTCACTCTAGTGAGATTCCTTGCTCGCCACGCGCACCCTTTTTCTTCTGGAGCATCATTTAGTCCTTTTCTGTGCTCATCTTGTAGTTGAAGCCGTGGGGAGCTCTGTCACCATCGTCTTCTTCGACTCTAACAAGTGCACCTATTCTAAACCACCGTGTTTCCTCCTCTCCGGTGAGCTTGGCCTCGAACCACTTGTGTCACTGCATGTTCCCTCCCCTACTTGTGTGGATCCCCCACTCAATGTCCTTGTTTCCGCAGCAAGTCACCGAGGCCACACATTTTCCCTATTTCTTGTCACTGCTGCCATTTCCTTTGATTTCCGTGGTCCCGGTGAGTCTCCGGTCGATCCGTTCCACCTTGACCATTTTCCGCTTGCATGCAAGCTAACACGCATCTTCTTGTAGCTCCTTCATCGTTGTAGCTCATCGCCACCACGAAGCTTTCGCCTTTGCCCCTATTCGTTGTCGCCCCGTCACCTCTAGTGTTTTTTTCATTGCTGACCACTGTGGTGAGCCTATGGTAGTTCCCTAGTGCTAATACGCTAATTAGATGTTGAGTTTAGCATCGTTTGCTACCACTGCTACATGTCATTGACACAACTCCAGTGATTTTTGGTCCCCGTGCCAAGCACGTTAGCACTACGTTATTCTCCTGAACCCAGTGCGTGAAAGGTTGTCAGGATCACGATATAGATTGTGGGATCCTACAATCCTACGGAGCCGGAATGACACGGATCGGTATGTGGATCAAAATTTCATGAAATCGTGATCCTGAAGGAAGGATCGCATAGAATCGGGTAGGATCATTAGGATCATGCTCCGGACCGGGTAAGATCATGATCTTGACAACAAACTATATTGGCATATAAAATTTGATGTCACTTATTGCTAATTTAAGTTGCAATAGTTTATTTTTCATTGTTTGTGTTGTTTAAGTGATGTTCTAAGGTAAAAGATATTTTCATTAACATATTGGAGTTTTAAATGATGCGTTTATTTTAAAAGTAAATCATATAAGATTAAAAAAAACTTAATTGCATGCAACATGAACAAGTGTACCCAAATTTACAAAATTAAATTCAAAATATTCAAAATTCTACTATAGACTTGCATATTTGAATATATAATATAATTTTTATACAAAATATACATGCTTTCAAAAATATGGTAGAATCATGATTCTATAATCTGATCCCGTCAAATTAAAAACGATTCTACCTAGGACCGCGATCCTAACAACCTTGAGTTCGGCAAGCCCCTGAGCCGAAAACCGTTCTTGTAGTGAAAGTCGTTGCACGGTCGAGCCTGCCCGCCGCTTAGCACCGTCCTACCGCCGCCTCCGTCCACCTCTCCGGCCACTGCCACCATCTTTAGCTTCTCCGTAGTGTCACCGTTCCATTTTTCTAGTTTCCGGACCCGCAACGTCACCACCTTCCTCTTCGTCACTGGTGAGCTTGCCAAGCTCTCGGCCATGGCCTCCCCTACTCCTCTCTATTTCCTCTCTCTGACTAGCGGCCCCACTCGAGCACTGTTTAGTTAACATTAATGACATCACTTAGAGATAATTAGTCATTGACGTGTGGGACGGGTCGATTAATTAATCAAAATCTTAATTTAACGAAGATTTAAAATGAGTCACTGACATATGGGTCCTACTAACTGGTAGACGTGTTCATGAACTCAGTTCACTGTAGACCCGATCCCACCTGTTAGTATAACGATGCAATAAATCTGGGACTTCCTTTAGAAATAAAAATAGAAATTAAATACAAAAATCTGAAACCCTAATAGCACGGTGTTTTCTCTTTTCTTTTTCTGGATTTTCCAGCCCAACCAAATTGTTTTGCTAATAACTTTTGCATAGGAACTCCAAATTAATTGATATTTGTTTATAAATCATTCACTTTCATATTATGCAAAAAAAAATCACTTTTATCTCTGTTGGAATTTATTTGGCTCTTATTGGTGTTATTTGGCTTTTACCGATTCGATATCGACGTCTTGGAAATCTGCAAAGTTGATCCAGAGCAAGATTAAGTGTTCAACGAGCAAGGCAAGCACCCTTCTTTGACCATGTTGATCCCATATTTTCATTGTTATGTATGTTGTGTTCAAAATTATTATGCATGCGCGTAGTTTCGGTAATAATCGCTATATTGGTAAGGTTGGTAGTTATACCCAATTGATGCATTGACCCTGCCATGGTAAATTTATGTCCTCACTGTTGTCACCTTAGTAATGATATCCACTGTTGGTATTATTATTGTGGAGTTTTAGATGGAACAAATTAGTTGATGCTTAGCCAGGCTTAACGATATTAATTTTGCTAGGTTGGAAAAGTTTGAAAATTATTCAACCATGGGAAACACTTGTATATGTGCTTAGAGGTGGTACCTCTGTTATTTTTGTCTATCAAATGAAAAGTAAAAACTTGTTTTAGATTTGGCCGAGTGTACAATGATACTGGTGCAGTTGCACGAGATTGTGGTTTGTGGTTGTCTCGCCCGAGTCGCTATAGACCGATCTATTGTGCCATAGACTCAAGTACATTCGTACAACCACACATGCCTTATGGGAGGTCCTATCATAATAAGTTATTGTGTTCTAGCAAATCAAACCGCAGGTGGCAAATTGCAGGACGTAATTGGGCTAGTGTGGGCTTGGTGGAGGATCCCCATGTTTGTAGGGACTTTGTGAGGAATGCAAAGTTTACCAACACAACGCATGAGTTCTTATAATTTTGGAGAGCTCTCCATATCCTAAGAAGGTATCATAGTGTGGTTTGTTGCTAGGACCAATAATGTAAAAGCTTTGTCATGATGTGTCAAATCGGGTACCTTAGGTATCGCGTGACATGGATGACATAATGGGATGTTTATGTCGAGTGGGTAAAGTTGTACAACCTTTGCCAATTGTAAACCTATTCGGATAGTATGCATATCACTTGGTTATATCCCACAATAAGTAGTTTTATGTTTTGCAAAGTCGCTTGGGTGATATATGGATAGGGAATCCATGCATAGTTGTTTTGGCAAAAAGGACTTTGCCGCTGTTTTGATGTTATGGCAGCAAGCCACTTGTTTAATTATGCTATTTATGCTTTATTATTAATTGTAGTTTATTAATGTCAAATGCTTTACAACTTCCGATTACAATCTATTACTTATTATTGCAAATGAAACCTTGTTTTATGCAAAATGGTAAAATTTAGAAAGTTAGTCACCTCTCTTGACCTAGCCATGCATACTATATGACCCTTTCTATAAAGTCTTGTAGAGTACAATTTTATACTCACAATTGCGTGTTGAATATATTTAGAGGATGTGGATGACAATTCATCGATCAGATACTTGATACTTTTACGCTTCAGGTTTTGGTGATGATGACGCCGATTTCTAGGGTTTAACCAAGTGAATTGCCTATGGATTTGCTGAGGCATACTTGTTGGTTTTTTATGCTTCTTTATCGCTAATTCCACTGTGAACTTTGTGCTATGTGAACCATGGAAAACAATTTTGATGAAATTTTGGCGAAATTTCGGTGATTTCACCCCCCCCCCCAAATTTTTATAATTCGTTCAAAAAAAATCCGAAAATATTTTAATTTGGACAAATTACATCCTAAATTTGGCAACATTTGAATTTGGACAAAATTTGGTCCAATTTCATCCAAATTTCATCCAGTTTGAAAACCCGCCGAAATTTTCAACTGAAATTTCAGTGATTTCGCCTCCCTCCAAATTTGTTTGCAAAACGAAATAGTGTTCCATGATGTGAACCATTTGGCCGGTCAGTGGTACTTTGTAAGACCTGGTCATGCATGACTTAATTTTGGTTGTTTAATTATATCATGCTACTCTGTTTTATTTAAGTATTTATGTATGTGATATGAATGTTGTTAAATGTGTGTGCTAGCCACTGATCATAGGACTAGCATGGCAAACATATAGGATTTGGAAATTAATTATTTCCGGGTCCAATAAAGTTCTGTAATAATTTACTGGGAACGAAAAACTTGATCTCTTGACTAAGTGCTTGCAGATGTAAACCAGGGGTGGACCCAATAGGGTTCAAGGGTGTTCAACTGAACACCCAATATTTTTGGGCAAAAATTCAATATATATGAGGTATGATACATGTATATATTAGAAATTGGGTTAAATAAACATGTAATGTCCTCAAAACATATTATACTTTGAAAACTTTCAAGTATCTATGTGGAGTTCTATGTGGAGTTCTCAATGGATACGAAGATTATAAGCAATAACAAGTTAATTGTAGCAAATAATGGAATATCTAGACCATTTTCGGCCAAAACAACTAAACTTTCAACTCAACTGAGAGCATGAGACTAATACATAACTCTAGATTTAAGTTAGATTACCAGGCTGTAGCAAAGGATGGTGGCATACTTTAGCAATATGAATATAAATTCATCCAGATATGCCTATATAATTTATTGATGATCTCAACTTCTCAAGTTATAAAAATTCATATGACCAATCAAACCTGCAAACTACAAATTCATGGGTCAGTGAGTTAAGCTGCACACGCCAATAGCAACATGTACACCCCCAATTATCCATTCCTCGGTCCCAAATCCCAAATTCTCAATTCAACATTTTTTTATTTTGTAATTTCTCTCAATTATTTGTGGTGTTATTTCTAGTACGGAAAAAAAATATACTTTATTTTTTTGCTAGTGCGGACATTTAATTTTTTTATTGAATAATATTTTATTTACTTCGAATACTCATCCGATAAATCTTGGGTTCGCCACTGATGTAAACGGAAGTTGACAATGAGAAAGCCGACATCTAGCTAATTTAGATGTTTTGAGGAATGTCATACAGCGAACCACACGCGGTGGCTTTTGACTTTTATGCTTGTTCAAATTCTGACAGGACCTCCACTGGCTCCTGCTAACAAAACTCTTAAAGAACCTAGGTTCATTCATTCATCGGACCTTAAAGAATGCCACTAGACGATGTTAAGTGCCAACCTACATATGCTCACTGAAAGTATATATGCACGCATGCGTGTAATAGTGTCAGTGAACAGAAAAATCATGACCTACAATCATCGGCCAGACCAAATCGGTGACACTTTACCAGGAAAAGCTGTCTGTTTTCACCAAGTTGACGGTGACTATTTATTAGGCAGTACTTGCAGTTGCAGCAAGCAGCTGTGAACATAAACCGTGGACCTGCTCTTTTGTACCTTAATCCTATGTCAGAGGCTTGTCCTTCTTAAAGAAGCTAGTATTTACTGCTGTTCAACAGTTTGATTATGCGATATCTTGAGAGCATTTACTGCTGTTCAACTGTTTACATTGTTGTGGGTTGTGTTGATCGACTTCAGTTTGTCTTGTACAGGCGGTCTCTCTCTCTATATACATTACGCTCCAAATCTGACCAAATATTGCATCAGACCCGTGAACTATGTCTCCCAACTTGGCATGTAAGAAAGATTTAATATCTGAAACGGTTGCATCATTAGCTAGGAGACATGCATAAGTTTCATCACAGAGAAGGTGACAACTAGTTTGATCCCGGGATCCAATCATAGGTGCCCCCCACATATGTGGTGACAATCTTTTTTAGTGCAGGAGAGAAGACTACTGAAAGAATCTCTTTAATTTTAAACTTCACTAGTGATTGAGGAAAAACTCAGAATCATATGAGATTTGGCCATCTGATCGAATGTCATTGTACAAAAAAAATCTTACCTTCTAAATAGTACTTCCGTGTATTGATAATGATATAGATTTGTGTTGGAAAGGCAGTACATCATAAAATTGATAGTTTCAGGCCAGAGGCAAATATGTCCCTTCTGAGTGGTGGGAACCTAGAAAGTACCAAAGCGCTTGGCTTGGGTTCAAAGTCTAGGTTGATCAGCAGCCAAAAACCTTCTTAATTTCAGGAAAAAATGATACTAGTTCCAGGGCCACCATTCTATCTAGGAATGTGAAGAATAGCTGTAAAATGTGCCTTTTTTAGAACCTGTAAAATGTGTCTTCGAACTTGTTGAAATTATTGTGCAATTTGACGAAACGGTTTCCTCTAAAAATTAAGTAAAAAAAGCAAAAGACAAAATGGATCCAGAGCAATTTTTTTTTATGAGAGTTAGACGTGTTTAAACACCGGTAGGGCTGACACTGAAAGCCCGATCTCAAGCGGACATGCTCGAGTGCTGCCCTACCAACCAACCCGGCCTGAAAAAAACTTTTCCCATTAAAAAATATTATTTAAATTATTTTTAGAATAAAAAGTTATATTTGATTCATTTTGAGAATAAAAATAGTTTTTTATTATTATGTCTATTACATTTCAGCGGCTTTCAGGCCGAAAATGAAGTCCCGAGTTTGGCCCAGCTCAGGCTAGGCCACCCATGAACATCTTTAGAGAGAGTACAAAGTAGATGCGCACATTCAATATACACCACATTCACACTGCCCACGCACACACACGTTTGCGTGTCCCATACACATGCTAATGGATCCATAGCAATTGATAAGCAAGTATAAAATATATGCAACTGGTTTACCCTACTATTTTTTAGAATCATTTACCCAAATAGTTTTGCTTACACATTTTAAAACTCACCTCTAAATATATTACAAACAACAAGCCCAAATTTCATTTTACCTAAATTTCATATATTTTTGTGCCGATTTAATTTATCAAAAAAGGTATCACATCTTTCGGTCAACAGTACACTGTCTATATACTGCTAGTTATACAACTAACAGATTGCCCACCAAACTCCTTGCTCTTTTGGTCTTTTCAACTGCCAACTCCCCCAATCTGCACATAAACTACACAAAAAATTAACACATCATTAAAAAAGGAAAGTGGAGCCATGCATGTTCGCGCACCCTCTTTGCTTATCCACCGCCTAATATTTTTCTGGTCTACAGTTACAATGGCGCCCACATATATAGCCAGAAAAGTCTCCCTGTGATCCACTCGACACTTAGTAAAAAAACAAAAGGTGTGCTTGCTCTCATACTAAAACGTGCAATAAGCCAAGCGAATCAACAAGTGGACTTTGCTTAATCACACCTAATCACTCCAAAGAGGAAGAAATAACTACGAAAACGAAGGGCAGGAAAATAAGAGAGAGAACGCTGCGCCGCAACGGGGTCCATATATGTACCTCTCCTTATATTGCCATGATTAATTCAGTTTTGCTACTAGTAGTAGTACTTAGTTTTTATTACCATCCAGTTCACCGTGACCAAAACCAACACAATCTAGCTGCTACGGGTCACGGTAGCTCCACAGGCTCTCCCCGGCCTCCGACGGGTCCGGCGACTCGTCCGAGGTGGTGGGACTCAGCCTCGGCGGGCTCATCATCATGCCCGCCGCCATGTTGCGCAGCAGCTGCGGCATCTCGAAGATTGCCTCCTCGTCCATGAACTCATCATTGCCGATTTCGTGCTGAGGCATGCAGCTTGCCACATCATCAGCGGCTGCACTGCCACTGCTCAAGCCGTGCTGTTGCTGCTGCTCCGCTGCGGCGGCAGGAGCAGTGGTGGTGTCAGGAGCCTCGCCACCCTGCGGCTGCTCAAGCTGCAGCGCAGCCGCGGCTGCCGCGGCGGCCGCGCGTATGTCCGCGGGGGACGCGGACGCGGGGGCCGGGCGCAAGGCGGTGGCTCCCGGGAAGTTGAGCACGGCGTCGGTCCCGCGCAGCGCGCGGGCGGCCACGTCGTAGGCCGCGGCGGCCATCTCGGCGGTCGGGTACGTGCCGAGCCATATGCGGCGCGCCTTGCGCGGCTCGCGGATCTCCGAGACCCACTTGCCGCTCCTGCACCGGATGCCGCGGTAGAAGGCGTGCTTCCCCGAGGACCGCGGCGACGGCTCCCCAGAGCTCGTCGTCGGTGCCCGCGCCGTGGCTACCCCCGCCGTGTCGGCTAGCTGAGTCGGAGAATGAGGCGAGGCAGGGCCTGGAGAACCGGCGGTCGACAGGCCAGCAGCTTGCACCTGAGGAGGAGCAGAAGAGGAAGCAGACGTCTGCTCAGCCATGTACCATTAGGGCACACCCACCCATATATATATACCTTCGGACATGTGCCGAGGCTGCAGTGTACCTATGAACCTAACTATGGCGTACTCAGGTATATAGTCTCGAGATGTGTGTGCGCTCGGAGTTTGCTTGCTGCAAGTGTGCGTGCGTGTGCTGTGCGCATAGAAGCAGGAGAGGAGATATGTCGAGAGAGCTGAGCTAGCTAGGTGTCAAGAAATGCACGAGGGGGGAGAGGGGTATATAAGGGGTGGTAAAGAAGCGGGAGAGAAGCGGGAGAGCCGCCATGGTGAAAAAATCTCTCGAGAAGAGGAGGAGCAGAGAGCGAGAGGACAGGAGAGAAGGCGCGCTGCGCTGCTGAGGAGGTAGACGCCGCGTTATTTGAGCGGGGGAAGCATGTGTGCCGTGTGCGTATGGCTTGCGATGAGCTGGTGCCTGGGGAGCAAAGCGCACAAGACACCACCGAAGTAAGCAAGCCCGCAGCTTAGCTGATCCGCCCTTCTTCGTCTCATCTTCGCGGGAGCGAGAGGGGGATGGCGCCGTCGCTGTCCGCCTTTCCAATGGCCCAGTACGTTTTTGTGGGGTTTAATTAGCCCGCCCAGTGATCGCAAGAGTGATTGGTGGTAATTTCCCGTGGGCTGACGAGAGATGATACGGGTCGGGTGGGGCAGCTATGTGGCTGATGGGTGGTGGCCTGCCAAGTGGGGCCTTTTTAATTAGCAGCAGCAGCTAGCTTTTCTTTGCGTTGGCCAAATGTTTGGCTGCTTCTCCCAAGCTTGTCGTGGTCGCACGCAGCTGTTGTTGGACAAGGAGGCTGGCTGGCTGGCCTTAATGCGTTTTCGGGGAATCAGCGCCCTGTTAATTTCAGGCCGGGCTTTGCATTGACAAATATCTGCCGCTTGACTGCTTCTGTAGGATTGAGCAACACATGCATGCACCTGGGGGGTTGGTGCCCAATATACAAAACATATGGTACAAAGCTATATATTCTGTAAAGTTATCAATTGAATCGGCATTCGATCGATATATTACAAAGATATTCAGCTTTTAACTGTTAGTTTCCTTTTGAATAACTAGCTAGGGTACTTATAGTATCTCACATTAGAAGTCAAATACACTAGTGGATAAGAATATCCCAGAAATATCATTACTGTCATCATCCTATATATAAACCAGACGATTTTTTCTTACAAGTTGTATATTTTTTTGAAACAAGTAAGCACAAGTTGTATACTCCATGTGGCCGAAAAGGAGTTATTTTTTTCCTCAATTGTTTTGGGAGCAAGACTATAGTCTTTCAGAACTGATGCGGCAGTACCTCTAATCTCACCCGTATATTAAGATTGAGACACCCGTCAGCCTGGGTGATGTTAACTCTCCTTAACACATCCTTAATTTTACTCAGTGGCTCTTTACTTTATTTTTAGCTTAGCATGTCTTGCACAAGTATATGGAGTACTACTTTCTTAATTACAGTACCTGCAATTAAACACTTTTAAGATAAGCATCAGTCATCTGTATTACACGTGTGCCTTCTCTAATTTCCATCTTTGGGGTACATACTCTGATACTCATGCATGCACGAGCCGAGCAAGCTGCGGTGGGAATCAAGTTGCTTTGGTACGAAGGAAACGTACGCGCACGTGGTCGCACGCCCACTCACTCGGCCAGGTGATCAATCCGACGCTGCCGCGCGCGCGCAGGTCGGTGCAGTTTGTCACGGTCTGTAGCTCCTCACCCATACTTCCCGCGACGACTTCTCGCGCGGCTCCGGATCCTATTGGCTGGAGACGCGCGATACGGTGTCATACGAGCGTTCGCCTTCTGTCCGCCGCGCGCGCGGCATCCACGCAACGTATCATCGTATGGACGCTCAAGTTTTGACCACGTGAGCGTACGGCAGTGGCGGAGTACAGTGGATGCATGGGTGCACCCCCAAATTTTTTTGCAGAAAATATGATATATACACCCCTTAAATACATAAAGTATATGATACATATACTAACATACAAACTGTCATACTCCTGGCAGCCCATTTAGGATTTAGCATTAGACCCTTTTAGGATTTAGCATTAGGCTCAACTAGTCCAGAGGCTTCTTTCGGTTGTATCTCCCCTGGTGGCTGGTGTCTAGTGCTCCCTTTTTGCTCTGCCTTTGTCCACTTATCTCTCTCTCCATTTATTTCTCTTTGTGGTGGTCTTCAGGTCTTGGGCTCTTGGCCGAAGGGCTTGTACAAAAGCTGCCACCGCCACCCATTGCTTGTCCTCTGCGCCGCCAAGATAGCCTCCTTGCAGCGCCTCGCCGCCTCAATGACCTCGGCTGACTCGGCCCTCGCCGACTGGCGGCACGGCCACAGACATGTGCTTTCATTGCCATCTTGCCGTCGCGGTTTTAGGGGTGATGCTACCGATGCTGCAGATATCTTGAGGTACTACTATCGACCCGTCTCCATCCTCGCTCCCTCCCTTCTCTCGTGATGTGGATCTTGTCTTGAGGCTAGTGTCCTATGCTTTGGACCCTTTGGTAGTGCTCTGTGAATGTCTGAATGGGTGATGTTATTGTTTAGCTCACTGAGTTGATTGATGTATGGTTACAATGGCTAATTCTTAAAATTTAGAGCTTAGTTCATAGTTATGGACTTATGGTCAAATGACAAATGTTGTTCTGTTGTAAATGTAGGTTTGTAGAGCACTAAAATATTTTGTGATGTTGGTTACAGTGCGAACATGTGATTTGACATATTTGAACTTATGTACTATGTCATTTGAACTTGTGTTGGAATGGATGTGTCTTAAGTTCGCATCCCCATCGTTAAAATCCTGGCTCCGCCACTGGCGTACGGCGCACGTATCTAATCTGAATTATTAGCTCATATATAATAGGCTTACATCAGCTATCTATAGCCTCTGCTACGCAGGATTTAAATTGATGTGGATGAAACAGAATAAAGAGAGAGAAATGTGCTGCATTAGAACAAAAAAAACATTAAAAAGTTATGTGTTGTCTACAATCCTGTAACCGACTGTATCACTACAACCTATTGTATGAGCTGTCTTTAGTGCTATCTATAGATCCTAAAGATGACATAGAGAGTTGTTATAAACAACAACTGTCTATACCATTATACATGCCCTTAGTTAAGCAAGCTAAAGCATGTCTGATATAATTAGCACGTCACCAACGACAGACATGCGCGGATTAGGCCCGTAATTACCACCGTGAAAGCTACTTATGTCTCGGAGATGCAAGCTAGCTAGCTAGCTGCTGTTAGGTGGATACCGCGGTTTAGATGGGGATTGCATCAGTGCAACACTATCACCTCAGATCATATTAGTAGGGCCTAATAGGGAAAAAAAGGAGCGTGATTTCCCCTAAAATGTAAATACCTACTTTAATTAACTACACCAATACATATGTAGCTAGGGCTTAAAGCTCTGTTAGATATTGCAGTAGATTATATATGTAATCTTGTTAAATTTGACCGAACCGTTTTCAAATATTGTAGTGTTTGGCTAGCTGTTTTTTTTTTCCTTTCTAAATCACGCTACAAACAGAGATGTTGTTGCAGTCTAAATAACGGAAGACATCAAAGTTGTTAGATAAGAAAAAACCGTGAAAGAGGAGATATGGGGATGGCGTCACTGTCACCTCAGATCATAGTAGTACGGCCTAATTGGGAAAAAGGAGCGGAGTGGCGCCTATTATATTAATAAAGAAGCAATGTGACAGAAATCTGCAGGAGTAACGGGTTTTTAGGGTAAGGTCTTAATTACAAATTAGGAATTGCTCTAAACATTCCACCCCCGCGAGGGATCATGTTCTTCCTTTCTCTTTTATCTTTGCCATGAGGTCCGTCGGAGTGGACGAAGCACTACTACAGAATAGACCTTTGGTCCCGGGTCTAAAGGGCCTCTAGTCCGGTTATAGAGCGGGACTAGGAAATCAAGACTAAATGTCTCACCTTTAGTCCGGGTCCCGGGCAGGGATAAAAGGCCGATTTAGTCGGGTTGAGTGATACCAAGGGACTAAAGGCCGACGACTAGTCGGTTGGTAATACCAAGGGACTAAAAGGTCCGCTAGGTCACACAGGGCTGCCCTTTTAATCCGGTTGGTATTACCAAGGGACTAAAGGTGTTTTTTTTTCTTTTTGTTTCCATTTCAATTCATTATTGATTTTGGTTTTACAATTACATTAGGTTTTCAAATCGTATTCTTATTTGCTAATATATGTATACGCCCACATATAATTTAGTTTGGAACATTATTACACACAAATAAAGTATGAAACTATATATATTATGGAGCTATATATATGTATAATATATATATATATATGCACATAAAATTTACAACATTATTCATGCATCCTTGGTATTTACAACACAAATGTTGTCCTCCACTTAAATGTCATACAAATGTTAAATCTGGTTTGGCTTCAATTGTTCATCTGGTTAAAGTAGAACTTCGGTCTTGGGCTTGAGGACATGCTCATTAAGAAATCTGCGATTGTCTCTTGAATTCCTTTGAGGCGGTCCATATCCAACACTGCTCCTTCAACCTTATCTCCTTCAATTTGCATTAAGCGAAAGAAGTATTAATATACATAAGGTTTATTTAATAGCAACAAATAAATAAAATGGATTTATTATATATACTTGTTACGTGCTTTACGCATCTGTAGATGGGTTCTTTTGCATACACCGTGAGGAACTCGCAAACGTAGTATCCACACAAATTGTTGCTCGGTGGTCGCCAGAGAACCCATCTGCACGATATAAAAGATTACTCTCGTCATCCCGCGTGAGTGAAGCATGATAAGGTAAAGATGGGGAGCTAGTACAACTTACATCCGATCGGTGTGGATCAGAAGTGGCGCTTTCAGATCTGGACGGTGTAGCCGAACGAACCAAGCCCAAACCCCGCCTAATAATTGATCGTTAATTAACTATTGCGAGTTAAAGAGCAGAATAAATATTTAAAGATCGAAGTTACCCTGGATAATGTCTATCATATCTTGGTAATCTTCTGCGGTTTTCTCAACGAGTCATAGATTAGCAAATGACCGTCGGAGAGATCGAAGACAATCGATCCGAAGGAAAGTCGCATTTGTTTATAGAGTCAACATATATATCTTTATGTTGGATTGAGTAAGTAAAGTAAAATGTGCACATGATAACAACACTCACCCAAAGTTGTAGGGAAGAGTATAAATCTTTTGTTCTTTTGGTTGATCAAGAACCTCCGGAAATTCCTCTCCGTTTGAGGTCTCCATTGATCGAGGGAGTGTTTGGGTCCTTGAATACGATATATGGATCAATGAAACCAATGTTGTTGTCGTTTCTCGTGTGAGGTCTCTCATCATGTCTCTGCATATGTATAGACATGCTAGCTAGTGTGAGGATAATTACTTATACATATACGTATGCTAGAGTGAGATTATTAAAAGAAAGAATCACGCATGCACAAAAGCGGTGATGAGAGATTTGTCTAGAGCGTTCATGTGGCATAGCTGGTGTAACTCATTAAAGCGAACCATTATAATGTCATCGCCACTAAGTAATGATGGTTTCTAATTTTGACGCAAATATAGTCATCCGCTTTTTCATGCGACCGCCGCCATGTACCACTTGTTTAACAAGTACATTTATGCGTCTTAAGTTCCATGAGCTTCTCGTGGTTGTATAGACTCTTGCCATATACATATTCCTTACGCCAATGATCAACTTCGGAGCACTTTTGATGTGTGCTCACGAGCATTTGGGAAATGCTTAGACCAGTTTCATGAAAAATTCATCAAGTTGATCCAAATGCACATTTCCGGATATCTGTTCTAGCACGTTCGTGTTTGAACCATATTCATTCCCAATAACTAGCGGGGCATCGATTGTTGTGATTGTTCCTCGAGTGTGCAACACCCTTCCGTGCTCTCTTCTCTTTCTTCTTCGCCTCCTCAATTGACTTGGTGAGAGTGCGGTCATAGTCCGATAGTGGCGAATCCTTACGAGCATGACGTAACTTTTTCTAGTGGCGCCCACCCTTTGCCTTAGAACTTCGGACCTCTGAAGAAGCACGGCTTCTCGTGGTTTCGCCGCTTCACTTTTAGCCTTGACTTTCGCGAAGAAACCGCCCACATCTGTTATCAAGCATCTATTTCTCGGCGATCTTCTCATAGGAAAGTTTAAATGCGTCTTAGAAATAGCTGGTGTTCTCCCCGAGGCTTTCTTCTTCGGTGGCGGTGGGGCCGACGCTTGTTTGTGGGTGCGCCTCTTCTTTGGAGAGGGCGGACGGTGTCGGCGTTGGAGCCCCGTGGAAGCGATGGAGCGGCCGGTGGCGGCGTTGGAGCCCGCCGTGGAGGCGATGGGGCGATGGCGGCGTTGGAGCCCGCCGTGGAGGCGATGGGGCGATGGCGGCGTCGGCGTTGGAGCCCGCCGTGGAGGCGATGGGGCGGTGGGGATGCAACCGTGTCTTCCACTTCATTGTCATCGCCCGCAACACCGTGACGGTGGTGAATGGATAATTGGACTTAGGTTGGGGAGGTTCTGCTGTGAAAACAACGTGGTATGAGTAAACCGTTATTTAAGCCAATACATAATTAGTGAAAAAATATTTCGTTCACTTTCATCCGCACTCTAGGGTTAGGTTGTTGAGGAGGAGGAGGTGACGCCCAGAATAATGATATAGCGCTTGCGCCAACATATGAATGTCTTCTCCGCTTCTCCTAAAGTCTTCTCCCCATCACCTCCTTCAATGTCAAGAGGCACATTGCTATTACCTTTCACAACTCTATCCACCGAGACGCTAGCATATCCAGAGGTATTAATGCCCCATGGCATCTTGGTGTCTTCGTAGGGTCGACACGAGATACAACACCGATAGCCACCATGACCGTGGCATTCCCCTCGAATGTGCAGCTCACATGTCGTGAGAGGATCGGTGATGTCATCCACGGAAGCGCAATTTCACGTCATCTTGAATCACTAGCACCTCCGCGGAAGCGCAATCGCTTTTCAACCGATTAGGGGCCGATGTTGACTCCGGCTCGATGCGCTTTGCCTTTGGATGGAACTTCGCTATCTGCACTTGCCTTTTGATTTCCTCATTCATTTTGGCTTCAAGTGCTTTTCTCGCTCTATCGCTTCACGAGCCACTTCCCGTGACTCAAGAACCATTTCCTCCATCCTGCGCATCCGCTCTGCCTCCTCGTACTTCTTTCTCTGACGGCTTCTATAGGTGGCTTTGTCTTTAGGGAAGGCATGCTCCCACGACACCTCCCCATAGCCTCTTGTTCGCCCACCGTGTTCAGTACTCTCCAGGGCGTATGTCAGCTCATCCTTATCTCTGTTCGGCTGCCACCTGCCACTCTCAGCCAAGTCTCGAGCATAAGCAAATCTTTCTGCTGCTCTTTGGAGTTTTGCGCCATACACTATCTTTCCGGTCTCTAGGTCCAGCTTCCCCATGACCGAAAAACCAATACTTGGCGCCAAAGCGCTTGATTGATTCGGTTCGATCCTTGGCAAGAATCTCCTGCTCCATTCTTTCCCACTTAGGAATGGCACTCTCAGAGCCACCGATCCCAAGTGATGGTGGTATTGCTTTTGTCTCCGCATTCTGTTGGTTCCTTCTCACCCGTGCCTCACCCTCTTCCGATGTCTTGAACTGCATAAACTCATCCCAAAACGGCCTCAACTTGACGAGGCCTTAGTGTTGAAATCTGGCGCCGGGTTCTTCGATAAATGTGTTGTACAATTTCTTCTTCCAACACTTTGGAATTGTGTGGCCATCTTCTTCATAGCCCAGTTCCTAACTCTCTCCTTCAAAGCTTCATCTTCAGACGGAGCGAAATGTTGAAGGACATCTTGCCAAACTAGTGCCTTGTCACGATCAGAGACAAAACTAATATGAGGAGCAACTTTCTTTTGCTTCCATTCACGAGCATTGATCGATCTGTCCCTTACAAGGTACCCACGATGTCGACAAATTTCGTGCATGTGGTCCAAGTACTTTGCTCAGATCCTCCTCGAATTGCGAGAGAATGAACCTACCCTCCAAAGGCTTCTTGGGCCTCGTACATTTCTACTCTTCCCGTTGTTGTAAATCGATCCAGAGGGCTACGAATGTAGAAACACAAAGATTTAAATAAATATATTTATACGACAAATGAAATTATTCGAATTTCATGTATACATAAGAGATTGTAGATAGACCTCGCCAAAGATTGTCTTGCTCATCTTCATAATCGGCAAAGCATCGACTCCGCCATCTACTTCTTGATTGTTGTCATCACCTTGAATTGGGCACCTTGTAAGGCGCCATTGTTGATAATATCCATCATGGCATCGTCCATGTTGTCATTCGGTCGGCCATTTCGCAAATATATGTGTAGGACGTTAGAACGGTTCGTGATCGGGTTATGATTTCGCATCAAGTGGCGTGCGGTTCATGACATGCATCGACAAAAGAAAAACAACATATTGATGGCAACGTGAGCACGTGGTGCGACTCAGCAGTGCCAAGCCCGTGAGTCAAGAAGGTTGCCACCGGATCTAGCTTGGCGGATCCGAGTAGAGAAGGAGGAGTGGTGGATTTTTAGGAGACGGAGCGAGCTTGTGTGTTTGGATTTGGGTAGAGAAGAAGAAAGGGAGAAGAAAGAGCTTCGCCGCTTGGGACTTAAGAGAAGAACTCGAACAATCTGTTGTCTGCAAAGTGGGGTAGAGAAGAAAAGGGTGCAAGCTTGACTTGAACGTAGTCAATGTACCGCCACAAGTAGCTCGACTTGAACAAGAGTCTGCCGTGAAATTCCGTCAAGATTTAATATATAAACAACCCATCTCTAAATATATGTTCATTAGGTAAACACTAACACATGCCACAATACATTTGAGTGACCTAAGTAGTGTCAGTAGCTCAGTTTGTAGAGAGGTTTGATGAACACAATTTTATTTTCGGGGGTTGTCTATTCATAAGGTGATTGAATTTTTCTTAAGCATAAATCAAAATTTTCATCCATTGAATAAAAACAAAACAAGAAACCTAAAGAAAGCAAGGAGAAAACTCCAAAGAAAAGATATAGGTTAAAGGAAGCTTCCCTTTCTTGAAGTGTCTCTAAGAACCAAGATAAAATCAATCGCCTTTGCTATTTTGAGATTTGATTTATTCAACTAATCGAAAAATAGCTACATCACGCTTTTAGAAGCTCTTCCTTAGCTTTGACCAGCCCCGCCCTGGATTAAGAAATTTTTGCGAAACATCAAGAGAGCATTAAGCACGCACTCGAGTCCACAAAGAAGTTCTTGCTCGTGGGCAAAAATGATAGAGGTTCTCATTAAAAGAGAGAGAAGCTACACCCAAACTCAAAAGATCCATGTTATCATCGGAGGATTCAGATACACAATGTTGCATTGTTGATTACGATCGATGAATAAGATTAACAAGCATATACTGATTTAACATCCAAATGTCATGCAAAACGACCACGGTCAATATCAAGAGTGGTCGAATTTAGGATTTAGCATGCCCAAAACCAGTCGTTTTGCATTTGGATAGAAACAAGTTCCTTTTTCATACAATGGTTTACCCGATCAAGACCATTAGTTTGCATAACTCGGTTTCCAACGACTAACCAAAATATGATCTGACTTATAATGCAAATCAGAATAACAGAACAAATTAACGCAATGCTAAGCAGAATAACAGTCGCTTAGCCTACAAACAAAGAAGCGAGATTCGCCTAACGATTTGGCTCACCGGCGTGGAGGAGCTGCTGCCGGGCGGAGCTGGTGGATTCGCCGGGCGCGAATCAAGCGGCCGGATCTGGCAAGGAGGGAGGAGCCGGGCGAGCCGGAGCGGCGGAGGGAGGAGCGAGTGGAGGTGGTGGCGGGAGTGGGGCGCCACGGAGGAAGGAGGACGCCGGGCGCGACAAGCCGGAGCCGACGAATTAAGCCTTGCGAGGAGACGGCGAGGAGAGAGAAGGGGTGGAAGAAGGAAGAAGCCCTTGTTGCTTATAGTCTTGAGGGACCTTTAGTCCCAAGCGATATAACCGGGACTAAAGACCTTTAGTCCCGCGTGGTAATCTGGACGGGACTAAAGGTGGACCTTTAGTCCCAAGCAGATACTAACCGGGACTAAAGACCTTAGTCCCGCGTGGTAATATGGACCGACTAAAAGGTGGACCTTTAGTCCGGGTGGTGCCACGACCGGGACTAAAGGTTTTTGCTGGGACATATTTTCCAGAGAACCTTTAGTCTCGGGTGTGTGACCTTTAGTCCCAAGCGTGACTGGGACCGGGACTAAAGGTCCCCACTATTCGCCTCCCGCCAGATTTTCACAGTTTGGGTTTTGTATTAAGTTTATTTGTATAAATATGCTAATTCTTGTTAAATGCATAGTAAATTAAATACTAGGCATAAATTTTTTAAAAATAATAGTTGCATTTCCTTTTATCTTATTGACATTTCAAACGACTTTTATAGTGACCACAAGTGGGAAGTGAAGAGCCAACTATAAACAAAATGAAGGGCTCAAACCACAAGTGGGAATTTCATTTGAAGGCATAAATACTTGCTAAAAAATTTCAAGTCATTTTGACACCGGTGGAGAAGACATGCTTCACAGAGGTACATGTGTCCTTTTATCGAATAGGAATTTCATTTGAAACGATAAAAACAAGAAAAATATGATAGAAACATCTGAAGTTACAATTATTACATAAAATCTCTAATACACACTATTTATTAAACATCACTATATATCAAGCGGCACAAGTGGTGAACTTCTTCTTGACGATGACCCTTGGTTATGATCATGCCGTAACCATGGAGTGTCCTCGGCATTTAGCAGATGCTTGGGTCTTTGGTCACACTTGAAGGGCGGGATTCGGTCATCCCTTTCATAATCTTCGACTTGTCCGACTTGTCCTCAATTCCCACGATGTTTCTTTTCCCGAAAGAACTATGTGGCGTTTTGGCTCATTGGTTGATTTGTCGTCGTTTTCCCTCTCTTGGGTTTTGTAGACATGTCTTTCACATAGAACACCGATTCACATCGCCAGAAGCGACTAATGGTTCATCTTTGTACCCAATATTGTTGAGGTCCTTGTTGTCATTCCATACTCCTTGTCGATCGTTACCCCGCCTCAGGTCATCTTCACCCATTGGCTTTGGAACAAAGGGACTTTAAAATTAGGTGCGTAGTCTAGTTCCCAAATCTCCTCTATGCGCCATAATATGTTTGCCTCTTTCCATTTGGGTGCATGGCATCTACGCGACACCACTGCTTTTGGTTCGTGCTCCTTTTATCTTGGGCTACGATTGTAAAATGTATTTCCATTTATCTCGCACTTTGTGCGTGAGGATGTGCCACGATGGTTGCCTAGCCAACAAATCTGAGCTTGCTCATCAATATTGTCATCACCACGACATTCTTTTCGCAACCAACCGCTGAAAGTTTCCATGTGATGACGCCTAATCCAAGCTTCATTCTTCCTTGGAAACGGGATCGAGGAACTCCTTGTGTACTCGACATACGGCTCCACCACGGAGGAGTTTTGAAGAACGTGTAGTGCGCTTTATTGAAATAATCGTCCTCCGCATCGATATATGTTTTCTTCCCTAGTGTTCCTTTCCACTAAGTCTCCCTCGTGTCGCGATTCAGAACACCAATCGGGTCAAGGTCGGGAATGAAGTCAACACAGAACTCAATGACCTCCTCTCGTCTCCGTAGCCCTTGGCGATGCTTCCTTCCGCCGAGCACGCCGGTGAACATATTTCTTCAGACTCCATGAACCTCTCAAAGGGGAACATGTTGTGTAGGAACACAGACCGAGAATATTAATCTCCTTGACCGGGTGAACTAGGAGGTGTGTCATGATATTAAAGAAGGATGGAGGGAACACCAACTCAAAGTCGACAAGACATTGAACCACATCATTCTCAGAGAGTAGCTAGTTCCATTGGATTGATTGCCTTCGAGAAATTGCATTGAGGAATGCACATAGCTTCACGGTGGCTGACGTACATGTGGAGGTAGAATTCCTCTTAAAGCAACAGGAAGCAATTGCGTATAAGCACGTGGCGCTATGGGACTTTAAGTGTAGGAATTTCTTCTCCGCACATTTATTATACGCTTTATATTGGAGGAGAATCCAGATGGGACCTTGATGTTGTTTAGGCATTCAAACATGCTTTCCTTCTCTTCTTTGCTAAGAGTGAAGCTAGCGTGTCTTAAGTAATGGCGCCCATCGTCATCTTCTCTGGATGCAGTTGTCTCGTTCTTTCATGCGCCGCAAGTCCTGCTGTGCTTCGAGTGAATCCTTAGACTTTCCATACACATCCATGAATCCTAGCAGTTCACACAAAGATTCTTTGTCGTGCATCACGCCGATCGCGCTGCGGACCTCTAGGACTTGCCAATAGGGTAGCTCCCAAAATATGGACTTCTTCTTCCACATGGGTGCGTGTCCCTTAGCATCTTTCGAACAGTTCACGCCTTGTCCCTTTCCAAAGACTACTTGCACATCCTTGACCATATCAAGTACATCCTCCCTAGTTCGGTTGCGAGGCTTGGTTCGTGTCTCGCCTTACCGCTAAAATGCTTGCCTTTCTTTCTTAGTTGGTGATTCATAGGAAGAAAACGACGATGGCCAAGGTACACGACCTTTCGACATTTTTTTCAAATATATACCGCCAATGTCATCAAAACATTGTGTGCATGCATTGTATCCCTTGTTTGTCCGTCTCCGAAGATTACTTAGAGCAGCCAATCATTGATTGTTACGAACAACAATGCTCATGGTCGAAGTGTTCCTGCTTGTACTCATCCCACACACGCACACTGGTTTGCTCCATAAAAGCAGGAGTTCCTCAACTAATGGCCTCGGTAGACATCGATGTCGTTGCGGGTTGCCTCGGCCTTGATGAGCACCGCATCATAATGAACTTCCGCTTCATGCATAACCATGGAGGAAGGTTGTAGATACATAGAGTAATGTGCCAAGTGCTATGACTAGTGCTCGTCCCCAAAAGGATTCATACCATCCGCATTTAAAGTTTAACCTTAGGTTTCTTGCGCCATCCGCAAACTCCGGAATTCTCGCCTATTGCTCTCCTTTGGGACCCATCGCCAGGTGTCTCAACATGTTGTCTACCTTACGGTCTTCTTTGTGCCATCGCGACAACTTTGCATGGTCCTTGTTTATGAACAGACGTTTCAGCGTGGTATTATAGGAGCATACCACATAACCTTGGCAGGATTTTCTTCCGACGCGTTCTTCGCCTCAACATCGCCAGGTCATCTCGCCGATCTTATACCGCGACGCTTTGCATACGGGCATTCATCCAAATTCTCGTAGTCCTTGCCACGATACAGATGCGATCATTAGGACATGCATGTATCTTCCGGATTTCTAATCCCAAAGGGCGACGACTTGTTTTGCTTCGACGTAGTGGCAGCAATTCGTTAGGCTTCTAAGCATCTTTTTTGGATCTTGATAATTGCCCAAATGCCTTGTCGGATACACCATTCTCGGCCTTCCATTGTAGCAACTCCGATGTTGTACCCAACTTTTTTGCCCATCTTCTACGGACGGGTATAGTAATTTCTTGTGATCCTCTAGCATGCGGTCAAACTTAGCCTTCTCCTTTTCACTTTCGCAATCTCTTTGTGCATCACGAATGACATCACCAAGAGCATCATCTTCACGAGTGTGTCTTTCGCCCGCCTCTTCTTGACTTCGCCCATTGCAAGATCATCGAAGTCACCGTATTGAGCAATAATGTCGTTAGGGTCCAATTGTTCTTCTTCACCTTCTTCCATTATAACCCCTGGTTTCTCCGTGCTTGGTCCAACAAATATAGTTTGGAATGAAACCCGACTTCAACAAGTGTGAGTGAAGACTCCTTGAGCTAGAATATTCCTTCAAATTCTTACACAGGGCACATGGACAAAGACATGAAACCATCCCGCTTGTTTGCCTCGGCCACTCTTAAGAAATAATGCACGCCATCAATGAACTCTTTGAGCGGCGATCGACATTGTACATCCAATGGCGTGTCATCGTCAGATTATATGACATATCACATAATTAAATTTCAAGTTTCAAATTTAATATGACATCAAGTTAAATGATAATTAATAATTAACTAAATTGCCCAAAGTCATTAAGGGTGAATGACCCTAGGTCAACAATCAATCCAAAAGGCAAACAATAACTAAGTGATTAAGCTAATTAAGAGATTAACTAATTACTTAATAATTAAATATTAAACTTATTTATTAAAACAAAATTAATATTTATTATTTTTACCCAAGAGGTTGGATCTGATAAGATAAGACTTATCTCATCAAACACCCTCAAAGCTTAACCTAACTAACACATGTAAAAGTCATTTTTCATTTATTTAAATAATTATTAAATAAGGTGAAAAATAAAAGTCTTCAGATTGATCCCAAAATTTTTGTACAGATAGTTCATAGCCTAATTAGATGGCAAAACAATTTTCAGAATTTTTGGATCATTAATTTAGCCTACAAAATTCATGGAATAATAATTAAATAAATAAGCATAAAATAGGTATAAATTCAACTTTGTCCAAATAGTCTTAAAATTTTTATATGGACTGTTCACAGTGTAACTTAGTGGAAAAACAAATTTCATGATTTTTGGAAATTTATTGTGGCCTACAAAAATCATGAAAGTTCCATTTATGAATTAATTGGCAATTTTATAACATATAAAAATTATTCAAATTTCACATTTCATATTTTTCATAATGGACGGCAGGGTTAGCATCAGAGCTTACATGAACACGCCGGTGAATACGGTTGAGTGAATGAACGGCTCGGCGGTGGTGACAATGGCGGTGGCGTGTCATGCATGGCGACAGCGGCGTTCGGCTCTGTGATTTAACGCCAAACAGAGTTTAAATAGAAGGACATTTAGTCGGTTGGTGTTACCAACCGACTAATGCCAACCTTTAGTCCAGTTGGTACTACAATCCGGGACTAACGATTTAGTCCGGATTGTAGTACCAACCGAACTAAAGGTTGGCATTTAGTCCCGGTTGGTAACACCAACCGGGACTAAATGTTCCTCCTGCAAAAGCCTACCACCAGAGCCTTGGGCAGGGGACTTTTAGTCCCGGTTGTTGTTACCAACCGGGACTAAAGATCTTTTTGGTCCCGGACGCAATTTTCTCCGAGACTATTGCCCATTTGGCAGTTCGACCAAAGGTCTGTTCTGTAGTAGTGAAGTATTGCAGAAGATTCTGGCGTTACGTGTTCCTTCCAAAGTTCCTAGGTTACTAGAATGAGGACTGTGGCTGTCGCCCTTCTTGGGAGTACTCGCAACTCGTTGATCTTCACCCACCAGTCTTCAATGGACCGATACACCCCCCCCCTCCCCCATTGGGACGGCTTGAACTGAGCAGTTCCTAGCCAATCTGCCATAGCAGTCCAAATGCGTGTGGAGAATCTACGATGTGCGAAGAGGCACAGAGTTGTTTCCAGGAGTTGTCTGCAAACAGGGCAGGTACCTTAGTTAGGCCAACCCCTCATTGCCAATCTGTCAGAGGTCAAAAGCTGGTTTTGGATGGCTAACTAGGGGAAGAATTTGCACTGGGGGGCGTAAGATTTCCATATTACTTGTTGGTAAGTAGTAGTTGTGGAGCCAAGGAAGTGCAGAGTGTATGCAGATTTCGATGTGTATGCTCCGCCAGGGTATTTGGGTCCAACTGGATTTGGCTTATTTTCGTCCAGAGCTCTACAAATTTTTGAATATGTTAGGTCGTCAATCCCCCTAGGATATTATTGTCTTGCACCCATCTCTCGTCCTGGAGCACGGCACTTGTAGTTGTGTTCTTCCTTTTGGAAATTTGGAAAATTGCTGGAACCAGGTCTTTGGGGGCCGCTCCTTGTAGCCAGGAGGCATGCCAGAACTGCGCTTCCCTTCCATTGCCGAGAGAAACCATTATGGCCGCAGCGAAGAGGTGTCGGTCCGCTTCATCGCATGATAGTTCCATGCCTACCCAAGGTTTGTGTCAGGCTTTTCATTCTTTCCATTGCCAACGAAGTCTGAGGGCCGAGGAGAGGTGCTGGAGGTTGAGGATGTCGAGGCCCCCCCAACCTTGTTGGGCTGCAGACCTTTCCCCATCTGATTTTACATTTCCCTCCCAAGATCGCCTCTTGGCCTGCTCAGAGGAAAACGGTGTCTAGTGCGGTCCAGAGCGCAGAGGACTCCCTTCGACGGGTTGAATACTACAAGAAAGTGTATCGGGATCGAGGAGAGAACTGCTTTGACTAGGATGATCCAGCCAGCTGGAGTCAGTAGCTTGCCCTTCCATTCAGCCAGTCTCCCTCCCACTTTTGTCCGCTTGGGGCTGCTAATTGACTCTACAGAGTCTTCTGTGCTTGAGTGGCAATCTCAGGTATTTTGTGGGGAAGGTCGAGTGGTGTAACATCCCAATTTTCTGGAGTTCTTAAAAGTTTTCAAAGTAAAAAAGAACCATTTGGTTTTGATGAGAGTTCAAATCTTAACTTGAAGATTTTAGAAAATTTGGAGATTTAACATGACTTAATCAAACTCCAACTAATGCGGAAGTTTGGTTTATTTGGAGTTGTTCGAGTTATGGTCTTGCTCTCCTCTCTCGTTGTTTGCTCAGACTTTTCTGGACCTCCCCTTAACCTCTTCAGACCTTTTCCCCGTTTTGACCTCCTTCTCTGTCTAGACCACCTCTTGGTCTAGACCTCCTCGTGGTTTAGACCACCTTTTGTTTGAACCTTTCTTCGGTTTTAACCTCCCCTTGGGTCACGACCACCCCCAAGGTGCTCCCAGCTCGGGTTTGTGTTTCAAACATCCTTGATTTCTGAAATCCGTTGCTCGGGTTGAATTCCTCCTTTCGAGATCTCCATTGGTTCCATCTTGACCGTTAAGACCACCCCTCCTCGGTCTTTTGCAAAGACCACCTCTCTAGTGATCGCCTCCTGTGTCCTTCGCCTGGGTGGGGGAAGTTCGTGCATTTAATGCTGCATTAAATGCTATCATTTCCACCATATCTTGTCTTTTTCCTCTTTACCCGCCTCCTTTCATTCCTTTACCGCTTCCCTGCCGGTGCATTAAATGCGCTGTTCCTCTCTCTAGGCCTCCCTGTGTTTATATAAAGCACCGAGAGGCCTCCTCGCTTCCTTTTGTTTCCTGTAACCTTGAACCTCCCTCGGTAGTAGGGGTGGCATTGTGTTCGACACCAGCGTTCATGGTAAATACCCTAATGGAGCTGGGTATGGGGCCTTTTTCGCCCATGGGTATGAAAATGGGGCACTTCGCCCATCGGTAAACGGGCGCGGTATGGGTAAGCTCCACCTGCATTCGCCACGCCTGTAACCGCCAACCCACGCCGACAGTGGGCCCAAAGAAACCCTAGCTCACAATGCTTATACCTATTCGCCATCCGCCCATCCTGGCCGTCTCAAGACTCTCCTCCCGCACCGCCACAAGCTCTTAGCCTCATCCCAAATCCCTTGCTCCCCGCCGCCCTCCCCGCGCCCCAATTGCCGCCCTCCTCCGCGCCTCCGCCGCCGCCTCCTCCAGTTGCCGCCTCGGCCGCCGCCTCCAGTGCCTCCGGCGCCGCCTCCAGTCGCCGCCTCCAGACGCGGTCCCGATCGCCGCCTCCTCCAGTCGCCGCCCTCCGTGCCGCCTCCTCCAGTCGCCGCCTCCTCCAGTGATGTTCTTGCTTTGTACAGATTTGCTTATTCAGATCTAGTCCACTCCTTGCTTAGTGAAGTATAGAACCATGTATTAAAACTACAAAGACTGTAATAGAAGCTAATGAATATTAATTCCAAATGTTTCTAGCATCTAACCTTGAATTTTAATTCCAGCTGCTCTAGCACGCTGTAAATGGGTTTGCCTCCATTCCCATATTCTAGGTATCGCTTGTGAAGCTTTTTTCGATTGGTGTCTCTGTGCGCCTATTGAGGAAGGTGAGCTGAGACGTCGCTAGTAGCTACCTTCGCCGAGAAGTGGCGCTTGCTCCTTGCCGGATTGGTGTTTGGTGAGCCTCCCAATTCATTTCATTAGATTTTGTCTTCCGTGTGTACAATTACCAGATTGTGGTGTGCTTTGTTAGTTGGCACTCGCTATTTTCCGGGTGTTTCAATATTTTCATGTCGTAGATGGTTCACCCCTTTCTTTTGCAATTTTAGTTAGCCCCGCATTGTATAATTGTCGCTAATTTTAGTGTTGGATTTGGGGTCCGTACTAATCCTTTGATGAGTTTGTCTTGAGGTGTGGTTGATTGAGCTAAGTGTGCTAAATTATACCTCGCTTTGTGCTAAGGCAAGGGCTCGTTGAACCTTGCACGAGCACTATCTGCTTGTACATTTATATGCATGTCGATTTGTTGTTGATCAGAGGAGAGTATCGAGAAGGATGTATGGCGTGAAATTTGTCTACGTGATGTGCGCTCAGATATACAAAGATTAAGACTTAAGAGCTTGTGAGATATGTCGCATGTTGTGTACAATAGTTGCAAATTCACATGGAAAGTATATACAATGTTCTCTGTGCACCAAAGATACCTTTGTCTAAGCAAAGGCTATGTAGCCAAGTTGTCAGAATTGAACCATTTTCATATGTTCTACTCTTGTTGTAAACATAATTTGTTTTTGTTTGAGGAACTATGTCAGTTTGTATTTCTATTTTATTTGTTGAATTTGATTTGTCGAACTTGATGTGTGATTTGCGATAAAATTTCTTAGTTGTTGAATGTGT
The DNA here is from genome assembly GCA_036346405.1 of Phyllostachys edulis. Taxonomy (NCBI): domain Eukaryota; kingdom Viridiplantae; phylum Streptophyta; class Magnoliopsida; order Poales; family Poaceae; genus Phyllostachys; species Phyllostachys edulis. Next base: position 91,057,913 of record CM070562.1, on the reverse strand, counting down.
GATGCACTATTGATGTGAATTGAGATGAACTATCGTGGGCGATGGGTACCCGCGGGCGATGAGTACCCATGGGCGGTAGTGCACTGTTCGCGGGTAAACGGGCATGCCCGCGGGCGACGGGTACCCGCGGGCGACGGGCATGGGCGAGGATCTTCGCCCGTCGTCCTTCGCGGGCATGCCCGTGAGGGAAAATTGGGGTCACGGGCATGGGTATGGACGAGCACTACCCGTACCCGCCGCGCCCGATTGCCATCCCTACTCGGTAGTGCTTTTTCTTCTTCGATAGGAGCTCCGATTCAGTGAATCAAGTTTTTATTTTCACCCTATTCCTGTGTTTTTCATTGGCTTTGATTTGGTTCTTTCGTTGGAGTTTTGTGGGTTCGTTTTATTTACTTGGTTCTTGTTCGCGCGTGTAGGATCCGGTTATTCTGAAAACCTCCTGGACCCGGCTCTCTTAGTAGAAGACCCTGAGTTCTTTAGCGTAGGCAAGTCATAGACCCTTGATCATGTTGATCCCAGTTTGCAAAAGTACTTTGCTTTATACCAACTCGCATGGCTAGTTTTATAAAAAATGGTTTCGGGAGTAGTTACAACACCCACTTGTCTTATAACTCCTTGGATAATTGAAAACATGTTTGACATGTACCCTTGGAAATCCGTAGGATGGGTTATCTTAGTTGGTTATGTCTTTGAATACCAACATGGGCGCGATTTATTACTTAGCCATGCTCTAGTAGACGTTTGGTCTCGCAATCTCATGACTCAAAGAATGATTGAACTTGACTAATGTGCTATGGAATCGTGGCAATGCCACTATTGTTAAAATTTGTGTGCTATGACCAGGGTGGTCATTTGGCCAGGTTGAACCAGAAAAGGGTTTATGCTCGGGCGAGTAGTCAGGGAGTGAGTAGTAGGTGCCTTGAGCACACTGGGTTTGTGGTCGACTACCGAGCGTACCAACTAAGGATTCTAACCTTGCACGCCATCGATCTCGGTCACTCCCGTGCAACCACAAGTCCATAATGGGGTGGTCCTAGCCAACTAATTAGCGAGGTCCTAATGCGGTTCTATCGTGGTGGTCGAAATGGCGTAAGAGGGGGCCTAAGCATGGCGAAACCTTAGCGGGCAAAACTAGGTCAGTCCACTGACCTTTATAAAGGCCTTGTCACGAGCTCTAGACTACTTACCAAAGGAAGTGAGTAGGGGTATCGACGGGTGCCCAACCAACTAGAGGACTTCGTGTCTTGTGGGTAAAGTGCATAACCTCTGCAAAGTGTAAAATCTATTCGAATAGCCGCGTCCTTGGTTATGGACATGCCCAGTTCTTTCACACAAGGGGTAGATCTTTCTAAAAATTGTGGTTTGGATCTGAGTAGTAGTTTGGCTCATGACCAGGTTGGTCGTGGGATGTTTTCAAAGAACTTGGGTTACTTATATATTATCTTTTCAACTTGTGCTTTGCAATCTACTTAATGTATTTCCTTTTAAATGCTGCTTTATGCAAACTAACCATACAGCTTTCTTTGTCAAGCCTTGCATAACTGTTATTGCATTAAGTTTCCCTATGGTTTGCTGAGTACATTCAAAGTACTCATGGCTTGTGCCCTCTCGGTTAATCGCCAGAATCAAGGCCTCCTAATCGAGCACTACGAGGAGGAGTTCGCTTGAAGACCTCGTGGACTAGGGACGCCCTCCACTGATAGCCTCGTGGCTCGCCTGGCTCCGCTTTGTATTTTGTTTCACGCAAGTGTTCTTTTTGTCATAGCCCTATGTGGCACCCTCAGAAACAAGCTTGACCGTAAGGTCTTTTGTCTATAAATATTAATTTGTCTGCTTCATCTTAAGTTTGTTGTACGGATGTGATGACACCGATGTAGGGTCTGTGCGAGCTAGCAATTTGATCTTGGGACTAGCTCATTGTGCACAGAGACTGGGACCTCCGGGTGGTCTTGGTGGACCTCCAGGTGGATCTTCGAGTCCTCTTGGGTGGTCCTAGAGGCTCTCCGGGAGGTCCTGGAGGACCTCTTGGGAGGTCTTGGAGGACCTTCCAGACCTCCGGGTGGTTCGGTTGGACCTCCTGGGTGGTGCTGGGAGATCCCTCCAGGTCCTCTCGGGTCGGGTCCTTACAAGGTGGTATCAGAGCCATATCGACTGTAAGACGTAACCTTAGTTAGCATGGTCGATTTAGTCCAGAATCTAAAAAAATTATTTTCTAAATCAAACCAACCGATTAACTTGAGTAGATATTCTTCTCTCATCTTACTCTATTCTGTTCTCACCTCATTCTAATCTTTTCTCGTCTTATTCTTAGATCCTTGCATCTTATCCTTTCTGGAACTTTGTTTTCGAACTTAAATTGACCTTTGTGGATATCACGGGGATATGTGCATGATCTTAGGATGATGATACAATTGGCAATGACTTTTGTGGTTTGTCAAATCATGCGTTTTCGGCAAATTTTCAAAGGCTGTTAGGTCACTGGCGGTCTTACCGGCCTCTTTGGTGGTCAGACCTGTTGGAAATATGCCCTAGAGGCAATCATAGAGATGATTATATTTCATTATGTTCATGACATTGGATAATGTGTTATCTTGTTCCTAGAATAATATTGTTAATATTTATTATCAAGTATGTGACTTGGTTGTGAAACTCTATATTTCGCAATAATTATTCTTATACGATCCTCGGTCGAAACATATGAGGACACATATGAATAGACTAGTATATGTATTGGTTGATGACTATGTTTCACGAGTCATAGATATGAAGATATCAAACCAATAATATGGACACATGTTAGAGAACATGATGTTGGATAAGACCCACCTTGAGGCACTATTGAGATTGTTATGAATCTATGTGTCATTAGTTGGTCTCAAGCAATGATGATGTATAATCCTTAGACTCGAGATCATCATGGTTTCCTACATGTGTAAGAGCACTCTTAGGGGTTGCCAAACGCTACACCGTGAATCGGGTAGTTATAAAGGTAGCTTTGGGTATGCTCAAACATGGAGAGGAATGTGACTGGCCGGATATGGATTTGCCCTCCTAACATAACAGAGAGATGTCTCGGCCCTCGCAGATCGGATAAAGAAAGTGCATGGCCATGCCACTAGTAGTCAAGTGTTTGACCACGTAGTTATCTCGACACTCGACGAGAAAGTATTGAATACCCATGGATGACACAACATCTCACCCGAGTTCAACCGCACATCGTGAGGCAAAGGAGTATACACGAGTAGGTCGCCAGTCGAATCAGCCATGCATCGTCGTATGCAAATACGAGCTAGTCGAGATCGGTCGAACGTAATCACAGAGTGGTCGAATCTCGTCGTAAGGAGTTACGAATCGTCGTGACCACATACTTAACCGTCAGATGAGATAGGACTCGGTCGTAAGTGATGAAGACTCGTCGAGATCATATTGCATTAAGGTTCGTCCGATATAATTTGTGTGTATTCGGGAATCGATATGTTCTCGCTAGGAGTCGCATACGACTCGTGGTCGGAAGGGTTTCCAGTCACAACCGAACTACACATGAACCTAACGGGTCACACACTTAACGGGTTGAACAAACCATTACGTAATACGATTCAGAACGTGTTCGGATAGGATCCGTCACGAGCACTATATAAGGAGGTGCATGAGGCTGTTGGGGATGGGGGAAACACCACCGAAACCCTAGCCGCCATCTTCCCGAGAGCTCCACCGCGGCGATTTGGTGCCGCACACCGCCGCTCGGTTGTTCCTTCCCCGGACGTGTGGATACCGTGAGAGGCGCTTACTACGATTGTTGCGCTTTGAGGACGATCCGCGATCTTCACAAGGAACCGCAGACGTTGTTGGGGAGACGATCAATCGCGACCATCGTGATCGACTTGTCGGACGTTGACGATCGACTCACGACCACTACATCGACGCGCTTCGTTGGACCAAGCCGCTTCCAAATTCTTCTTCCATTGCTCGCAAGGCTCGTGGTAACGATCTATGATCATCTACTTGCATGGCTTCCTCGGTTTGCATGGTAGAATTTTTGTTTGTAGCTATCATAGCCTACCCGTGACCCTACAAAGGGTATCGAGCCATCCTCGCGTAGTTTTTGATCCGGATCGATCGTGATATACTTGATATGTGGTAGTAGTAGATTAGATCTATTATCGGTCGATTTTGGTAACCTAGATCACCATATAGATGGAACGACCTAGACCCCGGTCGATAAGATCGACGGTTTCTGTGGTAGCAGTATGGGTTTACGAGGAGGTATGAGCTATAAGGACCAGATGGTTTATTGCACTTGTCCACGCACTGATCGCATATCACTCCTACGGCCGAATTCCGCCATCGGAGTATGCCGCAAAGATGTGGTCGATCAAGGCGTTGATCGGATTGGTTCGAATAGGGCTAATTTGATTAACCCGATGATTTCCAAAGCTCGGATACGTGAATAAGATTCTTGTTTGGGACCGCCGGCCGGGTATTCGCATCGCGCGCTATAGGTAGTGTGTGCTCATGTCGTCTGTTAGAATTGGATTCGTGCATAACTTGTTTTTGCAGGATTGATGTGAATAGTATGACCCATACTATTTCATGTATGAGATGCATGTATTCTTGTAATATTCATGACTCGTGTCATGTTAATTGCAGCTCAAGGTCAGTTTATATTTGTATAACTACTCATGGTTGGTCGAACTTGTGATGCTTCTTTACTCCTTGTGTTTCATTACTAGTGCTATTAGAAATAATGGCTTAGTGGGAGTGTTGGAGGAGTCCACCACTTGAAGACATGGTGAATGTGATGCATGGCGATGGAGATTACCATGAAGAAGGGTCATGCTATATCACAATGCAATTTGATTGTCTGTGAATGCCTTTACATTGTTTCATTTATTTCTATGCATGTTATTTTGCTTTAATTGCTTTTAACATGATAGAAGTAAAATTCCCTCACTTAATATTAAGTTAAATTGATGCCCTCCCAAACATGCCGCACCATCCAAAGTCATGTATTTTAATGGTAGGTCTTGCCAAAGCAGAGTGCCATTAACTCTCCTTGACTAGATGGGTTTGTGTCGACACTTACACGCCGGCATTGGTTTAACTTAACAAGGTTATCAAAACAGCTAGGACCTTGGGGCATAAAGGTTGGGTGTCAAGCATACAGATGTTGCCCAACAACAAGAGTCATATAGTTGATATGATTAGCAAATGTTGCTTACCATTTTTACTAGTCTTCTAGCAAAGGAAGCCAAAGCTCACTAGTTGATTAAATGATTATGGATCTTGAATCATTAAATGTCATAAGAGGGATATGGTGTTTAGTGGGAGTATCTTTATTAAATTGTTTAATAGAAGTTACTTTAATGAACATATGTCTTAGTTTTTGCATATATTTTGTGTTGTAGATCATGGCACCAATCGCTGCACTCTACATCCAGCTTTTGCTTTACGCTCGATACTTGAAAGGGAAAACTTAATGGAACAAATTTTATGGATTGGTCCCAACTCGAGAATTGTTCTCGTGCAAGATAAAGGAACATGTTCTAGAAGAACCAATTCCAGATGTGCCTACGTAAAATGTCTTCTTTGCTATTAAACCGCCTATAAAAGGCATGTGATGAGTCCTTGATGTTAGCTGTCTCATGCTTGTCGCTATGAACTCGCACCTTCGTATAGCGGTTTGAGAATATAGAGGCTTACGATATGATCGTAGCGCCAAAGGCATGTTTGAGACACAAGCAAGAACTGAGAGATTTGAGATCTCAAAGAACTTGTTTGAATGTAAGCTAGCTGAGGGTGGTCCGGTGAGCCCTCATGTAATCAAAATGGTTGGTTACACACAGAGCTTGGAAAAACTTGGTTTTCCACTTAGCCAAGAATTGGCTACAGATTTGATTCTTGCTTCGCTTCCTGAAAGCTATGGCCAGTTTAGGATCTTTGGATTTTGGAGCTGAGCCAAAAATAGAAGGTGTAGGTAAGTGAGATGGTTCTTCTGCACTTGATCTCATATTTTTTAGAGCTTCTAGTGAAAAGTTCTATTCATTTGAAATTTCCATAGAGCTCTCGGGTTTCCAGGTTGGAAAATTGGCTAAGTCTCAAGTGGGCGGTCGACTGCCTTTTGTTGGCGGTCGACCGGCCATGGGCGGACCGCCAAGGGTGGCGGTCTGACCAGTTTTGACTTGTTTCGCTCGTCAGTGTGGCGCGATGTGTGTTCGTTAGGTCAAGTTCATGGATTTCATTACATATGTGTTGCATATTGGATGTTTTGGCTAACGTGGGTCAAGTTGTGAAGAACTTGTTTCTGGAGACGATTTCTTGGTCTATTGCTATGTAGGCGGCTTGCAAGTCAACGATGATCAACGGTGGGGATGATCGAGACTAAGCTAGGAGAGCTGAGGTTCAGAACGATCGAGGATGTCGGGTGAGGTCAGGAGACTCAAGCATGGCGCAGAATGGACAAGGGTGATCGAACAAGCAGTTCGGTGCGACAGGTTGGATCAAGCGGCACGGGGGTCGGTGCAAGTGCCATGGTGGCTTCAGCGGGAGCCGGACAGGAGAGACTTGTCGACACGATGAGAGCCGTTGATCAACATACACGTGGCGAAGCATGCGAGTGCTTCACCAAGATTGGACTTGGTCTTCGGAGAAAGATCAAGAAGGGGTATTTTTGGTAACACCAAATACCGCCTTTTGTGACCTTGGACTAAACCGTGGCGCAAGATGGTGCGTGGAGAAGCGGTTTAGATCAAGAGAAGATGAAGACGACGCTTTAAGATACGTGCGTGTGTCCCGTTTGTGTTGGGCCTTAACGGGATCATTAGGGTTAACTCTTCTAGAAGCTACGTCTCACTATAAATAGGAGGGGGTGCTGTCAAACAGCCCCCAAGCACTTCATTTGCAAAACCCTAGTTTGTCTTAGGGCTTAGAGAGGATAGGAGAGGCTTAGGGTTTTAGAGAGTTGGATTGATTTGAGTGCTCATGTTGTGAGCTTTGTCCTCCTTGAGGGAGTGGTCAGAAACCAAAGAACAACCACTTAATCGCCTATTCAAGATTGCACAAAGATGAGTTCCTATTTGTTCTTGCTCTCTATTTCTTGATTTTGGGGCTTTCTTTGATCCGATGGGTTTCTAGTGGTTTCTTGCCCCCATCTTCCTTGTTGTGACTTGTGGGAATACATCTAGAATCATCTTGATAATCAATCTCCCATGAGCAAGCTTTGGATCAAGTTTTTCGTTTTTGCTCGGTTTTGAACCCTCTTTCGGTAAATTGGAAAAAGGTTGAAATTTTTACGTGGATCTACTCAATCGCTGCTTGGAATAGGTTCCTAATATCCTTAGGAAGGTGTGTTCCAAATTTGGTCAAGTTTGGCCGTGTAGATCAAAAGTTAGACCGATTGCTTTTGGTTTTGAGTCAGAGGCACTGTTTCTCGTCAGTTCTGGCCGACCGCCTTTGCTACCGGTCAAACCGCACTTTGGCCCGACCGCCAATGAACGTCGGTCTGACCGCTCGAAGAAGCTTGAGCCTATTTTTATTCTTTACTTTGGGGATTTTCGTTTGGATTCAACATAAGTCTTCTGCTGTTCTTGTGTGTTGATCTTCATGGCTCTCATAGCTATTGAAGTAAACCTGGTGTTGAATCTGAACAAGGTGAAAAATTAGGCGAGCTCCTATTCACCCCCTCTTGTCACCTTTCCGATCCTACAACCTTCTTACCTCAGGAATCTCTGTAGGATCGAGCTTTGTTTTAAGTTGCCCACCCCTGTAAGTTAAAGTAGAAGTGCCTAGAGTGGTCCTCCTTAGCTTGGTGCCGTTTAGTTCGTGTCTTTGGCCTTCTGTTGGAGTTTTGTGCCTCTTAGTAGCTTTCCGGCTACTTGTTTAGCTACTTGTTTTGGGTTTGACCTGCTTTTCCCCGATTAAGGTGCTCTGTCTCTCCTCTTGCTCTCCCTCTCATCCCTTGTGTTTTTACCTCTTACCTATTGTGCTTTTTCCTAAGCCTGAGAAGGTGTCTTGCAGATGGATCATACCTGCAGTTCAGCAAGTTGAGATGAATCAGTGGATCCCTCATTGCCACCACCCCCGCCTCCTCTAGCAGCCCCGGCAGATCAAAGTATGAGTCAGTTCATGGCAGCCCAAGCGCAGATGATGAGTGCTTTGATGCAGAACATGAATCAAATGATAGCCCAGCAGAATCAGACCACTGTGGCCTCGATCGCGGCATTGAACCAGAGCAACCAAGCCGCTGCTGCGCTGCCACCGTGTAACATCCCGTTTGTCCTAGGGTTTCTGCCAGTTTTCAAAACCCAAAAGGAACCATTCAGCTTTATTGAACTGCTCAAGCTTAACTTGGGAGTTTTAGAAATTTGGAGATTTAACTTGAATTAATCAAACTTCAACTAAATCAGTTTGGAGTTCCTCTTTTTCTTTGTTCACTCCGTGCTCTCCTTCGACCCAGTTCTCTTCTTCTTTTGGACCTCCTCCCTTCGTTTGGATCCAAGGGTCCAGACCTCCCTTGTGCTTGGACCTCCCTCTAGTTCAAACCTCTCCTTAACATCTCTGGACCTCCCCTTGTGTCCTTTGCTTGGACTTTCCTTTAGTCCAGACCTCCTTCAGACCTCTCTGTTGGTTTGAATCTCTTCAGACCTCTTTGTTGGTTTGAATCTCTTTTCAGGGTTTAGACCTCCTTTTGATCTAAACCACCTTCTCTGTTTAGACCTCCTTTCCCGTTTGAATCCTCCCTTAGTTTTGATCTGACCGTCAGGACCTCCCCTTGTTAGATCTTAACCGTCAAGACCTCCTTTGCTCCATCTTGACTGTTAAAACCTCTTTTGATTCTTCTTGATTGTTGAGAATCTCTTGGTCTTCAGGACCTCTTGGTTCGTTCGAACTTTCCCTGGTCTTTTACGAAGACCACCTCTTTTGGTCTTTTTGCAAAGACCACCTCCCCGTGGTCTTTTGTGAAGGCAACCTCCGGTCTTCAAAGAAAGACCAACCCTTGGTGGACCTCCTCCTTTGTCGTTTTGCCATAACCTCCTCCCTTTGGTCTTTTGCAAAGACCACCTTAGTGGTTGAGACCACCCTTGTTGGTCACGACCTCCTCTTTGGTCACAATCGCCCTTTGACTGAATTGTTTACCCGAGTTTGACTGGCCCCACTTGTCAGTCTTGCTCACTTTCTCAATTCCTCCGCCACAAAAATCTGGGCGCATTAAATGCGGTCACTTACGTGGTCACTTGCGTGGCACCTTAATCTCTCTCCTTTTTCCCTTCCTTCCTAGCAAAGTATGTTTTGATTGTCCTTCACCAAATCGGTCGTGACACTTTCCCTGACTCCCACCTACCTTTGACCCGTATGTCTCTAAACCACTCTGCGACTCTCTCTTTCTTTCTTTTTCATCTCTGGCTATAAAAATAGCCTAAGTGAGCCTCCTTTTAGTAATCCTACCCTCTTTGCCTAATTTTCTCTGAATTTGGAGTTTCAGCAGGGAGCCCTTTGGAGTTGCGCCATCGCCTCCTCGTCGCAAAGGGCCTCCCAGAGCCTCTGCGACGTCCATCCCGTCACCACCAGCTGGTCGTCATCCAGCCTCTGGATCAGCTCCTTCTTCTAATCTTTAACTCATTCTCGACCTTGGTAAGTTTCTTGGTGTCTATCCTTTTCTTGTTCATATGACCACATTGCGTGATCGTATCCTTGCTACGACTACATTACGCGGTCGTGTTTCTTTTGCGACCTCATGAAGTAATCGTGTCTTCCTCAGGACCTTCTCTCCCTTTGAATCTTTTGAAGGCCTCCCTTTGCAAAGACGACCTTCTTGGTCCTTTTTGCAAAGACGACCTTCTTGGCCTTTTTGCAAAGACCACCTCTTGGTCTTTGTTGGTCTTTTGCGAAGACCACCCTCTCTGGCTTGGATCTCTTTTTCGTCAAGAATTCCTGTTTTCTGGTTTTTGAATGAGTTCGTTTAAGTACTTTTAAAGTCTTTTTAAGTTCTTTTTCGAGAGTTGTTTTGCTTATTTGATTCTTTGCGAACGTGTAGATCCCGATTTCATGGAGGAGTACACGAACCAAATAGTAATCGCCAAGCCCCGCCACTCTTCAACGAAGGCAAGTCGCAGACCTTTGATCATGTTGAACCTAGCATTTCAAAAATATGTTGTTTTACATTATCATGCATGGCTATTTTTATAAGAAATGTTTTTGGGGCAGTAACTATATCCTACTTGACATTATGCCTCTTTGGATGACTGTACTCATCATGTTGACATGATCCCCTTGGACAACTTAGAATGAATAATTTAGTTGGTATCGCTTGATATTGCCAACAGGGGGCCATATGTTTATGCTTAGCCATTGCTTTAGAACCGTAGGTCTTGAGAATCATGCTTCATCATTAATAATCCTGACTAATTGAGCTATGGAACTGTGGTTGGTGCCACTATTGAGCAGATGTGGTGCTGATTCCGCAACTGTGATGATTGTGGTGTGATGCCGCTCTTGTTAAAATTTGTTGTGCCAAGACCAGGGTGGTCTTTGGCCGGGTTGAACCTAAGATGTTTTCACACTCGGGCAAGTGATCGAGCAGTAAAGGGGGTGCCATGCGCACACTGGGATGAGGATGTCTTGCCTGAGTGGATTAAGGACTTTAACTTTGTGTTCCATTGAACCGGGTATTACCGTGCAACCACAAGACCATTTTACGGGGGTGGTCTGGGCCAAATAATTAGCAATGAGCTGGCTTGGTTCTGTTGTGGTGGAAGTGTGTGCTGATTCACACTTGGCGCACGAGGGGGCACCCATTAACCCGACCGGGGGGGGATCTGTGAAACCTTAGCGGACAGCTCTGAGCCAGTTCAAAGCTTTGTAAAGGCCTTGTCACGCTCTCTAGACTGCTCACCTTCGGAAGTGCGTAAGGGTTCCGACGGGAACCCGGCCCGCTAGAGAGGTCGTGAATTGTGGGTAAAGTTGTACACCTCTGTAGAGTGAAAAATCTATTCGAATATCCAAATCCTCGGTCATGGACATTGCTTGGTGAAATTGCGCAAGGGTTAGACTTTTATAAAATCTGTGGTCCACGATTGGCCGTGGATATCTGCAAGTGTTCTGGGTGGCTCCGAATGCTCGTAATGTCCATGGTTGGTTGTGGTGGTCTTTTGAACCCTAGGGTGGTCCAAGGTGCTCCTGAGTGGGTGCTCAGTAGGGGTCTTGGAGCCCTAGGGAGGTCTTTGGGAGCTCTGGAGTTGGTGCTCCAGAGTGGTCGTGGGAGAGGTTTTGGGCGTGGGTGCGGTCAGACCTCCCACGAGTGGTCTTGGGGGTGAGTTAGTGCTCACTCCCTGTTTTCAAACAAATGTATCTATGTATTAGGCTTTTAACTTGAGCTTTTCAATCTACTTATGTTGCATCGTTAAATCTTGCTTTCAAGAACTAACCTTACTGCCTCTCCTTGGCTAAGCCATTGCATGAATATTATGTGCATAATTGTTCCTCGCGACTTGTCGAGTACATTCAAACGCACTCATGGCTTTAAGCCCTCTGCTTGAGCAAAGGGAAAAGAAGACCAAGGGTGTTCAGACTCTTCGAGGAGGAGTTCTTGATGATCCAAATTGCCTAGGGACGCCCTCCACTGACAAATTGTGGGCTTCTTGGGATGGCCTCGCACATTTGATGGTTCCAACAGAAAGTTTTGTTGTCGCTTTTGTAAGCCCTTGGTGGCGACCTCAGAAGCAACCTTGACCATAAGGTCCTTGTTTAATATAAGTTACTTTGTCTGCTTCATCTTGTTTCTTGTTGTGTGGTTGTGATTACACCTGCGTAGATCTGTGCAAGCTAGCTAGTGATCCTGGGACTAGCTCAAAGCACAGAGGCCGGGACCTCCGGGAGGTCTTTGAGATCTCTTGGGTGGTCCTGGAGGACCTCCTCTCTAGGTATTCTTGGAGAATCTGCTAGGCCTTCGGGTGGTCTTGTCGGACCTCTAGGGAGGTCCTGGGAGATCCCTCCAGGGGAATCCAGGAGGATGACACACTGCCACCAGTTGTTCCCCAGTCAAGGATAGCAGAGTTCTTGAGGACCCGTCCATCTACCTTCTCTAGCTCCTCCAAGCCGTTGGACGCAGACGATTGGCTGCGCTCAACCGAGAAAAAGCTTACCATTATCCGGTGTGACGACCGGGAGAAAGTTCTCTATGACTCACACCAGCTCGAGGGCCCAGTAGCAGAGTGGTGGGAGAGCTTTTGTGCCGTCCATGAGAACCCTCAGAGCATCACGTGGGCAGAGTTTTCTGAAGCCTTCCGTCATTCCCATGTTCCTGATGGGAAGGTAGAAATGAAAAAGAATGAGTTTCGAGAGTTAAAATAAGGAAGCATGTCAGTGAGTGAATATCTCAACAAGTTCACTCAGCTTTCTCGGTATGCCCCAGAGGATGTTGCTACAGATGATGCCTGCCAGAAAAGGTTCAAGCGGGGACTCATTCCAAGTTTGAAGGTTCAAGTCGTCGGTAATGACTATGCAGACTTCCAGCAGATGGTGAACAAGACCTTGCTCATTGAAGAATCTCGCAGAGAGCTTGCCGAGTCTTACAAAAGGAAGATGTCACACCGGTGCTCGTCAAGGTCACCCGCAGAAGCTTCGGACGGTGCCAGCCTCCCGTCTGCTTTTGCTCCTCCGACCACCTCCAGACCGCTTCAGCAGCCTCCTCACTGGCGACTTCCAAAGGTCCGCAGACCAGCCAAAGAAGAACACCATCACCAACCTCCTGTATAAAGAACCCCACTGGGAATCACATGTTTTAACTGCCATCAATTGGGGCACTATGCCACCATCGCCCCACAAAGATAGGACCGGCCTGTGTCCGATCCAACCAAGGCACCACTCCAAAGAAGAGTTCCATTGTCGGAGCAGTCGTGGAGCTTCCTGCACCTTCCTCGCCCGCCAAGACCTCCCTACACCTCAGGAGAGGACGGTGAATCACGCCACCATTGAGGAGGCCCAACACTGGATGTCATGTCGGGTAAGTTCTTTGTACATTCAAAGACTAGCCATCGCTTTTGTTTGATTCTCGAGCTTCCCATTCGCTCGCTTTCTCGGATTTTTGCCGCAATGCATCGCTTGAAAGTTTTGCTCTTAAGACCTCCTTGTTGGTCCAATCCCTGCTCAGAGTTAAGTACGAACCAGGGTTGTCTACAAGTTAAGGTGATCATAGAAGGGGTAGAGTTTCTAGCCGACCTAATCCTCATCGACACCCAGTCTCTAGATGTGATTTTGAGCATGGACTGACTGGCTAGACATCAAGCAATTTTGGATTGTGGTGGTAGAAATATCTCTTTGGTCAGTCCAGTGGGAGTTAAAGTGAAATTTGAAGCCACCTCTGAGAAGCCAGAGAGAGTTTTGGTCTGCAGTGCTCAAACCGTGTCTTTATCCCAGTGGTCTGTGAATTCCTGAACATCTTCCCAGAAGGGCTTCCCGGAATGCCGCTAGACAGAGATCTAGAGTTTGTCATCAACCTAGTCCCAGGGACTGCCCCAATAGCCAAGAGGCCCTACCGTCTACCTGTTGATGACCTGGTGGAGTTGAAGAAGTAGATTGAGAAAATGCTTGAGAAAGGTTTTATCAGACCAAGTTCCTCACCCTGGGGAGCTCCTGTGATCTTTGTCCCCAAGAAGGATGGTACTCAGCGGATGTGTGTGGACTATAGAGCACTGAATGAGGTCACCATCAAGAACAAGTACCCTCTACCCAGGATAGATGACCTTTTCGACCAGCTAAAAGGAGCCGGAGTGTTCTCCAAGATAGACTTGAGATCAGGATATCACCAGTTGAAGATTCGCCAAGAAGACATCCCCAAGACAGCCTTCTCAACCCGATATGGTATGTTTGAGTGCACAGTCATGTCTTTTGGTTTGACCAATGCCCCTGCCTACTTTATGAACTTGATGAATAAGGTGTTCATGGAGTATCTGGACAAGTTTGTCATTGTCTTCATTGATGACATCCTAGTGTACTCTAAGAGCAAAGAAGAGGATGAAGAGCATCTCCGTTTGGTTTTGAGCAAGCTCAGAGATCATCAACTCTATGCGAAGTTCAAAAAGTATGAGTTTTGGATGAAGAAAGTTACCTTCCTGGGCCATGTTATGTCTGAAAAAGGAGTCGCTTTCAACCCCAGTAAGGTCCAAGATGTCCTCAACTAGAAACCACCCAAGTCAGTACCTCAAATCAGGAGTTTTCTCAGCATGGCAGGTTACTATTGTCAGTTCATTGAAGACTTCTCCAAGATAGCAAGACCTCTCACCCAGCTATTAAAGAAGGAGAAGAAGTTTGCTTGGACACCCGACTGTGAACAGAGCTTCCAAGAATTGAAGAGGCGCTTGACCACTGCCCCAGTGCTGATCTTACCAGATGTCCAAAAGGACTTTGAGATCTACTGCGATGCATCTCGTCAAGGTCTTGGGTGTGTTTTGATGCAAGAAAGGAGGGTAGTGGCTTATGCTTCCCGGCAGCTAAGACCCCATGAAGTCAACTACCCCACGCATCATCTAGAGTTGGCTGCCGTAGTACATGCCTTGAAGATATGGCGTCATTACCTTATTGGTAATCGCTATGAAGTTTACACCGACCACAAGAGCTTGAAGTACAACTTCACCCAAGCAGATCTCAATATGAGGCAAAGAAGATGGTTGGAATTGATCAAGGATTACAATGTTGGAATCCACTATCACCCGGGCAAGGCGAATGTGGTGGCCGATGCATTAAGTAGAAGGTCTACTGCAGCACTTTGATGATCAAGGAAAGTCAGTCGGCACTTCATAAAGAGTTCCAGAAGCTCGAGCTTGAGTTAGTGGAAGAAGGCTTCCTGGCTGCTCTAGAAGTCTAACCCACCCTTCTAGACCAGGTCAGGAAGGCTCAAGTTGAAGATGTGGACATCCAGGAGATCAAAAGCAACATGAAGAAGGGCAAGTGCTTGGAGTTTTTAGAAGATGAGCAAGGGACTGTTTGGTTCGGCAAGCGCATGTGTGTGCCAGATTAAGAAGAGCTCAAGCAGTTGATACTCCAGGAAGCTCATGAAGCCTTGTACTCCATCCACCCCAGAAACACGAAGATGTATCAAGACCTCAAGGAATTCTATTGGTGGCCTAGCATGAAGCGTGAGATCACTGAGTATGTGGCACGGTGTGATGTTTGCCAGCGAGTTAAAGTTGACCATCAAAGACCTCCTAGACTCTTGCAACCTTTGAGCATACCAGGATGGAAGTGGGAAGAGATTGGTATGGACTTCATCATTGGTCTGCCCAGAACCCAAGCTAGTTATGACTTTGTTTGGGTAGTGGTGGATCGACTTACCAAAGTTGCCCATTTCATTCTAGTCAAGACCACTTATTCAGGAGACAGACTAGCAGAATTATACATGGCAAGGATTGTTTGTCAGCATGGAGTGCCTAAGAAGATTGTGTCGGATCGAGGATCCCAGTTCACTTTAAGATTTTGGCAAAAGCTACATGAAGCTTTGGGCACCAATCTGAGCTTCAGCACAGCCTACCATCCTCAGACTGATGGACAAACCGAAAGGATAAACCAGATTTTAGAAGATATGTTGAGAGCATGTGCTCTAGAGAACTAGAACAGTTGGAATCGAATGTTACCTTATGCAGAGTTTTCCTACAACAATAGCTACAGTCAAGCTTGCAGATGTCCCTATTCGAAGCCCTCTGCGGAAGGAAGTGTAGGACCCCACTGTATTGGACAGAGTCAGGAGAAGGCCAAGTGCTCGGACCAGACCTCTTGACGGAAGCTGAGGATCAAGAAGGATCAATAAGAGAGAAGCTGAAGACCGCTCAGAACAGGCAGAAGAGCTATGCAGATAATCGACATCGAGATTTAGCTTTTGCCCCTGGAGACTATGTGTACCTTAAGGTGTCACCTCTCAAGGGGATGCACCGTTTCAGGATCAGTGGGAAGCTCGCACCAAGGTTCATTGGCGATTTCAGCTTCTGCCTGAAAGGAGAAGTGGCTTACAAGCTGGAGCTCCCACCGCAGTTGTCTGGAGTGCACAGTGTCTTCTATGTGTCTCAGTTGAGGAAGTGCTTGTGTGTGCCAGAAGAGCAAATGCCCTTGGAAGCAATTGACCTCCAAGAAGACCTCTCTTACAAGGAGTAACCTGTCAAGATCTTGGAAGTGTCCGAGCGCGTGATAAGAAGCAAGGTCATTCGGCTCTGCAAGGTCCAGTGGAGGAACCACTCCGAAGAAGAAGCCACTTGGGAGCGTGAAGAGGACTTGAAGGCTGAATTCCCGTACCTATTCCATAGCCAGCCCGAATCTCGGGGTCGAGATTCCCTTTAAAGGGTGTAGGTCTGTAACATCCCAATTTTCTGGAGTTCTTAAAAGTTTTCAAAGTAAAAAGAACCATTTGGTTTTGATGAGAGTTCAAAGCTTAACTTGAAGATTTTGGAAAATTTGGAGATTTAACATGACTTAATCAAACTCCAACTAATGCGGAAGTTTGGTTTATTTGGAGTTGTTCGAGTTCTGGTCTTGCTCTCCTCTCTCGTTGTTCGCTCAGACCTCTCTGGACCTCCCCTTAACCTCTTCAGACCTTTTCCCCGTTTTGACCTCCTTCTCTGTCTAGACCTCCTCTTGGTCTAGACCTCCTCGTGGTTTAGACCTCCTTTTGTTTGAACCTTCCTTCGGTTTTGACCTCCCCTTGGGTCACGACCACCCCCAAGGTGCTCCCAGCTTGGGTTTGTATTTCAAACATCCTTGATTTCCGAAATCCGTCGCTCGGGTTGAATTCCTCCTTTCGAGATCTCCTTTGGTTCCATCTTGACCGTTAAGACCACCCCTCCTCGGTCTTTTGCAAAGACCACCTCTCCAGTGGGACCGCCCTCCCAGGTCCTCTGCTCGCAGGGGGAGAAAAGTCTTCATGCATTTAATGCTGCATTAAATGCTATCATTTCCACCATACCTTGTCTTTTCCTCTTTTACCCGCTCCTTTCATTCCTTTACCTGCTCCCGTCGGGTGCATTAAATGTGTTGTTCCCCCTCTCTAGGCCTCCCCGTGCCTATATAAAGCACCGGAGAGGCCTCCTGCTTCCTTTTGTTTCCTAGAACCTTGAACCTCCCTCGGTAGAGCTTTTTCTTCTTCAATAGGAGCTTCGATTCAGTGAATCAAGTTTCCATTTTCGCCCTGATCCTGTGTTTTTCTTTGGCTTTGATTTGGTTCTTTCGTTGGAGTTTTGGGGGTTCGTTTTATTTAGGCTCTCTCAGTAGAAGACCCTCAGTTCTTCAGCGTAGGCAAGTCATAGACCTTTGATCATGTTGATCCCAGTTTGCAAAAGTACTTTGTTTTATACCAACTCGCATGGGTAGTTTTATAAAAAATGGTTTCGGGAGTAGTTACAACACCCACTGTCTTATGACTCCTTGAATAGTTGAAAACAACATGTTTGATATGTACCCTTGGAAATCCGTAGGATGGGTTATCTTAGTTGGTTATGTCTTTGAATACCAACATGGGCGCGATTTATTGCTTAGCCATGCTCTAGTAGACATTTGGTCTCGCAATCTCATGACTCAAAGAATGATTGAACTTGACTAATGTGCTATGGAACCGTGGCAATGCCACTATTGTTAAAATTTATGTGCTATGACCAGGGTGGTCATTTGGCTGGGTTGAACCAGAAAAGGTTTTATGCTTGGGCGAGTAGTCAGGGAGTGAGTAGTGGGTGCCTGGAGCACACTGGGTTTGTGGTCAGACTCGCCTGAGCAACCAACTAAGGACTTAACCTTGTACGCCATCGATCTGGGTCACTCCCGTGCAACCACAAGTCCATAATGGGGTGGTCCTGGCCAACTAATTAGCGAGGTCCTGATGTGGTTCTGTCATGGTGGTCAAAATGGCGCAAGAGGGGGCCTAAGCATGGCGAAACCTTAGTGGGCAGAACTAAGTCAAGACTGATCTTTGTAAAGGCCTTGTCACGAGCTCTAGACTGCTTACCAAAGGAAGTGAGCAGGGGCATCGACAGGTGCCCAACCAACTAGAGGATTTCGTGTCTTGTGGGTAAAGTGCATAACCTCTGCAGAGTGTAAAATCTATTCGAATAGCCGCGTCCTCGGTTATGGACATGCCCGGTTCTTTCACGCAAGGGGTAGATCTTTCTAAAAATTATGGTTTGGATCTGAGTAGTTGTTTGGCTCATGACCAGGGTGGTCGTGGGATGTTTTTAAAGAACTTGGTTTATTTATGTATTATCTTTTCAACTTGTGATTTGCAATCTACTTAATGTATTTCCTTTTAAATGTTGTTTTATGCAAACTAACCATACAGCTTTCTTTGTCAAGCCTTGCATAAATGTTATTGCATTCACTTTCCCTATGGCTTGCTGAGTATATTCAAAGTACTCATGGCTTGTGCCCTCTGGTTAATTAACAGCCGAAGACCTCCTCGAGTGCTCCGAGCACTACGAGGAGGAGTTCGTTGAAGACCTCGTGGACTAGGGGACGTCCTCCACTCGATAGCCTGTGGCTCGCCGAGTGGCTCAGTGTTGTATTTTGTTCCGCTGCAAGTGTTCTTTTTGCTGTTAGCCCTGCGTGGCACCCCTGTAAACAAGTTTGACCGTAAGGTGTTTTGTCTATAAATATTAATTTGTCTGCTTTATCTTAAGTTTGTTGTATGGATGTGATGACACCGATGTTGGGTCTGTGCGAGCTAGCAATTTGATCTTGGGACTAGCTCATTGTGCACAAAGACTGGGACCTCCGGGTGGTCTTGGTGGACCTCCGGGTGGACCTTCGAGTCCTAGGTGGTCCTAGAGGCTCTCCGGGAGGTCCTGGGGGACCTCTTGGGAGGTCTTGGAGGACCTTCCAGACCACTGGGTGGTTCGGTTGGACCTTCTGGGTGGTCCTGGGAGATCCCTCCGGATCCTCTCGGGTCGGGTCCTTACAAGTGGATTGCAAGGAATTGGTTTAGGATAGTGTCAAGATCTGTATGGTCACAACAAATCAGGTGCACTGTGCTTTTTTAGAAATTGGTCTATAGCCCTATAGCAATCCCAAAGCTTTGGAGCAAGTGGGTCGTTGTGGTAACCTCTCCCTCTGTTGAGGAGATGAAGATTACTGCGTCAACCGCATATAGGGAAGTTTTGAGGTTGGCAAAGCGATCGCGGGTGCGTTCAAGATGACCCAACTCTGTTGCCATTTGTAGTAATGGCTGGATGGGGTCGATTGCTAAGATGAAGAGAAAGGGGGAAAGTTGGTCTCCTTGCCGCACGCCCTTGTCGTGGTTAATTGCCTCTCCTGGGAGGCCATTGAGAAGAACTCGAGAGAAGGTAGACACTAGGAGCGTCGAGATCTAGTTCGCCCATCTGGGTGGGAACCCCCTTCTTTGAAGGAGATCCAGGAGGTAGTCCCATCGGACCGTGTTGAATGCCTTGGCTATATCTAGCTTGAGAAACAACGTCGGGGTTTTTGATCGATGAAGCCTTCTTATCAGGTTCTGAACGTATAGGAAGTTGTCTTGTATACTCCTAGTTTTTATGAAAGCACTCTGGTTTTGGGACACTAAGCAGTTAAGGTGGGGTGCCAGGCGTAGCGCCATCGTCATTGAAATCCATTTTGCAATACCGTGGATGAGACTGATTGGTCTAAAGTCTTGCACCCTATCTGCGTTGTCCTTTTTCGGCACCAGAACGATGCTAGCAGTGCTCAGGAGATGGAGGTTCGCCGTGCGGAGGTTGTGGAAATTGTGAAATACCTCCATGACATCTGCTTTGATGGTATCCCAATAAGATTTATAGAAGTTGAGCACTTCCTCTTCTGTAAAAAATGCTATATAGGCTTTGAAGGTCATGCACCGGCAGATCCATGGCCTTTTGGTTGAGATCCAGATGTCGGGGGGTTCTGCGCGGATAGCGAGCCTTGGAAACGCTGTAGGATTGTGGCATGTTTCTCTTCATGCGAGATGGCCTATCCCTGGTCTTTTTGGAGCCTTTGGATGTGGTTCCTGCGCCTTTTGGAGTTGACTTTGAGATGAAAGAATTTCGTGTTGGCGTCTCCCTCTCTCAGGTTGGTAACCCGGGAGCTCTGCCTTTTCTTGGAACGCTCAATTACCGTAAGCCCCATCATCCTCTTATTTAGAGCAGCTTGTATGCCTCTCTGCTGAGGTGAGAGCTCCCTGTGGGCTATGTCAAGTCTAAGGATGACTTCCATAGCCATGTGGAGCTGCAATTTTGCCTGGGGAAAAGAGATCTGCAACATGACTTAAGTCTCACTATGGCCACCAATCTGTGTTTGAGGCGATGCATTAGTTCTGTGTGGGGGGTGTTGGCATGTGAAGCGGCCATGACTGCCTCCTAGAACCCCAGCATCCTGATCCAGAAGTTTTCAAACCAGAAGGAGTTCAGCCGCGGCGGTCCAGTACTACTTGAGAGGAGGGGACAGCGGTCTGAGATCGAGGAGGACATCGTTGGGAGGACGTGGTTTTCGAAGTGGGTGTCCCAACTTTTGTTACAGAAGACCCTATCTAGCCTGACCAACGTTGGGTTATGGCGCTCATTGCTCCACGTGAACTTCTTGTTCTGAAGATGGATCTCTTTTAGCTTGCAGTCATTTAGGGCAGTGCGGAATTGGCCCATATGGCAACGATTTATGTTCGAGTTGTTTTTATCGGCCGCACGGTAGATGAGGTTGAAGTCCCCTAGGACTAGCCAGCTGGTGCTAGTAGGAGGTATGAGTGATCTGATTTCTTAGAGGAAGGCCGATTTGTTCCTATCGCGGGTGGGATCGTAGACGATCGAGATGTGAGAGACAGTATTGCATTCTTTTAGAGTGATAGTCGCCGACAGGGAGTAGGCGTTTTTTTTGCATGTCTTCGATGTCTATGAAGGCATCATTCCACGGCATTAAGATGCCACCCCTCGTTCCAAATGCCGGTTTTTGGGCGAAGTTATGATGGTTGTAGCCTCCTAGGTAATAAGCTAGAGTTTGGTCGACATTACTCAGCTTTGTTTCTTGTAGGCAAGCTAGGTGATAGGTTGTTGAGGTAAGGGTCTCATGCACCATCGTGCATTTGGGCAGAGTGTTGGGGCCTCGCACATTCCAGTAGATGATGTTAAGAATTGGGCCGGTCATCTGACTTTGCGAACATTGCGCTCCTACTGGTGTTGCTTGGGTTTGTGGCTGGGGGCCGGAGGCGCATGGGGCGCCGGGTGTGAGGACAGGTGGCTGAGGCCGAAGACCGAATTGCATCATGGTCGGCGTCGACAAGAGGAGGCCGCGTCATTCGAACGATGAAGGCTCGGTCGGCCTTTGGGCAGGCGCGGCTGGGCTTCGCAGTTGGGGCGGAGGTTTCCACAAGGAACATCAACCAAATCGACTTCAGAACATAAGGAGCGGACGGTCCAAGAATAACACACATTACATCCAGTATCCTAGATGTAGTACAAAAGGGGAACGACGACAGTTATGCAAAAACGGAGTGGTTAGGAGAAATGAGCATGGCGATGGTGGACGTCGTCAATGTCGTTTTGGCAACTTCCCGCCTAAGCTGCCGCCAATATGACCCTAGCGCCAGCGGAACTGGCCGGAGCCAACGATGACCCTGGAGCCACGGGAGTGGACGTTGAGTCGTGCCCATCTTGCCCGCTCAGCTCGAGGAGGGCACTGTCGACCTGAGTTGTGAGTTGACAGTCGAGCTTGAACAGGTGGGTGAGGGCTTCAATAGTATCTTGAGGCAGGGGGCATCGTACAACGCTAGGCACTCCTTGAGGATCTTTTCGGAGAGGGCTTCGTCCTTTGGTAGCATGCCCAATTTGCGGGCGAGCGTTTCTTGGACTCGGTGTAGCATGGAGCTCAAGCGTCGCTTGATAGCTAGACGCGAACTGCGGTGGACGTTTGAGAGGTCGAAGTATCTTGTGGATCGCTTGTTCTTGTGTTGAGTCGGTGTCGGCGTGGTTAGAAGCGGTGTCGCCAGGGAGGCGAAGAGCACGACCTCTAGGTCTTGCACAAGCTGTCGGCCAGTCGAATGGCCGTTTGGGACCTCAATCAGGTCCCCAAGGAGTACTAGGGAGCCCGGCACCCATGGGAGGTGTCGTGGGGGAGCTTGGGCGACTTGGGGATGGCCGGTCCTCCTCTGGCTCTGTTAGCCAGGCTGCATCTGCCGAGGATTGGGCGTCATGTCCCCTTGTGGAGTGCTCATGATGGTCCGGCAATGGCGGAAGGCCTAGCACATCTGGGTGAAGCTCTAAGGCGGCCTCATGGTGGATGGCCCTTGGCCCCTACTCCTCGGTGGGGCCCAGTAGTGGGAAATTTTTTTGATTTGGCCCCGTAGTGCCATGTAAATGCAAAAATAGCCCCCCTTCCACCGTATTTGTAAAACTAGCCCCCAGACGATCGCAGAATTGCCGGGGAGCTGACACGTGTCTCCTTCTACGGTCGCCAAGCACGATAAGTGGGCACAACCCACGCGGACGCGGGACCGAAGGCGCGAGCGCGGGACTGAAGAGATGGGCCACCTTCCGCGGTGGCGTAGTGCGGAAGGGGACGTGACCTCCTGCGGTGGCGGAGCGCTGAAGGCAAGGCCACCTCCCGTGGTGGTCGACCGTGGAACAGCAGCGGCTAGGGTTTCCACCAGCGGTTAGGGTTTCCAATGGGCTAGGGTTTCATTCGGGTTAGCGTTGTGCGGTTAGGTTTCGTTCGGGTTAGCGCTTTTGCGAATACAAAATTTTTTCAGCCATTTCAATTAGGGTTTCAGCAATCAGGGATAAATATCGGCATTGATGTTTGTAAAAAAACATTCATTAAGAAATATGGGCACCGAGGTTTGTAAATCATCACGGTTTCAATGCTATTTGTAGTAATTTTAAAATATACCAAATGAGTTTAGAAAATTATGAAACTTTTTGTGGAGCCTCCTGTCACAGTGTTGTTGCTTCTGTAATTTTTCTATTATTTTATTCGTTCAGAGAAAGGATGATTGATAAGCATATCAGACGAGATATAACTTTGAGGATGTTGTCCAAGCAAACTTTGTCTAGTGAAACACTTGTTGTCTTTTAGAAGTGGGATAAAAAGGCATTAGTACTATTGGAGTCTCTCCTCGATGAAGTCGTCTGAACGTATATGCGTATATAGCCAGGCAGTCGATGAAGTACTTTATGAAGCTTATACAGAATATGATTGAAGGGGCTAAGAACGCTCGTTGTAATTATGAAGATGCCCTAAAACATGGAGGATTCGATGTCGGTGCGAATGGTTCTTTTTGGGATTCCACTAGAAGAGACATACTTGCAATATAGGCTTGCTTGATGGCTTAGCAGAGGCACGGAACCAGAACTACAATAGAGTCCGCGGATAGAAGCACGTTACACGTAGTCACATGGCATGATGGTTCGGCTAATTGCTTTAACCATCCTCGCTACTATTACGGTACACTGCGACACAAGCATCCGGACCATGTAAGTATATATGCCTTTAGGGGATAGTAAAAAACATAGCGGGTATGACGGGGGACTACTACGGAATGACCTGACCTACTGCGTGGACCTGGGCCATTTTCCCTTCCTTGCGAGCTCGCCGTTGTACTCCTCACCGGCCGCCTTGGCCTCGGCCGCCATTTCCCTCTTTCTCTCGTGCTCCCTCTCGCGAGCCTCACGCTCCCTGCGCTTGCACGCCTCGAGATGAGCTTTCGTCTCCCGACGTATGCGCTCGTTTTGCTCGTCGTTGCGGCGTTGCTCCTCCCGGATCTCGCGGTCTCTTTTATCATTCCACTCGTCGAAGTCGAGAGACCACTGGTCATGTGGGTGGATCTCTTGGTCGATCCACTTGCGGTAGCCACATAGGAGATCTGGGGACTACAGGTAGACAGACGGGAGAGGATGTTAGTGCGTACTTTGAAAGAGAAATAGTACGGTAACACACTGTAATTGGTCCTTACCAACTGCCGATAGCTGCTCGTGTCCCAACGTCGGTCGGGATAGTCACTGAAGTAGTTCGCGCAACCCCAGTAATGCATGCCCAGACTAATCTAGTGCTTGGACTTGATGAACTTGCATGGGTCCCTGCACCAACAGAGGGGCGGCGTCTCCTCCTCTAGCGGGTGTTGCGGCGAACGCTCGGTTGGAACATTTCGGAAGATGTTGCTGCTACGGGGGGCCTCATTGCGGTGAGCTACCACCTTGGCACGCGTCTCTTATTCGACCCAGGCCCCAGCAGCCCTTGCTCGCTCTTCTCAGGCCCCAGCAGCCCTTGCTAGTTCACGGATTCAGTCCCATTGCCTCTGCCTGTCGTCTATCCCGGCGTGGTGAAGGAAGCTCTGGTGTAGTGTTGGGTTTGGTTGTGTAGTGTTCTCTTTTAGATCTCTTCCACCCCCTTTTATAAGCCATAGGTTGGCATGGTGTGGTAAATTTCCTGCAGAGTCTTATCTTTTGGTTCTGAAAAACTGAGGACGTAGAGTGTTATCATGTCGATCTGAAAAGCTAGCGAAGCATAGTGTTGTCACGTCAAACTTTGTAGAGAGAAGACATGTATTGCTTTGCGGAGTGCTGTCTTATCAGCCTAAAAAGCTAGCGAGGCAGAGTGTTGTCACGTCTTTCTTTGCAGAGTCATGTCTTTTCGGTCTGAAAAGCTGAGGAGGTATAGTGCTGTCACGTCTTTCTTTGCAGAGGGAAATCATGTTTTACTTTGCATAGTGCTGTCTTATCGGTCTGAAAAGCTGGCGAGGTAGAGTGTTGTCACGTCTTTCTTTGCAGAGTCATGTCTTTTCGGTCTGAAAAGTAGCGCAAAGCTGCCCCGTCTGGTCTTATCACTGCGCAAAGCTGTCTCCTTTGGTCTTATCACTTCGCAAAGCTGCCCCGTCTGTTCTTGTTACTGCGCAAAGCTATCTCCTTTGGTCTTATCACTATGCAAAACTGCCCCGTGTGGTCTTGTCACTGCGCAAAGCTGCCTTGTTTGGTCTTATCTCTACGCAAAGCAGCCAGCCCCATCTGGTCTTGTCATCTGCAAGCTAACACATTACCCGCTTTGTTAGCCTCCCCCCGCGAGCTATAAAATGCACGTCCCACGCTCGAAAAGTAGGACCACTCGACCCTTGAAACTATAGGAAGAAGAACCTTCTCCGTCATATAGTAACATACCATGGCAGATGCCGAGGGACCAGTCCAACCAGGGTCACCGAAGCAAGACCTTCCCCTCGAAAGGAGGGAGGACTTCGGCCCTAACTACCGGTTGATGCCGAACAAGCGTGCTCAACCGGTATGGCGAAAAATGCGACCTGTGGAGGACGCTGTCGCAGTGAGTCATAGACGCCCCTTTCGATGGCGGACAACGTTTCTTCCGATGCCCACACTCTGTGGTACAATTAGCAAATAGTTTCCTTCATGTTACTGTTAATAGAGCCTCCATGCTAACTGTTCCTTGCAGCAGATGGCGAAATGCGACTTTGTTCGCTAGATCGATCCTCCCCATGAATGACATGTTGTGATGTATGTCGATACATTGTGGGACCGAATCTTTCAGTTGGAGGCGTGGATTGACAATCTCAACGAGCAAAATGATGACCTCCGCCAATAGATGCAGCGCGAGAGGAGCAACAAGGAGGTCGTGAACATAGAAAGTTCCTATAATCTCACATGCTGCTGTGCGAACCCTAGCTGCATATATGCATGCCACTACAACGATGACCAGCCACGTCCAAGGCGCCCCCCTGCACAACACTCTATGTGGGTAGTGCGAGGCACCTTCTACCATTATGCACGGGCGGAGAAACTTGTACCTCGATAGTTTCCCCTTCTGTACGCAATTATGTTCAATCTCATAAAGCATGTAACTAAATGGTGGACGCGTCATTGCGGTTGGCTTTTATCGAGTTGACTGTTTCATCGATGTGTCGCGTGCATTAAGCTATAGGTGTCGATATGCATTGACCAAACATGCATTGTAGAGAGAAGTCATGTCCTGCTTTGCAGAGTCATGTCTTTTCAGTCTGAAAAGCTGGGGAGATGGAGTGTGTTGCCACGTCTTATACAAAGTATTTATAATGGAATTTGATAGAGGCATACACGATACAGAGCAGTACAACAACGTCGCAAATACATACATCATGTAATGTAAGGATACACGGCAGTTGATCCATTCATGAAGGACTGCGATGCATAGGTAAATAGTGGACATTACAATCTCATTACAACTGAACTTCTAATTGGCAGGAACAAGAAATAATAGTAGAATACACTAAAACTCATGGTCCCTGCCTCCGTTGCCTGCCCCGACGCTGTAGCTGCTCCTCAGGGAATGTGAACCTGTCAGGGGAGTGGCGTGCCTCTCGAAAGTCATAGTGGGACTGCTGCGTGGGAGGCGGTGTCACATAGAACTCATTGTAGGGTGCCGGGCGAGACTAGAGCATATCGTCCACCCACTCGGAAGACATAGCGGGGGTGCACATCCTACAGAAAACGACACTGTTGTGTTAGGGCAGAGGTTATAATCTTTGCAATCGTAGTCATGTTGGAAAGGATGTACCTGCGTAGTCGGAAGTGCGAACTGCGATCCTTGGCCTTGATGCTCTAATTGATCACTCCAGGCCTACAAATTCGGTGGGCTACGTGAGTTTACCGTAGCGTGCAATGGGAAGATTGAGTTAAGTACGTTACAGCGTACCTATGTATGTGGCTGTGTGGACGATGATGCTCCGGGGCAATCGGCACCGAAATAGTGCACAGTGCTTGGTCCGAACGACTGCCCGAACTACGGGTTGCCCTCATACAGGTTTGACTGGACGCCGTGTGCGAACGTGGGCAACGCCTCATCTCGGTGCTGGGGCGAGTCAAGGTCGCTGTCTGCAGTCGCACCCCGTGGAACCAGCGACGAAGTCCGGTCCTGTGTCTCCCCCCGTGACGACAGCGGCAGTAGCAGAGTGATGTCACCTCGCAAGTGCTGAAAGAACAAACGGAAGTAAGATATATGTTACAAATAAGGGCACATTCAAACAATTAGGACAACAAATCATAATTGACATACCGCTTGCCTAAGGCCGAGGCATGTGGAGGAAGAGCGACCGTAGCTACGTCGACTCCCGGAGTGCGACGGACGTGCAGACGGTGGTACGGAGGGAGGTGCTGAGGGCGGTGGGGAAGGAGGTTGTCCTCGGTGTCCGCGTCGTCGCCCACCTACATCGTTGTGCCGACCACAAGTGATGGTCCTCATTGCCGCTTTCGAGTCGTCATAGATGGTGCGCAGCATACCTAGGAACTGAGAGGAGGTGTTGGTCCTCTCACATCGTAGAACGTAGGCAGCCTCGGTGTTGATACTCCGAAGGATCTCGTACTGCAAGGAAACCGAGAATAAGTTAGACGTGTTTCCCGTGCAAAAAAACTGTGAAGAATATTTTACCGTCTCGTCTTGGCGTGCCGCCTGATGAGTGTCAGGACCTGCTCGTACAGTGGTGTCGTGCGCAACCTCCGTAGGGCACTGTGGCGCCACACCAGTAAGACTGCTCCTGGTACGCGGAATGTACCATCTCAAGTACGTAGTTTGTGTCTCGACGTCGTACGGTCGTGCCTCCTGCATGACGTCGGTCGCTGCCCTCTCGGCCCACAGCGTCGTCCATGGTAGCTGTGTCTCCCTCGAGTCGTCGCTCTTCCATCCTTGCCTCGTTTTCCTGCAGGTGAATTTGGACGTTAGGCAATCGAAAAAAGAGATGCAGCCAACAGGTAAACCATATAACAACATACCTGTAGGCCTTCGCTACAAGAGGTCGCCCCGGGCGGTGGCACTTTTCTTTGGTAAAGCCGAATCTGTCTCATGATCATTTGTGGTGAGTACGGCTCGACCATATGGGAGAACACTAGATGGCAGGTCGTCATCCAGTATGCGTAGTCCTAACTGCACTGAGAGGACAAGCCGTACGGGGCTGTGTCCGTAACGAACCGTGTAGACCATGGGAAGCAGATGACCTCGGCCTCGTGTAGAGTCTCGAACTGGTTGTGAAACTAAGGGTACATGCACCTCGGCCTCTCCCTAGCCCACCCTAGCCAAGCACATGTCCAGTGAGTGCCCATTGTGGGCCCCTCAACGGGGTCGGCGCCATCTCTCTCACCGTAAAACTCGGGGATGCGTTCGAAAGGGTGCACGGCCGTGCGGAAGTACGGCCGGCCAACCGGGAAGTGCTCCCACGATGACAGCTACAAGAGGATGTAGCATACTGCGAGGACTGGCTCCCCGGTCGTACTACGCTGTGAGGCATCACACAAACCTCGGTACGTGGCACAAAGCACTGCGGAGCCCCAGCTATACTACGACACCTCGTCGAGCCAGGCATCCACCAACGCTCCAACAAGATAGATGTAGCTAAGGTGCACCCAATCTCCCTGAGTCGTAGGAAACAAGACCCACCCAAAGAGGAACAGTAGGTATGTAAGGAAGTGTGTTTGTACGACCTCCTGGGTTGCGTGCATGGGGCAAACCATGTATCGTCGTAGCCAGGAATGTGGCACACCTGATATGTTCTTCGGGATCAGGTCACCGAACCTATCAGCCATCCGCACCTTCCAGTCTGGTCGCCTGGGAGGTGGCACTACTGCATGACCCCGCAGTGGTAGTCCTATAAGCATAGCGACGTCCTGCAGAGTAACGGTCATCTCCCCCCACCAGAAGTGGAAGGTGTGCGTCTCCGGTCTCCAACAGTCCATGAGCGCGGACAACAGTGCCGCATCAAACCGAAACGCGTGCTCCAGGTCCAACAGGCGGGCAATGGGCAAAAGCCTGGTGTCCTGTAGTAGTGGGACGTATCGCTGGTCCAAAGGCCAGTGCTCTCTGGGACTCCTGAGGACAAAGCTCGAAGGGCCCACACCAAATGACCACGCGTGGCATCGGTGTCCCCGATCCCACCGTGGGTTGAGCAGCTCGTACGCGACGTCGTCTGTAGGCTGCGCCATCTCTTGAGGTACGTACAACAACAAGTTAGTGTGTAAATAAAATAAGACGTACAAACGAGCAAAACGAAAGCGAAACATATAGCATACATACGCAACAGACAAATGACAAGAACCATTGTCCGACACATTCCAACATATAGAACACGATAACACCTGACGGGAGTGCGTAAGAATGCATTACAACAAACATATAGCATACATAGGCAACAAACATATGACAACAGCCATTGTCCGACACATTCCAACACGTACAACACGATAACGCCTAACGGGAGTGCGTAAGCACGCATTACAACAAACATATAGCATACATATATTGGCGATGAAACTTTGTCGCTACGGTGCGTTGCTTGACCCGGGCCTGTTCAGGCAGGTGGCGAACGAGTGGCCAATCGTCTTGCAGAGTCTGCATCTCGGGCGCCTAGCCCATTGCCCACGCTGGCTATCATCCATGTCGTTATGGATGCAGCGGGACTGTCATCTTCCAGGGCCGGCCTGCTTGATTGTGTCGCTCGGCATCCACTTCACGTGCCTAGGCCAAAGGTCCCTGTAATGCATATCCAGCCCGTACAAATTGAACTCGGCACTCCAAGTGTGGTACAGGTGGTGAATGTCGTGGAACTTAGAGGCGTATTGCGTCGAGGCCTGGCGCCACGCTGCGCACGTCGCGTATACATGGGAGCAGGCTTGTGAATAAGCTATGGCTTATTGTAGGTGCAGGACACTTCCCCATCGATCGAGCAGACTTGTTTGCTATCACCCCTAGCTTGACCCGTGACATACTTCTACCTCAGATGGATCTCAAACTTCTTCCTGATGCCATCCATGGTCCTAGAAGTGTGCGAATGAGCCTTTTGGATCTTCTTGTCCATGTAGGCCTGCGCCACCTCTGGAAATTGTTTGCCTTCGTCCATATGCTTCTTCGCCATCATGGCTCTATTGACGAAGTATCCCATGGTACGGTTCTAGCTCTCCTCAACAATTGCGGTGATCGGGAGGGATCAGACACCCTTGAGGACACCGTTGTACACCTCCGACATGTTGGTTGTCATGATTCCGTACCGTGCACCACCGGTGTCATGCAGCAAAGACCATTTCTCTAAGTCGGGTGCGTGCGAGTTTACCCACGGTGTGAACTCCCAACTCTGACAAAGCCTCCTGCCGCTGCCCCTGCCTCCGCGTCCTGGGAATTCCTTACATTCTTGCTAGTCTCCTCGTCCAACTGTCTTCACACGGCGTCGAACTTCCGCCTTTGGTTCTGCATGCATAGCTTCTTAAAGGTCTTCATCAGGTCCTTGTTTCAGAACCTTGTGTGGAAGTTCGCCGCGAGATGCCTCATGCACCATCAGTTCGTCAGGTCGTTCCACTGGAAGGGAGGCTGTGTCCCGTTTTGCATCGTGGTAAACGTGGACAGCAACCCAGCATTGCGGTCCGAGATGACGCACACACCTAGGCGGTCTTGAACCATCGCCCGCTTCACGTTTGCAAGGAACCACAGCCAACTATCCGTGTTCTCGCTATCAACAATCGCGAAGGCCATAGGGAGTAATTGGTCATTTACGTCGGCTGCAACCGCGGTGAGGATGGTGCCCTTGTACTTGCCAGTGAGGAAGGTGTTGTCCATCGACAGCACAGGAAAATAGTACTTGAACCCTCCGCTCGCCTGGGGGAAGGCTCAGAATACCCTGTCAAGGATAAAACAATTCGGCCCCTTCGTAGGATGCACCCGGTCCAGCTTGTCAATGTATGTCCCGGGATTCGACTCTGCAATCTGATGGAGCATTCTTGGGACAAAGTCGTAGGCCTCGTCGTATGTGCCGAACATACGCTCTAGGACCTTCTGTTTCGTCCGCCTCACCATGCTGTAGCCAACCAGGAAGCCCACCATATTGACAACATCTGCCGAAAGCAGCTTCGGCGAGACAGATACATCAGCTACGGCGAGGTGGCTTATTAGCTCCGCAACATATGAGGACGTTAGGTTGCGGTGCCTATGAAGTGGCTCTGCAAGCTCGCATGTGTGATCCTTCAGCATCGTTATGCGAAAGTCCGTGGCGGCACTCCTGAATCGCTGCACACAAACCTTGTCAGGGCAAGATCCATCCACACACTTGATGATGTAGGTATCAGGGTTGGGCCTGTGCACCCGATACGTTCGGCTAATGTTGACGGCGTATTTGGTAATGGCCTGCTGGGCAGTGCTCTTGCTGGGGAAGCGCTGCTCTAAGAGCAGAGTGTCTTCATTGAACCCCCACTCCGCCTCCTCTGGCTGCGGCAGAACCAGGGATGTCACTATGATGTCGTCCAATCTAGATGAGACATACGCAACGTCGGTGGTCACAACACCACCTAATACACCTCCCGTAGCAACTTCTCCATCAGGCTCCTCTCTAGAACTAGCTGCATCCGTAGCCTCCTCCTCGCTTTCAACCTGCTCGGCAAGGTATTCGTGGCAGTCAATACGGGCTGCCCACCACCTTTCCATACCTTCGTTCGTCTCGAAAGCCTCCGCATGCCTCCTAAAGTCTCCATCACCCACTTCCTCGCCCACATCTCGGCCAACAACAACGTCTGCATCAACTCCACCAGAACCACCCATGGCAGATGATTCTGCCATCTCCACAAACTGGACATACACCATCGGCCTGGCGTATATTGCAGCGACGGGGTTGCACACAACCTCCATGTAGTTGGTCCACGAAGCGTCACTACTCACCTTCATAAGTTGTTGAAAGGTCTGACCTTCACCACCCACCACCGAGGTATACAATGCCTCGATGCGTAACTTCTTCCTTTCGGTGTCCCGATCGAACGCGGAATGCACACATCTCCTTAGCTCGCATAGACTCATGTCCTTCAGGCCTGGTGCCCGGATCTGGGTCTGGTCACAATTTGACAGGTCCGCTCTGTACGGCCCGTCGCGTATGAGACCATCGCCATAGAACACGAACAAGTCTTAAATTGACATGTTCAGGGAAGACGGCGTTGGGTTCTACGCGCAAAACGAGAAACATAAATAAATAAATAGTACAAATAAAATCACAAAAATATATAATATATACTGGAATGAAGATTACGATTGGAAAGAAAATGCTGGAAATTGCAAAACAAACGAATTTTTATAGGGAATCTTCTTTTTGAGCTGGTTTTGTATTTCCTAATGTACATGCCGAATACTGTTTCGGAACCCAAATTTCGAAATAATAGGGGACATGTACAAATTAACACCATACACATTGCGTAATATTTTTTTACCTAATGCACTAAGTTTTTTAATTTTGTAATGTATATGACCAATAGTCTGTGTACTAGCGAAATAATGCACATCGTCCACAGTTCAAATAATTCGTACATTTACATGGTTTCAAAATGGAGATTTTTACTGCATGAAGATTACCATATTAGTCCCTACGTGCTAAATTCATCAAATCATAATATAGATAGAGATGCATGCATACAATGAATGTACAACGTACTACCCGAGTACCATAGTTAATTACCCCAACAAATGTACTACTTAACCGCGCTAAAGTAACGATCCAATAACATCAAGCACATTATTTTCGTGACTAAGACAACATTAACACGACTAATTAAACAATGATATCCACATTAACTAAACATTTACGTTAACTAAGCAAGGCTACCAAACACATTCTACACTCTTAAGAAACCAGTACGGTAATAACAAATTCACTACGCTCATTGCATGTATATTTACGTAATTATTACGAGACCACTAAGCTAATTACATGATAATCACCTAGCTAAAACTATAGTCGCATGTAGATAAAAATTACCTTTTCTTGATGCTCGCAAGCCGACCAACAACTTATGCACTTGAAAACCACCCAAAATGCAGCTGAAAACCAGCGAAAGTCCAACTGATAAGCACCAACCCTTCTTGCCTTCTTTGCCTCTCTCTCGCTCTCTTCTCTAGCTCTCTCGCTCAGGCTGAAGAAATGCAAACGTGTGAAGTTTTTCACTTGGTCTGTTTTAAAGCCATCCGAAATTTTGCAATCGAGGTGGATGACACAAAGGCGGTAGCGTGGCACACTGTAGCATATACCGCGATGGGGGCGGGCGAACGTGGCGGCGTGTCTTTTGCAAGCATGGCCGAAGCGAGGGTGGCCAGCACATGGCAGGCGAGCTATGCTCTGGTGGATGGGACGGCCACCTCTTGCGGTCGCCGATTGCGGAAAGCGCGGGCACATACCGTGGTCCGGCAGCGCGGAAAGCTACCCGGCCCCACCACGTTCCGCGGTCGTCGCTCAATGCCGCACCTGGACGGTTTGCCGCGGTGTAGAGCTACCTTCCGCGGTCACCGAGCGCGGAAGGAGCCATGCATCAGCACCCGGTTATTCTGCGCTCGTCCGGGGGCTATTTTTGCAAATACGGTGATAGAGAGGCTATTTTTACATTTATGTGGCACCACGGGGCCAAATCAAAAAAAAAATCGATGGCCGGTTATACCTACTTTAATTAACTACACCGATACATACGTAGGGAGGACTTAAGCTCTGTTAGATATTTTTTAGATAATGGAATATGTAATCT
Organism: Phyllostachys edulis; assembly: GCA_036346405.1. Classification (NCBI taxonomy): domain Eukaryota; kingdom Viridiplantae; phylum Streptophyta; class Magnoliopsida; order Poales; family Poaceae; genus Phyllostachys; species Phyllostachys edulis. The sequence continues at coordinate 91,024,452 of CM070562.1, read as the reverse complement.
CGTTTGATCGAACGTTTTAAAATATTATAGTGTTCGGCTAGCTCCTTCATCTAAATTACGCTACGAACAAAGATGTTATTGCAATCTAAAGAAAGGAAGACATCAAAGTAGTGAGATAAGAAAAAAAACCGTGAAAGAGTAATTACTTGTTAAACTATAACCTGATTTGCCAAACATACTGACAATTTTTTCACAACTGTTTTTTATACTGGCCCTTGTGATCTTCTAGCAATTTAAAAGTTGGATTGCAAGCCCTGCCAAACAGTACCTGACCTCAGTTCACTAATTTTAAAATGTCGTGTTGAACAGTACTACATGACAATTTGAATGCATTAACGTAAGGCTACCGTGTGCACACGCATCGTATTTGTTATTCTACGTGCTGTATACTGTGAGCCTTTGGAATCATTCCTAATTCCCCGTTACCAATTTACCATGCTAATGTGCTACGTACGTGGAAAATGGTTCAAGAAACAGCAGCTTAATTGATCAAGGTCCAATCGGAGAGGAGATTCTACGCGGATCCAAGATCTAGTAGGAGGGCTATGTTGTGACAAAGTGTCGCCTTTTATGGTAGGTGCAAACGAAGAAGAAGCGCACGGAAAAATAAGTTCTAAACCCACACCTACTGGTTATCAACATGCTGCTCCTGCAACGAGATGCAAGAGGCCAACCTGCAATTATTGGCTCGATCGGTCTATACTAGCTAGGATGGCAATGGTTCCTGATTACTCATGTGTCCACAGGCAAATATCCTAATAGAGCCGGTCATGAAGTGTTTTCTTTGTCTATGAACATAGAAATAGGGGCAATCCTCTACCCATCGGGTAAACCGGTACGAGTATAGGTAAGCTCCACCCACCTGTGCTTATCTCGTCTGTTTACCTGTCAACCCATGCTGATATGTGGGCTCGACAAAACCCTAAGGCTAATATCATTCAGCCCCATCCTCAGCCCCTATCCCTAACCCTAAATTCCCAATATCATCGCAGTCCCAATCCCATCCTCGGTCCCCAACGCCCCCGTCCGCCGCACGACCTGCCACCCCCATCCGCCATCGCCGCCCCATCCGTCGCCTCCCCCGTCCGCCTCCTCCTACCCGAGCCATGCCCCGTCGCCTCCTCACGCCGCCGCGCCTCCTAAACGTCTAACCTCCTCACGCCTGGTCGCTACCCCCATCGTCCCGCCAGGCCGTTGCCCCTCCTCCGCGGCATCCTCATGGACCTCGAGCCCAACACCACGGACTCGGTGCACTCCAGCCCCTACAGCCACATCTTTCGCCCTGACAACTTTGCCTTTGGCCAGTTCGGTGCCAGCAACAACTGGGCCAAGGGACACTACACCGAGGCCGTCGAGCTCATCGACTTCGTCCTCGACGTCGTGCGCAAGGAGCCCGAGAACTACGACTACCTCCAAGGTCACTACTCCTTACTCCCTTCTTCTTCCCATACCAGATCAGAGATCTGAAACACAAATCAGAGTGACAACCCTGTGTGGCGGGTACACGGCCATGCCCACGAGCGACGGGTATAGACGAGGTTCTTCGCCCGTCGTCCTTCGCGGGCATGCCTGTGAGAAGAAATCAGTGTCGTGAGCATAGGTATGTGCGAGCACTACCCGTACCCGCTGTGCCTTATTGTCATCCCTAATACTAGTAGATCGGGGAAATCAGAGTTACAAGTATAGATATATGCGAATACTATCCATGCCCGCCGCTCGTCACTCCCTATTGCCATCCCTAATACTAGCAGATCAAGTGATGGATTCTCTGACGGTCCAAGAGATATAACTACTATACGTGCGGTTAAACAGTTGCTGAACTATAAGGGTAAAGAGCACGAAGCAACACATATAGGGATAGGGACCCAACCCGACACGTACGGGCCACCCCATGGCATCTTAAAAGCGTGTAAAAGTGAGTCGGCGGCAGCGTTGTCCATGTCTCACGTCCGTTGTCCAATTACCTTTTCTATCCGTTCCATGTACACGACGCAAGCAATTTAATCCCAGCATGGTGCGTCCTGGGCCAGCCCAGCCGGGCCTGGACGTGAGTTGGGGTCTCAGGAGTCAGGTCATAATCGCGGCAGAGCGAGGCAAGACTGCATCAGCCGTCACCCCCAGCGTAATCCAGTGTCCAGTCCACTGTTAAAATATCTACGACTACAGTAAGCTCGTCAGTTTGAAAAAAATGATTCTTCGTAGAAATTATGGTGTCGCTTCTGTAAAATCTATATGTTCTAAGAGAATTTTATTGTAACTCATATATGATTCTTGCCAGTGTCCCCTGGCTGAGCACGGAGAAAACTTGTCTAAGTCAAAGGATGTACGTGTAAACCCGTCTGTTCACTGCTCTATTTCGATGTTCAATCCATCTACGTCGTCTATGACCGTCGCGAAAACCGGCGGAGAGCATCCTGGTACATATATGATGGCGCAACCGAAGTCGGCTAAAAAATTCCCTATCGGCGGATGTCAAATCCTGAGGATTCGCTGAACGCAGTAAGGTAAGCCGCGTGTAAAGCTGGTGAGCGCTCATGGGATTGCGAACCGGCGCGACCTGTGAGGCGATGCGCCGATAGCTCCCTGCACTAGTGCACTGCCTCCAGCCTCCAGCTGCCTCGCGCCGGCAACTTGCAGGGGCGCATGAGGCTACTGATCTGACGTGCTCATCTGCCGGGCAGCGTCGCCACAGTACCAATTCCTGCTCGCGGTTCGCGCAGCCTTACCTTACGAGGATGCAGCTTCACAGAATTACGGTGACACGGGATCTCTTTTCTCGTTTCCCTAACACGGTTACACCGACCGAGCGTTGAATCACTGACAGGCTCCGCTGAGCTGGGACTGTGTATCGCTGCGACAATGGAGTGTCGCAACAACCATTCGTGGACGATGATGTGTCCTTGCAGTCGCTCACAGTGCAGGAACAGGGGGGAAAGGGAGGGCAATACAAGGTGTCCTCGTCATCGTTGATGAAATGTCACGGCTTCTGATACAGGAGTAACAGCCATGCTCACAGTGTGGAAAAGGAGGGAACCGTAAGTAGTTACCACAGGACGCGATTTGTTCCTTTTCGCATTGAAAGACAGGCTGCGCGTGATCTCGAAAGGACGGAAACAACAGTCTATACCTTTTATTTTGGATCGTCTCTAAGACTGAAGAGTAATCAAAGCTGTAAATCTTAAGTAGGATATGCGGCATGCGGTTCTGCAGGTTCCGGAGCCAGTTCTGAAAGATAGCACCGGCGATTTCTTAACGAACAGAGAAGTTACAAATATTTTCGCAGCTCCGAATCTGATCAGTATTATTGCTACTTCCTTTTACAATATACAACAACACATCAAAAAGAACATCCAAAGCGCCACGGAGTGGCAAAAGGCAACTCGCTAATCAACAACCCAAGATGTACAAACAATGCCTAAACTGGCCTGCAAATAAATTCCTTACAATTCTGCACCCAAGTATTGTGCTGCTGGAGGAATGCACGGGATTTCTGCAATAGCAGATGTCTTCGATGTTCGACAAGAAACAATTTAGTTTCATCAATTTGTGCTGATTTCGCCTCTATATCCATGTCCTCATTGCCTTTCTGGTTGGATTTCCATGACCACTTCTAATGGTTCTTGTGAGGCTGGGCTGTTTTCTCTACCCCCAGTACGATCACGATGAAGAGGAAGTATCCAATGTGGTGATCTATTGACAGAGCTCTCAGGGTGGCCGAATAGTTGAGGGAGGCTACGAGCAGGGGACGCAGTAGCTTTTACACCGGGTAGGTCCTTCAACGAGATCCGGCATATCGGACAAGTCGTTTGCTTCTGTAACCATACATCTATACAGGAAAGATGAAAATTATGACGGCATGTAGGCATGATGCGCAGTATCTCTTTGTCTTTGTATTCACCTAAACATATGGAGCACCTGTTAAATAAAAACATGAAATCCGTTACTTGCTTGACTCAGAAGTTAAAATACTTTGTAAAGGCATCTCTGCAAGACCTTAATTTTCTCCACACATATCACAGTACAAATAAGAAACCATCAATAAGCGATAATATAATCCTAACTGAAATGTTTTTCTCTTGACAACTGTACTGTTTAGGGAATTGCTATATAACTTCTAACAGTTTTTTGAAGCCAAAACTGTCACTTTTCTGTTCGTTAGATGTGTTATAAGATTCGTGTTGTTGATGTGTTGTAAGAAAAAATCATAATAGTTGAATTTTTCATTCATCTGATATGCTTTGAGATTTGCACTTTTTCTAATCTGATGAATTGGGTCCAAATTTATTATGATTTTTTATTCGGAACATAACGGGTTCACCACATTGTTGTATTTTATTGATATATAATTTTATTTTTTGTCTTTGTTTTTGCTCAACCTCTCAAAGTAGTGAAGTACATGTGAAGAACGTAACGAGTTCACCACATTATCATATTTTGTTGGTATATAATTTTTTTTTGTCTTTGTTTTGCTCAACCTCTCAAAGTACATGTGAGATTTTGATTCATGCGATGGAAATATGAGTTAATAAGACTTTTAAGAATAATTACAGTGACCAAGTATCAAAATTACATAAATAATTTACTGTAATTTATGGATAATGGAGTTGTAAATGAACCTTCAAAATGTGACAGTTTTTTAGGAAGAAAACAGTCGAATTCTATGTAGACAGACCCTATTGTTTAACTGGGAAGACCGCATTACAAATGATATCTGCTGGAGAAGAAACTAACTGCTTGCCATGAAGCCATAGATATCAGACAAGAAATAAAAAGAACATCTGCATATGCAGGTCCTGTGCTATTCTGTTATACTGAGTGAGCTTTTTTTCAATCGAGAATAGGTCCTGTGCTATTCTGTTATAGGAGTACTAGAGTGAACTTTATTTACCAAGAATATAATCCTAGAGAAATGTTTTTCTTCACACCTACATAAATTCATGTTATGCATATCTGGTACATGCACAAGTGCACAAACATGTAAATAATCATGATGATTTTCTATAGCAATATATGGAGGATCTTTTATTCCATCTATGGAAATTGATCACTCAGATGTCATGCATGGTCATGCATTAGGAGGCATTGTGTCAAGGTTCAATAATCAGGCCTGATCATTTCCTTTCCTTCATTGAAAAAGGGGATAGCTCTTGTAAGTGGAAATTCTTGTTCCAGAAAACATAATAGTATTCTTATGCTAAATAGCTTATATACTGCAACTCCAAAGCTAGTCCAATGAGCTGCATTTTCATTCAGTTCTAGCATCTTCAGTTTCCGCTGACAAGCCACTTAGTCAGCTGTCTACATGCTCCACAAGTCATAAGCTACCCAATATTAAATATTAACAATGTTTGAGGATTTGAGCATCGGGTTGGCACTATTTCAACAGAACAATTTGCAGCTGTTCTGCTTACACATTGGCATCTCGTACATGCTAACTCGCATCTTGCACGTGCTTTGTATTGACAATCATAGAAAAGATAACTGTACAAGTATTCCTACTGAAAAAAGAGAGTTTGATGTGGGGAAAAGGACATTTGCAAAGCCTACCTATTGGCCATACCAGGAGGCCAGGAGCAGGCAAAAAGGATAGATAGGAGCAGAAAGCACTGAAGTAAATTAACTCTAGGTTATACAGTATACTTACTGGGCATCATCTTTTGAATGAAAGGCCTCACAGCTATATTTCATTGTAGGAATTGCAGCAACAACAAAAGGTTCCAACCCGCTGCGGGTATGCTCAATCTAATGAACAAAAGAAAAGGAATGATGTTAATTTCCAAACACGAAATCTGCTGTCAGATAGCTGTAAGTAAACTGACCAGGAGAATCACAAAGCATAAACATAATACTTATGATGAGTGCATAAACATAATGCTTATGATGAGTATACATTTAGTAATTTGAAGCCCTCAATTGTTTAGTCATCTGAATTCTGAAGCATTGCCTTTCCTTTTTGAAACGATGGAACAAGTAATATAAAGCAAAACAGGTTTATCAAAGTGTATGTAAACATGTAACAAATGCCCAAGAGACATCAAAAGCATCTTAAGAGTAACTTTATAGTTGGAACTTGAAGGGTTACCAAGTGACTTCAGAGTTCAGACTGTTGATGAATGGTATGCTCAACTTATTACATTTTTTTTAGGGAAACTAAAGTACCCTCAGGCCTCAGTCATATATTATTTTGTGCGAAGAATTTAGATCAGTACTCTAATGATCAAGCATCAACTGTGGAGGAAAATGTAGGAACATGCATAATGTCTTATGCGCATATCATTCTAAATAGAACTTTGCAAATGCAAAAGTAAACCCATACTAACACCCGCTGAAATGAAAGCAGGGCAAAGATAGCAAAATTTGGATATAATGTTTTGACAATATACACATAAAACATGTTGTGTGCATAATTAGCTTCTCAAAAGGCTAATCCTTGCATTTATATACTGTCATTTACAACTGGAAAGTTGGAGTGAGTGCATGACTGTAAAGGTTTTATATTTAAAAGGACACTCTGCTGCCAAGAATCTGGTTCTAACTTGTCTCTAAGCAATTCAAAAGACACTTTATATGTATCGTATTCACAGTTGAGATGATTACGCACATGTCTACCAACATATCTATTGACATATAGTCATATACAAAAAAGGTGATGTCTTGAAATCAATTGGAGAAAAAATTAAGACATTTTCGCAACAACATACAGAAGAAATCATACATGATACTTCAGCTATGAGAGGGAAAATATTGTCCATGATTCAGGTTTACAGTGCAAAATCACCACACTGACCATGATCCCATGTTGCCATAGACTCACGACGTGGAGAATTAAGGGGCAAAAATTACCATGCTTTAATCTGAGAATCTAACCAGATAATGCAACTATGAACATTATAAGAACATCTTGAATATAATGGCAATAAGTTCATATTAGTATGGCTAATTTTATCAAAATGGCCAATCTTGGGCAGTAAAATTTGGCCAATAACGATTGCATCTATCAATTATCTTATTAAAGCAGAGTCAAAAGAAATCACCACGTTTGCTCTCAAGGGTTAAAAATTCTCACATTAATTGGAAGAAAAAGAGAATGATATACACCGTTGAACGTGATGGGTTCAGATTATAACGGTCTTGATTAAAAGAAAGAGTCAACATCAAGTACAATCCATAAATAACAGAAATTGGATAAAAAAATAAAAAATAGAATAGAATAAACAATTTGATTTCGATACGAATTTCAATGTAAAGTCCCAAAATAAGCGTAATTCGGAATAAAAATTAAAGAGAAATTAGCAATTGAATTTGTATTGAATTAAAACAAACAATAGTTGAAATTCGGGATTAAAAATAAAATAAAATTAGTAATTTCATTTCCATACAAATTCCTAAGTAAAATCCATAAATAAATATAATTCGAAATAAAATTAAACAAAAATCACCAATTAGATTTGAATTCGAATTTCAAAATAAATAAATTAGAAACTTGATTTCGATATGAATTCCAATATAAATTCCTAAATAAGCGTAATTCGAATAAAAATTAAAGAAAAATTAGCAATTGGATTTGTATACTAATTCCAACAAACAATAATTGAAATTCGGAATTAAAAATAAATTAAAATTAGTAATTTGATTTCCATATGAATTCCTAAGTAAAATCACTAAATAAATAGAATTCATAATAAAAATTAAACAAAATTAGGCCATTAGATTTGTATACAATTCCAACAAATAATAATTGAAATTCGGAATTAAAATAAAAGAAAATTTGCATTTTGATTTCCATATGAATTCCAAAGTAAAATACCTAAATAACTAAAATTCAGAGTAAATTAAATAAAATTAGCAATTTGATTTGCATACGAAGTCCAATAAAAAAAATTAAAATTTTGAATAAAAATAAAAGTTATAACGAGGATAGCACGAATAGCGTCGAAGGAGACCACGAAAGAGTGCAATGGCGTCAACCTATCCTGTCAGAAGACATTGACCCACGAGGAAGCGAAGAGCCAAGACGACAGCGATAGAGATGAGGACAATATCGTGTTGTTGCTCACCTTCAACGTGGACAATGTTGTGCTGCTCGTTGGAGCCGTTGAAGAGAAAGTCTAGAGTCGAAGAAGCCAAGGGCCACGATGATGAGTTGTGAGCATCGGCATTGTTGAAGAAATCAGTGGCCAAACAAGCTCGATGATGGGGAAACCCTAACATAGAGGAGATGAAGCTTTGCATTGAATATGGACGATATGGGGTCGTTGGGTAGGTAGGAACGCACCATCGCTAGTGAGGACACAACATCACCGATGATAGCGAGAAGATTCTCCATATTGTTAGACAGCGGCTACAGCGACTAAAGCAGACATGCTGACACCGGTGAAGATGGGAGATTACCGTAGTTAGTGGGGAATCCACAGCATTGAGTTGGCCAGCGTCGAATAAGAGGAGCCATCGATGCGTGAGAAGACATCAAGCACATATAACATTATGCATGTGTATATAAATGCATGTATCCATATGAATAGAAGCATGGGCGTATAGAAGCAGAGGAGCAAAGAGCTCGGAGTAGAGATGACGCTGCAGTAGGGAATAGGCTCGGGGCCACCAGAGAGAGCGTGACGGATGTCCCCGACAGGGATCGGCGATGGTTGCACATGTATGTGTGTTGATGTTGCAATGATTAGCAGTAAGCAATAATTGGAGAGAAGTAGAAGATAACTATGTGTAGAGTATTGCGTTGAAAGAGGTATCAGTTGAGAGGGATCGATCGATAATTGAGCTTGTTGTTGGAGGTTGAAGTAGAAAAGCTGTGACGATGAGAAGCGATAGAAGACACACGGTTCGGTGAAGTAGCTGCCGTGTGAGGGAAGGTAGATCGCATGTGGTTCATTGGTGTATACATGAGTAAGTTACTCTAATACCATGTAAACTAATAAGATAATTTACCGCACACATAATCAACATATTACTTGAGATTAAATAGAGGGAGATGTGCATGCATACATTTTGGAAAAGAGTAACTAATGGAGGAAGAATAGTGGCATACAGCTACATGATCTATGCATGATGGAGAGTGGTTATGTTTCTAAGAACCCCCAACAACTTGTTATGTTCAATGTTCTTCTTCCATCAAAGCTCATTCTTCAATTAAGTTCCTCAAGTTGTATTTTCCTTCAAACTTCTATTGTCATTTTTAATGCTTATGACGTCTCAAAAATCTAAATAGCCTACAAGATACATAAATATATCCAGGGGCGACGGTAGTGTCCATGCTCGTATATGCTCGAGCATGGGCTCCCACCTGCCGAACACTTGGATCCCCTTTACCACCGGCGCTGCGCATGGGCCTTCTTGGGCTGGCATCTTGGAGAGTTGGAGGCCCATTAGCGGAAGGCTGGAAGTGCCAAAGTGGAATAGAAGCCCCGAGCGTTCAATTCGGCCAAACCCCAATCCCCAACCCCGATGCCATCGAGAACCCTAGAAGGCAGGAGGCCTGTTGTGTGGCTTGGCCGGAGAGCGGAAGAAGCGGGACTAGGGAGGAGCCTTGTGGCAGGCTGCTGGAGAGCGGAGGAGGCCGAGAGGGTGTCTTGGTGGCCTTGGCCTGTGGCCGGTGGCAGTTGGAGAAACAGAGGAGGCCAAGAGAGCACCGTTCTTGCTCTTGCTGCTCTGCCCGCCCCTCTAATTCCTCCTCCTTGGCCCCTGCCTGGTGTTCTCGCCACCCTGATCCTCTCTCGTCGGCGCCAACTTGCTTCCTCGCAGGTCACTTCTCAGCTCTCATAGTCTCCCTCTCTCACTGAAATTTTTTGATGGTGTTGTGAATGTGTCAATTGCCAAATAGAGTGAATAGACTTATAGACAATAGCAATTTTGTTTGAATGGTGATTGTTGATTTGTTCATAGATTTCCAAAAATGGAGAAGCAAACTTTGGGCAATTATTTCTCAAATAATGCAAATAGCAGCAACCCTCGAACCATAGAGAGCACTACTCAAGCAAAGAAGGCTCGACATGAGTTTAATCAAGATGAAATTATTGCCAATCTAGCATGTCGCACACCAATTGAAGATTATCCCAATGAGATTAGAGATGATTTTCCAAAAAAATGGCAAGGTTCAATTTGTAGATCCTTTTGAGAATCATGGTATAAGAAGTTCGATCGGTTGGAATATAGTGTGGAAAAGGATGTCGCCTTTTGTTTTTATTGCTTTCTTTTTAAGAAATTGGCACAACCCACTCACTTTGGGAGATATAGTCTTCACAAAAGCTGGGTATATGAATTGCAGAGGTGCTATGCAATCTTTCAATGCATATGTTGGTGGACCTAGTAGTATCCACAACATAGCAAGGCTAGATTGTGAAGATTTTCACAATCAAAGAGCAAGTATAGAACATAAATTAAATACTTACCAAGGAGTCCGAAATTGCATACAATATCTGTTTGACTACTTCTTTAGATTGTGCAATATATCTCATGATGCAAGGTGAAGCTTTTCGTGGATATGATAAATCTACCACTTTCATGAACAAGGACAATTTTAGAGAGTTGGTGGAGTGGTACAAAGATAAGAAGGTGGATGTGAAGGATGCATTTGAATTTCAGGTGCAGGCAATTGTTTGATGATTTCTTTGGATATACAGAAGGAACTTGCGAAATGTTGTGCACAAGAGGCCACACAGGTGATTAAGGATGAGATTGGAGATAGGAATTTCAATGTGGCACGCGTTACTGTAGTGGTGCGAATATTAGACAGACTTTGTTATTTAGGAATCTATCTATTAGGTGTTTGGTATTATCTATTAGTTAGACAAATTATTATTAGATTGGATTGTTAGAGATAAATTTCCTTATAGATTATTTCTTAGAGGTCAAGTCGGGTCGTCCCTATAAAAAGGATAGCATGTATCCATTATCAGGGAAGCAAAGAAATAAACAAAGTTAGTTCATAACTGGTTGGCTAAAGATCAGAGCCTCCTTGTTCGTCGGAAAGAGTCTCGGTCGAGCTTGAAGGGCAATCCCTCGCCTCCCTGACTAATCAGGCCTTAGAGCCTCGCCACCTCAACAGGGAAGAGCCCTGCTGGCGGTTAGATGAGGGCGAGTGCCCTACCCTCGGTTCTCGGACCTATACCCAACCAACGACCACAACAAGATCATGGAAATGTTTCTTGGTATTGAACATGTCACTTTGTGTACATCAGTTGCATTGAAGGAAGATGTGGTTGGTTTGCTTGCTAAGCATGATCTGCCTATTTCTAGGCTACGTGGGCAGGGATATGATGAAGCTTCAAATATGAAAGAAAAATTTAATGGCTTATAAAGATTAATACAGAATAAGAATCTGTATGTGTTCTATGTCCATTGTTTCGCATACCATTTGCAGTTAGTGGTTGTCACTATCGCAAGTCGTAACGAAGTTATTGCTGATTTCTTCAACTATATTCCCTTGATAGTGACTACTGTGAGTGCATCTTGTGAGGGAAAGGATGCTTTCATGGAAAAGCATCAGGAAGTCTTATTGGGAAAATTGGAGAATAGTGTGCTTTCAACTGAAACATGCTTGAATCAAGAAACCAGCCTAGCTAGACCTGGAGATACTAGATGATGATCACATCTTAAAACCTTGCTTTGTATATATCAAATGTGGGAATCAGTGCTTGGAGTGTTAGAGATGATATGTGAAGATGCATAATTCCCTTCAGGTCATGGTGGAGCAGCAGGTTTGATACAAAAGATGAAAAGTTTTGAATTTGTATTTATCATGCATTTCTTGATAGACTTGTTGATAAGATCACTTTCTTTGCAAAAATAAAGGATTACACATGAGTTGTCACTTTCTTTGCAAAAATAGATCAAGACATTATTGAAGCCATGGGTTTGATTGTGGATGTTGAAACGCATTTGCAAGACATGAGGGACAATGGGTGAGAGTCATTGTTCAACCAAGTCAAAAGCTTTTGTGAGGCAAATAAGATTGATGTCCCAAATATGGATGATCACATCAGAGTTAAGGGTAAATTTGTACGCTGGAGGTGTAAGGTGACTCACCTTCACTATTACCATGTTGACATTTTCAATGTTGCTCTTGATGCCATTATGACAAAGATGGATCACCGCTTCAGTAAAGTTTCTTCAGAGTTATTGCTATGCATGTCTTGTTTTAATCCAAGCAACTCCTTCTCTAAGTTTTATGTGGATAAGCTTGTTCAACTTACTGAGATTTATGACGCTGATTTCACCATAGCTGACCGTTTGTTGTTAACAAATCATATTCAAACCTTCATTCTCAATGTTTGGAGAAGTGAATAATTTTATGGATGTCGTGATCTTGCCAAGTTCGCTCAAAAGATGGTTGAAACAGGAAAAAAATAGAACTTTCACATTGGTTTATCGCCTCATCAAGCTGACATTGATCCTTCTAGTAGCAACGGCATCAGTTGAAAAAATCTTCTCAACAATGAAGATTTATTAAGACATATTTGGGCAACAACGTAGCTGATGAATGGTTTAATGACTTGATGGTGTGTTACACGGAACGATAGATATTTAGAAGTCTTGATGATAAAAGAATCATTCGACGCTTTCAAGACATGAAAAATCGTTGGGTGAAGTTGACTCATAATCAAATGTAGTGCCTTAGTGGTATGTTGCGTTTTCTATTTTATGTTTATAAGTATTTATAATTTACCATTGTATCACTAAACTTAATATATTGTATCTACGTTGGTACTCACATATTTACAGACATTTAGGACACACCTTCCATTAGCTAGGTACTACATTTATTGTATTTGTTGATTTCACTTTGTTTTTCATTCTATATACGTATGCAGTTGGATAGCAAAAGACCAGTAGATGCATTTTTGGTATTTTTGTCTTACGTTAGCTTCGACACATGGGCACCACCTCTGTTTTCATCCTGGCTTCGCCACTGAATATATTCTCAAGCATCTAAATTATATCATTTGATACTATAAATTTTGAAACAAATCTAGTCGTGCAAATGGGCAGACCATCCTGCTAGTTTGTTTTGGAAACAAAGAAGAACAATATTTTTGAGAGTATGATTAGTTAAGTTTTTTCCTCGATTAAGATGTTTAGTAAAGTTAGTGAGCTTGCAACTTCAAGAAGTGAGTTAGTACAGAAAAGAAAAGCTTACGCAATATATGAGATAATTAAGGATTTAAGGGGAACGTGGAGCAACAAACGCCAGATGGCAAAGTAGCTAGAAGAAATTCAATGCAACAAATGGAAGCAGCCTCTCATACAAAGGTCTATAATCACCGAGAAGGTGGTTTTGGGCAGTATTTAGTAGGGCTAATGGCAAAATTGGACCCCAACTATAACTCGCAACTTATTTTAGCCATGTTATTTTCCTTCTCCATTTTTCTAGCCTTGTTGTTGCGACCCTTAAGAGGTGTATCTGAGGCTAGTTTCATCCGTGTTTGCAGCTTTGCTTCTAAAAATGCAAGGTATGTTTACCTTTCGGTTAAAAAGAACTTCCCTGCATTATGCATATAGTATGCACATGCGACCTTGAGTTGAATTGTAGTGTCCATAAGCATAATGTGCTAAAAAACAGCAATGCGCATGCAGAACTAAACAACTTGAACTGTGCACTATAATTTGATCCAGGTAAAACGAAATTAAATGGAGGAACCGTCCATTATACGAATGACTACGCTGGATGAAAACAGTGCGACTATTGGATTCAGTCGACTGCTTCACTACAATGGAGTACTGCACACAAGTGGACTTGTCACCTAAGTTGAAATCAATGCGGCCATGGCTGCAAGCCAATACCAACGGGTCAGATCATCGATTCACTACAACACAGCAATGCGCACAACGATCTCCATTGGACACATTCCCTACCAATCAGCTACAACACTATGCTAGTGAGGCAAGCTACCGGGTTACCATAGAAGCTCACCGTGCGGTCGAGATCCGCGGTGCGGAACTCGATGTCGAAGTCGAACGGCGCGGGGCCCGGTGCCATGGCTCGGGCGGCCGCGCCCGCGCCCGCGTCGGCCTCGTCCCGCGCGGCGCGTGCGCAGATGAGGCGCGCGCAGACGAAGACGATGAAGGTGGCGCTCATGCCGAAGCCGATCACCGTGGTCACCAGATTCAGCCCCGACCCCAGCATCTCCCCACCCTCCGCCAACAAGGCCACCTTCCCCACCGCCGCCCACCCCACACAAACACACGCAAATTAGCACAGATCAAGTGGGCTCGTTATTAGGCGGCCGCCGCTGCGGCGTATAAGAGCGGCGCGGCTGGGATCGAGCAGGGTGTCCATTGGCGCGGGGTTTGGGATTTGGGATTTGCGTGGGTCGCTGGCAAGGAATGATGCGCCGCGGGCGGGCGGGCGGAAATGGAATCCGGGAGTTGGTGAGTCGAGCCGTGAGGAATGAGAGGTATCTTCCTGTGACTTGTGAGAGTGGGGGTGCTTGCTTGCCTTGCCTAGCTACCTAGCTAGCTCCCTACGCCGAGCGGATCTGCTCCGGTCTGTCGCCGGACGCTGCCTCCCCATATGATGCGCGGGGCCTGTGTCGCGGTGGGGTGAGATGTCATTGACAAGGGGTTGGCTGCGGTGACTGGAGCCGGTTTCACTGATGGGGGAGCGCGCGGGGCCCGCCGCGACGGCGTGGGCGGGGAAGGGAGGAGATGCGCGCCGGGCAATAGTCCAAGATTGGGCACCTGGGCAGCCGGGAACCCACGCCTGACCCTGGGAGAGGAGGGCTACGAGCATGATACTATGGTGTGCTACGTGGTACGGACTTTTCCTTAAACAAAGCTTTCTCCGGAGTAAAAGATGGTTACGACGAGATACCGGGATGGTACTTACTATGAAGTATGAACTATCCCGATCGGCGATAAGTCCCTGGCTGTTTTCGTCAACAACCGCGGATCTGTTAGGGCTCACGCCAACAAGATGGCAAAGCCCACCTTTCTTTTGTAGGTGAAGTCTTACCTAATGTGGGGACAGTGTACGGTAGAGTTTTTGTCCTATTTAACATGTTTTTGAACCGAAATAGTAAAAATAATATCTTTCTAAGTAAATTGGCAAACATGGCACTCGTGTCACACTTAAAATACACGGCAATAGGTCTACCGCGTCTCTACCATATGGTAGGCCATGTGATGGACTCCTATTCAGCGGGAGTCAGCCTGCCGAGCAATAGGTGGCCTGTCTGTCATGCAATTTGAGTGTGGCACATGTGCTATTTTTGTTAATTCGTTTGCAGGAGGAGATGTTATTGTTGGGAAACCATGGGTTTGGCCTAGAAGCTGGCTCATGTATGGGCTCTTCATCTCAAATCCTAGTAGGGTTTCTAGCCTATAAATAGGAGGTGTTATTCATTGTAAAAGGTAGATCAATTGATGAAGGAATAAAGAGAAGCAAGAAGCCTTCTATATCTTTGTGTTCAATCTACTATTCTGTATTTGTATTCTTGCATTGTTCTAAGTAATTCTACGTTTGTCTACGAGGTAATCATTTTAATTGAACTTGTCAGCGACTATTGTTCCTCAACAGTTATTTCTACCATTTTCTCACGAAGCAATGCTACAATACACTGCAAAATGGGCCATTTCGGCAACACAGTGAATCGTGCTTTAGACCAGTTCGACCATCATATGGTACTCCTAGAGGCTACGGCCCATTCGAGAATTTTACGATCAAACCACGGCCCAAGTGCGCGCAGTAAACAACGCATACATCACGCCAAATCCTTCCGCCAAATTCGGATGGCACCAGCGCCGAGTTCCACAACCGATCAGCCTTCGCATCGTTCGTTCCTTGCTTCAAGAAGAGATTTGCTTTTGGCGCCTGCTGCGAGATCGCGAGGTCAGGTTTCGTATCTGTTAGCTGTTGGCAAGAAAATTGCTCCCACCTGATTGTTTACGTAGTACCATGGGGCACGCACGGCAGGTGCTTGTTGAAATGCTTCCGCGTACGAGTGATCGAAATCTAAAGCCTGATTTGATATCTTACTTGCTTTACCGAATGCTTCGTTGTGATGTAGGGTTGCTTAGGGGAAAACCTTGGTTATGTCTGTGAAGTTGGAAAAAGATGAGAAAGACACGCCAATCCTGTAGAATGATAGAAATGTCTGTTCTTCTTGATGTTTCTTTGATACCATCTATCATTGTCGTCTTTGTTCATTAGTTACCAAATAGTAGGTACAGTTAGTATTGTAGAATTCAGTTCGCTCTCTCAGATTTAGTACAAGAGAGAAACGTTGTCTTTATTCATTACCTATCAAATAGTAGTTGTTAGGTACAATAAGCATCGTAGAATGTAATTCACTGTGTTCAGATTTAGCAGCAGGAGTGTTGCCGGTTTTCTTATTCATGTTTAGGTAGCTATTTGTATTGAAAGACATTGTCACATTGCCATTGATCTTTATACAACATAGGTATGGCCAATTTCTTACCATGACATTTGTGGTGAAGTTCTGCTATTATATGACGAATAGGCCTGAAGAAAAGGCTTAGAGTGAACCTGTTCTTTTCTATTGAGGCTAGTTTGTTTCTTATGTCATATGAACCATGATAGATGTCCTTGACCACCCCCTCCCTTTTTTCCAATGATTCATTGACCCCCAATTCAAGGCTGCTATAGCTAATTTGCTTGTTTTGATTCCTATTGATATAGCATCCACCAATAATTCAAGGTTACAGTTACTTGTCATTTATGTGGCACTCAGGATTAAAGAGCCGACCTTCTTTGCTGTGGCATGCATGTGCTGCAGCCGTGCAGGGTGCACTGTAAATGATGGGCCTAAAAACCTAATAATTCTAACACTAAAAGCTCCTAAGGAATGTCTATGTATTATTGGTGTACCTACACACCTCTGTTCTGAAAGTCTGAAGTAGCATATGCATCGTAAATTGGATTGGTTGAAGACTCTTAACTTTGTTTTCTTTCGTTCAAACCATCCATAATTAGATAATTACCTAGTCCTGATTATAGATGATGTTCCTTTTTTTTTCTTTCCTACATTATAGTATGACTCATCCCATTCTCACTGAAAAAGAGCTTTAGCTCATCCAGTTGGAAAGCAGCTTTTATTTATTATTTTCCTGGTACTAGTCCATCTTATTTATATTATCATTTGAGAGCTGCCATGTTCCTCGATCCAATCTAAGCTGCAAACCATGCTCCCTCGAAAACATTATCCTACTCTCAGCTTCTTGATTTGGGTTGATACATGATGTTTGCGCTAAGTTTAAGGTTGGGCCAAGCTTTCTTCCTGTCTTGTGTGTAAAGACCTCCCAAATGACATTGATATCGTTATGCTTATACTTTGGTTAGCACCTTTAACCTTTTTTGTACAACAACATAATTCCTCCAGAAGATAACAATGCTTGAAATTGGAATTGAATAAATGTGGCTGCAGAGTAAATGCAAGCCACTTGATTTGAATGACTTAAGACATTTTCTTATTGGCAAGAAATTCAGAAAATAGGATGACAGTGTTACTGCTATGTTTTTTTTTTGGCTGTTGAAGAATCTAGATACGTCATTATGAGTGAATGGAGTATTTTGGTGATTAATGATAAATCTAAATGTGAGACTAATATGTTTATTGACTATGATATTGTTTAGTCTTATTTGGATGAAAAGGTGAAAATCATAGAGGTATGTATTCGACGTCATATTCTTATATATTGTTGCATTCCTCGAATCCAAATATAGGTTGAAATCCACGAAAAGTTTAACTTGAATATATGCATATGTTTTTATTACACATTTGTGTATACACACATTTAGAAGGAGTTCACTCTATGTTCTGTGGTTTCATTAGTATTGATCCATATCTCTTTATCCACATATATTGGGGATCTCTACTTTGAAACATATCCTTTGAGTATATAAAACTTGTGTAGTTCATATATACTCATATTACTTTATATTCAATTATTTGCAATTGTGTTGTGGGACTAATGTATGTGCTAAGATGTTTTCAAGGCTTAGTCTCAGAGTTTGATTGAAGACATGAAAAGAAAATGTAAAGATAATAATAGATCGGCATGGCTCAAGACAAAAGAGTCGTGCATTGCATTTGTTTTGCTTCTGGAAAAGTCTTCAGTGAGAATCGGTATTACCACATTTGGTAAGCGGTATTACCGATGTGCGGTAGTACCGGAGCTTATTTGGCGGAACTACCGCTCAGCGGTATGACCGCAATTTATGGCGAAACTATCGCAACCGGTGTAACCGATTTGGTAGCGATGCTTTTTTCGATAAGTGCCCTTTTGGACCTCAAGGAAGAGCGGTCGTCTGCCCTTGTGATCGAAAATCTGGGAGGCGGAACTACCGCATGATCAACGGCAGTAGTACCGCACCTGGCGGTAATGGCTTGTTTAGAAGCATTATTACAGGTATATCTTGATAATTAATGTTAATCAACGACAGTAGTACCACACCTGGTAGTAATGGCTTGTTTAGAAGCATTATTACAGGTATCTCTTAGTAATTAATGTTAATCATTGTGGGACTAACATTTTCCATGAGTTGGATAAATATGTTATGTTCCAAGGTGATGAAGACTTCGGATGACATCATGAGTTGATCGTCATCAAATCAAAGTTCAAGAAGAGGATGCATTATGTGTTGATGCATATCAAGATCTCGAAGAGGAGTTGATCATCAAGTCAAGAGAAGACCCATTATGTGTTGATGGAGGTCAAGTAAAGAATGCATCATGGGTTGATGCATGTCAAGACGATGACTCGGACTTGAAGTGAAGATGTGCGTCATCAAGCTTCAAGAAGATACTCAAGGCAAAGGTATGACTAGTTAGGGCTAAGGATGTGTTCCTAGTCTATTAACGGTCTTGGTGTTTGGTTGGAAGACCGGGTTGTTAGTATAGGTTGTCGTACTATTAAGAGGGGTTTTGTCTAGTAGCTTGAGTTTCATCATGTGTTGATAACTCAATCTCGCTCGCTCTAGCTCAACATGGCATGACGCTATTATTTGCAAATGTGTTTTGTAAATAGTCGAGACTTATGCATCTAATCCTTATAGCACGTGACTATATTTTGCAAATGTGTTTTGCAAATGGTTTAAGTTCATGTACCTACTCCTTGTGGCATGATCTAAGTTTGCAAATGTGTTTTGCAAATTGTTAGGATTCATGCATTTTCCCTTGGCATAGTCTAAGATTACTTGTTGCTATTTCTTTGGACTTAGACCATGGTAGTGGCTCTTTGGAGTTGTGCTTTTTTATTTGATCAAATTTGTTTGAGATCAATCAAATAGGTGGGTTGTGTATCCCTCTGAATAAGCTTTTTATAGAGTCCAAGATCACTCAATGCCGACATCAGAGTCAAAAGTTATGACATTTTTATTGAGTGTCGTCTGTGCTAAAATTGGCCTGCAGAACTATCGCCCGAGAAGAGAGGTACTACCGCAGAACGGTAGTACCACCCTTTGTACTGCGGTACTACCGCACTAAAAACTTTAACGGCTAGTTTTTGAGCCGCTAATGCACTCGTACGACCGATGAACAGTAGAAAACGGTAATACCGGAGTTTATACGGCAGTACTATCGCAAATCCTGATTTTTAGGGATTTCTGCTCCCAACGGCTAATTTTTGTGTGTGGGCTATAAATACCCACTTGGTCGATTGAGAGACAACTCTTGACATCCCATTTCACTCACTTGAGCTAGTGTGAGCTTCTCCTCTCAATTGTGCATGTGTTGCACCTTGTGAGCAAGGAGACAGGTCTCTAGTTGCATATGTTGCATCTAGAGGTGGATTTCGTATCCACTTGAGCTTGTGCATTCGTTGCATGTGGTGAGAGTCAAGCAAGGGGCTTGGCTTATTACTCTTGGTGTTTGTCGACACCTAGACGACGTGGAGGTGTCATGGACTGGTGATCTTCTCAAGAAGCTTGTGAGAAGGCCCGGTGTGTTGTGAAGGTTGGAGCTCACCTACCTGGAGCGGGAAGAGCTACCACTAGTGGAATTGAGGTGTTTAGCTTAATTCGTGGAGCCGATCCAATTGTGTCATTGTGGTTTGTTCTCTAGTGATTTACTTTGTGCAATTTACATTCCTAGAATTAAATTGCTTTTATGTTGTATGTTTGCTATCATTATCAATAGACTTATATTGTTGGTGCACATAGTCAAGACTAGTTGATTTAGGTTTTAATTGAGTAAAACCGAATTGATTTATAATTCCGCATAAAACTCGGTTTTAGTCAAAAGATTTTAAAAACCGCCTATTCACCCCCCCTCTAATCGGCCTCCTCGATCTTACAGCTGTTTAGAGATGTTTCACAACAAAATACTACTGCTGCACATTGTAAGAGACTCGGTTAGCAACAACTAGGTTTTTAAACATTGGATCCTATCTTTTTGGTTACACTGACTGAAGTGTTCTATCTTAAATATTCTGGTCGTTAAAACGGTTATCTGGCCCTAGTTGCTGCTCAGATACTAACGAAAAGAACTTTCATTACTTGAGTGATAACTTAAGTAAGAAACTGAAGCACCACTAAGGCTTGAACATAGTTACCAAGAATGTGGGTCGACCAGATCAAGGAACGGTGCCGTGGGTCGAGGAACGCTACTTTTCCTTCTAAATTACATAGGAATAATGTACTATGTCCCACGAATCGTACCCGGGTCAATGAATCCGGTACGTGGGACACGGCATCGACCCACGATCCCTGTGACTATGGGCTTGAATACCATTGGCTAGGAAGCTACCTTTCCTAGGAGTGGCCAACTTGAAAACAACTCAAAGAAATAGAGGTCGACTTAAAGCCTTCCAATCCTTTGCAACTCCAGTTTGACATTTTGCAATTTTTGTCATTAAAATGCCGTTGACATAGCTGTCAGAATTGTGGATCGCATGCTGCAGTTTGTTATCGAATATATTATATGCATTGACGTTATAAAGCATATATTATTTATTCCTCAACATCAATTGTAAATGTAATGATTACTTAAACAGATCATGAAGAAATATCATATTATCAAAATCAGCTCCTAAAGAATGCAAGCAAATGAAGTCAACAAATTATTCTATTTCACAGTTGTCCTGTACTCCTGCACCTTGCCTTTGTAGCGCTTTGTGCAGGCAAAATCAGTCTGGCTCATTTCTGGTTGAGGCACTCTTTATCCAAAGTATTCTATTTCACTGACGGTCTCTAAGCTTTTTGAAAATAGGCTGAAGTTCTCATGCTTAACTGATGTGTTCTGTATTTAAGTGCTTGCACCTTATTTTTATTTTATAAGGCCTGTATATTTCTGTCTAAATGGAAACTCGCTCACTTATTACATGTTCTGTCTTCGTATCCATCAAGCACCGGAAATCTACTACATGTCCAATGTTAAAAGGAGAATGTAAGCATACTCCACTATAGCTGTTCAGTTTTGCCCTTTTCAGTACTATCTGATTCATTTTCTGTGATTAGACCAGATTCAATGTAATTGGCTTACACTGCTTAGCTGGTTTCATGTTCAGCTGTTAACATCTGTTGACTTCATTGCATTATTTTCTCCATTATTCCCCATGCCTTTAAGGAGTTTCCCTATGCATCAAGAAGGTAATACAGTTAGCTGATAATGCTAGAATTGAACCATTATTGTTTATAAGCTGTAATCCTCTTTATGCCAATCCATCCTTTTCCGTGCTTAAGTAGCCTTTGTGATCCTGCTAGCGCAGGCTGTGGTCATACATTTGGAGGGAAATGGGCACCATGGAACACATAAAATGCATATTTGTTTCAATGTAAATTTCTTTCCTACAGCCAGATGATCTCTTACAGCCGGATCTCTTTTGTCCGTTCTGGTTTAGGTATAAGGCTAGTTCATACAATATTGACCTAAAAGATTCTGTGACCCCAATCGAGCAATGTCATTGGCTACTGATACTTGATCAATCTCCAATCAAACTTCTCAAGAAATGATATTGAATGCTTCTTAGTACTGAATATAATTTACAACTGACACTCTTGACACAACTTCCTATCTGAGAACTGATCACAACAAATTGCCATTAAATAATACCTATATGAAATTCTGAACATAAACAAATCTGGTTCCAAGCATTTGAAATGTACATGACTAAACTATTTGTGCACACCACTAATAGTTAACGTGCCACCTCCCATGATTCCATTATTTCCATGGCCGCCGTTTTTGCCCTGATTTATTTTCTTGTCACTATATAAAACAAGAGTTACATTCTTGCAGTGTTGCGTCAACTGGAATTCTTTTTATTATTTAATCCTTTTTTAAAGTTATTTTAAAGATATACTCTTCTTAAATTTATTTTCAGTTCTGGCCTCTTTTATCACACCATGACCCGTGGCGTGACCAAACTATACTGTCACGCCACCGACCGTGATGTGACCAAACTGTGCTGTCACGTTACTCTTCTTGGCGTGACAGGATTTAGCCAAAAGACAGACGCGTTCAAAGAGGTTGGTGGTATGACAATATAGTTTAGTCACGCCGCGGTTGGTAGCGTGACAGCACAATTTGGTCACGCCACGGGTTATAGCGTGACCAAAGGAGTCAGAATTGAAAATAAAGTTAAGAAAAGTTTATCTTTAAAATAATTTTTTAAAAAAAAGGATTAAAAATAATTTAAAAAAAAAAGGCTCGCTCCAGTAACGGAGACCTTGTTTGTTTCCTAGGATGAAGCCATGATTGAAGTGATTAATTTTATTAGCTTATCCAAACCCATTCATTACGCACTTAGCTAGCCACTATCATGTAGTGGAGTGGCTTTATTAATTGCAGATATTATACAAAAACTTATCTCTTCAAGGCTAATTTTCCTGAACATTTTGTCGCAGAGCCTGATGGTCTCCAGCTTAGCAGACGTGCATCTTCAGAAAGTACGAGAAATCAGAAGAAGAAGAAGCATCACTCCATCTCTTCTCCTGTGCCATTAGTATATGACAAAGCGTGCATGGTGATGTAAACAACGTCTCAACTCGGACTTTACATTATGGGTTAAATTCGTTCATTGAGCTGCAGCTTGAGTTGACACGCTAAAGGTCAGCTTCCAGAAAATGCAACCACTTCTTCATTTCAAAAAAAGAAAGAAAAGAAAAGAAAATGCAACCACCTGAATTCGATATGCCAGCTGCACATAATTAACTAACACCCTTTCGCTATTTCCTGCAACCATTCTACCCTGTCAACGTGCTCTGATGGGCTTCAGTTTGAGGTCCATTATTGGTACATGCTCACATTGAGTATTTGAGTACATCAACTCTAACCCAAAAAAAATTT
Organism: Phyllostachys edulis; assembly: GCA_036346405.1. Taxonomy (NCBI): domain Eukaryota; kingdom Viridiplantae; phylum Streptophyta; class Magnoliopsida; order Poales; family Poaceae; genus Phyllostachys; species Phyllostachys edulis. The sequence continues at coordinate 91,001,194 of CM070562.1, read as the reverse complement.
CTTTAGAGACGTTTTTCTCTGTATGCGTATCATAGTCTTCTCTAAGTGCTGTAGAATTGTATTCCCATGCACCATTCCCGTGAACAAATAGATGATCTGTATAGTATTGCCGTATGCCATACGTAGGCCTATGAGGTCTTCTGTGAATTCGTTATGTTGCTGTGAGCCTGTGACGTTGAAATGTTCAATTTCATTGTAGGCCAGAGCCCGAACCAGCCCACTTTATCGGTCAAGACGCAAGTGCATGTGACACGAATCACACAAACATGGGTACACATCATCCTGTGGGTGCCTAACTACCCAAGCAGCCAGCCCACTTTATCGTTCTAGACGCAAGTGCATGTGACACAAGTCACACAAACACATCATCCTGTGGGTGCCAAACTACCCAAGCAGAGCGACACTGTCGTCTAGTGGACACAACTCGGGTCCGTGCACCGTTGGAAAGACCCGACTAGCACTCCTTAACTGGTCCTTGCGGATGCACCGACCCGCACCGCCCGCCCACGCGGCCTTTACGGCTGGCCGTGGCCGCCCATCGATCGATGACCGCGTGCCCGACTCGCCAACGCCGCGCGCGCGCGCTGGCTCAGCCCAGCCAATGCCCGCGCGCTTACCTGCACGCGCGTGCGTGCTTGCCAGTAGCCAGACGTTCAACCCACGTCTCGGCGGGTCCGCGCGCGCCTGCCGGGCGGCGAGTGGCGATGTGATGCGATGCGCGCGCATGCACGACTTCCACCGGCACACGACGAATCCTCCCTGCAATGCCCCGCGCGGCGGGAGGGGCGGTAAAAGGTCCACCGCCCCACCGGTGCTGCTCCCCCACCACTAGACACGCGCCCAGGTCGCCCCTCCGTGCGCGCCGGGAATTGGCTGGCTGAGTGGCTGGCTGTTGCAACTTGCGACCGGCCGGGTCGCGCACGTACGCACGCCACGCCACGCCCCGCCCCGCCCCGCCCGCGCCTCGGCCTGTGTAAAGAATCCCCCAAGAGCCGTCGCGGCGCTCGGCTGTGCCCCATTGTCTCGACGGCCCCTCGGCTGTTTGCGACGGCCGGATTGGGACGGACGTGTACTTTCGAAGGACAGCTAACGCACGAGCGGGATTGTAGTGTTGGGCTGGCACGTCACTGGAACTAGTGCTACTAGTGGCGTAGTACTCTAGGAAGCTCGATGGATTGGGATTGCTTATCAGAATTGACCACAATAGAATTACAGGTTGTGCTCCGAGCATGCATTGGCATGTGCCTTTCGCTTGTTTCACATGTACTCGTCCATCTATCCACTCTAATTGTTCCTGGTCCCACCTGGCCTGTGGTGTTAGATACGTACCGTGAACTAATGTCTGAATCGGAGGCAGGCCGGGAAAGGTACATACAAGATCGTTAAGCGTGACAGCTGGGAAGTGATCATGACACTTCGATCGGTTTAGGTTGGCGTCTGTTTCGGCCGACCGGGGAGTTGAGTTCAAGGACGAAATGCAACTGTTTCAGCTGTTGCCAGTTTTCAGACGAAATCTGAGTGTCTAACACCAAGGATCGATCACTGTCGCTTTACAAGTCGTTGATTGGGTTTGATGACTGTGTCTGTGTGACACTTTGCTTGATAATCAAGGGCAGCGCGATGATTGCAAGGAGCTGTTGACTTGTTGCCTTCTTTTCTTCCGCAAGGAACTCCTACCTACGGTCTTACGTACGTAAAAATCACAGTAGTATCATGTAATGAGCTAGCACAGACTAGTAGGTTTTTTAGGGGAACAGACTAATCACTGGTGATCTCCATTGTCTATCAAATTTGCAAGATTTGTGGCCTAGTAGTCCCACTTGAAAATTTCCACGCAAATGTCGGTTGAGATGAGTTTTAAAAATAAGATGGACGTCGCAAATGACGTATAAAAATGTTGTAAATTAACTCTGTGGTGCAAACGAGTAGAAAGAGGAAGCCAATCATGCTTTATATCACGCAGGTCTGACACTAATGACTAAAAAAATCCAGTATGTAGCTAAAAATGTTTGAGTTGAGGCCATGAGATTGTGCATGTGATTACGATAGTACAGTAGATATTTTGTTTATTACAAGCTGATTCATAGAGATATAGACCTCTATTTCGAAGATACGAAGGACGCTGCAGCTCGAAAGTGGCCTCAAACTTGGATCAAGAATCATGTCCTAAGGGACAAATATCGAGTATCCTTGTCTTGATAAGTTGATAGGGATCGAGCTGACGAACAAAAAATTCAGTGATTCATCGATGCCTTCTGATGTGGACATTCTTAGTTATATTGTTCTATATAGTGTTTTCAATTCATCTAGTATCTCAAAACAACGTGAGCTTACTAAAAGAGTTGAAGAACAAGAGAAGCTTTTTGGGTGATAAGGACATCTCTACCATTCCAACTCTTAGCACCATTGCACCAACTGATCCTATTACTCGGGCAAGAGCTAAACTTCTTAACCAACAGGTGACTTTTCTCCTAACTGAGTTTCCTTTTGATTCTCATGAGAATTGGCTACTACCTAAAGCTCTTAATCTCTGTGGAGTTAGGTTTGACAAAGAGGAGGCATGGTTGGCCGAAATGAAGAGAGAAGAAGAAGGAAAAAAGCAATATATTAATTTTAGCCCAACTCTATCAACAAGAGAAATAACACTTGTTTTGGTCGAAAACAAAGGAAGCATGAAGAAAGAAATGCACGAACGAAAGAAGAAAGAAGCAAAGAGACGAGAGGAGAACTCAACAGCCCAATTTCAACCGAAATTCAAGAAAACAAAAGAGAGGAAATCCTAATTAAAAGAGGATTTGTAATCCGAGAATAAGTAGAAAATAATTTCTAATTAGAGTAGTTTAATTTTCGAATTAAACTAGAAGTTTTCAATAGGAATTAATTTAGCACACTATGCATGATGAACAGTATCCGAGTCGGATTACTGTGCACCAGACTTAGATACTATTCACGTGCACTGTTCACCAGACTATATATTGAGGGTTAGAACCCCATTGTAACCTCAGACCATGATTAAAGATTTTGACTGCTTTTTGCATCAACGCTTGATTCTTTCAAGAAGTTTGGTGAAGGCCGACGACTTGAAGGGGAATAGGGTGTTTTCTTCCAAAGACTGTTCTGTCTTTCCGTTGGGAATTGAGGGATCAGTAAAACTCCACTTGGTGGTCGGGTGGAGTACACGTGAGATTGAACGAATTAAAGAGTTGCAAGTTCATGCATTGGCATCGGCTGAGCAACTACGATTTGTCAAGTCAGACGTGTAAGTTATCTTCTATCCTACGTCGAAAAGATTGGGACCCCCGTATCTACTTCAAATTCAATGTGCAGGAAAGAAACCAAATAATATATCCACTGTGCATGATTTTAAATTTGGAGCACTAATTAAGGAATGTTTATACCCAATGCAAAATAGCTTAAGCAATAAGTAGAACTAAAGAGCCTACATGCATGGCTACATCAATGACAAAAATAGTCGCGTATCTTTATATATTAAACTAGATCTAGTTAGCTTTATCTTAAATATACCAAGCACAAAATGGAAATCACCGAACTGCTCAGCTATTGACTTTTCCGCGAACGAATGATTTCGCTTTCCGGCTAAATCGATAGCTAAACGCAATTGCTTTCATTCAAAAGATGCTAATGGCTATAGGCCAACCATTTAGGCTTGCATTAACTCTCGAGCCCTCAGAGAGATGTGATCAATTTCCACTTGATTAGTTGTAATGACCAAATTGAGAAAGATTATTGACTTGAAGTACACAACTGCGATATCATCTGAGATATACTATATCCTTATCCCAAACATAAACTGTTGATTCAAGCAAGGAGAGGTAATTGCTTCCACGCTAACGCCAGATTGTAACCGAGCTAAATCGCAACCTATACCAAACCCAAAATCTACTGCTAACCCGCATACGGATACATAGTTTTTACGACAAGTTATACACCCACGACTCCAAGGCATGACGGGCATGGTTGTAATTAAACTTTACTTTAATCTGGACATTAGCAAACTGTTAATTTACATTTTATACTGGCTCTTGGGGCCATCCAAACAGTGTTATCTTCTCGGAGTTCGAAGAAGCCCAGTGAGAGATTTTTTTTATACAACGTAGGTCACCCGTGCCGGTGCCTGGTGCCGGTGCAGATAGCCGTCACGCCCACGAGTTAGCCACTGGAATCATTGTACGGAGTCCGGTATAATTAATTAATTATGCGCGGCACAGGCGGATCCACCTGGACCTCGTGCCGTCGTCCGTTGTGGCGCGGGGAGCCCTGGTTGGTCCTGCGCCCTCCGACCGAACACCGGGAGCAGAGGAATCTCATCTCCTCCCTCGCCAGGATCGATGTGAGTGGTGAGCTGCTGCATCTGCATCTACATCTGCATCTTATTCCGTTGAAGTTTAACTTTAATCCCGGACGTAGTAGTACTAGTCGACGTACGTAAGTTGTTTGAACTATAGCAGTTATTCTTAATTTTAAGACTCTGTAGGGTAGAAAATTACTGGAGTACTAGTTTGTTTTAACGTGGTGCTGTGGTAGCTTAAACAAAACTAGAACTGAGCAATCGTACGCTCAAGCATAGGAAAATTCGCAGTTGGCCATCGTTAGCGTAGCATTGGTTCTTGGGGTTTAAACACATGGTTGCCGCTCTCGGATCATTGTTGGTTCATAGAAGTGTGATGGAATCTGAATCATAAACCCACTAATCAGAAGCGTACGCATATTAGTGGTGGCCATATGGGCAGCTTGGCCGGGACAGGTCTGTGCCGGTACGGACGATTCTGGCCCGCGAGATAAACGGGCATGCTGTGCTGACCCATATGCCGGGAAGGCAACCTAGGCACGGTTCGTTGGCACAGCGTGTTGTGCCGGGCCGGGCCTGCTACAGTAGCCAACCCAATAAAATTAGCCAACCCAATAAAACCAGCCGAGCTCCCTTCCCCGGTCGCCGCCGCCACCGCAGCGCCCAGTCGCCTCCTCCGCGCTCGTGCCTAGCCACCGCTCTCAGGCCTACCGGTCTCCTACGCGCCCACGCCATCTTCTCCTCCTCACCACCTCTTCTCCTCTGTTGCCTCTGTTGCCATGCGGACCAGACTCGTGTCGTGTCTGGCACGTACATGTCGTGTCGCAGGTGGACCTAAGCACGACCCGCCCCATAAATAGTCTGATTGAATTCGACTTGAACTCTTACTTTGAGGGGTTGTAATCCTATTTGGCATGTCAAATTCTGACACACGGTCGAAAATTTGCTCACAAATTCAGAATTCATATTTCGCATCAAATATGTGTAGCTTGTTATCATGCCTCATATGGAATAGTATTTTCTTTTCACGATTCTATATCATTATATTACATGATTTGTTACCTTGAGGATACATGATGCGTCAAAGTTAAAACAACTCCGTTTTTCTGTTGTTCAGTCAGCGTTTCAGATCGTGGGGGTGCAACTGCAAACATTAGCCGCCCATGCGCACTTTGACCAGGGGTGGCTGCGAAAGCAAAATGTTGTGAGGAAGGCTGTTTTATCAGATGAAAAAAAATCTTTGATATTTCCAGTGAATCTTCTCATCTTCTGCAATAACCATCAGAAAAAAAAATCTTTACATATTACCAATGGGTAACAAAATTTGTCACTCTGTCAGCCTCTGTTCCTCTCCCGCCAAAAATATGAATAAAGAAAAGAAAAGGAAGTGGCCCGAAATGTCGAACGGAATAAACAGGCCGTAGCTGTCAGCACTGATCATTTGGTTGCTGGATCACAACGTCGATAGGCAGCCCTGACTCCTCTCCGCCGTCCGCCGCGACTCCAACGACGTGACCGCCTTTGCCGCTGCTCTCTTTTGCGTCCACCGCTGCTGTCACCACGCTTGCTGCGGTGAGCTGCTGCGCGCGCTTGGCCTCCGCGGCCCAATCTGTCCGTCTGATCACCAGCAGCATGCGCACCACGCAGGCCGCCTGCGCCGCGAGGAGGCCGAGCCACAGGCCCTTGAAGTCGTAGTGGTACCAGAACGCGAGGACGAGCGCCACGGGCGTGCCGACGAGGTAGAACGACCGGAGGTTGATGCTGGCCGCGTCCTTGGGCCGGGCGCTACCCCGCAGCACGCCGCACCCCGCCGTCTGCGGGCAGTTGCCGAGCTCGCACGCGCCCAGGATCGGCAGCACGGACGCGGTGAGCGCGACGATCGCCGGGTCGGTCGTGAACATGGTCGCCCACGCGCCCCGCACGAGGTACGCGAACGCGAACGCCACGCCGCCGAATGCGAACCCGAGCATGAGGCCCACCGTGGCGACGCGGCCCGCGTGCTCGGACCGGTTCGCGCCAAGCTCGTTGCTGACGCGGGTGGACACGCCGAAGCCAAGCGAGGAAGGGAAGATGTAGATGAGCGACGTCGTCTGAATCAGGATGCCCATGGAGGCCACTGTGGCCTGCGGGTTGGCGAGCAGGCCGCACAGGAGGATCATGATCTCGTACCACCACCACTCGAGGCAGACACTGACGCAGCTCGGCAGGGCAAGGCTGACGAGTTCGCACCAGCCCCGGAAGCTCTCGGCCGAGAGCGCGAAGCCGCCGGTGCGCTTGTGCACGCCCTTCAACAATATGTAACCAAAGAGGAAGATGAGGAGGTTTAAGTTGGCCAGTACAGAGGCCAATGCCACCCCCCTGATGCCGAGTCCGAGGACGGAGACGAACACGTAGTTGATAGGCAGGTGGAGTGCAATGGCGAGCGCAGCGCACACGGTTTGCGGCAGGTTGATGGATTGCGTCCGCAGGTAGATGCGGACGGGGTGGAGGAACGCCTGGAGGAGGAGGTCCGGGAGGGAGGCAAGAATGTAGGTCTCGGCGACCGCCGCGATGCCGACGTCCTGGCCGCAGAGCAGGAGCAGAGGTCGCATGTAAACCCACAGCCCACCGATGGGAACGGCGGCCGCAACGAGCAGCAGCACGGTGCGCTGCGTGGTCACACCGAGGAGGTCGTAATGGCCCGCGCCGAAGGCCTGCCCGCAGATGGGCTCCATGCCCATGGCGAGACCAGACAGCACGGAGTATCCAGTGATGTTCGCGAAGCCGATGGCGAGGGAGCCGCCGGCGAGCGCCAGCCCCCCGAGGCGGCCGAGGAAGAGCATCGAGATCATCGACCGGAGGTAAAGCAACAGCCCCGTCAGGATCATCGGGAGCGTGAGGCCCAGTATGGACCGCGCCTCCGCCCCAGCCGCGCCGGCCGACATCGACGGCATCATGGGAAATGTGACGGACAAAGAAACGGACCAGGCTTCCTTCACCGCTCTGGCAAACCGGCCCGGCGGCTTGCACGTGAGCACCGGCGGCAGCTCCTCCACGGGTACGACGACCTCCTCCTTGGGGAGCAAGGAGGCCGTGAGCGTGTGGTCATCGCCCGTACCGGAGCCATCTCGGCACGCCGCCGTGGCGCCGGAGCAGGACGACGACATAGCCACGCGAAACAGAGGAATGAACGCTCCTGCGTTTTGGAGGGAGAGGGGCGTTTCGTGAGCCGGTCGGTTAATTTTCTGGATAGGCTCCCCTCCCACGCGAGTTCCGAAACGCACAGGGCGCTGTCTCCGGCGCGGAGGCTAAAGCAGCGCTGTGCTCGTTTCCCGAAGGGCAGAGGAATTGTTTGACAAAAGAATAATTAATTTTTTGTGCTTTGCTTGGTTGGTCAGAGGAGGAGCTGCGGGGTGCAAGGGGATGGGCGCGCGGTGGTGGTTTATATAGGGAGGAGGAAGGGTGGGCATGGACCGCGCGCACTTGGACCTTTCTCTCGTTTCAATCGAGTTTTGGATTGGTCTTGTCCTTCAACTTGGCTGGGCTGACTAGTGACGGCTTAGAATTTCAGCTTCTTTGCTTTTAGCAAGGACACACGAGCGTTCAACGACAGCAGGTTAGTGCCTTTTGCCGTCTTTCTTTCAGTACACGCTCGGCCAATCCGCACGATGCAATTGTGATTTTCCGGTTTGTATACTACAAAATTGTTACTACTGCTACTTAAACACCTTACCGTTTGATCTTTATGTAAAGAAAGAGGATATGGTTAGTGCCGGGTAGGGGAGGCCTTGTTAGTGCCGGTGGTTGGTGCGTGACGATGGTGATCAGATATGGTTGAGTGCTTCAAGCGTGGGTGGCAATTTTCGGCCCGGTTCGATCGATCTGCCGGCCGTGATGCGAGTGCGGGCGGGGAATGGATCGCACCGTGATTTCGATGGCCAAATTGTCCTTTTCTGGCGTATTAAAGGGGTCTTGCTCAAAGTGAGGCCAGAAATCATTCATGTGGAAGTGGTTTACCTAGCCGTATGTTAATTCCATGTTTAAGCTTCCTTTGGAACGTACGATTCTTACAAGAATCTCGTACAATATTCCGCATCCATGAAGTATCAACGTTTCGTTTCCTACAAATTAAATCCCTATAGAATTCCCACGTTCCAAATGGAGTCTTGAGGGCATCTCCAATAGTTAGAGACAACATTGTCTTTAACATATGCTACATTATTTTTAGAGACAACATCTCCAATAGATAGTCTATAGCACATTCTCCAACATTTATATTTTATAATTTTCCTTTGAAACGGGCATACATGTCAATTAGAATATATTAATGCAGCATGTCTTGTTTCGCGTGCACGACAGTCTTTTCAGGAAGAGACGACCTGTGCTCTCTCTCCTTCCCCTCTCTCTTCCACATAGGATTTTGTTGACGTGGCATAGCTAAGAGACAACAATACATACATTATTGAAGATGTCCCGAAATAATTGGAGAACTTAGCACTAAAATAGCTACTCCATTTGGCACTACTAATTAAGGCTATGTCATTACAAGCTACTACGTTTTGAACCAGGTGTTGGCAAAACCAGGGGCGTCTCTACACGGCCATAAAAATGCAAGCCTGCCATTACCAAATCAGGAAACTATATACGATGTTTTCGGTGTCAGGCTCCATTTGGAGCTAGATACGCCTACTACTAATCCACACGGACGTACTGCATGCCATATCGGGCTTGATCGATCTGTAAATTAAGGCATCTTCAACCCTTTGTCAGGCTTCTATATATGCTCCTCCCTCGCGTCCACCTCAGCTCAAATCTGACGTGCCTTCCTCAAAGGGATGGCTTACGTATAGCATTGGAGATGGATGCCCTAACCATGGCTTTTTACAGGAGAGCAAACAAAGGTTATAGCTAGCCAATGCAAGTTGGATGTAGGCAAAGTAGCATATACTCAAGCCCTCAAGGCTCAAGCTAGATGCGTGCGCATATATGCATTGTCCATCTTAATGCATGCAGGGGATCTAGCTAGCTGATGGGCCTTGGAGCAAGTGACCATATTATAAACGAGAGCATCGATCAAGAATTTTTGGGTCCATGGGGAGAGTCTTGTCCTCGTTCGCCTACCAGGGGTGGATTCTCTTTGCAGGATATGCATGCAGGAGATGTACGTCTGCATCTAGAGCTGGTTAGCTCTCTGAAGTATATATATATTGGACGGTCCAGTTCAAGCCGTCCAAAGCTTTTCAATTTATTGTTCAGATATATACTCATGTTGAGCTAGATCGATGCATGGCTCATGCCTATATATACTAGAGTATCGTTTAAGGCATCTCTACTGCACTTAGGTAAATGAGAGCACAATGCTAGCTAGCTAGCTATATAGGCACATACTATATTACATGGACAATTGAAGCTAATATCCATTGAGCAGCAGTTGAGTCCACAAGTGGGCTCTTTTGGGAGCACTTGGTTTTTTTGGCTTAAAATGTACTCCCTCCGTTCTGGAATACTTGACACAGGCACAGTCAAGAATACACTGCATGACGTTAAGAATATAAAACCGGAGGGAGTACGTAACAGCTAGTCGCTAACAAGGGAGAATCCGAATGCGTACGTAGCAACAAGGGTACATGAGAGGGTCTTGATGTTTCTTGGCTATAGCCTTTGTCGATACCTACGCTAGCTGGTAAAGGCCGGGCGTTAACAAAGCTGTCTTAGCCTGCTACGATGCGGACGACGCACACAGGGTATGCATGCATGCGTGCATGTGTGCCGTGCACCAAAAGCGCCTCCTTTTGGCGCGTCTGGCGTCTGGCGTTACGGTGGGGTTTGCTGCATGCGGCCAAAAACACTTGTTGTCGCCATGCTGCAGTTATGTACTATATACTACTGACTATGTATTTTTCTACCATGTAGGATTGTTTTTTTCAACCTTTGGGAGAGCTCGCCTTGAGATTGGAAGTACGCGACACAAGTCTTTGTGTATACGTACAGTACTTGATTTGCTGTCATGTGTCCACATGGGGCAGGCACAGATGCACTTCAGCTAGTGCCTATATGCAGCGGCGTACCCAAACATGAAGCAAGGGGAGGACGCTAACTCATGACAGGCTAGGCTAGTTGAAATCCTAGCAAATAATAATGTACCATTCTAATTAGTTATTGAAATACGGGAATTGCCGAAATCCTAGCAAGTATAGCCACAGTTCTTCAAGCTCACTGACATTTCTTTGAGCTGTTTTACCAAACATCCTTTAATAGGCATAGGTTTTTGGTTATGGTCGAAATACTTTTTCTTAATGCAAAACTTGCAACCACAATATGAACACTTCATGATTGCTTGTTTGTGTTACTGTGTTGGTGTTTGCACTAGTAACTTGCTGGCTCATGAACTATCTCATGAACAAAACTTTGTCCATCTTTGAACTATCTCATGATTCATGAACAAAACTTCCTAAATCACAGTGTAAACTTTGTCCACAAGCTCATTGTGTACTAATTCAGGCTCATCATCTATGAACTATCTCATGTTTTGCTTAATAAATGCATACCTGTGAAGGGAGGAGACCGGAACCCAGAGGGAGGACCGGAGGAGGCCGGAGATGGTTGGGACGACCGGCGGAGGGAGGAGGCCAGACGGATCGTGGGGACTAGGGAGGAGGCCTGAACGGAGAGCGGAGCGGAGGGGGAGGAGGAGGAGGAGCGGAGGCGGAGGAGGGCAGGAGGCGGAGGCTGGCGGTGGGCATCGAGCGGAGGAGGAGGAGGCGGCGGGTGGAGCATGGGGGTGGTCCAGGCGGAGGGAGGAGGCCTGAGGGAGGAGGGGGCGGGCGGCGGCACAAGCGGTCAGGGGCTGCGAGAGCTGAGGGCTGAGGCTGAAGGAGGCCAAGATCGGGAGGAATTAGGGGTTGGCCGATGCTCGGTTGGGACTTGGGGGTGCTACATTGGCCTAATGCATGGGGGTGATTGGGTCGGCCTGGTGCTTCAGCCCACCTAGCACTAGGCCTAGGTCCGCCCCTGCTTATATGAGCGGGAATGATGAGCATGGATACTTGTATATTTGTATTTGCAATCACCCATTAGCAGTTTGAATATTTGTATTTGCAACAAAAAAAAACTGAAAACATTCATAGTACTACTTAAAAATATGGACACCCTCAGAATTTCGTGGCCATATGTGGTACCATTCGGAAGGGGGGGAAGAAGGCGCAAACAAATATCTATATATTTCACATATATTCGGTAGTGCCTTTTTTCGGCATGTACCACATACTACCGAGTTTGGTACCAAACTTTTGTGTGTACCATGCATGGTGCTTATGTACCCCGTATACGTGAAGGGGGATAATGGGAACATCCCAGTGCCCTAGGGAGTTTGTTTAACCTCCCGGCCCACCCGGGTTAATTAGAGTTCTAGGACCGGTTTGAGTGCTCATCTTCTTCTTTAGTGAATGCCAAAGCTCCTGGCCGATTTAAAAATAAATAAATGGGGATAATGCTATGTGTTGTCCGAAGAAATTAAACCATGCATGGAGGCTGTCCAGTTCCGAGGTGTTTTCTCTTTTTCTTTTTGCGAGGACCAATTCCGAGTTTTGACCACGCTACGATCGACAGCTCACTTCTGTTTCAAGTACTACTTATCAGTTCTCTCAACGCTTTCTCTGATCCCCACACGCGATAGCAACTCAGATGTACGAACGACTTCGGAGCCATGCATTTGGCAGATGGACCGCGCGCGAATCAAATTTTTCTATATTCGATAGTGATTAACGGACCGTGCAATGCGATGCATATGCATCATGGATAATGAACTTATCGTGTGGCGGCGATGGAGGGTTCCTTTTTGACTAAATGTTTGCACGATGCATTTCGTTTTCGTTATCTGAACCGGGGCATGAGCAGTCAGACAAAGCCAACGGGCGGCCAAGTAAGTTTTGCATTGCCATTTAGATAAGCAAATGGCTCTTTTCGCCGGCCTGCTCGTTTTTTACATGTGGCAATATGGGAGTCGATGGACGTCTGAAGAAATGGAATTTTAATTTGTTGAGGGGGATGTTTACTCACATTGATTCGATGTAGTCTTTTTAACTCCAAGCACGATTCACAAGGGAAGGTGAGTTTTTGTTCTACATGCCGTCGTTAACTAGAACTATTAATTAATTGGAGTACTATGCAAGGATATATATGATATATTGTTGTTGAAAATAGCTCTAGCTAATTAATAGGTATGTTGTGCCAGAAAAGAAAACCTGTCAACACTTCGTTCCAAATCTTTCTCCCACGTGAGAAGGAAGTCTTGCATATCGACAGATACAACCAATAACTTCTAGAAGCTAGGAAGGAAAACTGTTGCGTCAACAGATTTACCTGGTGCATTAGGTCTAGAAACTAATGAACAGAGGCTGCCCAAAGTTTCAAGAGCTTGTTTACTTATTGGACAGCTGGATCATATGAGATTAATCGCCGCAATGAACCTCTCTGGGTTCGGTATTCTCTTTATAATACAATCAATCAGAGTACATCAGAGATTACAACAAACAAGGAATTGTATCCATGTACGGCAAGAAGAGAGAGATAAATACACACAAGGAAATATTTGGTTGTTGCCGGAAATGCTGTAGGACCCATGCAATCATACCAAATATATCCACCTCTATTTCTATCTCTCCATTAGACAGAAAGAAGGCATGGCACGGTAACAGTAAGATGAGTACTGCATACGCTGACGAGTGACGACCCCTGATGCGTGAGACCCAAACAGGCGAGGAGTCTGGATCTGGACCAAAAGTGCGACGACAAGCGTAATCCGGCCAGTGCAAAAGACTGGGCTCCTGACCAGGCGTTGCGAGTGGGATGCATGCAATGCAACGCATATAGTTGAGCCGAACGGACCTACCCAGCGCTGACACGCTGCGTGCCTGCGCGAGAGGACGAGCTAGTGGCGCACGCGCACCGCACGTCCACGCGCCTGACGTGTTCAGATGGAACTGTGCAGCGCTCGTCGTGGGCCTACGCGCGCGCGTCGACTGTGTGTGTTCAGAGATAGAGCAGATACGTGCCATACAAACGTGATGCGAGTGCATCGTGCGTCGCAGAAACACATCAACTCACCACGTTTCATCAGAGCGGGCTCCATTCGGGTACGTGCCCGCGCCATGCCATGTTCTTCCTTGTTGTTCCCACCTCCCATCCCTATTTAAGCCTAGATCGGTGCATCACCATTCTTGCCAATCTCTCCTCTATATTCTCTCTACTTTTCCCCTCCTGTCCGCCTCGGGTGGACAAGAATTTGTCTTCTTCCCCAATTCCGGCCACTAGCTTCGCCGTTGAATCCTAGTTGCCAAGGTGAGTCTTCGTCTTCATCTTTTTGCGCATTGTGGCCGTCTTGACTCCCTCTTCCACACACTCGCCTCTTTTGTGCTTATTTCCTCACAAAGAAGAAGGGAGTTATCGCCGTCCGCAAAGCTAGCCGATGTACGCCACGCCGTCGCTACCTCCTCCCGCCTTGCCTGGTGAGCTTTTGTCTCCATCGTCTCGCGCATCCTGGTCGCCTTGACCTACTCTCTAATACATGTCTCCTTTTTTCCATTCCGTGCACCAGAGACGCAGACAAGCCCTTTGTCCCCGTCAATGGCCCGGAGCATGCAACGCCGCCGCCGTACCCGATCTCCTTCCTCGTTTGGGTTTCATGTGAGCTCCCTCGTTCCAGTAGACTTTTTTTTATCTCGCAAACCTGTTAGGCTAGTCATTGCACCGCGTAGATGACCTGTCACTCTCTCAAGTTTTCCAAAATAAAAATAAACAGAAAAGAATTTAAAAACCTAGCAGACCCCACCTATCAGCCATAGAGATTTTTCCTTAAAAAAATAATTTGAAAAGAAATTAAAAACCCTGCTGGACCCCACCTATCAGTCATGAGGATTATCTTAAGAAAAATAAAAGAAAAAGAAAATCCAACCGGACCAACCTGTTAGAAATTTCAGATTTTCACGAATTTCTCTCGGGTCAAACTTTGGAGAACTCGTTCTCCCTCGTTTTAAATCCAAATGATTTGAGTTTTGTTTCCACAATCATCTAAATTCAAGATCTTTCCATCAGTACCAAAATTATAATTTTGGGAGTTAATTTGAAATTTATTAGAATTTATTTGAGTTATGTGCATTTATTTGAAGTCATCATTTTTCGCTTAAATAGATTCCAACGTCGTCGAAACTTCCCCGCTGCTTTGGGACAAGACCAAGATCCAATAATATCCACACTTGAGCAAGACAAATCCTTACAATCGATCATGTTGAACCTACTTTTCAAATGCAAATTATTTTGTTTCAAAATATTACTTGCATGCTTATTACTATTTATGAAATGCTATGTTAATGGTTGATACCTAGCTATGCCAAATGTTGATTATTACTATTCCCCCTCCTTGATTGTAGATAACCCCTTATACCAGGTCACCTTAGATTAATTATTACATTAGTAAATTGCTCTTGGTTAATCAATAATGAATATTAGTTATGCTTAGACATTGCTTAGTAGTTGAATTGAATATGATACAAACATTGCCATTACAAGAACTTGAGATATTTTTTGAATCATAGTGTGGTAACGTGGGTTACCACTGGAAACAAGAAAATATTATTTAAAATGGTGGAGACTTGGGTGAGTGGTTGGTATGAGATCAGTACAGAGGCATGCACAAGAGTTGAGTTTGTGGATTGTCTCGCCTGAGTCGATTAAGGACTGAATCATGTGTTGCGTTTCTAAACTAATGAATCGAGCAACCACAAGTCTAGTATGGGATAGACCTGGCCAATACTTTGCTCGGTTTTCGGCATGAACCCCACGCACAGTGGTAGAGATGGAATCGAGAAGGGCGAATGACTCCCTAACAACAGAGGGTCCCTCATTGAAAACACGTCTCGTAATGGAGCATTCTGGGGGTGCCCGTAACGGTCATTGCCCCAGTGTTGAGTGTTTTCCCGTCGGAGCGGGTCGAGTGTCAGGACTATGTATTGAAAAAGCCTTGTTATGATCGAATAGCCGTGCCCCCGATTATGGGCAGTGTGCATAAATCTACACTTGGTTAGTTAATAAAATGCGAATTGAGACATGTTAACGAAAAATAGTTGTAGTGATGACATAGGTGGATGGGACCTTATGAGTAACTGTAGGTGGATGTAACCTTACGGGTAACTGTAGGTGGATTGAACCTTACCGAGATAAGAATTTCTTACACAAATGAAACTTTGATTTTGAAGTTAAAAAGGCTAAGTCATAGATTTGGAAAATAATTATAGTATTTGATCAAAACCTACTTTGTGCTAAAATAACCATAAAACCCCTCCTTTGGTAAGCCTTGCATCTATATACTTGTATTTGCTTTGAGGGTTTGCTAAGTACTTTCATACTCATGATTGCTCAAATATGTGGATTCAGACTACGAAGCAGAAGACCTGATGTATGGATATTTCTATGCGTACGGTTTATTTATATTCTGTTGTTGTTTACTCTCTGAACTCATTGGTCCATCGACCTATTCTATAAAAACTTGTCCCTAAGGCCTATTTACGTTTGTTCCTGTAATATTATGTATTATTTTACTTATATGCATGTATGGATGTGATATTCACCGATAATTATATTGTGTGAGCTAGCTACTGATCATGGGACTAGCTCGGGATACACAGAGGGTCTGGATGCAAATCTGGGGTCGACAAGAGGTGGTATCGGAGCCCTATTGATTGTATGCTAAACCCTAGTTCGAATGGCTGTTAGCATAAGGATCTTGAGTGTTTAAAAAGATTATTTTCTTAAACAAAAACTATTACAACAAAAACATATGTAGCTTTCTACTGCTGTTTCTTTATCTTACTTTTAGTGTCTCACTCTTGTCTTGCTTCTATTAAATTCATTAAACCAATTTACTAATCTATTTCTGCTTCTCTCCAAATTCTTTGTAGATGCTAAAGCCACGCAAGATCACCCATAGCGAGAAGATGGGTTTTTGGGTGGACCGCTTGGTAGAGCTACTTGGTTACTTGCAGTACCAGAAGCACGCCTCCTTCGAGGGACACCGTATTTATGTTGGGAATCACGTCGAGTGGCGTGTGGATTCTATCATCTATAGAAGAGACGGAGATGACACCCAGGCTCACCGATTTCCTACCACGTATAGGCGAGGCAACTTCGAGCTAGGAGTGTCGGACGCCGCCCATGAGTCAGTTCGCCATCTCTGTGTGATCTACGAGGGCAACCTGCAAGGGACACCCTTCCATTACTATCGTCTAGCCAGCACAACGAGACACTCAACTCTTTCTTCACTTCCAACCATGAGGACTGCCCTAGGCTGACCCACCAGGTGGCCCTCACCAGGACCATGGACAGTTACAAGGGGACTCTGAAGGAGCTACATCACCTTTATGACACAGTGGCCCAAATGGAGCAAGATATGGAGGATCTCCTTCGCGAGCTTGACATCACCCACCAGTAGGATGGCCAGGAGCAGATGGGCGAGACTTCGTCAGTGGTTGGACCATCGTAGCTGCCACCCTACCACGTCTTTAGCATGCAGGTCTTCCATCGCAACTTCCACCATGCCAGAGTACCAGTATACCCCGATGAACGTCTACCTATTGTGGACTATTTCCCCAGCCAGCCCGAGCCCTAGGTGGATGACAATCCCTTGACCGCAATTGATTAGATGGAGGAGGACCGACAGGAGTATACCTATAAGATAGGTTGTTAGAGCTCACATAACATGATTTTTGGAAGTGAGTTGTACCTTATTTTATGCATGACCCTCGACGATGTAATATTATTTTTACCTTTTGTATCTCTTGAACTGCATATTCGCCTAAGTGTGCTATGTAATGCAGTCACATAAGACTTTATTTTATGTTATTTTTCTAGCACTTGGTTTTACCCCTTGTTCTTATGAGTGCTTTGATTTATTGTGTGCTTGTGTTATTAAGCCACCCCCACCTTATCTACTCTCTTTCTTACCTACACTTGTGCCCAAATAAGTTGGCAAGAGGTTGCCGTAACCAGCCACCACCACCCCTGCCAGAGAACCCGACCATGGTAGAGGTCACGATTCGTCAGACTCAACTCCTAGAAATCATCACCCAAAATGCAACATCAACTGGAGGACCATCCAAGTTAGGATAATTCATGAGGACCAAGCCCCCTACCTTCGTAGCATCAAGGGAACCCCTAAACGCCGATGACCGGCTTCATATTATAGAAAAGAAGCTGGACATTGCTAGGTGTGGCGACCGGGAGAAAATTATTTACGCTAGCCACCAACTCGAGGGACACGCAGAGGATTGGTGGGACAACTTTAAATCAGCTCAAGAGGAAGATCATGTCTTGACATGGGGTGAGTTCATGGCAATGTTCCACGAGTTCTTCATTCCTACTGGACTCATGCAACTGAAGGAGTTTTGTGAGCTCAAGCAAGGAAACTTGACAGTCAATGAGTACCTCACAAAGTTCAACCAGCTATCTCGATATGCCCCACAGATATTGAGGACGATGAAGAAAAATAGGAAATGTTCATGGATGGACTATGTGAATAAATCAGCTTAAGAACCCTATGATAGTTCAATCACCTGGTGGTGAGTTGAGAGCCCGTTTGGTAAGCCCAATCACCAAGATTCTGATAGGAGTAGAATTCCTAGCCAGCCTAATGCTTCTGGATTCCCCAACCTTAGATATAATATTGGGAATGGACTCGTTGACCAATCATTAGGGTCATATCTATTGTGCCAATAAGACAGTGACCCTAGTCAACACCCAAGGAGTCGAAGTTACATTCATCGCTGGAACTCTATCTGTTCCGCCAAACTTGCGTAGTCCACGGCTTGGAGATCATATCATTAGAAGATGTACCCATAGTAAGGGAATACCCGGTCACTTTCCCAGAAGACCGACCGGGCATGCCACCCGATAGAGATCTTGAGTTCATAATAGAGTTGGTATGAGGCACTGCTCCAATATTCAAGAGACCCTATAGAATGCCCGCCAGCGAGTTGGAAGAGCTGAAGAAGCAAATAAGAGAACTTCAAGAAAAATGATTTGTGAGACCAAGTTCGTCTCCATGGGGTTCACCGATTTTGTTCGTCAAGAAGGACAGTAGCATGCGAATGTGTGTGGATTCCTGTTCTCTCAACGAAGTTACCATCAAGAATAAGCATTGTCTACCCAGGAGATGGTCTATTTGATCAACTCAAGGGAGCATGCGTATTTTCCAAGATAGATATGTGATCAGGCAGGGGCGAATCCACCGGGTGGGCGCCCACCCTCCACCGGCGGCCGGACCACCCCTCCCCCACCGTTCAACCTCCGGCTCATTTGGCACGCCATGGTCAGGTCGTGTGCTGTGCCAAACAAGAAGAGGGAGCTACGGCGGGAGGAAGAAGATGGTTCTTTGGAGGCCCAAAGCGTAAGCCCAAAGATCCGAGCCCAACCCACGTCGGTCCCACAGTGAGCCTCGCCGCTTGTTCCTTCCAAAATCCCCCAAACTCCAATCAATTCCTCATTTCAATTTCCCAACCCGAAATCCCCATTCCCCAATCGAGTCAATCGAGCACGGAGCACTTGAGGGCAGCGAGAGAGCCTTTAGGAGTGCCAGTCTTGTGACCACGACGCCACGCCGCCGCCGCTCACTGGTCCGACCGGAGCCCGGAGCCGGAGGAGGAGGGGCCGAAGGAAGGAGGCAGGGCGGGGGGCCGAGGAGCGGAGCTATGGAGGAGGCCGGAGCAGAGGAGGAGGAGGGCCACGGAGGAGGCGAGGGGCGAGGGCGGGCGCGAAGCGACGCTGCAAGGCCGAGGAGCGGAGGTCGCGGAGTCGGCGGAGGAGGCCGGAGCGGAGGAGGAGGAGGGCCGGAGGAGGCGAGGGGGCGCGGGCGGAGCCGAGGAGCGACGCCGCCACCACGCTGCCGGCCTGGCCGGGAGCCAATGGATTCAGTGCCGCCCGCTTCTGTTGAGCCGCTCTTCAATCTTGAATATTCTAGTCTTCGCTTAGCTATATTAATTGTTGATCGGATTCTTTGTCTTTGCCAAGTGCCAAGCGGTATTTGTTAATTGTTAGTAAGTTATCCATTTGTTATTTGTTAATTGGTATATACTAGTTAGTCATTAACTCATTAGTCAATTACCCATTTGTTATTTGTTAATTGGTATATACTAGTTAGTCATTAACTCATTCATCAATTACCCATTTGTTATTTGTTAATTGTTAGTAAGTTTGATATAGTGTGTATATACTAGGAATTTCATGGATGTCATGATATTTCAAAACTTGCTCAATTGATGGTTGAAACAAAAAAAGATTGAACTTTTCCATTGGTATATCGCCTCATCGATCTGATAATGATCATTCCGGTGGCAACGGGAGAGAATATTTTCGGCAATGAATATTATCAAAGCAGATTTGCGCAACAAGGTATCGGATGAGTGGCTGAATGATTTGATGGTGTGCTACACCGAGCGAGATATATTTAGATCCATTGATGATGATGCAATTATAAGATCCTTCCAAGGCATGAAAAATCGTAGAATGAATTTGCCCCGTAAAAGTCGTGATTCAAGCTAGCGTCTTAGTGGTATGGTTATTTTATGTCTTAGTGGTATGGTTCTTTTATAGTTTTATTTTGAATGTTCATGATCATTTAAGTACAATTTGCTATTGTATCACTAATTTTTCTAATTTTGATGTACAGGTTGTTACCTACTGGAAATATATTTACATGTTTTGGGAGATGCACTTTCCATTAGCGAGGTACCTTTATTGTATTTATCTCTTTTTTGTTTTGCTTTTATTCATGTATGAAACTATGAATTTAATTGCACAAGAATACAAGACTATGCTTGTTACATATTAGTTTAGTCATTCGAGACTTTGAGCGGTTGAGCCCACCCTCATTTTTCATCCTGGATTCGCCACTGTGATCAGGCTACCATCAGTTGAAGATTAGGTGGGAAGATATTCCTAAGACAACATTTTCAACCCGATACGGATTGTATGAGTTTACAGTTATATTATTTGGATTGACCAATGCTCCTGCATACTTCATGAATTCGATGAACAAGACATTTATGGAATACTTAGACAAGTTTGTACTGGTCTTCATCGACGGCATTATGATATTTTCTGAGACAGATGAAGAGCATGAGAAACACCTAAGACTAGTCCTAGAAAAGCTTAGAGAACATCAACTTTTTGCCAAATTCAGCAAGTGTACATTCTGGCTAAAGGAAGTTGCTTTCCTAGGACATGTCATGTCTGCTGGAGGAGTCGTTGTAGATCCATCTAAAGTGGAGTCAGTTCCCATTTGGAGGCAACCCACGTCAGTAACTGAGGTTCAGAGTTTCCTTAGATTGGCCGATTATTACTAACGCTTCATCTCAAATGATTCTCTAAAGTTGCATGACCCCTTGCCCAGTTACTCAAAAACAAAAAAAAAAGAAGCTTGTTTAAACCGAGAACTGTGAACAGAGTTTTCAAGAGCTGAAGAAGAAGTTTAACTTCTGCCCTAGTTTTAGTACTACTGGACATCCAAAAGAACTTTGATATTTATTGTGATGCGCCACGACATGGACTTGGATGTGTATTGATGCAAGAAGGAAAAAAAGTGGCTTACGCTTCCAGACAGCTGAGGCCACATGAGGAGAATTATCCAACCCACGACTTGGAGTTAGCATCAGTTGTTCGTACCTTAAAGATATGGCGACATTACCTCATCAGTAATCGTTGTGAGATACACACCGATTACAAGAGACTAAAATATGTTTTTACCCAATCAGACCTGAACTTAAGGAGAGAAAAAATGTGGTTAGAGTTAATCAAGGATTACGACCTTGGTATTCACTACCACCTTAGTAAAACCAACATAGTAGCAGATGCCTTGAGCAGCTTATTGCAACACTGCTATGGTCAAGGAACACTAGCCGGTTATGGGCATTGTGCAGAAATCCACACTTCGATAGGATATTTGCATATTTTTCCATCCGATTAACAATTTCTCCCCTATTCGTATTCGCATAAAAATATGGATACAAATAGGGTATGGACTTTTGCCATCCGAAATGTTATTTTATCCGCACTATTAGTATTTGTATTCGAATTCGATAAAACAATATACATATATTATTGCAGTATTGCTAACTAGTTGGATGGGCATTTTTAGTTCATTGTGAATTCATGTTTTTAGGTGAAATAGATAAATTAGAATGATTAAGTGTGCTATATACGAGGATAAAGTATCATAAATATTTTACCATTACGTAAATTCTGAGGATATCCAGATCCGATTGAATTAAATAGGTATTCGATTTATATTCGTATTTGTTACAACGTTCCATATGAATTCAAATACGATTCGTCGGCACCCTAGCTGCGTTTGTGGGGAGCATGCGGTGCTGTCATCGCTCAGACGGGGCCGCTGCTGGCAGTTGGGCAACACCTCTCTCTCTCTCCCCCCAGTTGCTCTGATGTGTTGTGCCTGGAAAGCTGGGATTCTCAGGATGCATGGCATTGGCAAGCAACGGTAGCCCAAGCTGGAGGTAGATGCATCCCCCACGATGCACTGAGTGAGTGACGACTGATGATGCGGCTGGCCCGTTGCCTTTAGCAATTAGTAGCAGTGACTCCTACGTAGCCCTCCCTCAGGGTGGCCGGTTTGGTCAAAAAGATTACATGCACGAAAACTGCAAGACCGACAGGCACGTACGTTGCAAATTTCAGGTGGTCCGCTGTCTCGTCAGCCCGCCAAGCCATACCAGTCCAATTTATTATAACACTGTGCTCTGCTCTGTACCGAGCTGCAGTCTGCGACGTCGGAGTCACTCCAGAGTCACCGGCAAGGCTGCACGATGTCGCGTCCAGGGCACGGGCGATCGATCGAGCGGCCCCGCGCGAGCTCATGTCGGCATTGCGCTCTGGTCGCCGGTAGTGGTATGGCCATGCCGCGGCTAGCTAGCGACCGGGTCGCCGGATGGAAGACTACACACGTGGGTGTGGCCCGTGTGAGGCACGGCGCGGAAGACGGTGGCGCAGCAGAGAGTGATGAAAGCAACTGGTTCTGAAATACGGCGGCCGACGAGGCCGGTCTTCTTTCCGTGGCTCAACCGGGGTCGCAAACTTTGAAATTGCAGCGCGATCAAAGGCAATGGAAAGACCAAATGGGCTGCGCTCTATGCCTAGAAGATAGTATCTACTAGCTATTGCAACAAATTTGTCTTGGAAATAGTAGCAATTAGCGCCATGTATTTTGCAACAAACTTTGTGCAGATTTTTTTGAAGACGCGGCTGCCTGCCTGGACCGTTAGACCCGCCCATTTCTCTGGAAAGAAAAGATTGACTTTATACGCAATACCAGTAAGCGTAGTTCTTGATGCCGAGCGCACCAGAACTAGTGCAGGATGACTCGGTATCATTGCAACTGGAATCCGGAAGCCAGCAGTCATGGTCACGACCTGATCAACGCCACGTTACGTCGCATCACTGGCGTCGCCTTTTTCCTGCATAGCACTGTAGCACACACTACGTTGCACTTTACTGGCCTCCCTGTGGTGCCAGAGCAGAGCAGAGCACCAAGCGAGCACTTTCAGCTTAGGAAATCCATGTACTGGCGGACCACCCATAAGGCTTAAACCCAAGGTTGTTGGTATCGTGATATGGGATGGTATAATACCATGAGGCTAAAATGATACAGATCGATATATAGATTAAAATTTTATATAATTGTGAATCTGAAGATAGTATCATATATAATCATGTAGAATCATTATGATCGTGCTCGGGATCGAGGATCGTAGGATTATGATCCTAACAATAAACTATATCATCATATACAATTTCATTTTAGCTATTGTTAATTTAGGTTACAATAGTTTAATTTGATTTGTTTTTTGCTGTTAACATGTTGTTCTAACATAAAAAAGTTATTACCATTAATATATTGTATTTTAAATGATTAGTTTACTAAAATGATTTAAAAGTTTTAAAACACAAGCTTAATTGCATGTAAAATGAATAAGTGTACCCAAATTTACGAAACTAAATTAAAAAATTGCCTTGCATGTCTAAAAACATAATTCATTTTTTTATATATTATAAATATAGAATCGTGATAACTTGCTTACACCGCTATAGCACCATTTATAAGACCGACGAACACAGGGCTGTAGCCTTGCGTCAGATTCAGCTCATTGTCTATGACCAGCATTCTTCATCTTTAGTTGCCACGCACAACTTCAACTTCAGCTATCACCGCACCAAGATTGCGTTCAAAGTGAGTGATGGGTCAAAACACGGATGCTATGTTCTAGGAGTTCAGCTGGTACCAACTACCACGATGGATACGAATCAAGAACAGCATGCGCATTCACACTTCCATCAGGCTCCAGGTGGAAACGTGTTACAAGACATCACTTTGAATAGAGTAAGCCAGAACAGAATAACAAAAGGCTTAAGGCCAAAAATCATATGTTGCATGTAGCCATAAAGGGTGTGTTTGGTTCGGTAAATCGGGACGTACATGTACAGGATGTCCTGAATATACTTCCGTCCTTGTGTTTGGTTGAGTGAACCGAACCAACTTACCCCGGATGAGATAATACAGATTCTAAGAATATTCCTAATATGTTATACCGGTTCCATAAAAATGAGTGAACCACATGCACTACTACAAAAAGGCTAATACTGGACGTCTGATCACAGACGGTTGACCAAAACCGTCTGTATTACATGCGATCACAGACGGTTTTGGTTTTGCGACTATCTGTGTTACTGGCTGCATTAAAAACCGTCTGTGAAGAGGTAATATCATAGACGGTTCATTATTAAGACCGTTTGTGAAATATCGCAGACGGTTTTAAACAAAAAAACTGTCACACACAGACGGTTCTTAACACGAATCGTCTGTGATACAACACCATATCATGGACGGTTCCATTGTGGAACCGTCTGTGATATGAGACCATATCACAGACGGTTTCATAATAGAACCGGCTGTGATTGTAATTATTTGAGTCTTAATTATTTGTTTAAACATATTTTATATGTTTTACTGGACTTGTATTCAAGTATTATCCATTAACCACTCATATTCCAATTTCTTACAGCCATGCACTAACATTTTTTCCTCTTTTGATAACCTAGATACTCAATCCTTGTGAGAGTTTTCCGAACAGTAGCCGCCTCCTCCCCGAGCCCGCCTCCTCTCTTCTCAATTCTTAATTTCTTCTCTACAAAATCTCTAGCAAAGGGCATACGCTTTAAAAACTTCATATATATATATATATATATATATATATATATATATATATATATATATATATATATATATATATATATATATATATATATAGTTCGTAGCCTTTGTTAGCTATCGCGAGGCCTGAATTCAGCTATCTAGCTCGCTCCTTGGACATTCATCCTAAACGTTCAGGTGAAACACAGCCTACTTCATCGATCCCGACACACTGGAGTGTACGATTTGCTTCATGACAATCCTCCACGGTATGAAGCAAATGGTACACTCCAGTCTATAAACCGTCTGTGATACGTAAGCCATCATGTCAGGGCGAGTAGATCCATGCGGACTCCATTCTTGCTTATGACGGATGGTTCTATTACGTCCGTGATGTCTCATATCACAGACGGTTCCATAATAGAACTGTCTGTGATATGAGACATCACTGACGGTTCTATTATAGAACCGTCTGTGATATGAGACATTACTGACGGTTCTATTATGGACTGTCTGTGATATGGTTCCATAATAGAACCGTCTGTGGTAAGTTTCACTGACGGTTCCATAATAGAACCGTCTGTGATATGTCTTTATTAGTAAGAGCCCGCTAGGGTTTGCACCCTAACTCGTCACTCCCCAGCGCCTTTACTTTCGTCTGTTCCCCTCCCCACCCGAGTGCCCCCGACCTTGACACCGCCGCCGACCCGTCGCCGCGACGCCAAGAAGACTTTACTCTGCTTCATTGCTTCTTTGCGCCGCCTCCCCGACCTCGGCCTCAGCTACCTTACCACTGACACCGACGATGTTGAGGTAAGATAGATCTATCACCTATTGGGTGTGTCGACTGCTGTAACATCCCAAATACCTAAACAGGTGTTTGTTTCAAATGTAATTAAATGTGTAGAAATTAAAACTTTTTCTCACATCTTGAAACCCCTGATCTCACATGTAATTCTTGTCAAAAGTGGTGGGGTTCAAAAACCTAAACCTCTTGTTGACAAAAGTCAAACTCATTTTCCAATTATCACAAATGTTGTGCCAAACCTTTGGAAATATTTTTCCTTGGTCCTAGAAATGATGTGGGACCCCTATGAAAAATATCACAAGTTTTCAAACTTGTTTGGTAATTTTTGGGAGGTAAAACAAACCTTTGAACAGCCTTTATGAATTTCCTGAGAAAATGCTTTGCATAAAAACCTCTGGAAATTTTATGTAAGGTTAATCCTAATGTAAGCAAGCTCCAGTTAAAATTTCAGAAATTTTGGAGTTAATTTGCTATCTCAAATAATTCTGCAAAGTCTCAGCTTGTTAAAATTGAAATTCAAAAACTTGTACTGTTCCTTGGGCTGAGCCATTTTCCCAAATTGGGTTGCACCCAACCCACTCCCTGGCTCAGCTGACCTCTTTTCCACCTTGTGGAGGTCGTAACCGTTAGATCCAGATCTAATGACCACGACCTCCTCCTCACCAATGACCTGCACCTCCTCTTTCCCCACATGAGGTCGTGAGTCGTTGGATCCTATCCACACCCACGACCTCCTTCAGAACCAACTCAGCGAGGTCCTCCCCACCTCATCGAGGTCATAGCCGTTGGATCAGATCCAACAGCCATGACCTCCCCTCGTTATCAAACGCCCAAGTCCTCCACCTCGTGAGGTCTTGTGCCGTTGGATCAAAAACCCATGGTCATGACCTCCTCTTTGCATCAAGCGCATCAAACCTCCCACCCGCGTGAGGTCGTAGCCGTTAGATGGAGATCTAATGGCCATGACCTCCGTTATCATCTCGTGAGCCGTTGGATAAAGATCCCACCGCTATGACCTCCCGTCTCTTTCGTGGTTGTGCTTAATACCCAACCTCCAAGACTGAAGCTCATAGCAAGTAGATCCAGATCTAACAGCCACGACCTCCACCCTCAGTTCGTTGCCGTCAGATCAACATCTCACGGCCACGACCTCCTCAGTGTCGTGATTAACGTCCACGACCTCCCCTTAGTGTTATGCGCCCTTGGATGTAAATTCAAAGGCCATGACCTCCACCTCGCGTGGTCAGATCGTCATGATCGTTAAGACCTCCCCATCAGTCCACGCCTTGATTCAGATCCATTGGCCAGACCTCTTATCCCTTTGCGCCGCGATCTCCTGCTCGTCACGAATTGGCATGCGATGGAGATCCAAGGGTCAGGACCTCCTCCCTTCTCACTTAAATCTCACCGCTTCGATCTAGGGCTATGACCTCCTGTGTTTTAATCCGGCGGATGAGATGAGGTCTGTTTATCTCCTTGCTCTGGCTGCTGCAGGCGCTATGGCGCCGAGGAGGTCAGACTTGTCAAATCCCAACGGCTCAGGCTGGGCGCATTAAATGCATGCGCTGCCTTTCCGCCTAGGCCATGCTCTAGGCCATGCCCTAGGTCTCGCCTGACCGACCCCCTTCACCTCCATTGTCTTGTCCAGGCCATAGACCGCGCCATGGGCTAAGCTCACCATGAGCCTAACCCTTGGCTCACGACCTCCATGTCCGGGGGTATAAAACCTCCCCATTGCCTTCATTGGCTTCTTTTCCACACCTCACCGTTTTACTCTCGGTTCTGAGGAACTCAAACCACTTTGGCCTCCTTGGCGCCATTGAAGCAGACTTGGAGCTTCTCGGTGGCGTTCTCGATGGCTTCCTCTCCTCTCTTTGCTTCCATTTTGAGCACATCATCACCCAAAGTGCTCACCCCTAACTTGATTTTATCCGCCTCCACAGGCGCTTTAATTTCGAGTTGGATCTTGGCCGTGGAGCTCGCTGTCTTCACCGGCCGGTCCTCCTCTTCTCCAACCTCCCGGCACCTTCAAGACCTCTAGGTAACTCCTGGTAGTCCTTTAAGAGCTGGGCACCTGCTGTATGTGGTTGCGGAGCTTTAATTTCTAGTGATGCTCTTGGCCGTGTGTTTTTGCGCCGCCCATCTCTCGCTCATCGCTGCTTCAGGCCACCCCCACCTTTGGGAATGGTCCCATTGCATGCGCAACATTATTGCACACCTTTTGGTGTCCTTGGTCGACGCCCATGAGGTCCTCATCGCCGGCCATGAGCCTTGGATTGCCTCGGTGGTTTTTTGTCGGACGGGACGTCTGTCTTTGTTGTCGTCACAGACCTCCCCGTGAATCGTGTCCGTCAAAGTCCTCCCCTGTGTTGATCTCCACCGTGTAGGACCTCCCGAGGTCCTCTTAACCTTTAGGACCTCTCGGGTAAATCTTAACCGTCCCCGACCTCCCGTGGAGATCTGAGCCGTTTAAGACCTCCTCGAGGTCATCTTTAGCGTTAGGACCTCCTTTGTTAGATCTTGGCCGCTCAGACCACCCCAAGTGGATCTGAACCGCCTAAGACCTCTTTGTTGTTGTCTTGACCGTCAAGACCTCCTCTCGATGAGATCTTGACCGCCCAGACCTCCTCATGTGAGATCTTAGCCACCACCCCTCCCTCGAGGTCTAAGACGTTAAGACCTCCGCCAGAGGACCTCCTCGAGGTCATCTCACCGCTTAGGTCCTCCTCGACGATCTGGACCATTAAGGTCCTCCCTTGAAAATCTGGACCGCCCAGACCTCCCCGTGAGGTCTTGACGATGTAGATCTTCCTTGGGAGATCTTGATAGTTTAGATCTTCCTTTGGAAGATCTCACCGCTGAGGACCTCCTCGCTAGATCTAGGCATTCGGTCCTCCTCCGTGTTGTGGTCCGTTGGATGCAACATCAACGGCCACGACCTCCCTCTGCTTAGCGTGCTTGCGTTCTTTGGGAGGACAAGGACCGTTGGATCCAAGATCCACGGCCCATGTCCTCTGGACCCTCGCGAGCGTGCAGGCAAGATCATCACTGGGAAGTCTTGAGCCGTTAGATTCAAGATCTATGGCTCATGTCCTCCCCTGCCTTTGTGGTTTTAAGAAATTCCAGAGAACACTTATTTATGCCACTGAAAAAGGTATGAACTTTGAAATTGCATAACTAATTCAATTTAAATCCAAATAGGGTGATTCAAATTTCTGTAGCTCTGGTTTGGACTGGGCTCTAATCTAAAAATGGTTATGGGCTCAGTTCAGCTCCAGAACATGCATTTGCAAATAGTTTTCAAAACCAACTTTAAATGTTGCAATAAAAATTCAAATTAACTTGTAAAATGCATAAGTAATTCTCTAGAGCTCCTTTTTGAGTGAATCCAACTTTGTTGGCTTCCTCTGTTAGTAAACTAAATGTTAGAATAAGATTTAGACTTGTCACTGTTTTCAAAAGCTTACTTGTGCATTTTAATTTTGTTCAAGTTCTTGTTTTTGAAAAAGTATAGAAAATGCATAATAGCTCCAAATGAGATGAACTCAATTGTGTTATTCATCTCATGAGGTGCTGGTTTTACAATAAAAATCTCAGTATCACCACCTTTCTAGAAAATGTTGCCAAATAATTAAATTAGTGAATAGTGGCGGTTTGGTATTTTTTAGGTGAGCGTAATTGTTTTGAAATTCCTAAAAATCATCCTCTTGCTGCTGTAGAAATTTCAGAGCATTTGGAGTTTGTTTGTGTCTTTGTCCTTGTGGTTTTCGCCGTTCTTATCGATTCTTTTCGCCTTTTCGATTAGGTCTTAATTTGTGGGTTGATCCGTGAGTGTTTCTCTGCAAAGATAGTGACCAGCCACATCAAGGCAAGCAGTTTGATCATATTCCATTATTGTCCCATTACTTTAAAGCTTAATACTTTGTTTCACTTATATGTATGCATGCTACTTTGTGTTAAAATGTCGTTAGTAATCCTATAGATGCATATTCAGAGGTAAATGTTCATTCTCTACTACTAAGCCTAGGACTATCTTGCTGCGATTTAGAGTTCGATGGATGGACTCTTATCGTTTAGTAGTTTACGTTGATAATGCTTAGAAATGCTTAGATAACGGTAGAAATGGGCAGTTGTCGATATTATGTCGATGACCTTGATCACACTAAAATTTTTATTCCATTTTGTCCATCTTGTGTTTTGTTACTTTGTAAACAAATAAAACAAAAATGAAAACAAAACTGTATTGACTTGGGCACAATGGATGTTGGTGTGATATGTTGGGTGTGAATAGAATGGTGCCCAGGTCCCCAAGGACTGAGTTACTTGTGTCACTAAGCCAAGCGTTTATGCGTGCTAACCATACGATGGGGATATGGGACCTCTCTTGGCTAAGTACTTTGGGAGGTGTTAGTTATGGGTCGCCATCGATGAAACCCTTTTATAAGAGGAAGAGCTCCTGATTGCTTGGTGGGCCGAGTCTCCTACTCTTTGGTGTGTGCGGCTCTTAACTAGCATCATTCATTGGAAATGCTTAGAGGACTTAGCGTGCGTTTAGGCATACCAAAGGAAGTGTGCTAAATCATGTGGCTAAAAGGCTGTCTGGCGTGTGGGTACATTGGTACACCTGCAGGTTAAAACTATTCAATAGCCTCGCCCTAGGTTATGGACATGCTTGGTAAGGTCGTGCAAGAACTAGACTACAACATTTAATTAAAACTTGATGGGTTGGTATGAATGGATGTTCATGCTATTGTGGTGGCTATTGGGTTAGTCACTTCGTGATTGTTGTTGTCTATTGTTATTATGTTACTTGTCTCGTTGTTTTTGCAAATGTAAAATGAATTGCAAAATTGCTTTGGAATCTATTTAAATATTGCAAATGAAATCTTGCTTTATGCTAAAATAAGTCCAAAGCCTCATCCACTTAATAAAGCTGGCATGTAGTTAAATTATAGTTCTGTTATATTACACGTCAGTCTTGCGAGTACATTTTTGTACTCATTTGCTTTGCTTAATAACTTTGTTGCAGAGAAAGAAGGTGAGCCCCAAGGGCTTCACTCTTGTGAGATATGCTTCGGGTTTGACGACTAGCTTGGCGGTCCGGTTGGTTGCCTTGTGGGTAAAAGCACACTAATTGGCTTTTGTTTATGGCCATCTTATGGCACTTTTGCTTCATTGCTTATTTAGTTTTTATGGGTTATCTTGGCGGTTGGCCTCTCCTTTTGTAATAACTCTCTCTATATTATGTATGTCTTTAATTCTAGTCCGTGCTTGGTTCTATGTCTTGTATGAACTTGATGCATGATTTTGTATAGGGGTGTGTATACTGCATTTCTAGGAAGTATACATATCTCGAAGACACGGGTTATTTCGTTTGTAATGCTAGGGTCAATGGATGACTAAGTATTACAAGCCTAATAAACCGGGGTCCTCACAACTACTGGTGCGCCGCCCTCCCCTCTCTTCCCGCTCCCCTAGCACCGTAGCACCCCCTCCATTGCTCTGCTTCTTTGCTTTCAGCCCCCTTCCCTTCTCTGCTCCTAGCGCGTGAGCACCCTCCATCGCTCTGCTGTTGCTCACCCCTTCCTTCTCTCCTCTAGCGCCGCAAAGACTTTCCCTCCATGCTGCTCTGCTTGTTGCTTAGCCCTTCCTTCTCTGCTCCCCTAGCGCCGCAAAGACCTCCACTACTCTGCTGCCACTTCTTCCCTTCTCTCTGCTCCCTAGCCAAGATCTCCCTCGCCTCCCTTCTCTGCTCTGCTCTGCCCCTTCCTTCTCTTCCCTGAGCACTCCCCTAGCGCCAGCTCTTCCCTTCTCCCCCCCTAGCACGGTAGCTCCCGCCTCCCGCAGCTTTGAATGGTTGTGCACTTGTGCTGATTACTGAATGAGTGAATTCAGAAGTGTAAGTGTTGTCTGTTATTGAAGTATTGGGCTATTGATATGTATGGACTGTTATATGTTGATATGTTATATTGTTATGAGTTATAACTTATTCAGAAGTGTTAAGTGTTGTCTCTGCTATTGATATGTATAGGTTGTTGATATGTTATGACTTATTGGGTTGTTGATATGTTATATTGTTATGAGTTATGACTTATTCAGAAGTGTCAAGTGTTGTCTGCTATTGATAGTGGAAACTTGCTTGGTGAACCATGGGCTGTTGATATGTATGATTGATGATTTGTAAAAATAGATGTATAAAATGTGTGATATGTATGTTATGACTTATTGTTGATTTGTCAAGATGTCATCCGTTGCTTCTCGCCATTCATTTTACCTTTGTTTGTGTAACTATGTTCATGCCAGTCAAGTTCTCCTACCTTACGTCCCAAGCACGCCCTACCTACCATTCCATTCTTTTATATATATATATATATATATATATATAGTTAGATCCTCTCGGCCACTTTAGGGGTCGTCCACACTGACATGAGGAGGATGAGACATCGACCATGAGCAATTTCATCGATCCATGCAAGTTTAAAGCATGGCTACGGGAGAAGCGTCGGGACATCCAATTACAGTTCGCGTACATGATGCACCTCCGGTTGTTGTATCAAGATGCGTCTCACGCCACTTTCTTAACTTAAACATATGTTCAGAAAGTGACGTGAACACGCAGGTACTCCAACTGGGAAGTGTCATTATGTATCAAAAACCAGGTAATTGGATGTCTTAACGCTCTCCTGGCAGTCATACTTCTTAAACTTGCATGGACTCGATAAAGTTGCTCGTGGTCGCTATCTCATCCTTCTCATATCATGCGACGAATTCTAAAGTGGTCATACTATATATATATATATATATATATATATATATATATATATATATATATATATATATATATATATATATATATATATGATGCTTTTAAAGACACAAGCGTACCACTGTTTTGACCACAAACCATCAGTGATATATCGGTCATTACAGCAGTTTAATTAAAACCGTATGCAATATATCAGTCATCACAGACGGTTTCAGCTGCCTATCGCAAACGGTTCTCAGTTAATAACCGTCTGCGACAGTATGCATCACAGACGGTTTGAAAACTGTCTGTGATAACCTCATATCATCACTTACTCATAAACTCAGACAGCTCACGAAACCATCTGTGATAACATTTTTGAACCGTCTGTGAAGACATTTTCTGTAGTAGTAGTGGTACAAGAATGAGTGTGTCACCTCTGTTACCCCCTCTCCTTCTATGTATACATCACTTATTAGTGGACCATGCCAATTAGTGGATAGTTAAATAATTAAGTTAGTTAAATACTCCTTTTGTAATTAGGTAAATTTAATCATCATGCTAATATTTCAATAATTAATCGTACTAATACTACTAAGTATATATAACTTATTCAACTTCATCCCTCAAACCAAACATCATCTTGAACTATCCACTACTATCGTATTCATACAACCAAACAAAATCTTAATTATCTCATCCCACTAACCAAACACACAAGCTGTATCATACCATCCAAGATTATCTCATCCATCTTGTACCATCCAATTCCATTCACCCTGGTTTACCCAACCAAACACGTCCAAAATGGAAGATAACCCCAATTGGAGTGCCACGTTTTAATGATTAGTCAATGACAAGGGTAGTTCCAAAGTGTAAGCCGGGGCCACCACATTATCCTTGTGCTAAATTTGATATCATCCCACAAAAGACAGAATAAACTGGAAACTAGCTTTGTCATAATCGTCGTTGAAGCTTCTCCATCTTTCCTCTATGTAATGATCAGTTCACTTTATTCCTCATTCTGCCTTCCGAGCCTTCGGCTTCACAGGCCTCGCTGGCTTGATAACATAGCCCAGCAGGACAAATACAATGGGAACAATTGTGCCGACATAATATACACTCTGGTAGGATGCTAAGGTTTCCTGGAAGCTCAGTACCTTAAACAAAAGCATAAAGCATAGTAAGTATTGAGCTGTTTTACACGAAAGATAATTAAGAACGGCATCAGTTCCTCGTCCTGGAGTAGGTCCAAAGCAACTGCGGAGAGGCAAAAGGAACTTAAACCCACGCCCTTTCTTTCTCTACAAAAACAGTACTGCTAGTAGTACACTAGTCCCTGTAGTGTATTTTTCAGATGTGTTTAATGGGGATAAGTTCCCCTCTTTGATAATGATCACATCATGATCCAAATGAAAATTTTGCTAAGCAACTAAAGACATGTCAATGCTGTCTAAACCAAGTACCAATCTGGCTTCAATGCTGTTTGGTTGAGATCATGACCGGTAAAGCGAAACCTAAAATAATACTTAAAACATATATGTATGTTAATTATCAAAGGTAAGGATCAATAACATGACAGGAGTTAAATTGGTGCAAGAATCATTCATAAAACAATCACTCTTAGCAAATTGTGTTCCAGTTTGCTATAAGGTAAAGTAGAACCACATTCAGAGGCTTGAAACTGACCTGAAAGCCGATGCATGAGTAGTTAAGCACCAGCAGGGTGTATGCAAAATTTAGTAAAGCCAGGATAGTGCGGAGGACTGAATTGCTCACAGCTTGTTGCCATCTGTATATAACTGTATTGAAAGAAAAGGGCAAATAAAATTACAAGCTCAAACAACTTTCTAAGAAAGTACATCTCAGAAAGAGTAAAGGGAGGGAGAGCTACCTCGTGAACCATTTATCATCAATGCTGATTGAACAAAGAATATGATATATCCTGGATACAGTCCCTGTAGAACGATAACAATCAGATAAATGGACAAATCCATGTGACATGAGATTAGCAAAGTATTAATCACCACAAGGCAACAGCTTGGTGAGACAGAAAAAAAAGGTTGTTAATATGTCACATGTCAAACCAGTTATTATCAATGAGAACAGGACAGTTTGCAATTTTGCATGCTGCCTCTACTTGAAAGGTGGGTATGTAATATCCCGTTTAACTTTAGAGAGCTAAAAAGATTAAAAGGGAAATAAAAAGAATTAATAATAGAAAGGCGACAGCCCAAAAACCCTAGCCGCCACCCCCTGCCCAGAGCCCTCCTCCCTGCCCCCTACTGCCTAGAGCCGCCGCCCCTCCCTACGCCTCCTACCTACCGCACGCCCATTCGCCGGCCCCCTCCTCCCAGTGTGCCGCCCCCTGCCTTGGTGCTACTGCTGCCAGCCGGCAAGGGGAAGAAGATCCAGCAAGGAGGAAGAAAGGAGAAAAAAGAGGGGAAAGATCTCGAATTTGCGATCGCCGTCGATTTTCTTCAGGGGTAACGATCTGGTAGCCTTTAGTTGGCCCTAGATTAATCGTTGTTCAGATTGTAGATCGTTTGGATCATGGGAAGTATAGTTTGTAGGAAACCCTAGTTCGTCAAACTGTGCTGCAGAACCTTAATTAAAGGTATTTACGTTCAGATTCAGGGTTTCGATTAGTTAGAAAAGTTGTGGCGAATTTCACTAGCTTTCCAGGAATATCTAGATCACTAAGTTTGGAGATGTGAGCGAAAAGTTATGGCCTCGGGAAGGTCACTGTCCAGAAAACGGTCGTTAGTGGCAGCTGTCGCGTAGATGGGCCAAATACAGATAGTAGATGGAATAATTTAATTATTGTCATAACTTGAATAAGCTAGGGATTTCTTATTAGATTCCAGAACTACTATTGTTTACTACTTTTCAAGTCATATAAAAATAGATATGAAAATGTGAAGGAGACTGTTCTGACAAATTCTGGTTTAATCTTCGGGGTTGGAAAAGGAAAACGAATTCAGAGGTTTTACATAACCAGAATGTTGTAGATAGTTGTGAGAGTTTTTCAAAAAATATATATTTCGCTATGTTTGGAGTTCAGAGGAGAGAGTTAGGGTCGTTTTACTACAACGAGTAGTGTGCCCGGTAAAGTTAAGTTAAAGGCGTCGATTTTGCGTATAGGTTCGATGGTGATTAGTTGATGTTTTAGTACTGTGGTGGTATGTTTTTTAGTGTATTTTAATTGTTTCTCTAGGGAGTGTTGCCTCAAGCACTTTGCCACCATTTTGTCACCCGACTCCTAGAGGATAAGAGGCAAATGCATGGTAGAACGGTGATCAATGGTTTGGTTGTTGTTTTCTTTATTATTCATTGTCATGGTGTTATTTATGTTGTTATATTGCTTAATTACACATCTTGAGAATGACTATAGTTGTTATTGATGATGAAGACCTGGAGTGTTGATAATAGAATTTGATGAGTTTAAATTGAATTATTGTATCATCTACCTCGTTAGTCGAGACTCCACGGTAGTAGAGAGGTCCTCAATCCTTTTGAGGACGGGCTTGAGGAAGAGTGGACACTGTCACGGGTGTTTACTCATGCTATACCGGTATAAGCGATGAAATGAGCAAATGAGCATGTAGCATAGAGTTGCTTTGCATTAAATGAAAAGTGGATGATATATTATTTGAGTATGAGCATGAAAATATATGAATGAATGATGTCAATGATAATATTGATAATTGTTATTGAATTGTTAATTATTGTTTTATTATGTTCTTGCCGAGTCATAGACTCACCCTTGCTCTATTCTTGCTATAGGTGGATGTTGACGAAATCTTGCATAGGAGGGAATAACTCGCATGCAGGGGCGGATCTAGTATAGGGACATGGGTGTATAGATGTACACCCATTATTTTTGGGGAAAAACCCAGTATTTATTAGGTATATTAGGTATATATACTAGTAAATACATTAAATCAGTATTTGAACTGCACAGGAACTGCTCCCATCGCGTTTTCTGCCCTGCGCACTCAGCCACTCGTGTTGCAGCCCAACGCCCCACCTGATTGCTGGTAGCCCACCACAGCCCACAATGTAGTCGGGCAAGTCTGTTCTCCACTTGGTCGTTGTTGGCAACTCCACCAGGTTGAACTCGGCTGAGTGATTCCCGTCGCAACTGTGCGGGACGAAATCTGCCCTGCAGCCTTGGTATTTGTACCGCGCATCCACGAAAACATAGCCGCTTTTGAGCGCACCGTGCAGTACGCGTTTGGGCCGCACATACCTTGCGAACCGGTCTTCCTGCCGCAACCATCACTTGGGAACTGACTCATGACGTCCCACGAGGTGTCCATCCTGTTGGGTTAATCTTGTTGTATCTGGGTCTGTGCGCAGCCCCTATAGTCAAATTATCTAGTTGGTTTGGGATGTTTGGAGGGTTTCTTTTTTGTTATCAATTAGTGTTTAAATTAGCAAGATAGAGATCAATTAGTGATTTAAGATCAATTAGTTTGTTTCCATGTTTAGGTTTTCCATGTTTGGTTTTAGCTTGATTATCAAGTTACGTAGTCTTTAAAAGGACTTGTAATCAGATCAGTTTGATTGAAGCAAGAATCAATAGAAAATAGAAATTGTTATGTTGTGTGGCAGGACAGCACCAAAAAATCTCTAGCGTGAGTACTTGCTTCCATATTCTTTTTATGCCTACTAGTGGAGTATTGCTTCCAGAGCCAAGACATATGTGTGTGTTCTAGTTCGTGAGTTGAGGTCCAGAGTGATTGGTTTCATGGTGTGAGGTTCTCCCGAGACGTTCCGAGAAAACGTTTTTGCCGAGACTTTTGTCGAGCGTGTGTTCATTTTGGTTTTGAGCCAACAATTGGTATCAGGGCCTATCTTCATATACACCTTAATCCATAGTTCAATAGCTTGTTTAAATTATTTTCTTAATTATTTTGTAATTTCTTTAAATTATTTGATATGTTGTCTCTAGTGAGAACAATTTGAACTTTGTTATTTTTTATTTTATGATTATGAACATTTATGTTTTACATTGTACAACATGTTTATAACTTTGAACACCTATTTTGAAAATCCTGGATCCGCCACTGCTCGCATGGCTCACATGCCACAACCACAATTATTTGATTCATATTGTCATGAAATCTTTAAATCTAGTGCGATGATATTTCCCTTTAGGATTCATTAGGCTTGATAAATTCTAGATGATTGGTTTGTGACTTGATTTATACTCATTATGGACTGTTTATTAATTAATGGTTCATTATTTAGTATTGCTATCTAGTGTTTTGATTCTTATTGACTATTATGTCGTATTTAATGTTTTTATTGTGACCCGTCGAAGGGTTATATTATTTATATGCTTGCTGGAAATTGATGTATTATATTGTTAAAATTAATAGTTAGTGTCGTTTAGTGGCATTCCGGACTTAGTGTTGGGCTTGGGTGTTACAGGGCACTAAGATACCAACACAACTAGCAACAGTTAGGCCAACTAACTTCAGGATGCTCTGCTATATGATAAGAAGTCCAAAATATAATAACCATGAACTAAAGATATATAAGTAGGGAGGAAAAATACAACTTACATGCCAGATAGCACTGACTGTCTGTGTACCCAGCAATTGAATGAAACCAGGCTTCTTTCCTTTCTGAATTAGCCTCTCATACACATCTGAAACAATGGTGGAACCATGAAAGTTAAGTTTGTCTTATGCAATCGATAATATCAATGCTTGAATGAATTGTATTCAATGCATTACATAAGTGTACGAGTACCAAAAGTGCACCATTTCATTATGGCATTTGCATGAAGACAAACTGCTTAGTCCATACCATATTTAGCACAAAGATAAATTCCGAGTGGAAGACCATTTCTCAAGAAGTCAATTCTGAAGATCTAATATATACTAATACATGAGCAGTGCATAATTTACATGTACAGATGTACACTTGTACAGAGTTCTGAAATCAGCCAGACTCTCGATTGGAGGTTACAGGCTTTTCTCCGTTACGCTATAAAATCAACTGATAACCAAAAGCTTCCAAAGAATTACCAAATAATCTACAACATGAATTTAGGAACCTCAAAATCCAACAGGAAAGTTATGTAGTATGCACTACCAATCAACTTCTATTTGTACAGATACATGAATAAATACTGATCTAGTGTTTCTATGTTCTGCTAAAAACTAGATTGCACAAATCTTGAAAGTGGTATGCGTAGTACTGGAGTATGGGTGATTGCAGATCGGACCCTCAATCTACTTTGAAATTGCACTTCTCAACCGGAGCAGCGGGAGCTCAGCCAAACACCCCGGCTCCTTATTTTTTAGAATCAGGAGCACCTTAGAATCGGAGTGGGATCCCCGTAGAAAACTCGGAGCGATCTTTGGGCCACTCCCCGCAAGAATCATCACACTTGTTACAAAAATGCCCCTCAAGTTGAGGTGTACTTACCAACCTTTTACCACTGCATATAAACCAGTTCCTCCCTCGTTTTTCCCCTCCCCTCCCCACCTACACCATCCCTCTCTCCACGCCTCCCCCGCCTCCTCCCACCTCCGTGCCGGCCTCCCCTCCTCCACGCCGGCTTCCCCCGCCTCCGCCTCCGCCTCCCCCCTGGCTTCCCCGCCTCGCCTCCCCTCTGCGCCAGCCTCACCAGGCCCGGCCTCCCCCTTCAAGACCGGCCTCTCCCCTCCTCGCAAGGTCCTTTTTTGTTATGTGCAATGCGGTAGTTTCAAATTGGGCGCATTTGGAAACACAATTACACTACAACATTAGTTTATTGTTTATAAACTCTATGTTATGCTGTTTAGTTGTAGTTCTAGGTTCTTAGTTTCCTGTTTTTCGTCATTCATGTTCCATTTCTTGATGCCGATTAACAGTCAGTGCCTTTTGATTTCATTCTGTGCATGTTTAGGTGAACTACATCAATGCACACACAACTTCCACACTTGCTGGTGACTTGGCTGAAGAGCTATATATCAAGCAAGTCTTCAAGAATACATCTAAGATCAAAATCAATTCAACAAAGGTTTGCTCACTTCCATTTGGAATGCGACATTTCATAGTTGCTCTTTTACCTGATGTTATTTCCTTCCTTGCCAGTGTATGATAGGTCATTGCCTGGGTGCAGCTGGTGGCTTAGAAGCTATTGCCACTGTCAAAGCCATAACTACCGGATGGGTGCATCCTACCATTAACCAATTTGTAAGTAATCATTAGCCTTTTTGAATCTCCTTTCGGCGTCATCTGATGGTTCATACAGATCGGCTAAGTTCAAGGCAAAAATAATGTTGGCAAGAGTTACTTTAACTTTCTATTTTACCTACTTTGAGTTACTAGTATAGATTCGCTTATTGTAAGTTTCAAAGGCATCCATGTTTATTACAAGCTGTTGGCGTCACAAAGACACCAAGAAAAAAAAACAAAATCCAGGACATTATTTCAATATATCAATAAACTTCCATTGTCAATATATCAATAAACTTTCATTGTCAGGTTACTAGTATAGAAATAGCCTTTTGGACTTGCTTTTTATGTTATATGGTTCTACAACCATTTCCATTGCTAAAACTGGCTAAATTATGTTATTTTGAATAGGCCTTTGAGTTATCAACGTATCATTTTTATGATTTTTTTTCCAAGATATGCAATTTGAGAAGTAGATTATTTTATGCATGCCGCGTGACAAAGGAAGGCTGCTGAGCTGAGTTACTAAATTTCATGAAAAATAGCACCCTTTTTCACAACGTTATCAACAATGTTTCCTTGTCAGTAACTTGATTTTTTAGGTTAATTGCAATTTATGCTACCTCTCCATTGGTATCGATATGTGAATGTAGACGATCTATGAAGAAGCAAGTCAAGTTGCGGCTGATGCAGTAAGTAGTATCAAAACCATAGCATCTTCTGTGCTCAAAAGAGAGTGATGACAGAATACAATAAAAATGCAAAACTTCAAAGAATCAGGGAATTCGGACCGGAATAGCTGGAGGCCTTGGTTTTGGTTTCTCATATATGATGGTCTATGCTACTTCTGCTCTTTGTTACTACGTTGGTGCACAATTTGTAAGTCAGAGAAAATCCACTTTTGACAGTGTCTTCAAGGTAATCAATAGACATCAGTCTTATCCATCTTTCTCTTGATATGGATTTTTTATTCGGAGATTTATTGAAAGTCATTGCTATGCAGGCATACCTTGCTTTAGTTTTGGCGATGATTGGAGTGTCAGAAGCTAGTACCTTGCCATCTGATTCAAAAAAGGCAAAGGATTTTGCTACTTCCATATTTACCATCATAGATAAAATATATATATATATATATATATATAAAATGATTCCAGTAGTGTAGAAGGTTTGATTTTGGACGTTGTCAAGGGTGATATTGATTTTAAGCACATTACCATCAAGTTCCCATGTCGTCCAGGTGTCGAAATTTTTAATGACTTCACCTTGAGCATCCCCTCTGGAAAGGCCTTACTGAACTAGATGGCCATTTTTGTCGATCTTCTTGGGATTTTGTTACATCACTTGAGCGCATTAGAATTCATCACACAATACTTTAAATTGTTTGATACTTTATTGGATGAACATTACCAAGAAGTAATTTTGTTTTATGTCTTTCGCTGTAATGCTAGTGCTTCTCTGTAATCCTGCGTTTGCTTTTGTATCAATTGTGAGATGAATTATTGTATCAATTGTGAGATGAACTCGTAGCTTTGTTCTTGTAATTGATGGATGAATGAGCCATCTCGGCAATAATAAAACACCTGGTAGTGTGCAATGTCCCGTGATATGTGAATACTAGTAGTACTAGTGTCGATCTGCGAGTATGTGTATCTGAAAGGATAATGCTTTCGTCATGAACTGATGTATCAAAATAGGGTATCACATTCAAATTGAATAAGTTCTGGGGAATTTGTAAAGAAATTTCCAAAATTTGTGTAAAATAGAAAGGAGTACGATACAAATAAACTTAGTGTTAAAAACAGGGGTAACATGGTCTTTTTTTGCCTCAAGTCCTCACTTTCAGCGTTTTGGGAATCAACCTTCTACCAAAAGCTTCCATTAGCCAGCTCCAGATTCTCAGAGAAGTGGATTATCTGAGAATCAAGAGTTGGGAGTTGAAAAATGAGGAGCGGAGCCCTACGAAACAGACCCTAAGAAACCGCTAACGTACTTGCCATACTGATTGTAAATTCAGTGAAAAAGCATTATATCATCCAACAAAACAAGTTAACAAGATTGATGATATACTGGAATTTATCAAGATACAGAACTTACAGTATCGCAACCATGTGCTCACTTGAATATTCCACATGAGTGGCAATTGAACTGCACTTCCAGCTAGTTCGACACCTAGAATATCAACATTTTTTGCACGATCCCATTTGGCTTTCGGGGGAGAAGAATCCGACCAGCCGGTAAAACCCAGACCAGATATAATAACTGCAGCTTCTGAAATTGACCATATAAAGTAGTATTTCCAACGAGCAGTAAAGCCTGACATGTACTGATAAAAGAGCCGGTGCCAGAAACCCCATTCATAATATAGGGGCTCACTAAATCGTGAAAGTGGAAACTGAGGTGACAGATACAAATATAACCCCATGCATACACCAGCCTGAACTAGAGCACACAAAGTAGGTAACAATGGTGAAGGAGTTGGACTGGCCCATATCTGCAGAAGATTACCAAATATCAGGAAGAAGCACAATAGCATAACCTACACAAAGTAGACGAAGGCCACTTACTCCTTTCCTTTCAGTCCATTCAAGATAATCTTTCATCTCGTATAGTGGTCCAGCAAAGTGGCTGCCACAGCAGAGGCAGTAACCAAAATATTCAACTAGAGAAGGAAGCTTATCCAAGCGATACTTTTTCTGAGCATCACGTAAACCCTCTTCCTTCAACAGGCCATCACCGTAGTTCATTGCGCATGAAATGACTTTCAACGTTAAAACCATTAAAGCACCTGCATTGCACAAGCAAATAGAATTACGGAAAGACAGTGGAACAGAGATTGATATTTTTCTCAGAGGCCTGACACAAATAAAACCATGTACAAACAAACATAAATTAGTTGACGTTTGGCCTACATGGAGGAATTTGTACTTGCCTCCATTCAGTTATGTTATTCCTGGCCTATATTCTATCTACAATTGTTTCGCTCTGGCTTAAATTTCTACGAGGAACAGTATGAATCCTCTCCCTGTCTCTTGTAAAAGGAAGGCATTATTCTCACTTCTCACTACTTTATGACAACAGAATCCTGATGGAACACTGTTAACTACAAGGAAGCACCACAACAGAAATAAATGGATAAAATGCCATGAGATAATAGGGTCCGAA
Source organism: Phyllostachys edulis (assembly GCA_036346405.1). Lineage (NCBI taxonomy): Eukaryota > Viridiplantae > Streptophyta > Magnoliopsida > Poales > Poaceae > Phyllostachys > Phyllostachys edulis. Next base: position 90,958,764 of record CM070562.1, on the reverse strand, counting down.
ATCCTTAAAATATCCTATTTTGGCACATGTTTCATACATGCAAATCAGACATGCTCTAGAAAATTGCACAATGAACTCTAAGTACAAGCAACAATAGAACATTAAACCATACCAGTTGCATCGATGCCTCCCTCCTTCCACGCATCTCCACTCATGTAGTACACGTGACTATGAAATAAGAAGAAAAAATTGTAAGTATTTTTAATGTGTTAATTATCGTGCAGTATGATCAACACATATGAGACAAAAATTAACTAAATTTGAATGCATTCACAAAATAATTGTAATGCCCAACAGTCAATCGTGGGCCAGCCTTTCATTAGTAACAAATTGGCCTAAAAGTAAATGGGCCCATACAAGAAGCCCCTTTCAACCTAGGCTGACTGATTCATCTCACTTTTAAAATTTTTGCATATCAAACACAAGGGAACCTTTCTTTTTATGGGAACATGAAACAGTAGAAAAAACAATATTAGAAAAGCAAAGAGCTAACCGACAATATATAACCAGTTTACCCTTCCGTGCAAGTAAACTAGGTGGCAACACAAACTTGAACATAAAAATGGATAGATATTCAGATAAGCTGGCCTAACTCCTAAGTTGGTGTAAAACGGGGAAATTGATTTTTTTTTCCCCATAAGGGACGGCATGTGTTTTGTCCTTTCATGAAAGAAGAATAGAAATACAGAGGTTCAGTAAAGAAACACGCCAGGATGAAAAACAACCGCAAAAGAAACGGGGCGAGCGACTACAGAGACCAACTACTGAAGAACAATAGTGCTGGCACTGGTCGACCTGTTGTAGAACCTACAACAAGGTCCGCATGGCGCGAGACCGGCACTGGTCATGTACAAAGGAAAAACAATTGATACTTAGGATCCTGATGATTGGCAGCTAGCCAATCTTCTCAACAGTACTTGGCAGTAGCATCTCATACCCAGTCTTTCAACTAGCTTTCTTCTTTGCCCACTTTTGATGGCTTTCCCTTTCAATTAGCTTACGACACGAGGTAGAGCGGTCGAGATTTCCCCAAGCAAGCTTACTAGCATTAGCATATTTTGGTCTAGCAAAAAGGTGGTACTAGTGCTAGCAAAGTAGCAATTGGGTGAATGTCTTGTTTTTCACAATAAATTCGTTGCATCTATATTATCTCAAGGGTGGGAATAGAGGACAGGATCACATGAACTGAGAAAGTAGGGTTTTTTTTTAAGTTACTTACCCATTAAGAGATCTAAACAAACACACCTCTATCTTCCACTTCCACTTCCACCAACTAATCAAAGGGTGTTCACTTAACGCATTGGTTGCTCGTGTAACAGGACCGATTGTTCAGTGTTTTTTATTTTTCTCTTATGTTGATGACACAGGATGGAGGTTATCAATGAGAACATATATGAAGGGGAAGAAGAATCATGGAGTGCTTAATTGGCATATTTAAGGTTTCAGTTCAGGCTCTAGATAATCTCTATATGGTGCTTGGTTTGACACAGGCTAGGTCATCAAAATGGATGCCAACTCCATGTGAAAGAGGGGCGAATCGATACAATCCATAACTTGTTTGTTTCAGTAAGGAATGAAACAGGAGCCAAATCTTACTTGGTTAAATACAGGTTAATGTGGTAATGGGATGCGCACGAACCTGCCATATTGTCCCAGTCTTTTTGAACATAACAGGATAAAGCAAAACTTATTACAAAATTGGGCCCATTAACATTGGAGCATATGTCCCATTAAAAAAACGGTAACATAGTAAACCTAGGAACCCCAATTTGGCACCATATGAAAGAATTAGAAGAGGACAAGGAGGAGGCATCAACATCAATGGAAATGAAGTTAGAATTACCACCCGTTACCTCTGATTCACACTTCTAACTAGGAAATAGCATGAATCGCAAATTGGCATTCCAAATTGACTGAACCTATTGGTTTACGGTAAATTTCGTAGAAAGCAGAAGGGAATGGGACATCAATATCGACGAGAATGGAATTGGAATCCACCGATGCCTGCAGATTCACACTTCATTTGAGTTGGTTTGAATTACTCAGGTTGCCAATCAATAGTTCATTCAGTGAATAAAACAACACCAGTATCAAACCTGATTGTTTAGTCACGGAATAACCTAAATCTCGAAAATTGTTACACCCAAATATAAATTAACTGGACAAGACAATTTTGGGTGGGTTTGGATTACTCAGGTTACAAATGAATATTTGCTAAGAGAACCAAACAGCACCGTTATCCAGTTTAGGCTTTTTGTTGGAGGTGTTTGGATGGGAACATCAGAATTGTGATTCAATTCAAATTAAAAGCTGGCTAGGAAAGGTACAATATGAAGCCATTCTCTCTTGCCAGTTCGCGATGCTCCTCTATTATTCATGTCACTCGGCCCTTTGCAATGTTTCATCTTGTTGCGCACACCCTGCACAATCTCATCTCTCATTGCGTGCACAGGTTTCATTGAGCAGAAAGATGGATACATAAGCACATACAGCAATCCATGAAGTCCAGGCTGTAACTTACATTAACAGATAGATTAAAGCCATGCAATCCAAAAAAGGAACTATTGCACCATGAGCACAAAAATAAGAACTGGTGAAAAAGAAACTGCTTATTTAAGACCTCAACACAGGTGTTTTGGGAGAAGTTCTCATTAACTGTTTTTTGGTCAGACACAGCAAAATCAGATACAACTGGCAGAAAAGTCAGAGGTCTACAAAAACCATGTGGGCATAAAGAGCTCCAAAATGTTATGATCTAATGCGAGTCTCAACTTGAAAGTCCTGGGACCAGTAATCTTCCTCTTAAATCCGTGCATCACCAGCAGGGATGTAAAGGACTCTAACACTCTACAGTACACTTCAGGTTCCAATAACTAAATTAATTTTCAGTTTGGCTATGTGCCTGTAACAGAAAATCGTATGGTTAGTTATTTCTAGTCAAACATGACGCAGGGTCAAGGATCAAAATCCCGGTACCAGAGAGAATACCGCCCGATGGCTGTTATCCCGTTACCAGCCAGTAACTGGAAAAACCGGAAAAAATGCTCGAAATCTGACTACTGAGATTTGAATTTGGGATCTAACCGCCGGGATTTTGAATTTGAATTTAAATTTGAAGAATTCCAGCCGGTTTTTTTGGATCCCGGTTCCCACCGGGAATTCCGGTAACCGGCGGGATTTTGTTCCTTGCACAGGGTTACATCTACGGGATAACAAGTGAAGTGGATCATGCAATCCAAGCAGCAGTTATGAGCTTTTATTGCAAGCCCGTCACTGCTACATTTTGCAGTTAGCAAGACTAGAAGAGCAAATGATTAACCTATTCATTGCAAGATTTACGAGATCACCTATTCGAAAGTTTGCAGGCATAGACGCAAATTGATGCGGAGTTAATACAAGACCCAGTCTCCCCCTTCAAAATATAATCTTCAGGAGGACCACATGGCCCCCAGAAAATAGTCAAAATCGTTTAAACCAGCTTGAACATGAGAGTATGAGATGGCCCAATGCTCTTGCTCCGCCACATCCCAAGCTCCGTTAACAGTTCCTCTGGTTTCCCAATCGAATAAACTACGGTCACCTGTACTTTTCCTGCTCGGTTCTACCAAAAACCAGACGTACAACAACTATGAATCCCCTGTTCCTATTCACCCGAAAATAAGCCCCGATATGGAACCCCTAGAGACAAGGATGGAGTGGAGGGTTTTCACCATGCGATGAGGAAGCCGAAGGCGCCGAGGAAGGTGACGAGCCCCGCGCGGCGGCGGCAGAGGAGCATGGCGAGGTAGCCGAGCGCCATGGGCACGACGAAGAGGAGGTTGGAGGTGGCCCCGAAGGAGAGGTAGGAGAGCGCGGCGCCGGTGAGCCCCGCGTAGAGGTGCCGCCCAGTGGCGCCGGGCACCGCGCGCCAGAGGAGGCCCGTCGGGATGGTGGCCGCGAAGCAAAGCAGGAAGCGGAGCACGGGCACCGACACGCCGATCGACGCCGCAATCTCCTCCATGTCCAGCCCCATCGTCGTCGTCGCCGCCGCCGCCGCAGGGGAGGAGGGCGAGCAGATGCGGACGATAGGGTAGTCGATTTGGTGCCCCCTTGTTTGTTTTTTTCTGATGCGAGCTCGGCGACTCGCGTGGATATGTGGTGATGGCGTGAGATGTTGGTAGGGTGCTTTTGTACAAAAGACCCTCTACGTTTCGTGAATTGGCAGTGTTAGAGGAGAGGAAACCGGAAGATTTTGATTTGCGGAGTCGTAGCGATACGACGACACGAATCGGAGAAAACCTCACGAGTCACGCATCATCGAACCATCGTTATACGCTACATGAGGTGGCGTACGCTCATGATAAATACTGTACTTGATTAAAGCAGTGTCCAACATCAGGGGCATGATGCCTGAATATTTTGGCCTTATCGTAGATTATGAAGTGAACTACACGTAATCCCAAGCATTCGTCGTGTTTTACTGAGCTGCTGAAGGAATTTACGCTGTAAACACGTCGTATATGTACTGGTACATTCTGAGAGATCCTTTACCCTGTGGCTTTTTTAGCACTTGTATCTCCTCTCAATTTCCTTGTGTTGCACATTTTGGTGTTTTTTTTTTGTTTGGATGTAGCATTGCCAAAACTCCTTAAAATTCCGAGGCTTTTGGCTCAAGCGGGAGCTGGCAATTGGTCAATGAGCACAGCAATAGTATCTGGAATAGCAGTAAGCTGATGAGCACAGGCTACCAACGTATGGGTCATCGGGAATATCGAAGGGAGGCCTTCATCGATCCGTATCATGACCGTTCTACTAGCATATGATATATCTATGGAGAAGTAGCTTTCAACTTTAAATCGGAAAGGACATCTTACAAGTTGTTTGTCGCCTTTTGCACCAACACATAACTCCCACACGGCCAGACGGGTATGTCCCTATTTAGCACATATTTTCTGTGGAATCCATATTCAGCATCATGGGCGCATAAATAGAACAAATCTTCAATTCTATTCGAACAAAAACTACTAGATATGCAGAGTCTCTCATCTGGAACACATAAATTTTCGTAAAATATGACCTAAAAGACCAGCACCACGCCCATTTATCTCTGTCCAAGCGACGAGCTTATAGCTATCCGTCAACTTCGGCAAGTCACTTCCAACTTGGTACACGTGATCATGGGCTGGCCTAACTACTGGGGATAATTGTGCAGACGATCATGGGCTAGCCCAACTGTAGGGAATAATTATGCAGAATATCATGGGCAGGCCCAAGTACAAAGGAATATAGTAGATCAGGAGCGTGTTAACCGAGGCGAAATTCGCGAATTGTTGGGGGCTTGCTGGGCAATTGCCGAATCTGGCAGCAACATGACATGGTGGCTCGGCTCTCCCAAGGCAAATAGGCTACCAAGCGGGAGAAGGCCTGCCTGGTCAGAGCAGAGGACAGGGCGCGATCAGATCCGGCGGCAAGCCATTGAATGCCCGGCCGCCTGCCTGCCTCAGATCGGAGTGAGCGATTTATTGCGCGGCGCACGGCCAGATTGGCCGTCATTGGTGCAAGCTGCGACGCCGCAAGTATGGAGGGTGTGTGGGAGTGATTAGTTAGTACAGCAACTCTAGGGCCTTGTTTGGATCTACTATTTTAACGAACCGGATTTTGTAAAACTAATTTTATGTAAAATCTTGTTTGGATCTTCTAACTATCATGAGTTTGACCAAAGCCAGTTATCTCTAAACCCAAAATTCTGGGTTTTAACAAAAAAACTACTAGGAGCTGTTTTTATCAAAACTTATATATGTTATACTCGTTTCGTAGTTTGTTAGCTACGTCCGCATCTAATGCTTTTGTGAACCGAAAATTCTTGAATAAAAAAGGAACGAAACTTTTATCATTTTTTGTTCCATCTGTTGGAGAACTGACATATCATGTTCTATCATGTAAATTATTGTTGGAATGTTAATAGGAAGAAGGAATATATATATATATATATATATACACACACACACACACAATGGGACAAATTACTTGACTGCCCATTAATTGTCCGCTTACATCTTTTCATCGTAATTAACTGCCCAGGTGGCCACTGTCAAGACATCGAATGTGCTGGAGAATACAAGCGTGCAACACCATCCATGGTTCCATACTTTCATAAGCCATGGTTGATTTTTTTTATGGTTATGGTTTTCTAATATTAATGATTAAATGCGTTTAGTGTAGAAATCAACCAAACAAGCCAAACAAAGTATTCTATAAACTTATGTTAACAGAATAATAACTTAAAACTAGTTTTTCCTAAAGTTCCTAGTAAAACCAGTTTTCTAAAAATTGATTTCTAATGCATATGATCCAAACAGAGTCGGGCCCCAGCGACACAATAGTACTCGTAGGGAGCGACACAAGAACCGTGGACGGGCGGGCGGACGGAGGCTGGAAACACAGTACACAACTTGCGGTCGGCACGGTAGGCAGGCAGGCAGGGCAACAAGAATTTCACCGGGACCATTTCTTTCTATCTCTCTTTCATTCGATTCATTCACTCGGGAAAAGGCAGGCAGCGCTGGATACAACGGAGCAAAGGACGCTTGTCCCGCGTCCTGACTCCTGACATGGCCCGTGCTCAGTTACTGTACTTCTTCTAAAAATAATAGTAGTGCTCGGGTAATGATCCGAAGGAGTATTTACTTTCTGAGAACCATAATTTTGCAGGCCCTTCTAATAGGGTAGCATATCTTCTGCACATAAGCTCATTGATAAATATATGTACATAACCGATCTGAGCCCTTTCTTTTGAAATCCACGGCCGAGCCACCTCCCACCTCCCACTTGTGGCTTCTTTGCGAAAAACACCCACGTGTGAATCCTTCTTTCGCTCGAAGTACCAGCCCGAGCTTGCTCCAATTGCTCCCCCCATTCCCCACTTGGTGCTAGGGTTCCTCCCCCTGCACCGCCGCCCGCATGAGCTTCTGCCCTCCCAAGGCCCTATGCCGAGCCCTGCACCGGCGATGTCTGACGCCACGCGCGGCTTTCGGCGTTCAGTGGGTGCAGATGGCATGTGACCTCGGGCCAGGGTCGCTCGCCACCACCTTCCTCGGCGTCCCCGTGGCGGCTGGCCTTCCACATCGTCGAGCTCGTCAGCGCCGTGCTAGCCACCTTGACGTGGCTCCTCGCCTCCGACCCCCGTCCGGCCGACGGCTTGAAAGCCTTGGCGTCAGCGGCCGAAGAACTCGTCAGGGAGGCCCAAGACGTGGTGCAGGTGCCGACGTTCCAGATCATCGTGGATATCGCCGTGCCGACCACCATCTGCTGCATCACCTACTCCTTGCTGTACTACACTTGGTTACATGAACAAATGGACATATTTGTGTCGATTCACTCAGGAATGAAATTTTCAGGACATATAAATGCATTTGAAATTTTGCATATGTGAAGTGGACTATTCACTGCAGATGCATGTATACTTTGTGAAGTAGCTGAGAGGGTTGGTAGTGAATGTTAGTAGTAACATTATTAAACATTATCAAATTGTTAGTTCTCATTCTCCAGAATTTTCTTGGATGTATGAAAATGTGATGCTGATGGTACTCTGCCTGTCCATGTGAAGCTGGTAGTGAAAAATTTCTTGGATGTATGAAAATGTGATCCAGAATTATCAGCCTACTATTCAGAATGGTCTTTTTAGGAGCAAGTATGGAAACTGCAGCAGTCTCTTTTATGAAAATTACCTGTTGCTTTCATGACTTGCTAGAACATGTTGATCAGTATAGGCTCAGATAATTGTGTTTTGGTTTGTGCCTGTGATCTCTGCTCCCAAGTTAGATAGGAGTGTTTATGCAGCACATTTTCCTGATACGCTTCTGAATTTCTATTTGAGCACACACAAGTAAAAGCTGCTGCCATTTCCTGGGCCATGAACTAACTGTGTGCCGAAGCCCTTTTTCTCTCTTTGGTTTGCCAAGTGTGTTCTAGTGCTTAAATGTGCTGTAAACTAAGGGCTAAGTGATCTTCAAAAGAGAGTAACTTCAAATATAAATATCATATTCCTTGTTTTTGCCAAATCGGTTGTGAAATGAGGGAAGACTATACTCAAACTTCCCTAAATACTCAAAGATTTATATAACTAATACTGAAAATTTACCTTGATTCATGCGTAATTAACTGAAGCTCTACTGAAATGTACTAAAATAATACTTAGTCTTGAAGTAACACCACGTAGAAAATTATAAAAGGATACAAATAACAACCGAAATTAAGCCTATGTTGCCAAAAAACAGCAATAATGCTCCAGACTACAGGGCTTTTTCGCTTTGAACTTATTGTCCGCAAGTCCTTTGGTGCATCGCTGCGTCACGTTCTCTCTGCATAAAACATGAACGGAGGCATAGCATCACAATTCAGAATCGGCACAATTAGTGCAGCCTCACGTAGCAGCAGGCAATCAACTAGATAAGGACTCCGCGGCGAACGGAGGCATAGCATCACAATTCAGAATCGACACAATTAGTGCAGCCTCACGTAGCAGCAGGCAATCAGTTAGTTCATGAGCAACACGCTGTTGGTCTGGTTGTTTGGCCGAAGACAGCAGCAAGCTGAGGCTTAGCTTCATGAAGTTAGAGGATCTTGAAATGTAACCAAAACTGAACAAATCTATCACAGACTTACAGTACATTAAGAAATCAAACATGCACATTGATCCAGAGCAAATGAGATTGCAGATTTCGTTCAGAAATCAAACATGCACATTGATCCAGAGCAAATGAAACTAAACAACTCTATCACAAACTCACAGTACATTCAGAAATCAAACATGCACATTGATCCAGAGCAAATGAAACTGAACATGGCATCTACACTACTATGTTTCATGCTGTCGTCATCTTCTTTACAAGTCTCTCTGAACTCCAAAGAAAAAAAAGATGTGCTACTACCCATTACAAGTTTATAACCATTCTAGGCCTTCTTGCCAAACCCTACCGCCCTGTCATTGCCCTTCCTGGTGACCCTGATGTAGCAAAATATGACAGCCATGACCGCCGCGGCGAACCCGACAAGGATCACATCCGCGCCGGCGATCGGCCGGTCAATGGCAAGAATATGATGCGCGCCGCCAAGCCACGGCACCTCACCATTGCGGCACCGCGCGACATATCAGGGGGCGGCGTAGGCGGGATCCAACGGCGATGGCCTTGAGGACGCCCGGATCCGGCGAGGGGTAGGGTCGAGGAGGAGGCGCGCGAGGGGTGTAGGGCGCCATGTGGGGGCAGGTGGGAGGCGCAGTCGGGCGCGAGGCGGCCTGGGGCGCAGGCGCCCGAGGGGAGGCGGCGCCGCCGAACCCTAGCGCCTCGTCGTGGGAGGAGATGGAAGAGGAGGGGATTAGGGAATGGAGGAAGGGCGTGACCGCAGAAGAAGCCGAGGCGGGGTGTTTTAGCCGCAAAGTGGCGGCGGTGGGAGGGAGCCTAGATCCTCGCCGCTAACTCGTGATGGACGGTCAGATCGTCCATGTACACATGTTCACAAATATGGTCATGTTCATGAGATATGCCGCCTCTAATGGGTGACATAGAATGTTAGGAATATGCCCATTTTTATGATTATTTTAATTTTTAAAATAATAATCGATGCAACAATAACATGTATACTAGGTATTTTTAAACTATGAACAATAACAAGATAACATAAGTAGGAATCATCATCACATGACTAATTTTTAGGAAACTACAAGACCTAGCCATATGATATCAGCGCGACTTACAGAGAATCGCTCTGGCGACGGTCGCGGTAGAGTCTGATGCGATAAAGACGACGCAAAGCGGATGATAGAGGAAGGAGAAAGCCGTGAGTAGTCGTGCGAACTCTTTTCAAAAACCTGATTCGCCCCAACCTGTGCAGATCACGAGGGACGCCGGCTTCGGAGACACTGCTCTCCCCACGTCGGTGCACGCCGATGAAGAGATGGAGTAGATGAGGTTGTGCAGCACAAAGGGACAGGGCAAAAACCAAGTACTGATATCTCTGTTCCAAGTCTAAGAGAGGAGACGTCTCTCCCTCATATGGAATCAGCGGCAAGAAAGGACACTGCCACAATGACATCACGAAAATGTTTTAGAAACCATATTAAACGGAGTTAATGCGTGCCATAAAAGCCTCGTTGAATTAGAGTAATTTAAACATTCAATTTCCAATTCATCTAGATGTCATGCATGGTTTTGAGATACAAAAAGAAGCAGCAGCCCCACACCCAATTGAACACGAAATTCCTGGACCATCCACGCGCACGTTGCGGGCGGGTAGGCGATTGCGAACAAGCGAGCGTGTGTGTGTTCTTCTTTTGCTTGCTTCAATTAGGTAAGACCAACTCCACCTTATAAGTTGATCTCCTCCCACCTAGACTAGCAATATGGTACTAAACTTCACACTTTCCACTATGTATGAGTGGGTCTTTAGGATTTTACTAGGATTTATGAAGAATATTATTTGGGCCAAACCCATACTCCAACGTAGAAATGAGCAATAAAATCGTTAGTAGGTACATCTCTTTATCTGGTATTTATTGTGGGTTTTGCACTACCAATCCATTTTATTTTACACGAGTAAATCAATCCATTTTATTTTACACGAGTAAAATCAAGCCAGATTTTATTGCTCATTTATGTGTCTAGATTTTATTGCTCATTTCTATTTCATGTCTGACATTTTATTTTATTATGGCTCTCCTGGGCCTGACCTCCTCCGCAGCACCGCACCTCCACTCGTGGGGGGCCTAGCCCCGATTGGCTAGCTGTTAACCGAAGGTACGCTCCCTTGGGGTTTCCCTTAACATGAATGGCCTAAGGGCGTGTTTGGTTCGCGTCCTGGCACCCACTCGCCTGGCTAGGACGCCACCGGGTATGTGCTGGGGTGGCGTTTGGTTCGCGTCCTGGGCGCGCATGCCTGCCAGGCGCGGAGTCCAGACCTAGGCGCCCAAATTGAACGCCTGGGAGCGTCTTCTTCTCCCCGCGCGCCTTCGTCTTTCCCACGCGCCTCCGCCTCTCCACTGAGCGCCTTCGCCTCTCTCGGTCCTCTCCTCGTCCCGACCATCCGTGTCATGGTCTACGCCCCGAGCTCCTCTCCAAAAGCCCCATGCCGCCGGCCCCGGTTTCGCCTCCGTCTCGCCGCAATCAAGCGACAAGCCACCACTGCCGCGAGCTCTTCTCCATCGCATTCTGCCGTCGTCCATCGTCCTCCGCTCGTTCCGTCTTCACCATTGGAATTGTGTGTCCGTATTCTATGTCGTGCTCCCGTCATCTTCGTTTGAGCGTCACTGAGCCGCCGCCGACATCGTCCTCCCCAAAGTCGGACGCCGCCACCTCCGTTAATCTTGTCGTCGGTGAGTTTGTTTACTTCCCCGAGCGCATCATCTTCTTCACCCTGAGCTCCTCTCCAAAAGCCCCCATGCTGCCGGCCTCGGTTTCGCCTCCATCTCGCCGCAATCCGCCGACTCGCCGCCGCTGCCGCGAGGTCTTCTCCGTTGCATTCCGCCACCGTTAATCGTCCTCGGCCCGTGCCGTCTTCACCGTTGGAATCGCGTGTCCACGTTCTACGTCGTGCTCTCATCTTCTTTGTCAGAGCATCATCGAGCCGCCGCCAACCTCATCCTCCCCAAAGCTGGCCGCCACCGCCTCCATCGATCTCCTCGCCGGCGTGTTCATTTACTTCCTCGAGTGCGTCATCTTGAGTTCCTTGCTGCCAGCAACCTATTTTTGACCTCTCCGGTCATCGACGATGAGTCCCCGCCGGCGCTGAGCCGCCTCCACCTCGTTGGCCGGAAGAACAGAGGAAGAGGAAGAGGAAAGAAGTGTATTTCCGGTTTTTACGCTTTCTAGTTCTGAAAACGTATTTTTTATCTCCAGGCACGTATCATCAACCAAACGCTACATCTTCAGGCTTCCCTAACTAGACAAAAATCATCTGCTTCTCAGGCTACTCTCAGACACTACTTTTTCTCAAGCACGGTTCTCAGGCCTCGAACCAAACATGCCCTAATTTCGTGGCTTTTACTCTCTTTGTATATTTTTTTTTCAGAACTAGCATGGAGACATCATGCACGCACATTATGTTTAGGCCCTATTTAGAACCTAGGAATTTCGTAGGAATTAAAAAAGATTTAACTCATGCGGAAACCAAGAAAAAATCCTTACGTTCCAAGCATGGCATTAAAGTGCTATGCAAAAGTACGTGTTTGAAATTGGCATTAAAGTGCTAGGCATAAGTAAGTGTTTGAGATGCACATGCAAAGTCGATAACTTTTGACCGCTTAGGGGTTGATGTTCTAAGTTTGTGGTGATATAACATGTGATTATGCTCTATTTATATTTTGTATTTTTAAAATCATCCTATTTTATAATATTTTTTGCTCTTCTCTTTTAATTAAACATAGTGAGACCGATGTACATGCATGTGTTACACAAACTTTTTCCACCATCCGCAACTCTGTCTGGAAATGAGAGTAGCTAGGGAACATATTATAGGTTATGTCATGTCCAAAACATCATATATGTTTGAACAGCAGGAAAGACTTTCCATTCTACTGATAGCGTCAGCTAGGGCTCTTGTCGTCAATTGTGAGTTGTGGTGTAGTGTGTCTATGTTTTTGCAGTGAGTTCAGGTAGAGACAATAGGAATTCTTCTTGGAATTAGCTTTGGGGCACTGATCTATTTTGTTAGAACCGGACTTCACTCATGATTTCTCCCATTAGTATTGATTGGTGCTAGGTCTTCATGCAATGCTTGAACTACTCCAGCCAATTGCACGCCTTGTGGACATCCTATTCATGCACCCACGAACTGCAGCTCTCAAAGTGTTTCCTTAATTATCTTTAATTGATTAGTGCGACAGACAGGAAATCACCATTCATATTTGGGTTTGCATTACTGGAGTAGGCATCTTTAAGAGCATCTCCAATAGTTAGAGATAATTTTATTTCTAATATATGCTACATCATTTTTAGAGACAACATCTCCAATAGATAGTCTCTAGCATACTCTCCAACATTTATATTTTATAATTTTCCTTTGAAATGGACCTACATGTTAACTAGAGTAGATTAATGTATCATGTCTTGTTTCACGTACACGACAGTCTCTTAAGGAAGAGACGACATGCGCTCTCTCTCTCCTCCCTCTCTCTCATCCACGTAGGATTTTGTTGACGTGACATAACTAAGAGACGATAATAAATACACTATTGAAGATGCCCTAATTTGTATTGATCTACTGTATGATCCTAGGATGTGTAAATGCATAATGGCATTGGTCATCACCCTACGTGACATGCTTGCTACGATTGATGTGCACACGCACCTCGTATTCCTTGCAAACTCTAGCACTTTGTTAGATCTTGTATTAGTTCTACAACTCTAATATATAAATTATATTTGTTGTAAAACAAGAACAATTCTGGTATATGTATTTCTGATTAATTCTCTCTATCTTTTTACTTAAGAAGAAAATATGGAAAAGGAAAGTACTTTAGCTAAAGCATGCCTCATGATCGATTCACATCTAGCAAGCTAGTCTATGATCTCCACACGCCGCAAATTTGAGCTAGCGATGCCAAGTCGCTTCCTTCTTCTGGCCATTAGCTAGTGTCGATCGCTTTGTCCATACCGAGCCCATTCTTTCAACTCATCTCAACACGAATCCGCATATTGTAGTATTTACCTTTATCCATGTACGCTCAGTGGCGGAGCCAGGAATTTTATGATGGGGGTGCACACTTCAAAGATTAAAAAAAAATCTTATACGACATATAAGTAATTTCACAAATTCAACATAATTACACAAAAAGAAATTCAAAATTAGTTAATAGTGCAATACAACTAGTTCAAATAAAATCTTACATGAATAAAATAGTCCTAAATAGCTAATAGAAATCACAATACCATTCTATATAATACTCTATCTATTATCTAAATTCTAAAGTCTTTCACTCTCAGAATCCTTTCTTCCCAATCTCTCTCTCTCTCTCTCTCTCACCCACACACAGTCTCTTCATTTCCCATTTCTATCTCAAGTCTCTTAGATCGCCGGTGGTCACTGGGCCCCTCCCATTGCTGGCCTCACCGGCGCCCCTGCCTCCCTCACCCGTCGGCCCATCCAGTGCCTCTGCTCCCTCGCGGGCTGGCGCCAGCCTGCCTCACTCCTCGGCCCGCCTGCTCTTTTGCTCCTCACCCCACCACGCCCGCCCTGCTCGGTGCTCCCTCGCTTTCTTGGCCTGGGTCGGCTCGGCCTCGGCCGCCTCGCCTCCTGCGTCGCCGCCTCCCAAATCCAATCCTAGAGGCCGTTAGGCCGGATCCCCATTCGGCCATTCCCCAATGTTTACCTATTACCTTGGTCACTTGGTGTTGTCGTGTTGGAGTTGGACTGTTGGTCCTCGGCGTGGCGCAAGGGTCAAGGATCGGAGGAGCTAGGTCGCTAGGAGGAGAAGGGGAGGCCCGAGGCAGCGGTGGCAGGACTCGGGTCTCCGGTCTTGGGAGGAGAAGGCGAGAAGTCCTGTATGCTGAATTGCTGATGGCCGTGTGCGTGTGTGCTGAATTGGGCTGATAATGAGATAGGCCAAAATTGAGCATACAATTTTTGGGGTGACGATGAGCTAAATTGAGTTTGGTTCATCTAACTTCATGAAAGCAGTAGAGTTCAATGGGATGCTCAGTAATGAGTACCTACAAAATCCTGGTACGTACGGATGCTTCTTTTATAGAGTCCATGTCAGGCTTCGTCAAGACGTGAACCTAAAAAACATTCAAATTTTTTGGGGGTGCCTGTGCACCACAGGCACCCCCCCTGCCGCCGCCCCTGTGTACGCTCCATGCCAATCTTGAGAATTTTTTTTTATTAATTAACCTTTTTTAATTTTTTATTTTAAAGTTAACCCTAGCGCACTTTATTTTCAATTCTGACCTCTTTGATTACACCACCACTCATGGTATGACAAAACAACGCTGTTACGCTGGGGCTAGCTCTTGTCACGTCATGGGTGGTGGCATGGCAATGTTGTTTGGTCACGCCACCACCACCAGTGGCGTGACCAAAAGTTCTATTTAGCGGACTTATCCTATGGCGTAACAGCGTTGTTTTGTCGCGTGACCAAAAGGGTCAGAATTGGAAATAAAGTGCGCGGGGTTAACTTTAAAATAAAAATATAAAATGGTTAATTAATAAAAAAAAGTTCCAATCATGACAATTCTAGTGGGCCATATCTACTAGATTGAGTAAGTGCTGGACATGTTAGCAACTATAGGGGTGAATAGAAGCCTAATTTTTCTTAAGGGGCAGAACAACCTAATTGGGGGAAAGTTGGTTAAACCCAAGGAACCAATAGCCAGAAAGCTATTAAGAAGCAATCAAAATGCGACACTCCAGCAAAAAGATCCTATTACACAGGCTAAGCGATACTAAAACTAAGAAGGACAACTTTGCTAAAGCACTTCCAATCTAGCCTATATGGATGGTCGACTCGAAACAAATCTCGATCCTATAGAGATTATTGAGATGAGAAGGTCAATTAAATTTGAAAACAGAGCACCGACAATATAAGAGGTAAGAATCTAGGAATGAAGTGAGAAAATATTAGAGTAGACGAGAAAAGAATAGAATAAGATGAGAGGAGAATAACTATTCATGTTAATATGTTGGTTTGATTTATAAAATAACTTTTGAAGTTTTCGACTAAACTACCATGCTAACTATGGTTGCGTTCTACAGACGATATGGCTCTGATACCATCTCTATCGGGACCTCGGATATACAACTCCGAGACTCTCTGTGCATTCTAAACTAGTCCCAGATTAGTAGCTAGCTCACACAGTTGCAACATTGATGTAATCATATCCACACAATAAAATATCGATGAAGTAGACAAATTAATACTTAGTAGTAAAAGGACCTTATGGTCAAGTTTTACAGAGTTTGCCACACAGGGCTTAACGATAAGAGAGTAAACTTGCAGTGGAGAATAAACAAACTCGTGGTAGCCATTCGACATGACCACAGGCAATCGAGTGGAACGCGTCCTAGTTCGTATAGTCTTCAAGGTATGCATCAAAAATCTCTATATTCTCTGGTTCTTCCTCTGTGACTGTTCAACAAGGGCAAAGCTGTGAGTACTTTCAAGTACTCAGCAAGCCGTAGGGAAATGTATACAAATAGTATTCGTGCAAGACTTGACAAGGATAGCTTTATGGCTATTTTGCACAAAGCAATATTGACAGTAAATACAGTAAGTAGATTGTAAAGCACAATTTAGAAGATTAATATATAAGTAATCAAGTTTCTTTAAAGCATCTAGTGAACACCGCATTCACTTCCCAACCGTCGACCAAAACCAACTACTCAGATACATCCAAACCATTCCAATATTTTTTTATAAAGTCTACCCCTCGTGTGAAATCACCAGGCATTGTCTATAACCGGGGACACGGCTATTCGAATAGTTTTACACTCTACAGAGGTTTTACAGCTTGACCCACAAGAGATAATCACTTGATAAAACACAAGTTTCCTTAGACATATGAATCAAGGAGAGACTATCACAAGGCTTTTACAAAGCACTGTTTTGACTCGGTTCTACTCGCTAAGGATTCGCCTCGATTTGGCCCCCTCTTGTGCCGCTTATCAACCCAAACAGGACCAACTCAAAACATTACTAATTAGTTGGCCAGGCCCACCCCATAAATAGACTTGTGGTTGTACGGTATGGCCCAGATCAATGGTGCACAAAGTTAAGTACTTAGAGACTACTCAGGCGAGGCAAACATATCCCAAAAATCATCCCCTTTACTGCACGATCACTCGCCCGAGTATAAATCATTTTTGGTTCAACCCGACCAAATGACAACCCTTGCCATGGCACAACAAACTTTTATTAGCAGTGACCTCACCACAATTCCATATTTCATTAAGTCAAGTTTAATCGTTCTTTGAGTATGTGATCATGAATCCCATCGTGACTAAGCATGACTAAGCATAATACGACTCATGTTGGTAGTACAATAATGTCCAACTAATAATTAACCATCCTATGGTGTCCAATGATTTATGTCATTCATGGGTACATGTCATTCTCAATTCATCAAGGAGGCATAATGGCAATTAGGTAATTTAACTATTCTCGAAACCATTTTTATATAACTAGCCATGCATGTTTATATCAAACAATATAATTTTATAAATTGGGTACGACATGATAAAAGGTTTACGACTTACCTTCGTTGAAGAGTTGAGATGCTTCGGTCGTCGGGTCCAAGAATTCTTTCGAAACACCGGAATCTATCCGTGCGAACAAAGCCAAATAAATAAAATAATTCCAAATAAAATTCAAAAATTATCAAATAAGCACCATCAGAAATATAATGAATTTAGATAAATTTAGAAATTTGAATCACTCGAATCGGAGTTCGAACGAGGGAGAACGGGCTCTCGAAAGTTTGAAAAACACATGAAATGATAAAAAGGGGATTTTCCTGATTTTCAGAATTATTTTTGTAAAGGAAATTGGTTTTACTGTGCCAGCTGACGTCAGCGATAGGATTTAGAATTTCGGCCGAATTATTTTCAACGGGAAAAAGGATTTGCCACGTCAGCAGCCACATGGACTACCACATAGGCGGAAGGGGCTGAGGTGGCACCTAGGTGGTGCTGACTGGGCACCACGCAGCAGCCACGTCGGCACCCGAGCTGACGGTGCTTGGGGCCCAAGGGCTCACCTGCGTTTGGCGGGGTGTTAGCCAGCAGCGAAGGCACCGGCGGCTAGATGAAGGCACGGCCAACGTGATGCTCACGGTTTTGGCGACGCGATGCCAAGGGAAGGCCGGCGACGAGTGGGGAAAGCGGCGGCGGCGATGGGTAAAGGCGGCGGGGATGCTTCGGTGGGATTCTGGGAAGGAGAAGGTGCGCACGGGGTGGCCCGTGCCCTTGCGATGCTGGAGGTGGAGGCGTTGGCGGTGGAGGAGGCTCGGCGGTGGTGCTAGAGGCGGCGGTGAAGAGCTTGACCGGCGACGGAAATCCTTGAAGCACGAGGAGGAGATGGAGAGGGAGGGAGGGTGAATCGGTGGGAAGCAAGAGGCGGCCATGGGGCACCCGGTGCTCGCCTTATAAAGGCTTGGGGAAGTTCGGAGAGTGGAGGTCAAGCGCAGAGCGGCGGTGGGTTTCGCGGAAGCTTGCATGTCCCGGCGATTCCGCGCGGAGAAGGAGGGAAGCGAGAGATGGAACGGGGTCGACGGGATTCCGGGAGATCAATGCGCGTGACAGTGTGGAGAATCAGCGACGGATTCGCGGGATATGATGAAAGCTTGCTAGTGGCCATGGAGGAACTCGGGTGCAGTTGAAGGACCGGAGGAAGAACAAAGGGGAACAGGGCACACGGAGGCTGACGGGTGGGCCCCGTTGGTAGCGAGAGAGGAGCGGGAGCGCGGGAGCGGGCCGACGCGCGGAGGTTGGGCCGTAGGGAGGAAAGAGGGAGAGTGGGCCAGGAGATTCGGCCCAAAGCCGGAGGAGGAAATAAAAAGGATTTTTGATATTCATAAAAGGAAACAAAGCAAAAGGCTTTTTAGAAAATAGCTAATGTAGCCCAAAAATTCAAGAAAAATACAAAGAAATCCCTTGGGCCATTTGGAACTTAATAAAAATACTTTTAACTCAACTTTAGCTTTTAATTTTGCAAATAAATTATTTTTAACTTCGGACAAAAAGGAAAACCCTTTTTAAAATCCAATAAAATACTTAAAATAATATTTTTGACTTTAAATACCAGCAAGCAGTAATAAACTCAAATAAACCAAATTTGAACTAATTGAAGTTTGGTTTTAAGCATTTAAAAGGTTTTCCTTTTTCTGCAATTCTAAACTAAGCTTTGAATTAACCCAATAAAATTCAAATGGTTCGTTTTATTTTTAAGGCTTTTTAAAACGGCTCTGGAAATTCAGGGAATTAGAAAATAAATAAAACAAACTTTCAAGGAAAATAGAAACAACTAGGTCTTGAATAAAAAGGAAATCCAAGAAAAGCCGTAAAATTAAATGAGACAATTTTCATTTAATTGGAATTTGATTTACTCACATTAAATTGTTTTTATTTGTGAAATCTCAAATTAAGATTTAACAATTTAAGAAAATCATATGGTTATTTTTATTTTATTTTTTAAAAAATAAAAAGCCCTGAAAATTGGGATGTTACACTACTACAAAAAGGCTAATATCGATTTCATCACGCATCGCTGACTAAAAGCTGCTCAGATATATGCAATCACACACGGTTTTGATTTTGAGACGAAATGCGTGTTATTGGCCGAGTTAAAACCATGCGTGAAGATATAATATCACGGACGGTTCATGTTGAAAACCGTCAGGAAGTATCACGAGCGGTTCTTGTTAATAACCGTCGTGATAATTCTACATATCACAGACGCATTTATTTTCAACAAAGAACCGTCTGTGAAACATCACACACGGTTCTTAACAATAACCGTATGTGATATTACCACATATCACACACAATTTTTTGTTATAACCATTTGTGATAATATCGCTATAGCCCAATGCGTTTTCTTCTTCGTCGCCATTCGCTTCGGCTCCCCGATGCGTCTCTTCGTCG
Organism: Phyllostachys edulis; assembly: GCA_036346405.1. Classification (NCBI taxonomy): domain Eukaryota; kingdom Viridiplantae; phylum Streptophyta; class Magnoliopsida; order Poales; family Poaceae; genus Phyllostachys; species Phyllostachys edulis. The sequence continues at coordinate 90,939,156 of CM070562.1, read as the reverse complement.
CATCGATCCGCTTCGGCTCCCCGATGCATCTCTTCGTCTCACGCTCCGAATTTATACCTTGTTTTATAAAAAAGGATCATCTACCATCAAAGATGATCATCCCCACATACTTATAAAAAACGAAATTGTTTGATCTACCTTGTCGCCAGATTGATGGCGTCGCCGCACTGTGACGAGCACCTCTCTCACAGACATTGAACCGCGGTCGCGGAAGAACACTGTTTCAACGGTGTCTTCACTCCTACGCCGGCCGAGAATTTGCCGGAGCAGGTGACGGCCACCTTCCGTCGTCTTGACATCCTCCTCTGTCGCGTCTTCCGGGTGATCTCCCACTTTCGGCGAGTTTACCGCGTCATCAACGTGGTCCTCCAAAACGATGTTGCACGTCTCTAGGAGGCTTGCCGTCACTTGGGCAGAATCGTGTCGGCAAGAAGCGCATCGAAGTCGACGTGCCGAGACCCTCAAGCAAGGGAAGAGAGCCTATGGGCTCAATTCTTCTTGGTTCAACAGTCTGAGGGTCTTCGGAAGACATTCGAACGAGCGTCCAGTGGACGATTTCAAGCTTCGTCACGATGATCGTGAACCGTCCGATGTCGGCAAATGCCGCCTATGAAGTATTGAAGACGGAGATAGCAGCCTACCTCCGCCACTAGAAAATCTTTGTTTAATTATAGGCTTCTACTTTTTAAAACATTTTTGTAAGCGACTGGCCACGCTGTTTGGCCATATGAAAATTCCAAAATGAAAAAAAAAGTTTGGAGGTGAAGTTAATTACTATATTAATAATATGTTGAATTATTACTATATATATATACTTCTTTATCATTTTCATACTCTTGGGAGTATGTACTCCCACTTCTAATATACCACTTAAATGCATATATTATACTTCTTTATCATTTTCAAGATACTTAAATACTAATTATAAGATATTCCAATGCGATTTGATTGAAAAAATTTCATTGGAGCCCTTTGTTTTTTGGCTATATACCCTTTTTCATATATAAAAGAAGTATATACACAATTTTTGATATAAAAAGTGGAATTTAATGAATTTTTTATGGAACTCACTTTGGGGTATCTTATAATCATTATTGGAGTATGCACAGATAGATAAAGAGGTATCAAGATACGATTTAAGTGGTATATGAGAGGGGAGTACGTACTCTAGGAGTACCATACCATTTTCCTATATATATATATATATATATATAATTTGTTCAACTAAACCGCTCTCGATATAATTAATATTAATTGTAACTTCACCTCCAAACTAGATTTTTTTTCCACAAAATCGTCTCGATATATATATATATCTCGATATATATATATATATATATATATATATATATAGGAAAATGGTATGGTACTCACAGAATGCGTACTCATTTTCATATACCACTTAAATCGTATGATGATACCTCTTTATCAATCTATGCATACTCCAATAATGATTATAAGATACCCCAAAGTAAGTTCTATTAAAAAAATTCATTAAAGTCCACCTTTTATAGCTAAATTTGTGTATATACTACTTTTATATATGAAAAAGGGTATATTATGAAAATAAAAGGCTCCAATAAAAAATTCAATCAAGTCGCATTGGAGTATCTTATAATTGGTATTTAAGTATACCTGAAAATGATAAAGAAGTATAATATATTTATTTAAGTGGTATATTCAAGGGAGTATGTACTCCTGAGTATGAAGCAAGGCCTATATATATATATATATATATATGTATGTATGTATGTATGTATGTATGTATGTATGTATGTATGTATGTATATATAGTTAAAACAAATTTTCAGAAGATTTAAATGACAAAATTGACATATAAACATGTAATTTCTTCATGTCATGTAAGTGTATATACAAGATAAATATACTTGAGAAAAAACCATTTCACGAGCGGTTCCATTATGGAACCGTGCGTGATATGGGACATATCACTAACGGTTTGGAACCGCTCGTGATATGTCCCATATCACCAGACAGTTCCATTATGAAACCGTCAGGATATTATCACCGACGGTTCCATAATAGAACCGTCTGTGATAAGTCTCTTTATTAGTAGGAGCCCGGCCGCTAGGGTTTGCGCTCGCCCTAACTCGTCACTCCCCAGCGCCGCTAGGGTTTGCGCTCGCCCTAACTCGTCACTCCCCAGCGCATTTACTCTCGTTCGTTCCCCTCCCCACCTTGACGCCGCCGCCCGACCCCATCGCCATCGCCGTAGGTTGTGACACCACTCTGCACTGCACAAGATCGTACGATAGTTGTAGTGTCTTGTGCAGTGTCAGGGTCGTGCCACAACTACGGTGACGCCGCCACCCCGCGTGTCGCCTGTGCCGCCATGGCTTGGTTCTCCTGCTTGGCCTCCTGTGCTCGGGCCTTGGCAGGGCTTTGCTTTCCCCATCCTCCCTCTATTGTCCTCTAGATTTGTTAGCTTAATGTCTTTTGTTGAGTTTGATTTTTATGTTTGAGCCTTAAGTTGTGTCCTGATGTTTGTGTGATTTATGCAAGGTGAAAGAGATGGATGAGGGTTGTGCTGGTGGTGGGGTCGCCGCCGTGGTTGCATTTGCATCGAGGTATCACCCTACCTTACTCCTCTCTGTCTCTACCCCCTTGCTCTGTGATCAAAATGGCTAGTGCTCTGCGATGGATGCCGAGGGCTACATTGGTGTGGTGGGTTTGGACACCCTTGGTCTTGTTGTCTTGCCGATGAACCGCTCAATGATGTCAATAGTCTTATGTCAAATTGAATTGATAATTAGTTCATATTAATAGTCCCTTGCTCGTGATGTAATGATGTCAATAGTCTTATGCTGAAATTGAATTGATAATTAGTTCATATTAATAGTCCCCTTGCTCGTGATGTAATGATGTTAATAGTCTTATGTGAAATTGAATTGATAATTAGTTCATATTAATAGTCCCTTGCTCTGTGATGTAATGATGTTAATAGTCTTATGTCGTCTCTCGCCATTCATTTCACCTTTGTCTATGTAGCGTCAGACATCCAATTACCGGATATTGTCGATAGGTAATTGGGCGTCGCTATGTTCGAAAGTGGCGTTGATCTTGGAGTACTCCGTAGGAAGTGGCATCATCTATCGACAACCAACAATTCTTGAGCATGTAATTGTCTTTAAACCCAACAAGAACACCAGCAACAAGTTGAGAATTCTTTTGAAATGTGAGAATGGTTGCTTGGTGTTCTTGTTGGGTTTAAAGACGATTACATGCTCAAGAATGGTTAGCTGCTGATACATGATGCCACTTCCCAGTCGGAATACCTGCGCGTCCATGCCACTTTCTGAACCTAGGTCCAATTACCTATCGACAACATCTAGGTAATTGGATGTCCTGACGCTCTCTTGGCATCCATATTTTTTAAACTTGCAGGGGCTTAATGAGATTGCCTGTGGCTACTGTCTCATCCTTCTCATGCTGCGTGGATGATCCCCCCAAAGTGGCTGAGAGACTACGAACAATATATGATGCCGGATTTAATGGCACAAGCAGGGCTGCATATCAGGTGCACAAAGCTCATTTGGTGCACATATGGAAACACTTTTTGTTTGGGTATCAAATTAGCATAAAAAATTCTGAAAAAAATTCTAGATGTAATTTATGGTGTTTTGTTCCACCCTTTAAAATTTGAAGTTCAAAATCAAAGTATGTTAGAAGATACAAAAAGAGAAATTTCGACATATGATAGATCAAATGGTGCCGAAAAAAACAGCAAATGTTACTATTCACGATAAACTTCTCTTTTTGTATCTTCTAACATACTTTGAGTTTGAACTTCAAATTTTAAAGGGTGGAACAAAACACCATAAATTACATCTAGAATTTTTTTTCAGAATTTTTTATGCTAATTTGATACCCAAACAAAAGTTTTTCCATATGTGCACCAAATGGTGCTTGTGCACCTGATATGCTCCCCACAAGCAGCCACTAATTGGGGCTTTATAGAGAAAAGTCATCACAGATGGTTTCAGCCACAAACCATATGTGATAAGTACTTATCACAGACGGTTCTCAGTTAATAACCGTATGTGAAAGTATGCATCACAGACGGTTGAAAACCATCTGTGATGATCTCATGTCATCACTGACCCATAAACTCAGACGGCTCACGAAACCGTCTGTGATAACATTTTTGAACTATCTATGAATACCTTTGCTGTAGTAGTGTTACGGTAGTCCTGCCCCGCGTACAGGTGGAGCTCAGGACCTGCAAGAGAAGATTGCCGTTAGTAACTAGTGGGGTTCGAAATAAAAAAGCATTACGTTACGCACGTAATCATGGCAAAAACCACGAAAAAGGACGTTATGTAAGCAAGCAGGGTGGTCATACCTGGTGGCACGAAGCCGTGCCCCGATGACTCCGCGTACTCCTGCCCCATGTGCTGGTGGAGCATAGGACCTGCAAGAGATGATTGCTGTTAGTAACTTGTGCGGTTCGAAATAAAGAAGCAAAAGTGAATATCTCATGCTCACCTCCAAAATGTCCCACGGTGCTCCCACCACGGTGCCACGACGACACGCCAGCCACGTCCGGGGCAGGAGCTTGTGCCCATGAACAACCTAGGCTAACCCCTCATCCTCGCACCGGTCGGTCCACCGAGTCCTTTGGCGTGCGACAAGTCATGATCTGGATGCCTCGTCTCGTAGCCTCCATGATCCGCTGCAGGACCCCTCTCGTGTCCCCCAGTGTCATGTGCTGCGCGGAGGCTACCAACTTGAGAACCTTCCAGTGTAGATCCTTCTGCACAAGTAATGAATAAGTTGGAAACCTAAATATGCCAGATTAAATATGAATTAAGGATCGTTCAATCCGTACAGAGTGGTGGAAAGCGGAGTCCGGCTGGGTGGGTTACGTGTCGGACATCGCAGCCTAGTGTCGTGGTGGGTCGACCATGACCCGAACGCAGCGAAGCCTTGTCCGACTAGCGTACCACTCCATGTGCTCCTCGTACGTCTCGGGGTCGTAGGGAGCATCCGTACACTGGATGAGGTCGTTGTACGCGCCGCTCCAAGCCTCAACCCAAGAGGACATCTTGTCCAACCAGGACATCGTGCCACGTACTCCCTTCCTAGTGTACCTGTGGACGGCAAGACAATTATTTGGTCGACACGTAATGCACATTGTATGAAAGAACTAAAGCGTGAACTTACGCATAGATGTGCACCAGCACCTGCGTCCCCCTAAGGGGCTGAGACCTCTTGTCGCAGACTGAACTGGCACATGACCCGCTGCACCTGGTACTCCTCCACAAAGACATCATGCTCCAAGGCCGTCCACGTGTACCAGTACACGTAGTCTCGCATGCATAGGCTCGACAGTCCTTTGGGTGCGCGCGCGTTCACCCTCTCCTGAGTGTACGGTGTCTAAATGACGCGGTCATCCATCAACTAATCGAACATCACAACGTACTCCAAGTATGACCCCTACGAAGTGATCGGCATGTAGGTGACCTGTGGAATAGAACACCGCAAACTTAGCATACGAAATTATGATTACAATACGAAAAATAATAAATGACCATGAAACTAACCCGTCAGCGGCACCACATCGTGTCCATGGTCGACCGGTCCACGTCATCGTCCTAGGCGTACAAGCTGACCACGTGCGCTCCCAAGTCTAGCTGTGGTCATCCGATCTGGAAGCGCTCGAAGGACCACAGCTGTAGAAGTAGCGGGCATCTGGAGAGGATGGAGTTGTCCTGGGCACGGTGGCACGCGTCGCACAGTGCGTGGTACGTCACACACAGTACGGCCGGACCCTAGGCGTAGGGCTGGATATCAGCCACCAGCAAGTCCGCCAGCTCATGTGTGTACCGAACGTAGTGTTTGTCGACGTTATCGCTGTGGGACCCCAGGAACATGACCCACCCAAGCAGCCATAGAAGGTAGGCCTCGAAGTGCCTCCTAACAATGATGACCCCTGCGTTCTTCGCCATACGCTTGGGCTGCAAGAAGACAAATACACGTTAGCAAGGTTCACATATGAATTGATGCGAGAGGACAATAGTTACGAAGACTTACGTAGAACTGATAGATCCACCTCAACGCCGGCCGTGTGAAATTTCTTGAACTCCATGTACTGCCGCCCGGTGGCAAAGACATCGTGGAACCTCGCTAGGACGTTCAGGCGTGGTACGGGATGTCGTACGCCGCCATGGGGGAACCTATGCAGGGCAACCTGGTCAGGAAGCTCACGTCCTGCAGCGTCGACGCCATCTCCCCGCACGGAAGGTGGAACATATGCGTCTCTGGCCTCCAGCGGTCAACCAGCGTCCAAGAGGGCTTGGTTGTATGAAAACGCCAGACGCACGCGACCAGACCGGGTCTGGCCGCCTCCCACGTCGCCTCCACCATCCTCGCTAGTGGAAGGAGGCCTGTCACTCTCAATCTGCGTCGAAACGATTAAGAACAAACGTGATTGTATGCAAAGTAGTCAGACCACGATTGAGTGCATGAAGGTCAGAACTACACATACCTCAGAACCCAGTCTGGGTGCAGCCTTCATGCCCTGATGGGTGTGCGCAGCCGCAACACGCCAAGCTCAATCGGCGCCTCGGCCTTCGAGGGTAGCATGGTATTGAGGCGGCTACAGTGATGCGCGTCAATCATCGGGTCAAGCAACTCGTAGTGACCTGCGTACGCCATACCTACAACTTAAGTACATGCATTGTAAAGACTACGAAACATGTACAAAAACTAAAATTCCTACTTTAAAAATAATTTTCGCCTTTAACAGAATAATTACCACACACAATTGTAAACCAAATTTAGGCTACTCAGCAATTTAAACAGATTTGTAATAGGGTCTTTCAATTTAGATGATATTTTTAAATATTTTCCAAGTGCAAATATAAACAATAAATAAAGTTCTTCCTATTTTCCTAGTTTCGTAGTTTAAAAATTAATTTTTGACATTAACAATATAATTACCATGCACAAATAGGAAGCTAAATAAAGCTGGGATTATTTTTTTACATATTTCTAATAGGTATCTTCCTATTTCTGCTGATTTATCCTAAATCGTTCGACTGCTGTAACATTCATAACATGTGTACGACGAACTACACTATACATAGCTCAAATAATGCAGTACATAATTTGACTATAATTATCTAATCTACTAAATTCTACTGAATTCTATGTCGCTATTCTACTGAATTCTATGTACTTAATTCTACTTGCTATTCTATTCGCTATAGCTCAAATGATGTACTTAATTCTACATAATGTACAAAGTGACAAAAAAATGTACCTACAAGATGGCCGACCGACCGGATCTGATGCTCTGTCGATCTCTCTCTTCCGCGATGAACTAGCAGAGTTTCGCTACCTTTCTTCTCTCCTTGTCCTCCTCTCTCTTTTGTTTTTTCTGGAATTAAAATGAGTTTTGGAGAAATTTTTTGGGGATTTTATATATGGCAACCTGTCATCAGTTGAACTTCTGACAGAAGTCGCCGCCAGATTCAAATGGCGATAGGAAGACTGTTCACTTCTTGTCGCCAGTCGACAGGTAGCTGGATCGGCGATAGGGGGTCAACACGGTCCCTGTCATCGGTTTAACTGGTGACAGGCTACTTATTGTCAGTTGAACAGGTGACAGGAGGTCATTTTTGTATTTGTTTTTTGGACGGCTATTTATTTTTGTAAATATCTTTTAAAATAATATTATTTTAAAAATTCCTGCCTTACAAGATTCAGGAGTAGATAGGTCGAAACATGCTGCTTTGATTGGTGAAGCGAAGGATCTGATGGCGCGCCTAGGAGAAATCCGGTTGACGAAGGCAAGGATAGACCAGAATAGGGTAGCTCCTGAGCTAGCTCAACATGGCTGACGTTCTGTTAGTTCAGCGGTTTGGTTAGCAGATGTTCTTAGTTGTATTGAGCGGTTAGTGCTCGAAGATTGTAACGCTACCCTGTTTAATTAATAAAATCCCTCTTTCCCTCCCAAAAAAAAAATCACGCTGTTGATATTGACAATCTCAATGTACTGCGACAATATTTCGACGTCTGTTTGAAACAGAATACGAAGTTCTAATACCAGCATTGACACTTGCACCGTCGCAAAAGGATTGTAAACCTGAATTGCGGAATGCTATTTTCGGTTTGAATTGAGATTTGCAATACTAAATTCATGGATGTGTTTAATTCGGGGCCCAATATTTGCCTATTAGCCCAAGTAAAGTTCATGTGATCAAGCCAGATTGAAATATTTTATAGTAGTTCCCAAGATCTGTAGGACGCAACATGCATTCTGTTCTGTACATAAAAACTTCAGAATAGGCAACGCAATCACTAGACAAAATATGTTACTCATCAGTCTGACATAACTTATCTTCCTCATTTATTTGAGCTCACAAAAGAAAACAAATAAAGCTCTTGAATACACAAACGATTTAACAAGACAAAATTAGTCGAGTCATAGGGACAAGCAAAGAGATACAGCTCGCAAACATCCTTATACTGATGAATATTACAGACGAAGATGGCACCTACCGCTTCTTTTAGACGACTAATACTGTGCACTCCACCTTTATTTTATCAATTTTATCTGCTTCTAAAACTCCCCACTTCCCTACCCGTTTAACTAACACTACAAAGAATACAGAAAAGACCTTACATTCATAAAAAGCTCTCAGAAAGAAAGAAAAAAAGAATATACATGGACTTCCAGATAAGAATGGATAGGAAAAAGACTAGCCATCCCCCTGAATTGCCTCATGTTGGTGGAGCATTGCAATGGTTCTGCAGAGTCACATGAAGACTACGTTCGCCTTCTCATGCCGATACCCTTTGGGACATATCAAAACCGAATCAACACACAAGCCACCTTTTGTATGGGTGCAATCAATCTGCATCATCGAGAACTTGAGTTTGATCAGCTCATCGGAGTTTGATACGACAAAATCACCGACATGGTAAAGGATCCAGCTTCCTGGTCCATCCAGGTAATATTCCGATGTAGCCTGCTGTTCATCAGAGGTTGAGAGTTGGAACCGTGTGGGTTTCACGTCCCACCCATGGATGAGCTCGGTTCCACAAACCCGACGACCCATGCGCCTGTGCGGACGGCCCAGGTGAAGACGGTAAAAAAGACTGTATGAGCCAGCAGGGAAGCAGAAATCGAGCTCCCCGTCCACCTCAAGCCACCAAATTTGCTGAAGATAGGCGATACTATTGAATCTGCAGTAGTACAAAGAGCCCATTTACCACAAATTTGCATAGGAGAGGTAAATTTATACTAAAAGTGAACAGATAATGAAAGGATCGAAGTAGGTATGTAATACTCAGTATGCAAAGTGCATATCGCTTTTTTTATAGATATTCTGCGGAACAAACTTGCTAGGAAATGCAGGAAAGATCACAAAAACTAACCACCTTACGGAAAATCAGTCAAATCTTTAATAAAGCACTCCATAAGTTAGCAATCTCAGATTGCTACAGCCATGTGAGTGACAACGTGCAAGAAAACAATAGATTATCTTCTAGTGGAAATACTTGGTAGTCCTCTACAACACGGGTATGGTTAACAAAAAAATGTACTCAACAGATAGGTCATGTAGAAAAATGTAACTAGAGTGCAAAGCAATGCAAAGTTAGCCTACAATTAGAGTTGCCAGATTGACAAAGCGAAAGCATAAATGGTCTTTTTATGGCACTGAAATTATTTTCTTTTGGCATATACTAAACTAAAGGGGCATAACAAATGGTTTCGATGTTTTATCTCAATTCCCAAATGACCTAAGGATACAACAAGTAGTTCTTCTATGCTCTACATAATGGAAAATGCACAAGTCAAAAGGTACGCTCACAAATGGGTAGGTGCAAACCAACCCTTCAACTCCATGTTTTCAAAATCTTTTAACTTTTTTTCAAAATCTTTTTAACATTTCCCTTTTTGTTGAGCATAGAGTAATTACCTGACAATACAATACAATGAAATGCTCAAATAAAAGTTCCATGTGCATGGACATTTAGTGTTGTGGTCGTTGGTTGGATACGGGTCCGAGGACCGAGGGTGGAGCACTCGCCCTCATCTAACCGCTAGCAGGGCCCTTCCCTATTGAAGTAACGAGGCTCTGAGGCCTGATTTAGCCAGAGAGGTTAGAGATCGCCATCCAAGCTCGGCTGAGACTCTTCCCGACAAACAAGGAGACTCTAATCTTTAGCCAACCGGTTAGGGACTAACTTTATTTTTTTCTTTGCTTCCTTGATAATGGATACATGTTATACCTTTTATAGAAACGACTTAACTTGACTCCTAAGAAATAATCTATAAGAAAACTTATCTCTAACAATCCAATCTAAAAATAACTTGCCTAACTAATAGATAGATTCCTAAACAACAAACCCTGCCAAATATTTGTGCTACTACAAGAATACGGTGCTTTCATAAAGGCGTCTTTGCAAAGGTTTCGCTCGATATTTGACCATAGCGTTACCCCCTTCACGACGAGGCAGCTCGTCCTCGAGCTACGGTGGTGGCCACGATTGAAGTCCTTAGTGGCCCATGTTGATGAGAAGGTACGATGACAATGTCGCGTCACGTGGATGAGGATCAACAAAGCTCCAATGAACAACAGTCATGTTATCGAGTAAGACCTTCTGCTCTTCGCTATTAGCCTTCAACTTCTCCAAGAGAGATAGTGCGGCACCGAAAGCTATGGTGAGTGGCTCTGATACCACATGTTGTGGTCGTTGGTTGGATACGGATCCGAGAACCGAGGGTAGAGCACTCGCCCTCATCTAACCGCCAGCAGGGCTCTTCCCTGTCGAGGTAGCGAGGCTCTGAGGCCTGATTTAGCCAGGGAGGCGAGGGATCGTCCTCCAAGCTCGGCCAAGACTCTTTCTGACGAACAAGAAGACTCTGATCTTTTGCCAACCGGTTAGGGATTTTGTTTTTTTCTTTGCTTTCTTGATAATGGATACATGTTATCATTTTTATAAGGACGACCCGACTTGACCCCTAAAAAATAATTTATAAGGAAACTTATCTCTAACAATAACTTGCCTAACTAATAGATAATATCAAACACCTAATAGATAGATTCATAAACAACGAACCCTACCTAATATTTGTGCTGCTACACCGACTTGGCCCCTAAGAAATAATTTATAAGGAAACTTATCTCTAACAATCTAATCTAACAATAACTTGCCTAACTAATAGATAATACCAAACACCTAACAGATAGATTCCTAACAATGAACCCTACCTAATATTTGTGCTGCTACATCAACACGTCGCTACAGTAAAACGCGATGCTACAACACTCGCCTAGATATTTGGCCATACCATTTAGAGAACCCTAAGATTTCTTAGAATTCTAGTCAAAGAAAGTGATTTATTTTCAACAATCACCACATCAAGAATTAATCACTCATGTATATATCACTTTGACCAACAACTAGTTTATGCTAATAAGTAATGACAAGCCAAGGGCGACTAGTGGGATAGACTAGCTTACAAAATTTGCAACATTGGTTCAGTATAAAGTTAATTCTTCACTTTCTTCGCCTGATGAACTTGTAAGAATAAAATGCACCACCCAAATTGGGAACAAAGGTCTTTCTTGTCAACCAAGTATGCACAGAGAACGATGCCATAACAAGTAATCAATTTTATTCTATAATCATATCAGAGAGTAAAGAACAGTCAAACCACTTATCAGTTTAAAAAATGAAGTCTGTGAGCGTGAACATTTGTAATGTGACAGTCCCAATCTGTGCACAGTGGGACGTTAAAAAAATCAATGGCATAAGAAGAGTATGCAAGATTTTTAATTTATTTTTTGGGGCCAAGAAAGAAACATGTCATGCAATAACTCTAATTCATAAGGCTCTAAACCCAAAACTAAAATCCAGACGCTGAAATAGTTTCTACCATGACAATCATTGGAATTCATATCTCAACGAGAAAATATATACAAACAGAAGTCATCAAGAGGCAAGTACCTTGATTCCTCTGTGACAAGGTGGCTCCAATATCTCCGATCATCAATACCTGTGATCACCATCGCCTTTGACGAGATACACATGCAAAGACCTCCCTTGTTCTTCTCAATCCAGAATGCCTACAACCAGAAAATGAATGCCTTTAAATTAGAACAAATCATTTCAAGCAAAACGAAGGCCAAAGAACAGAACTATATCCAACCCACCAAACCTAATCAAACAACAGTCAAATTATCTCCTCTACTTCCCAAATCCCAGCAACTGCGACACCCATTTAACAAATTAATCATCATATATATGACACGATAGCAAATCAGCTCTAATAAACAAGTAGATTTAACGAGTAAATATTAATGAGCTACCTTTGTGCCGGCATCAAAGGGGGTCGGTCTGCAAAGGCGCGCGTAAATCCCCTTCTTGGTCGACACAGGGGAGCAGCGCTTGCCATCGCCCTCTCCGTCGCCACCACCCTCATCATCGGCGGCAGCGGCGAGGGCCGCGAGGTAGCGGTAGTTGGTGGGGAGCTTGCCGGCCCATACGCAGTCTGCGGAGGCGGCGCCGCGGAAGACGCGGTTGAGGCCCGCGACTTGGCAGATCTCCGGCGGATCGAGGTGGAGCAGCACCGTCGCCGCGCAGCTCTCCGGCATGTCGCCAAGGGACGTCTCCCCCCACTCCCCGTCCGCTCCAATGATGCTCGACCCCGCCCCCATCTACGACCCAATCGACGTCTTGGAAATGGGACGAATTAGGGATGCGGAGGCCGAATCCCTGATGCAATTGGGTCAGCTCTTTTTGAGGCAAAGATCGAAGCTTTCAGCAGATTTCTGATCAATTCGGCACCGGTCCGTCACCAATCTGTGGGGAGGGAGCCTCTTCTCGCGCGGATTATTGCAGCCATCCTTGCGGATTTTGCTGCCCAAACCTTTCCGATTCGAGAGGGAACCTCAGATTTGCCGAGCCAAGAGTCGAAGAACTGGAGCCAAGAAACCACCAATTGGCCTTCTATTCAGGCGAGCACAAGGCAAGAATCTCTCGTGCGGAGCCAAATGATCCTTGAATAGAGGCCAAAGCACGGCAGATTCGATCAAAAGATCGCACCTTCTGCCCCCTGTTCGCCTCAAAGCGAGCAAAAACGAACACGAAATGCTCCAAATTCCCACCAGCTTGGGCTCAATTCGTGCTAAAAACCGGGCCTTTCTTGAGAAACGACCCCAAAATGATGAAAAAGCTCGGCCTCAAGTCGAGAAGCGTATCGAATTCGAATCCTGCGACAAATTTTGCCTCGAATGAGAGGGGAGAAGCGCTGGGAAACGGGGAGATTTTTCGGAGGCCTTTTATAAAGGAGGAGACGACTCGGTCCTCCGTCCTCCCGGTCCCGGTATAGATACGGCCAGACGGTAGGTCGCTGACCTACTAACCGTAACATTACCATTTGGACCTGATTGTCTAGTTATCTTTGGCAAATAAAAACGCATAAAACATTAGTTGAAACGTAGGATAGTAGTACATTCATGTGCCTTGCTATGTTTGAGGAGGATCTGTCTGGAATCTGGATTAGATTTGGATACATTCCGATTCAATATTTGCGATTGTTTTAAAAAAATATTATCTTAAAAGATAATTACAAAAATATATTTCCACTCCAAAAAATTACAAAAATAGCTCTCTGTCGCTAGTTTCAACTGGCGACAGGGACTTTGTTGACCCCCTGTCGCCAGTTAAACTGGCGACAACTACCTGTCGCCATTTAAACTGGCGACAGATAGTTATCGCCAGTTCAACTGACGATAGGGAGCTGAAACCATAAATTGGTTGGTCTGTTTGTGATTTTTATAGATTTTTAACGGTATGAAATTTGTTAGACTCGTAATAACATTTTGTAATCGTCATATGTTGTTCTAGTGCGGTGAATTTCTGAAAAATTTTGCGAGGACGATTGAGGTATCAATAATCCGTAAGTAGGAATGTAAGTGATATTGCGATGCGCCCTAGAATTCATACACGGTGGAGAGATTTGGAGAAATGACCTCTTGCATAACATTGCTTATATACATGCACTGCATATTATGTAAAGAAACAAGTGTGAATTTGTCATTACTATCAAAACTACGACAAATTACACTGATATTACATAACATTCAACAAAACGTCATAACACTTAGTTTATATCAAAATTACGACAAATCACACTAATATTACATAACATTCAACAAAACGTCATAACACTTTAAAAAATTTCACTTAATTTTTTTTCAAATCAAAATGATAATTCAGAACATTGGCAATAACATATTACAACTGTCCGTGCTTTCCCGTGGCCGCGACCTCAACGTCCCCCATGTGGACTGCCTCGAGTTAGGTGACCGGATGAGGTCCCCGTGGTGACATCTGGAGTGCCGATGTCTCATTCGTCCTAAGGATTTCTCGTAGGGCATTTCTTGCAGGTGTCTCAGACTCCTTGTAAATAAAGCACTTCTTCGTACGACGTCCGGCTTCTGCTTCGTCCATATCATTCCTGATGCACTGTACTTGTCGCCAGCCAACCTTTCCCTTGAGCCTATCAATATCCGCCACCCAGATTAGTTGCTCCCAAGTCGGATGGCCAGTGAAATGGCCAACCACGGTGTAACCATATATCTCTCCACTCTAGATTTGCATCATCACCTCCTTGGTGAAATAGTTAGAGAGGTACTGGCCAGGATGCTGCGCCACCGTTGAGCATGCGACTATGACATGGGAGCAGGGCCTATGCAGAAGAAGGGGCTTGTTGCAAGTGCATATGCACCTACCGCGGTGTAGTGTGCACTCATTGGTGACCCTCTCGCGGTTTGTGCCGCGGCATCCTTTATCCCTACACATTATCTCGAAGCGAAGTTTCCTTGTGCCCATCTGGAATGCCCGGTGCATCTCACCCTTCTTGCTCTTCTCCTCCATGTACTTGGTAACCATGACAGAGTAGAGTACTTTGTTATTTGCCATGGCAAGCGACCAATTGTTGCTTCTGTCAACAAAGTAGTTCATCGTACCGCGGAGAATTGCATCCACAATACCAACCAAAGGGAGGCACATTGCACCACGTATGACCCAGTTGTACACCTCGGCTAGATTGGTTGTCATGACACCATATCGAGCACACCCCTGTTATGTAGCAGCGACCACTTCTCCTTAGGCTCATGCTCAATTCAGTCCGAGAAGCATTACACCTGCGCCCCCGTCCTCCTCGTCAATCTGGGAGCATCTGTGGGTAGCTATGGCAATACTTCAAGGGCCTGGTCAGCGCTTAGGACAGCCCTTTTCGCTGCATCCCTTCTGGACGTTTTGGTCTGCTCATCCAGAATCTTCCAAAGTGCTTTGAACTTCCACTGCTGGTTCTAGTTGCACTGTACCGCGAAACGGAGTTCATCGAGTCCTTGTTATGGGCGCTTGTAGAAGTTTGCACCCAAGTGCCTCATGCACCACCGCCGGTAACCGCCACGAAATGGTCCATTCTCTCCTTGTTGGAGCTGGGTTATTGCACTTAGCAGGCCCGCATGCCGATCATGTATGAGGCATACGTTTGGACGGCCCTGTACAATAGAAATCCTCAAATTCTTCAGGAACCACAACCAGCTGTCTGTGTTCTCGCTTTCAACGAAAACAAATACCATGGGAAGAACTTGATTGTTCCCGTCCGTCGCTATTGCAGTCAGTATCTGGCACTTATACCTTCCAGTCAGTAATGTGACATCGACGCACAAGATTGGATGGCAGTACTGGAATGCATTGATGCATGAACCAAAGGCGAAAAATGCTCGTTGCGGTGCCTTTTTATTGGTCCACTTCCAATGTGCGGAATCCTGAATATCGACACGAGTATCGGGATTCCTGTCTTGTATAACTCGGAGTAGCCCTGGGAGGTTGTGGTAGGAGTCCTCGAACATACCGAACCTTGATTCCAATGCCTTCTGTTTTGCCCTCCACACCTTAGCATAGTTGATTGTGTACTGTAACCTTGCCTTAATAGCCCGAATGATGGACTGTGGCTCAAAATCTAGATTATCCACGATCTCACCGTACATGAGGTTGGCGATGTAGCGATGTGAGTTCTGTGGGACTACTTCGACTCGGTGACGACACATGTGTGAGCGACGACTATAGAGCACTTCCAGTAGGTGTCCCACTTAGGTGAAATGTGTGCACTCGCCATGGGCATCTCTCTATGTCACACTTCACGTCATAGGATCTTGGGTTAGACTTGACGACTCGGAATGTGCGCCGCACCGATAAGGCCTAGAATTTGACAGCGTCTTGCATGGCCTCCTTGCATTTGAACATAGCTCCTTGCCTAACCTCGCTCTGGTCGCACTCCCACGACACACGGGAGCCTTTGTTGATGACGAGGTTATCGAACTAGTATGTGTTACACTCAGATGGAACCGCCTGCTGGTCCACATCATCCTCGTCGTCGGAACCTTCATTTTCTGACAATGCCATGTAGTCTTGGTCTTCGAGATCCATCCTTTGCACTACGGCTTCCACCTCCTCACCCTCGTTAGCAAGACCACTAGCTTACCTGACCGAAGGAGCTACTTCCGCAGGGTCTTCATTGACAGCATCAGCGACTCCGAGAGCTTAAACCATTGTGTGCACCACGCTGTGGTTGGAGTCCCCGACTTCTTCTTCAGCGTCAACACCCCCTTCTTGTTCAGCTGCGGATGAAGGAGTGGGCTTGGCATATGCCTGGCCAGAAGGACCAAATTCCACCCTCCCTTCCTCGCCATGAATTTGTTCCCTTCAGCTGCACTAACTCCTAATATGTGGGTTGTGCTGCCCGGAGGGCAAGGCAACTCAATGTCAGATCATACACATCACGATCCACTTGGAATGTGTTGAACAACCACCGCATCACAGTGCTCCATGTACGTTGCTCTGGTCTTGCTAGGGGCATGGTCGCCGATTGAAAATAACGCAAATCAATCCCCTCGAGACCCTCCATAATAATCCACTGACCATAGTAAAGTTTGAAATTGGTGACGTCGACATATTTGACACACTGCACCATAAAGAACATTTTCATGATTAACCACATATCTAAAACTAAACTACCCACCGAAAAGTATTATGTAAAACATACTGCACTACGTAACCGTACATCTAAAACTATGTAATCCATTCGGCTAAAAAAAATTACCCAACAGGTGGGCAACCGGACGGGTAGCACTTCGCCCCTCTACTCTTCTCTCTTCCCTCCTTCTCTTTTTTTCTGAATAAAAGTGAGTCATATGCCGAATTTTAGGGTTTGAAGGGGTTTTCTAGGGTCACGCTTCCGTGTCGCCATTTGAACTGGTGACTACTACCTGTTGTCATTTGGACTAGCGATAGCTACCTGTCGCCATTTCAACTAGCGACAGGGAGATGTCGCTAGTTGAACTGGCGACAGGGCCCTAAACCGTAGACTAGTTGGTGTGTTTATGATTTTCATAGATTATGAACCATACAAATATGTTAGACTCGCAATAACATTTTGTGATCGTCGTATGTTGTTGTACTGCGGTGAATTTATGAAGAATTTTGTGAGGACGATTGAGGTATTAATGATTCGTAAGTAGAAGGTAAGTTATATTGTGATGCGCCAGAGAATTCACACACGGTGCACAATTTTGTACAAATGGCGCAACGATAACAACATGACAGTTGATCCGACAAGAGGGTTTACATGGCACACAGGCTAATGAACCAAGGACGGTACACACATGCCTTTAGGGAATTAGAAATACATGGCACATATGGACGAAGAGGGTCAGACTACTGTGCGGACCGGGGCCATTTGCCCTTCCTTGCGAGCTTGGCGTTGTACTCTTCAACGGTTGCCTTCGCCTCGGCCGTCATTTCCTTCTTTTTCTCGCGCTCCCTATGCCTGCACACCTCGAGATGGGCATATATCTCCCGTCGGATATGCTGGTTGTACTCTTCGGTGCGGCGCTCCTCTTCCCTCCTCTCGCGGTCCCTGTTGGTATCCCACTCCTCGCAGTCGAGAGTCCACTGGTCGTGTGGGTGGACCTCTAGGTCGATCCACTTGCGGTAGCCACATAGCGAATCCAGAAACTACGGGTAGATGGGAGAGGTTGTTAGTGCGGACTTTGAAAGAGAAATGGTAGGGTAACATACTGTTACCTGTCCTTACCGGCTGCTGATAGTGGCTCGTGTCCCAACGGAGGCCGGGATAGTCGCAGGAGTAGTTAGCGCAAGCCTAGTAACGCATGCCCAGGCTAAGCCGTTGCTTGTTCTTCAAGAACTTGCATATGTCCCTGCACCAACAGAGGGGCGGCGTCTCCCCCTCAGGCGGGTGTTGCGACGAATGCTCAGTTGGGATGTTCAGGTAGAGGTTGCTGCTCTAGGGGTGGCGTCATTGCGGGGAGGTGGCCTCCTAGCACGCTCCCTTTGTTCCTCCTAGGCCGCATACTCCCTTTACAGTTCGTGGATCTCCTCCAAGCGCTTCTCCATCTGAGTGAGATTGTGTTGAAGTCTAGATGTAGGAGAACCTGACGTGGAAGGGGTATTACTTATATCCGAAGCTAAGCTGTGTGTCTGTGGTGAATTATAATCGGTTGAAGGAAAATTGCGTCCATGGCGATAGCCACGACTTCGTTGGAGTCACGTCATTGCTATAAAGTGACTTCGTCCGGTCACGTCGCTCTGCAAAGCTGACTTGTCGGGTCACGTCGCTGCGCAAAGCTGACTCGTCGGGTCACGTCACTCTGCAAAGCTGACTTGTTGGGTCACATCGCTGTGTAAAGCTGACTCGTTAGGTCCGTCATTGCATAAAGTGACTCGTTAGGTCACGTCATTTGAGCAAAAGTGACTCGTTGGGTCATGTCATTTGAGCAAAGGCGCCCGATGTTGTTACTTTGAAAAGTAAGGGGGAGTGAAGGCGTAGAAAGAGGGTGGTGCGGGGTGTCTCGATGCAGAATTGCTCATGTGGTCACGGTTTGCACGCAAAAAAGAGTTATCGAAACACAAGACTAGTATAATAATAGTTGTATATAAATTAATATTTACATCGCATGACTGGTATTTGGAGGAACAAATATTTACTGGCGGCCCCTCTTAGGGCGCACCCCGCGCGTCGCCCTAGGCCTCGCCCGGTGATGATCCGAATACGTCAGAGGATCAGGCTGCCTCACTACCCGACCGACGCGAGTAGCCTAAGGTGTTGTCGGGGGTCCTCGCGGTTGGGTGGGTCGGGTTCACCGTCTTGGTGAAAGCCCTCACGGGCTGGGTGCCATCTTGGCCAAGAAGAAGTCCCCGAAGCCTGCCTCCTCGTGCGACAAGTAATCGTCCTTCCAAGGCAGTGGTTGATCTGTGGAGCATAACGTTACGCATATAATCGTGGCGAAAACCACAAAAAAGGACGTTACGCAAGCAAGCAAGGTAGTCATACGTGGTGGCATGAAAGCGTGCCCCGACGACTCCACGTACTCCTGCCCCACGTGCCGGTGGAGCTCAGGTTCTGCAAGAGAAGATTGTCGTTAGTAACTAGTGGGGTTCGAAATAAAGAAGCATTACGTTACGCATATAATCATGGTGAAAACCACAAAAAAGACGTTACGCAAGCAAGCAAGGTGGTCATACCTGGTGGCACGAAGGTGCCCAGACGACTCCACGTACTCCTGCCCCGCGTGCCAGTGGAGCACAGGACCTGTAAGAGAAGATTGCCGTTAGTAACTAGTGTGGTTCATAATAAAGAAGCGGAAGTGGATGTCTCATGCTCATCTCCAAAATGTCCCGCGGTGCTCCCACCACGGTGCCACGATGACATGCCCACCATGTCCGGGGTAGGAACTCATGGCCGTGAACCACCTTGGCTGACCCCTCGTCCTCGCACTTGTCGGTCCACCGGGTCCCTCATCATGCGACAAGTGGTAATCTGGATGCCTCGTATCACCTTCTCCACGATTCGCTATAGGACCCCTTTGGTGTCCCCCAGCGTCATCTGCTGCGCGGAGGCTGTCAACTTGAGAACCTCCCGGTGTAGATTCATTTGCACAAGTAATCAACAAGTTGGAAACCTAAATCTTGCAAATTAAATATGAATTAAGGATTGTTCAATACGTACGGAGCGGTGGAATGCGGAGTCCGGCTGGGTGGGGTACGTGTCGGACGTCCCAACCTCGTGTCGTGGTGGGTCGACCACGACCCGGATACAGCGAAGCCTCGTTCGACAGGCGTACCACTCCATGTACTCCTCGTACGTGTAGGGAGCATCCTCTTAGACGAGGTTGTCGTAGGCGCTGATCCAAGCCTCAACCCAAGAGGACATATTGTCCAACCAAGAGACCGTGCCACATACTCCCTTCCTAGTCTACCTGTGGACGACAAAACAACTATTTGGTCAGCACGTAACGCACATTGTACGAAAAAAGTAAAGCGTGAACTTACTCATAGACATGTGCCAGCACCTGCGTCCCCCCCCCAACGGGGCTGGGATCTCCTGTCGCAGACCAAATTGGCACATGACCTGCTGCACCTGGTACTCCTCCACGAAGACTTCGTGCACCAAGGCCATCCGCGTGTACCAGTACACGTAGTCTTGCGTGCACATGCTTGACAGTCCTTCGGGCGGGTGCGCGTGAACCCTTTCCTGAGTGTACGGTGTCCAGATGACGCGGTCATCCGTCAGCTGATCGTACATCGCAACGTACTCTGGATAGGACCCCTACGAAGTGATCGGCGTGTAGGTGACTTGTGGAATGTAACAATGGAACTTATCAGTCGAAATTGTGATTACATTACGAAAAATAATAAATGATCATGAAACTAACCCGTCGGTGGCACCACACCGTGCCCATAGTCGGCTGGTCCACGACGTCGTCCTCGGCGTACAAGCTGACCGCGTACGCTCCTAAGTCCACATGTGGGCGTCCGATCTAGAAGCGCTCGAAGGACCACAATTGCAGAAGTAGCAGGCATCCATAGATAATGGAGCTGTCCTGGGCCCGGTGGCACGCGTCGCACAGTGCGCGATACGTCACACACAGCATGGCCGGGCCCTAGGTGTAGGACTGGATCTCGTCCACCGGCCAGTTCGCCTGCTCACGTGCGTACCAGGCGTAGTGCTTGTCGACGCTATCGCCGTGGGACCCCAGGAACATGACCCACCCAAACAGCCACTGCAGGTAGGCCTCGAAATGCCTCCTAACAATGACGTTGCCTGTGTTCTTCGCCATACGCTCGGGCTGCAAGAAGACATGTACACGTCAGCAAGGTTCACATAAGAATTGATGCGAGAGGACAATAGTTACGAAGACTTACGTAGAACTGGCAGATCCACCTCAACATCGGCTCGTGTGAAATTTCTTGAACTCCGTGTACCCATTGCCGCGGCAAGAACGCGTCGTGGAACCTCGCTAGGGCGCTCATGCGCCACGTGGTCGAGGATGTAAATGCGCCGCCATAGGGAAGCCAGTGCATACCAACTCGGTCAGGAAGGTGACGTCCTGAAGGGTCGGCGCCATCTCCCCACACGAAAGATGGAACGTGTGCGTCGCTGGCCTCCAGCGGTCAACCAACGTCGTCAGTATAGCCCGGTCATATGGAAAATGCCTAGACGTACGACCAGGTCACCTCCACCATACTCGTTAGTGGAAGGATACCTGCCGCTCTCAACCTACGTTGAAACGATTAAGAACAAACGTGACTGCACACAAAGTAGTCAGACCGCGATTGAGTGCATGAAGGTCAGAAATACATGTACCTCGGAACCCAGTCTGGGTGCAGCCTCCATGCCCAGATGGGCGCGCGCAGCTGCAACGCACTAAGCTCAATCTGCGCCTCGCCTTCCGGGGGGAGCATGGTACTGATGCGGCTACGGTGATACGCGTCAATCACCGGGTCAAGCAACTTGTAGTGGCATGCGTCCGCCATACCTAAAAATTAAGTGCGTGCATTATAAAGAATACGAAACATGTACAAAAACCAAAATTCCTACTTTAAAAATAATTTTTGGCGTTAGCAAAATAATTACCACATAAAAATGTAAACCAAATTTAAGTTACTCAGCAATATAAACATATTTGTAATAGGGTCTTCCAATTTAGATGATATTTTTTAATATTTTTCAAGTGCAAATATAAACAATAAACAAAGTTCTTCATATTTTCCTAGTTTCGTAGTTTTAAATTATTTTTTTGACATTAACGATATTATTACCACGCACAAATGGGAAGCTAAATAAAGCTGGGATTATTTTTTACATATTTGTAATAGGTGTCTTCCTATTTCTGCAGATTTATCACAAATCGTTCGAGTGCTGTAACATTCATAACATGTGTACGACGAACTACACTATACATAGCTCAAATAATGTACTACATAATTTGACTACAATTATCTAATCTACTAAAATTTACTCGCTATTCTACTAAATTCTATGTCGCTATTCTACTAAATTCTATGTACTTAATTCTACATAATTATACTCGCTATTCTACATAATTCTACTTGCTACAGCTCAAATGATGTACTTAAGTCTACAAAATTTGACATAATGTACAAGGTTGCCAAAAAAAGTACCTGCAAGATGGCCGACTGAATCTAATGCTCTGTCAATCTCTTTCATCCGCGACGAACTAGCAGAACTTCACTATCTTTCTTCTCTCTCTCTCTCTCTCATCCTCTCTTCTGGTTTTTTCTGGAATTAAAATGAGCTTTCGAGTGATTTTTCGGGATTTTTATATATAGGATCCTGTCGTCAGTTCAACTGACGATAGGAAGACTGTTCACATTATGTCACCAGTTGAACTGGCGACAGGAAGTTGGACCAGCGATAGGGGGTCAATAGAGTCCCTATCGCCAGTTCAACTGGCGACAGCTACCTGTCGCCAGGCGACAGAGAGCCATTTTTGTAATTTTTTGGGGCGGCTATTTATTTTTGTAGTTATCTTTTAAAATAATATTATTTAAAAAAACTTTCCAATATTTGTATTACCATGGGAACTTGTGTGCAACAGAAGAGACGTTTGCCCTGCCAGTGTCCTAAAGTGAGAACAGGCTGAATAAAAAGTCTCGGCCCTTATGCCAAGTAAAATGGCTAAAATGTGAGAATCGGTTTTCGCTCTAAAGGATGCCATTATCTAGTTTTTGCTGCTGGTTGTCTCACTAACTTATCGGGTCTTAGCTCGCACGTTAGTTAGACTCTGTGTAAATAAATTTACTCAAAAAAAATTCCAAATATAATCATTATTAAAGTATGCTCAAATTGATAAAAAATATCATCACATGATTTAAGTGGTATATGAAAAGTATGTCGCTCTAAAGGATGCCATTATCTAGTTTTTGCTGCTGGTTGTCTCACTAACTTATCGGGTCTTAGCTCGCACGTTCGTTAGGCTCAGTGTAAATAAATTTACTCGAGAAAAAATACAAATATAACCATTATTGAAGTATGCTTAAATTGATAAAAGTTATCATCATACGATTTGAGTGGTATATGAGAATCAGGAGTACCATATCATTTGTGTGTGTGTGTGTATAAAACTTTGGGGGTATCATATAATCATTATTGGAGTATGTTCAAACTGATAAAGATGTATCATCGTAAGATTTAAGTGGTATATGAGAAGTGGGAGCGTACACACACACACACACACACACACACACACACACACACACACACACACATATATATATATATATGGATGGATGGATGGCAGTGCTATCTAGCGCTTAAGCGCTGAATAGCTTATTCCGCGTGTGGGCCGCGTTGCGCACAGCTAGGCAGCCCACACTTCCCTCGTGCTATGTGCGGTACGCTAGCACCAACGCCTCCCCGCTCGAGATTGGCAATAAAACCCTCACATGCGTGTCAAAAACGGCAATAAAAACCCTCACGCACGCTAGCACCCGTGCCTCCCGCTCGAGTCAGCAGTAAAACCCACGCGCGCATTAAATATAGTCGTAAAAGTTGCTCAGTGCCGTTCTAAATTGATGGTACAAACCTACCAACACGCAAATGGCGGTGAAATTTTGTGAGTAAAATGATCGCGTGTCACCTCCGTGTTGTTATAAAAAAAAGGTTTTACTGCCGTTTCGGTGAGGAAGAGATGACTGTAATATTCGGCATGCTAGTTTTACTGCGGAAAATGTGTCACGTTGTTGATCCAGTAAATGTTATCATTTATTGTAAGTGATACCTATTATTACTTCGAAAGGCATGTCATGTTACTGCTGTAACAAGCTTGTGCTTTGGATTTTTGGTAGTTATTGTGAGTTTGATAACGTTTTACTGATGTTTGAAAACGACATTACTGGTATATCCGGCTGAAAAACATGAATTTACTCTCTGTTACGCAAGTTCTTTCGGTAATCATATATTTTACTAATATATGGTCGTAACAAAAAAAACTACTTTTGTTTGTTGAGCGGCCTATACCTCTACAGAGCTTTAGGGAGGGGCTTAACGCTGTTGACCTTGTGAAACAACAGAAAGAACATCATCTGGGCCCTGTGCTCATTCCCCTTCTCCTACATACACACGATAAAAAAGGGTGCATGTCAGACGCTATACATCTGGAAAAAAATACTGCATGTTGCAGGTGGTGGAAAATTATTACCGGCTCTATCGATGTTGCCAGTGTCGAGCTTTCACTGTCCCAAAACTCCAAATGCTTGATTACGAAGAAGGAGCAGTCATTCTGTAGGACCTGCTTCAGCATCCCCATGCTGTTTACCCTCCAGTTCACGACGATCAGGAATTTCCCACTGGTCACGGCTTGCAGGGCTGCGCACAGACGAGGGATGATCCACTTCCTCACTGGGTCATGGTGGTCCGTTACTTTTTGCCCTTCTAACTGTAATAGTTGGAGTCCAGCACTTTCATGCGCTTCTGCGCTATGTTGAAGCAGTAAAAGGACCAGTGCTGATTGTGTAAAACTAAGAGGAAGAGCTGCAAAGGGAATAAAAACCCATAAAAAATACTTACCAGCTTTACTGTAATGAAATATGTAATTTACTAGATCATAAACGATATTTTACCGGATGCACGTCGAATAGACGTAAATTACTTACTAGCTTTATGCGTGTGATGTGTACCGCTGCCATGTGCTCCTTCAGCATGTTCACAGTCTGTTCACTATTGTACTACTCGTTTTTAACATACTCCTCTATGTTTAGTAGTTTTTGTTGACGAGCAAAACACAGTAGTGTAAACTTACCGAGGGCAATGATAGGATTTATTGCTACGTGAGTGACCATTTACTGTAAAAAGAGGCTTTGCGAAAAAAACATCTTACCAACCGTTCAATGTGGAGGAACACCCTATACCTATTGTTTTGTGGCCTCAGGTCAGCGTCGCCTTGGTGCAAACACTTGATGAATGGAGAGATGAACATGTCTTCTGTCATTTGTCCGTCCTTGAACGACTCCATTATGTCTTTTCTAGTGGCCGCTATGAATCCGTCGTTGGCCTGGAGTAGAGCAAGGCTGCAGTAAGAATGTCGTGCGTGTTAGTAGTAAAACATAAGTGAACCCTCAGTGAAACAAACGTTGGTCAATCCAGTAGACTATATTGATAGAGCAGTAAAAAAACATTTACGTATCGGTAAAAGTGTGGTGATATTTTCCTACCTTTTGAGGCTCTCATCGTTGCATATTAGCTCCCTCACCTCCATAGCTGTGGCCACGAGCACTTCTAGCCGCCTTTTGTACGGCGTGAATGGCCACACCAGTTTGCTGGGAGCTTTTGTCTGCCTCTTCCCCAATGCAACGGTGTCGTCGGTGTCCCTCTGGGCTGAGGGGGAACTCCCTTCCTGTTGAACTCGGGAGTAGAAGGATCCCGGATTATCTGTGTTTTCCACACTAGTCCAGGAACAGCTAGTGTGCATAGTTTAACAAAAATGATAGCAAGTTCATATCACACATTTTATTAATATTATCAGAGTTTTATTACAAAAGGGCACAATGCCTAAAGAAAAATACAACGAAAACATAAAGTACCAATATGCCACATGATACGCCATAGGCAATCATCTGGGACGCAGCCTAGTCATCTAAGCTTTCTCCAACAATGTAGTAATCCTCCTCTGATCAACAATTTATTAAGCAAGGTGAGTACGAAACGTACTCCGCAAGTTACACCCAATGACAGGATATAATGCATGAAGGCATGACAAAAGATGGCTTACATGGCTAAGTTTGCATAAAGCGATATTTTTAGTTTAAATATCTTTATTAAGTTTCAAGGCAATTATACTATATCTAGAAATTGATTTTAAATCTTTAATCATCATTTTGAGTGTAGGATAAACATCCTACATGATTGGTGAAGGAATAACGCTCTTAATATCAGCTGTCTGCCCAATTTTCCCATTTGGATAAAGTATCCAAAAACATTGCATTAAATTATTTTTAAATCAAAAATCAAAATCTAACTTTGAGTGGCTTTGCTTAGCATGTACATAACCATGGACACATCTATTCGAATAGTTTTCTACTCTGCATAGTTTGTACAACTTTACCCATAAGAGATAGTCTACTTAATATGTCGGCCAAGACACGCTTCCGTAGGTGTGCGACTAAACGACTATTACAAGGCCTTTACCCTACACTATCCTAGCGTAGTTATCTCCGCTAAGGTTTCGCTACCGCGAGGTTTCACGCCAAGCGATAAACCCCTCTTGCGCCATGTGGGTACTAAAAGTAGGTCTTCACGACACCCACCTCAAAATAACACAACCATGGTGAAACAATGTAGTTTAGTTAGCCAGGTATGTCTCATTCCAGATTTGCAGTAGTATGGTGGAGCTTAGCAAAAAGCAGCTCTCAGACCAGTGCTTTTGTAACTGGGCAACTTCCAACTAACCCATGGGTCTCAACCATTTGCTGAATTGACCCTGTGCATAAACTTGCATCCACCATCTATCCAAATTAGCCTAGTCTAAATCAGTTTTTAATTTATTTTGTTTCGCAAATCATTTGCAAACCTCTATGGCAAAACAATGGCACAAACTCATTTTAAAACTAAGTTGAATATTTGGCTAAATTCCCAAATTAATTTTTTTTTGTCTAAGCATGTCCTTAAATAATATTTTTCTAAATGTTCCTAGTTCATACTATTGCATCAACTATGCTTTATCTAGGGTGACAAATACATTAGATTCAATATCAATATTAGCCATACAAAGGATTTAGGCATAACTATAAATTTAAAACAGGAGTTTAAATTAAACTGAATATAAATAAGCATGCAGTAATAGTTTAAAACATAATTTAAATAATTTAAAATAATGGGACTAAACATAATTAAAGAATGTAACTTGCCTTGCTCAAATTGTTGTTGATCGGACTCGTCGAAGAATTCCAGCCATCCGGAGTCATCGAAGTTTATACATGAAAATAATCCAAATTCAAATTAACTCCAAATTATACAATTTTTGTTTATTTAGTTAGATTATGATTTTAGCTAAATTTAGAAATCTAAATAACTGGAATCAGAGCTCGTATGAAGGAGAACGAATCCTCGGAAGTTTGAATTCTAAAGAAATTACTCTAACTTTAAATTTCCAGATTTAATGAATTATTTTTCTAAAGGAAAAACTAAATTTTGCACAAGCATGACGTCAGCAACTAATTTCATTTTCAGCCAAATTAATTTTCTACCAGAAAATCCTACGGTCACTAACAAGTGGGCCCATGGTCCATAGACCAGGTCCACGAAGGTGTACTGATCCACGGTGGACCAGGCGCATAAAACAATAGCTTGCCCACGCAAGCAGCCACGCCAGCACTCACGTGGGCGCTGACAGGGATGAGGAACTAACGTGATGCACACGTGGCTGCTAAGTGGCGCCTCGTGGCGCCCACGTCACTCTGGCGAGTGGTGGCGCTCAGGACCAAAATGGTCGTTGACGTTCTACGCTATGGAGACTTAAGTGCGTGTTCGCAAAATAACGAGGAGAAGACGTTGGACCTGATGCGCACATTTGCGGCGACGGGGCTTCAAGGGTTGGCCAGTGATGAGGGACAAAGGCGGCGGTGCGGTTCAGGCTCCAACGGTGAAAGTGTTTCGGTGGTCCTCGGGCAACAAGAGCGTACAAAATGTAGAACATGCGACGACGAAGCTCCCGTTGTAGACAACATTGCCGGAGACGGACGGACGGCGGTGCAATCGGTGACGACGCACCTCGGGGACGACAGTGAGGAACTCCAAAATTTGATGACGAGAGGGGGATAGAGGGGCTAGAACTATGTTGGTGGGATGAGTGAGGAACAGGGGTGTTGATGCTCCCATTTATAGGGCAAGGGGATGACCGAGGCAACGGGGACATGTGCGGTGGCGCAAATGCAAGTAAAAGGGAAAAACGGTCGATTGAGTACGCAAGACTGGAGGGAGATCTTGGGCGTAAATGTGCACTATCGCGGAGTAGAAACGGGCGCAATTACTAGCTCAAAAGGCCGAAAAGGGTGGCGGCGCTGGCGCTGGCGCGAGGAACAAGAAGGGGAGGTGGGAGATGATAGGTGGGGTCGGGCGGTCAGTGAGTGAGAGAGGGAGTGGCTAACGGGGCGGGCCCACATGACAGCGAGGGGGAGAGAGAAAGCAAGCGCGAGCGGGCCAAGCACGGGAAAAAAGGAAAATGGGCGGACGAGATTCGACCCAAAGCCAAAATCCGGTTTTTTGATGATTTTTTATTTACAAAAATGACATTTATCAAGTAGGATTTTAGAAAATAGCAAATAGAGTTCACAAATTCTGAAAAAATTCACAGAAATTCGCTAAATTATTTTGAAATTAAATAAAATATTTCCAACTCAAGATTGGTATTTAGTTTTGCAAATAATGTATTTTGGCTTTAAAATAAATAGGGAAAAGCTTTTAAAAAATCTAGAAAATCCAAGGAAATTAATTAGATTTTCTTTTTAACAGAATGAAATTTTGGGATATTACACTTCCCTAGAATTTTATTATCCATAGGTGCCCCCTTTTTGGTCACCGTTGTGTCCGTCGTGTTTGCCGGCCTGAGATCGACGAGTTTTATCTTGAGCTTTTGTTTGGCGGCGGCGGCTTGCGGAAAATAGACTCATGTCTCTTATTTTACTATCATATGTTATTTGTCTTTTCTGAAAAATATCGTGATAAGTTACTGCTATGAACTTGTACCTTTGCCACGCTAGGTCTACCCGGCGGGTCTTTACACGCATCGGTAGGCGCCTTCACTGCCTCCTTTCGTGGGAGAGGCCCCTTGGGGGTGTCCGTTGCTCCCTCTTTCACTAGTTCCTATGGTGGGAAATGAACACTGTTTAATTGTCATGTGTCCAACAAATTACTGTATATGTCATCGCATAATACTGTCAGTGGCCGTAATATGTACCTTTGGTGCGCTGACGCTAGCCATTTGTGCCTCCTTGACTTTACTCATACTGGTAGGGGCCTCCTCTACCTCCTTTACTGGTGAAGGCCCCTTCAGGGTGACGGTTTTAGTCTCCTTTACTAGCACATGCAAAAAAAAGGATCACGTTATTGTCAAATGTAAGTAAAATTACTTCTTTCCCCTCTTGTTTCATTGTGTCGTTACCTCCGTGTGCTCCTTTACTGTCAGGGGCTTTAACGAGACATCGATGGATCTCTCGTTTACTGTCTCCTTCGATAAAAAGGAATCAGATATGAATTACTGTAAGAACGACAAACCATACTTGACTATACATACGCGTTTTACTTCATTCAGTACCTCGGTTTGCTCTGGGATGGTGGGTTGTAACTCGTGGCCCACCGCAACCGTTGGTTCGATTGGGGCCAGTGCAGTGTATGCAGCGGGGTGTAACTCCGGGATCGCGTTGACTTCGATCGAGTCTATTACATTGTCGATGCTTGACTCGACGTCGCCGCCTCTTACCTAGCTTACATGAGAACATATGCACTTAATCAGTAAATTGTTGTTTGTTTACTTTAATGATTACAATGTTGAGTAAACACAATTACTGCATGCACCTTACTCGCTCTGTTGTGGTCAGTGCCATTAGTTTAATGTGCTTGCTGTTGATTACTATTTACAATGTATCTATTTACTGTACATATTACAATGTTTTATTGTGATGCGGTACATACCGTGAGATTCGTCGCACTCCCCCTCTTCTTGAGTCGGATGGAACAACGGCGGTATTTGGGATATAAGCGAAACCTTACGGATCTTGAGGAGGTGGTGATCTTTGGTCTTTGGCGCCATTCGGTAGGGGTGGCGTGAAGTGTCCTTCTCACCTGGCCTGCGCAAGAACAAATATGCTTAATCAGTAAATTAGTGGGTGGTGCTTTAATGATTACTGTATTGAGAAAACACAACTACTGCATGCACCTTACTCACTCTGTTTGTGTTCGCTTTATCTGTTTACTGTGTGTGTTTACTATGTATAATGTGTCTATTTACTGCATATATTACAATGTTTTATTGTGATGCAGTGCATACCTTGAGATCTGGTGCCCTTTCCCTCTTCTTGAGTCAGATGGAACAGCGACGATGCTGGGACGTAGACGAAACCTCCTAGATACACCGGGGGAGGCGACGATGTTGGTATCGACGCCGTTGCAGCCGGGTGGTAGGGTAAACCAGTGTTTGGGTTGCAGATGATTCTATAGACGCTGGAGCGGGGGTTGTCGTCACCAAATCCGGTGCGAATGACGATGCTACTTCCCGGACAATGGTATCGGAGGGCATGGGGGCTGCCGTCACCACAACCGACGACGGTGACGCAGCTGCAACCGGTATTGTGGTCTCCTCCTGCGCCAGCTGCACCAAAGAGTCTGGGAACATTGCATGTATCGGCATGGGGGTTGTGCCCGCGCGCTCCAACACATGTGCCTTCTTGCCGCTCCTCGCCCTTTTCGCCCCACTTGCACGGGACGCCGATTCGGACACATCTGTCGCCCTGAGTAGCTTCCTGATGACGCTGACTACCTTCATTTGCGCCGTCTCGACTTTCTGATGCGCCTTTGTACCTGCGCCATAGCCTTCTCCGCCTACCTCATCGTCCTCCCGGCCTCGTCATCAAACTTCTCCAGTGCCTACACTACTAGACGCCACTTCCCCTTGCCCAACGATCCAACAACATCGCTGAGCAGCGCGTGCAGGCTTGGGAAATGGCCTGCGATAGGTTGTGTGGGTAACTCCGATGGGTCTTGACATTGTTGTCGCCGTGCGATGCTGAGTCCTCTCACCGCTCGGCTGGCCATTCAAAGGACACAAAAGAATTACTGTTAAACATTAACCACATTACTGTAATGAACATCGTATTTTACTGCATACGAATAAACATAAAAAACTCACGCTGAGCTTGCCGAACGTGTCAATGTTGTTCGAGGACTTCGTTTTGTTGGTCACGACTATCTTGTTGATGAGGGCGGACGTGAAGTATGCAGCGCGTGGAGTCTCGACGGCGTCGATGCTGTGGACGCACCTCAGGTTGTCGAGGTAGTACATTTGTCGAGGTAGAAAAATTACTGGTGTGTGCGACCTGTTTTACTAGGATCTAAGATTGATAATTACTGTGATCTCTGCTCTACACATTTTTACTGCTTATTGATGTGCAAAAAACTAAATGCAGGGAATAAGTTTACTATGTAGCTTACAAGCACAAAGGCGGCACATCCACTACTACACTTGGTGGTGTTGTCCTTCTTCTTGTTCCAGTTGCGGACGGACTCCCAAAGGTCATCAATGACGGCCTTGCACCAGTTGACGCCGACGAATTTGTCCAGATCCTTCATCAGCAGAGCATCCTTCCCAATTATGTTGATGTTGGTGGTCCGGAAAAGGAGCTTGCTAAAGACAAGGAGGAAGAAACACCTCATCGTGAGAGCGTCTGTGCCTTCGGTCTTAATCCACGAAATCAGTGTCGAGTTCTTGATATTTGAGTTCTATTGTACCCCAAGCAGACGCTTCAGCTCGGCCAACTCTGAGGTCCCTACGACCTAGGTCACCATCGGCGCGCCGCCGCCGCCGCAAGGGATCCTGAGGATGCACTTAACGGCGTGAGGCGTGATTGGGATGCTCCTTCCGCTGCCGGTGCTGATGACCATCTCAACTAGGTCAATCCAATCCATTAGGAAATACAACATATCGCTCTTCTACAAACCCTCGAGGTTGAACTTTAGCAGACCGCCAAACCCCGTCCTCTTGACCTCATTCCCTTGCTCTAACGTTAGCTCGCCAATGGTTGTGATGACGAGGGAAGGAGCGCACCTGATGCACGTCATCCAAGGTCCCTTCCTCCTATTGCGTGGAGCCTGCATTTGATGTAACATCATTTTTACTGATGATATGTTTACTAATTGCCGTATTCATGACTCGTGTTTACTGTTGATGTGAAAAAGATAACAATTTATAATATTATTGAATTATTGTAACAAAGGACGCGCATTTACTGCTATATGTGCATAAACTTACCGTTGCAATCTCGTGGGCGGTCTCATCGCGAGGCAACAAGGCGACTATGTCCTCTGCTGCGGGCACCACTGCCTTCCTCTTCTTGCTTTGATGTTTCTTCCGAGAAACACCCACATGAGTGTCTGCGGCAGATGCGGACGCTACTCTTGAGGCGATGGGTTCGTGTTGGGAGGGGGTCCAAGTAAATCTCCATTGTCGACTGACTTCCCTCGATGGTGATCTTCCTCACCTTGGAGGGTACGTCGCCGGTTGTCCTTATTTTACTGCCGGAGCGGGGGATACCAAAAAAAGCAAAGAAGAAGAAAAAACTGGATCCTATGAATTACTGCATGTGAGGAGTTGTTTTACTTAAAATCTGAATATGAAAAACTATCCCAAAAAGCGCTCCAAAAATAGTGAGGAAGAAATCACCCGAGTATAGAGAGAAATTATGAAAAATTGGGGGTAAATTACTGTGTGGAACCCTAGAAAAAACCCACTTCACGAGAGAGGAAGCAATCCAAACAAAACAAACAGCTGTATTCTCTAACCTTGGGGTGCGGGTGGGTCGGAGGGTGCTGAAAATGAAGATTTGTTGTAGTGTGGGGAAGCACCCTGGACGATGCGGCCCCCATGCACGTAATATACGCGACTTCCGCACCCGTTCAAAAAAAAACTAAGCAGTTATACGCAGTAAAACACTAGTATCAATTATTGTATATTACGTTAATATTACTGCCATATAACTTTTACTTCAATTGTTAATACGTTTACTATATGGTGCTAGTAACATTATTATTACCCATTTGGTTTCTTAATTACTGTATGTCCGACTAGGTTTAGCATATCGTGAGTACGTTTTTACTGTCAAAATTGTGTGTGAGCGGAGGTTCTATTAAGCGTCGCCCAAACGATCTCTTAACCGCATCAATGCCGCTTCAACTCCTAATACGTCTCTTTGTCTCACGTGCCGACGCTACTCCTTGTTTTATAAAAATGACTATCCGCCACTGAAGATAAATTATCACATCGCTCTACTTTCTTTTGCTCCCTCCAGCAAAAATGAATAGCAATTATAAAAATGGCTCCCCACTCTTCTCTCCTGACGCCGGCGTTGATAGCCTACCTAGCCATTTTGTACGAGCACATCTCCGGTCGTACGCTAGCGGATGCTGTGGAAGGACACTGTGCTAACCGTGTCCTCTCTCCACCACTGGAAGTTATACCGGGGAACGTGATGATGATGTTCCGCCATCTGGACATCCTCCTCTGCCGCGTCCTCCGGGTGGTCTCCAGCTTCCGGTGAGCTAACCTCGCCATCGACGTAGTTCTCCAAAACGACGTTACACATCTCCAAGAGGATTATCATCGCTTCGACTGCTACATCGAGGCAGCGGGCGACCGAGTCTACCAAGCCGAGACCCCTCTAGCAAGAGAAAAGAGCCTATGGGTGCAATTAGATTTGATTCTTTGGTTGGAGCATCTTTGGGCGACTCCCAAATGAGTGCGTCAATGGTGGACATGTTTTGGGCTACCTACGCTGATCCCGAACCCTCCGATGCTGACGACGTCGCCTACAAAATTTTGAAGACAGAGATAGCGGGCTACCCCCGCCACTAGAAAACTTGATTATTTAGGTTTCTACTTTTTTTTAATCTTTGTAAGAAGCGACTGGCCACGCCGTTTGGCCATATATAAATACAAAATGAAATATCCGATTTGAACTTGTATTTGTTGTCTATGTTGAATATGTTTACTGAATAACGTGTTTTAGATTACTGCCTTTACAATATACAGTCTTAGTGTAACGTTACGACGACATCAACTACCAGTGGAAAAAAAATCGTATATATTACTGTTCTATGAATGCAAGTTTACTTCATTGGAACTACTCAGTAAAAAACAAGCACAGTTACATTACATATAGCTAAGGTTTACTATCCTGACACGAACTTTTTACTGTAAAAAAAGATATAGCAAATAGCGGTAAAAACGGGAAGACAATATTTGTATGCTGTAGTTATGTTTTACTAACGAATGTACAAGCTCGAAATATCGTATTCCAGAAAAACATGCAGTAAAAGGGATACACGAATTACTGTTACGACAACTAACAATTACCATCGAATCGAGTTTCCGTCTTGGTCTTGGCGTTTCAGCCATAGCTGTATTCGATGGGCCATATATATATATATACATATACATATATACATATATACATATACATATATATATATATATATATATATATATATATATATATACACACACACACACACACACACACACACACACACATATATATATATATATATATATATATATATATATATATATATATACATATATATGTATACATATATATGTATATATATGTATATATATATATATATATATATATATATATATATATATATATATATATATATATATATATATATATATATATATATATATATATATATATATATATATATATATGTATATATATATATATATATATATATATATATATATATATATATATATACACACACACATATGTATGTATATATATATAATACTTTCTACTCCAGGGAGTAGTTACTCCCACCTCGATATACCACTTAAAAGAACTTGACATACTCTTTTATCACTTTGGGTATACTTATATACTAATTATAAGACACTTCAATGCGAATAACATAAAAAATTGGAAAAAGTCCGGTTTACTCCCCTGTACTATCAGAAAAGTCTGGTTTACTAACTGAACTACAAAACCGGTTATTTAACCCCCTGAATTTGTCAAATCCGGTCAAATAACCCCTCAGGCCGGTTTCGCGTGGTGGTTTCGTCGACGTGGAACCAAATCAGTGTGGTTTTGCCTTGTTGTCAGACACGTCAACATATTTTTGCCACATATACTCTCTTCCCATCCACACACTCTCTCTCCTCACTCCTCACCTCCCCTTCCGTGATCCGCCTCCTGGCGCCACCGCTGTTGCCCTCTCTGTGGCGCCTGCCTCCTCGTTCCTCGCCTCTAGATGTAGCGTAGTGGTAGCCATGGAGCCCTAAATCATACATCACCTTCGTCCTTGTCGTCCTACATCCAGCGGCTCCGACCCTCTCTGTCACTCTGCCTTTGAAATTGCGGCAGCGGCATCTGGTGGCGTCGCTATCCGTGAGGAGGGGTGGGGCTGCTTGGCGGCAACAGCGGCACCATTGGAGCCATTGTCCGTGAGGAGGGTGGGGGCTGTGGCGTGATGGCGGGAGGAAGCGGCAGCGTGGAGGTCGTTGCTGAATCGGCTCGATACCAACCTCGGCGGCTCCTCTTTGACTCGACCTCGATTGAGTGATCTTGACATCGACATGGCCGACGGCAACCGCCGTCCCCATCCACCGCTGCATCCTCGCGCAGACGGCACCTTCTTCTCGACCTCTTAGCAAGCCGTCGTGGTGATGGAGCCACCTGTCGGCGGCGGCAGCACGGGAGGGTCTTTGAATATATTGATGATGGACAAGCACCAAGTATACTTGAGAAAACTCCTGCAAATTACTGTGATATCAGCAATAATGATCTTGAATCTAGTGATACAGAAATGGTGAAAGAACACAAAGCTGATGTGCATAGCAGCAATGAAGTTGGTGGTGTAAGTGATAGCATTGCAATTGATAGATTATACCAATTTGCATTATACCAAAAACAACAAGAATGATCCAGAACTAACATAAACTCAAGATGCATGAACAATCTGAAGATGCATCTGCTAAAGTCTTCATTGACCTTATGTAGGAACAAATTAACCCAGAACTTGAGATTAAGCGAAGAACTAAGATGAACTCAAATAATCTGTAGTGCAAAGGCTTAATCTCAAAAAAAACTTAATGCAGAAGCACTGAAAAACTTAATCCACGATTAGTCATAACTGCAAAAGCACTGAAGCCGGTTCGGGCAAGGAAGGCGGCCCAATGATGGTAGTGGGCAGCGCAAGACCGACAGCGGCAGTAGCTGATGGCACGGTGCACGGAGGAGCTTAGGAACTTACCGGTGCATTTGGGCTGGGGTGTTGGAGCGGCCTAGCGGCGCTAAATTGGCGGCAGTGTAGGGAGGTCTTCCAGCGGCGGTCTGGGAAGGAGGAGGGCACAAGAGCATGTTAGGAGATGGTAGAGAAGTCTAGGAGATGGTTACGAGGAGGTGGATGGAGGTACAATGATTTGCGGTCGGCGGAGGCAAGGTGATAAGCGAGAACGAGAGAAGATGGTGGTGTGCGGCTTTCTGGTGGCAGGTAGCTTCCAATTGGTGGAGTGGTATACTTCCTTGGACCGTGGGACACCTTATGATGCAGACGGGGGTGACTGGGGATCACCGGCGTGGCTGGAGCAGTGAGGTGCCCGTGGCGGCCGCAACAATGGCATTTGGTGCTTGGCTCGGTTGTAGCTAGGGAAGGAGAAGATGGGTACCGGATCGGCGGCGTCTTGGCGTGCGTGGCGAACCAGTGGCGAGAGCCACGGATCACGAGAGGAGGCCAAAGGGAGAATAGCGGTAGGGCCAAAGGAGAATGGGGAGAAGAAAAGCAATGAAGAAGAAGCGGAGAGTGTTTGGTTTGGAAGAAGGTAAGGAAGAGAGAGAAGGTGATTTGGATGCCACGTATTGAATTTGGATGCCACGTACATGCTGATTTGGACAAAAACCGGCCACGTCACCAAAACCACCGCTATAGGGGGTTATTTGACCGGATTTGACAAATTCAGGGGGTTAAATAACCGGTTTTGTAGTTCAGGGGGTAAACCAGACTTTTCTGATAGTTCAGGGGAGTAAACTGGACTTTTTCCTAAAAAATTTGCAGGAGAGTCCATCGTTTTTAGCATATTTTGTAAATACCTCCATATTCACATATAAAAAGGAGTATGTCTATAACATTGTACATACCACCCCTAAAAAAGTGTAAATACCACATAAGTGGTCTTATATACTCGTATACTACACATACGTACTCTCGGTTGCGCAAGATACTCTCTACGTTGTGAGATACGGAATAGGGAGTAACTACTCCCGGGAGTAGAAAAAGAGCTTATATATATATATATATATATATATATATATATATATATATATATATAGACATGAATACATGATCTTCCACGTACGTGGGTAACTAGCCGCACGATTATTTGACAAGATTAACGAGGGGACATAAATTGTCGCAAAAAAAACAAGAGAAGATAAATACTCCAATGCACATCAAGGACCAAACAAAGGGGCAAAAATGACAGCCACCACGTAGAACTAAAATACCAGTATGGTGGCTTAATTGTTACTACTCCCTCTTTCTCGATAGATCTGGCCTTCGAACCCAGCCAAATAGAAAAATTCAGCACTACCTGGGTGACGTACTGGTAGGAGACATGTCTAAATCCTGAAGGGATGCTTCTAGACACGCCTCTGAAGGGCACGAGAGCCGACGCCGACGGCGTCAACGCCGCCGTTGGGGCTTCCTCACGGCCTTTTGACGCAAGCAGGCTTCGTTTGGAGGCTTCTTGAAGTGATTGCGACGTGTTGGGTCGGGCTTTGCCTGATCTCCCACTCGCGGTTGGATTGACGACAGCTGGCGAGGTCAACCATGGAAAGCTTCGCCGAGATGGGCCGGCCCATCGACATGGTACGCATATCTCTGACCTATTCGCTCATTCGTGGCGGCCGATTCCCATCAAGGAGTGGCGATGGATACCCAAACGAGTGTGCTTCGGCGAACAAGGGTTTGTCGTGAGCGAAGTTCGTCGCTTGGGGCCACGAGCACGGATCGTGTGGCGGGTTCGAGATCCGTCACCTGTGCATCATTCGTTTGTTGAGGTTGTGAAGGAAGGGGTGATGGATCGAGGGAGAGGTAGATATCCTCGTCGCTTTGGAGGGGGTGGATCTCGTCACTAGTTGGGGGGGGGTAAGAGAAGCGCCCTGATGAATGGATGGAAGAAGACAACTTGATGAGGGAAGATGAACTTCGGGAGAAGCTGTCCAGAGATCAAGATTAGAAATGGAGAGTGCCAGAGGATCAAGGGGGAAGCATGAATACAGGTACGCTTCAGAAATCTTTAGCTACAGACAGATCTGGTTTTGGGGTTCGTTCTCAGGGGGGGTTTGGATAGGATTCCTGTTTCACAATCTAAGGAATGGGATCTCGGAGAGATGAGCATAACAGAGGGGCTATTAGAGGAGGTACTGGATTTAGGGGGGGGGCATTCTTGGTCAGAGCAGCACAGATCTGCTTCTCGTTGGGATGACTCTGTGAACACTGGTAAAGGGGAAGATCAGAAGAAAGTCTGGGGTGATATTGGGGCGAATACAGGGGTTTTGAGATCTAAAGATAAGGGTACTTGTTTTAGATGCTTGCAAACTAGACATCACCAAGCCCACTGTTCTAACCCTCCTGTTTGTTATAAATGCAAGAAGACTGGTCACTTGACCTCTGGTTGCCCCGATGAGAAAAAGTCCCATGGTATAAAACTTTTTGGATATGGTATTCCAGGACAAGATTTATATAGTCTGCAGGTTCCTGGTTTGAAAATTGAGGAACAACAATGTGCTTCTGGGGTGATTCATATCAAAGAGGGGGTTGCTACTGTGCAGAGGATCGAGGCTAAATTAAAACACCTTATTCAGGCTAATTGGGATTGGAAGTTCAAAAAAATCTCTGATAAAGAATATGTTGTGGTTTTTCCTTCAAAGGAAACTCTGGAATCTTGGTCAAGAACTAGAGGGGTGGAACTGGATCTCCATTCTATTAAAGCAAAAATTGAAAAGTTAACTCTTGATCCAGAGGCTTCTTCGGTCCTGAAGACAGTTTGGGTCAAAGTGACTGGGGTTCCTTTACCAGCAAGAAATGCTGAGATAGTTAAAGAGATTGCTAGTACTGCGGGGGAACCAATTGAAGTTGATGAGATCAGTCTGATGAGGGTGGATCCTATTAGGGTTAAGGATTTTAGTCGTGATCCTTCTAAGATAAATTACTTTGTGGAAATTTTCATCAATTCAATTGGATATGAAATAAAGTTTGAAGCAGAGGGGGTGTGACATCCAAGAAGGGTGCTCAGTTTAAGGATTTTAGACACAATCCAAAAAATGACAGACATAAGGAGGATGAAGATGAGGATGAGGAAGAATCTAAAGGAAGCAATCATAAGACCGAATGGGAAAAACTTTATGAGAAATATGGGGGTGAAGTTAATCAAATGAGTGAGCAGAAAAGTGTGGGTGACAATACTAAAAATAAAAATAAAAATAAAAAAGGGGTGGATTTAGATGAGGAAACTTATTGTACAGATACCATGCAAGTTGCAATGAGGGAGGCCCTTCCAATTGTGCCTATTGCTTTCAGCTATCCTTCCTTAGATGTGACTGCTTACATGCAAGAGGGTTCTAGTAAGAAGTCTGAGGGAGATCTTGAGGTCTTTGAACAACAAACTGAGCTGGATTCCAGTCTTATTCCTCCTGGGGCTTTGGTGGTTCACACTGGAGAAGGACTTACCCTGATGGATGCTACTTTATAGCCTTGTTTGAAGACTCCTTCAAAGAATATTACCCCAGGGTTGATTAAATCCTCTGACAAACACATTACAAAGAGTAATGGATCCAGGGAAGGGAGCTTGAATAAAGGTGATAAACATGAAGACATAACTGAGGGAGATCTTCTTTTAGAGGAAGAAACTGATTTTGGCAGTTCAGAGGAAGTTAGTGAGAATAAGACAGAGAATGATGATGGTATAGAGGAAGTTGGTGGTTCTTGCAAGACACCTCTTGAGGGGGGCTTGGCTGGAGAATGGATTATATCAAAAAAGAAAGGGGGAACTCACAAATTAAAGAACCTCTAATTGTTGTCAGGAAAAATAGCAGGATACAGGATCAGGGCATCCCAATGCAACAAAAAGCTACTCTTCTCAAATCCATTTAGAATTTGGAGTCCCAAGGTAATTCTCAAGTTAATCCTTTTACTATTCTTAATGATGCTTCTATTAATTATTTAGAGAATGTTGCTTCTTCTTGTGATATTGTCCTTGGATCTAAAGATCAGAGATTGGGGTGAGTGCAAATGATGAAGGAAAAAGGGTTGTGGATGTTTGTTTAGATGTGTTGGACAATGAATCCAGAAGGATGATGGGATTCAAATTGAACAAAAAGATGAGGAGCAGGGTTCAACCTGGTAGAAGTACTAAAAGCAAAATCAGAACATGAGAATTCTTTTTTGGAATATTAGAGGCTGTGGTAACCCTGCTAGGAGGAGGCAGTTGAAAGATTTGATTCACAGAGAAAAATTGGACACAGTTGGTATTCAAGGGACTTTCAGAAAA
This sequence comes from Phyllostachys edulis, assembly GCA_036346405.1. Taxonomy (NCBI): domain Eukaryota; kingdom Viridiplantae; phylum Streptophyta; class Magnoliopsida; order Poales; family Poaceae; genus Phyllostachys; species Phyllostachys edulis. The sequence continues at coordinate 90,898,462 of CM070562.1, read as the reverse complement.
GATTTCTTTAAAAATGAGCTGGATACTTTGACAGGAGAACAATGTTTTTTGTTGGAATTGGACTCTTGTTGTTGGGCATTCTGGAGGTATTTTATTGGGAGTGAATACAAATGAGTTGGAGATTGAAGGGGGTGATCAAGGGAGATTTTTTGTGAGTTTGACATTAAGACATAAGAAGACTAATTTCATATGAGAGTTGTTGGTGGTTTATGGCCCTGCTCAGCATAATATGCCTCCAGAGTTCTTGGGAGAATTGGACAATAAATGTCAGAATGATGGTTTACCTTTGGTCTTGGGGGGGGATTTTAATTTGATCAGAAAGGCTGAAGACAAGAGTTCTGTAGGTGTTAATTTTTCTTTGATGGATAAATTTAATGAGTTTATTGCTGATAATAAAATTCTTGAGATTAAAAAAAAGGGTCCTAAGTTTACTTGGACCAATAAACAGAAGTGTCCTATCATGGTAAATTTGGACAGAGTTTTGGTCTCTACCGATTGGGAATTCAATTATCCCGTTTGCTATGTTGTTACTTTTCCTAGGGTGGGATCAGATCATAATCCCATTTGTCTATTATCAGGGGTGGAAGAGATTAAGAGAAGTGGGAGTTTTTACTTCAATAAGTCTTGGTTGGAGACTGAGAATTTCATAAATACAGTGATTCAAAGATGGGGAGAGATTTGCAGCAGAATTCTTGAAATGATCTATTCTGTGGACAGCTGGAATGGAGGTTTAGCTTCTTTGAGACATTTTTTAAAAGGATGGGGGTGCTAATGTGGGTGGGCGGTACAGGAAAGACAAGAAAAGCTTGTTAGACCAGATTAAAAAAAGCTGAGAGTTCTATTTTAAGTTCTGAGGATTGGTTGATTAGAAATAAGGTTGAAGAGGAGTTGGAGAGAATATATGAGAATGAGGAAAAGGATTGTCATCAGAAAGGACAAATGAAATGGATCATCCAAGGTGATGCTAATACCAAAATTTTTCATTGTTGTGCTAATAGCAGAAGGAGGAAAAATTTTATTTACTCTTTAGAGGATGAGGGGATGCTCCTAACTGATGAAGAGTCCATTAGAGAACACATCTATAAGTTATACAAAAGCCTTTTTGGGTATGAAGTTAATCAGAATGTTCGTTTAAATCCTAATTTTTGGGGTCCAGATTCAAAGGTTTCAGATTTAGATAATGACAGCTTAGTGCAGAATTTTTCTAAAGGTGAAGTATGGGAGATCATTAAGAGCTTACCTAGTGATTCTGCACCAGGCCCTGATGGCTTTCCTTCTTGTTTTTACAAATCCTTTTGGGGGTCTTTGAGATATCATTTCATGAACATGGTTAAGGATTTTTTTTGAAGGAAATTTGGATTTGAAGAGACTGAATTATGGGGTGGTCACTTTGATTCCAAAAATTAAAGATGCTAATAACATCAAACAATTCAGGCCTATATGTCTGATTAATGTGAGTTTCAAAATCATTACCAAGTTGTTAGTTGTTCGGCTGGGGAGAATTGCCAATAATATTATCAATGTTTGTCAGACGGCTTTTATCAAGGGAAGAAACATTTTGGATGGGGTGCTATCTCTTCATGAAATCCTTCATGATTTAAGAGTAACTAAAAAAACAGGGATTGTGCTCAAATTAGACTTTGAAAAAGCTTATGATAAAGTGCAGTGGAGCTTTCTGAAAGATGTTATGATTGGTAAAGGTTTTTCTCATAGATGGATAGATTGGGTCATGAATTTTGTTCAGGGAGGTAAGGTTAGCATTAATGTCAATGGTTCTATTAGCCCTTACTTTGCTACTCATAGTGGACTGAGACAAGGGGACCCATTATCTCCTTTGTTATTTAATCTGGTGACAGATGCTTTGGCAGTAATGGTTGATAAAGCTCAAAGAAATGGTCTAATTAAAGGGGTGTCTTCACACTTAATTGTAGGAGGGGTGCCTCTTTTGCAGTATGCTGACGATACTGTGTTGATGTTAGAGTATGATGATACTTATATCTTGAATCTTAAGTTTATTTTATATTGCTTTGAGTGGGTGTCTAGCCTGAAAATCAATTATCATAAGAATGAGGTTTATGTAATTGGGGTGGAGAACCAGGAAGCAGCTAAAATTGCTAATATGTTCAATTGCAAACTTGGGAAGTTACCCCTTACATATCTTGGAATTCAGATTGATTTGAGAAATGTGAATAAGGGGGCTGGAGAGAAGATTCTTTCTAAACTGACTCACAGGTTGGATAATTGGAAAAACAATTTATAGTCTTCTGGGGGGAGATTGATCTTAGTTAATAGCTGCTTGAGTAATCAACCCATGTACACTATGGGTTTCTATAGATTGAGTAAGAGATTCATGGAAGGATTGATTCTATTCGTTCCAGATTTTTTTGGAGAGGTGCTAATGACAAGGCCAGATACCATATGGTTAGATGGGAGGCTATCTGTAGACCTAAGAATTTTGGTGGTTTGGGGGTTTTAAACACTAGAATCATGAATGATTGCATGTTGAGCAAGTGGATGTGGAGGATTAGTGGGGCTAAAGATGAACTTGATTTCGGTTACTAAAAGCTAAGTACTTTCCTCATGGGGATTTTCGAGATCATTTAGATTTTAGGGGTTCTCAATTCTGGAAAGCTTTATGTAGGTTCAAACATTTGTTCAATTGGGGTGTTTCTTACAATGTAGGTAATGGCAAAAGTATCTTTTTCTGGAAAGATGTGTGGCTAGGTAATTGTCCTTTTTATATTAGGTTTCACAGATTGTATAAGATTTGCCTTAACCCTGATATTAAGCTTGCAGATTGCCTGGTGAATGGTATTTGGAATATCAGGTTTACCAGGACCTTTGGGGTGGAAGAGGAAGTGATTTGGAGAGACTTGAAAGAGCTTATTCAAGGGGTGTTGCTTAATGAAGAGAGTGATAGGGCAGTTTGGTGCTTGAAAAAACACAATCAGTTCTCTGTCAAATCTCTTTATACTCATTTATTGTTTGGGGGTGTCATAGATAAGAAACTCCAAAACATTTGGACTAGTAGAATTCCTTTGAAGGTAAAGATTTTCTTGTGGGCAGTTATATTTGAATAGACTTCAAACTTCAGACCAATTGGTGTTAAGATGTTGGAAAGGAGATAGCAATTGCTGGTTATGTGGAGTGCCTGAAGATTTAAATCATGTATTTTTTCAATGTCTAATGGCTAGATTTGTCTGCACTTGCTTCAAAGAGGCTTTTCAGTGGAAGAGACCTCCGGAGCCTCTTGATGATTTTCAGCTAGGTTGGTTGGATAATCAGGGTGCGAATGATTAGCATCTTGGACTACTCAGTTTTGCAGCCTTTGCTTAGACAATTTGGAAATGTAGGAACAAAGGAGCTATCGAGAAGACTTTTACTAAACAACCTCTTGAAGTCGTTTTCAACATTGTATCATGTTTGCAGCGACGGCGCATTCTTCTCCGAAAAGATGACCAAAAGAAACTTGAAGGATTGCTGGATGAGATGATGGATTGGCTTAAAAGTTTCAGATCTCCAAGCGAGTGATGTCTGGTTGTTGTTTTGTTGGTCTGCTCTGTTATATTATGGAATTAGTGCTTCTAGCTTTTGTTCTTAGTACTGATTCGTAGCTTTGAGAGGTTGTGGTATCCTGTGAGCTTCTCTTAGGCGCTTTCATTATGGTTGCTGGTATCCCTAGTTTGTTTGGTAGTTTGAACTTGGTTGTATCCTCATATTTGCTTTCTATAAAAGCAAGGTCTATCCTTTCTAAAAAAACACTCTCAAGTAACGAGGTGTACTAGTTTACTCTAGAAGTCATGGATGCGACTGGCGCTCGCATGTACGATCCGAATGTTAGCGTCGTACATCGCGCCTTGCTGTTTGATCTCGAGCTATGGAGTTTAGCCGTCCGATCTTGGTACGTTTTTTCTTCCTCCCGAAACAAGCGAAAATAACCACCCTATGCAACACCCCGCACCCTCGACGCAACAAAAATCTCCTCCTTCAAAAAAAGATTGGGAAAAATAACATATTCTTACCGAAATTGCATGGAAATGGTCAGTATAGAACCTAGTCACGCTTTAAAACTAATTCAAATATCATAATCAAACAAATTTCGATGTTACAACATTGCAACATTTAAAAATAATAGTTGCAACATCCAAAAATAATTGTTGCAACATCAAGAAATTTGCAACATTTAAAACTAACTTGTGAAACATTTTCATTTCATGTGTGCAACAATCGGCGACAATAGTTGCAACAAAATCATTTTCCTACAAAATTTCAGGAAGATGTATTGCAACAAACCAAATCACTTTCTGCAATAATGGAGAAAAACCACTACAACAATTCAAGAGAATCCATGCAACAATTCAATGGTGAAGGGGCTGCAACAAAATGTTTACTCTTGTGTAACAAATCAAAAACACTATTGCAACAAAACATACCTCTTGCCGCAACAAAAAAAACTCACGCCGACGCCGTTGGAGCTCGTGCCGATCGACCACGAGCTCTGCCTCCTGGAGCAGCCCGAGGACCCCGTGCTTCGAGTGGCTACAAGGGCTGCAATCGTCGCTGCCGTTCTCCGATGCCAAGCTGGAGTACATCGTGTCGTTGGACCCATTCAAGGATGCCGAGATGCTCTGTGCGGAGCTGTCATGGCCGAAGGAGCCAGCCATCCAGATCCTCACCCTCTTCACCATCTTCCTTTAGCGCGTAGCTGCGGCCGAGCTCTGCCTCGCCGACATTGGCAACAAAGCTTGTCGAGGCTAACAGAGCTTTTGTGGATGCCACAATGGCGGAGCTCACGAAGGCATGGCCGCCCTCCAAGTGAATCCACACCATGGGCGGAAGCTTCCACGTATGGACTCGAGTAGAAAAAAAAATTTCGCGTCCGGATGATTGGTTGTGCATAGACGGTGGGCTATTGGATTTGTTTGGGCGGTTGATGCGCCCATCACATTAATGGTGGGTGCATGGGGGTGACAGATTGGAAGGACATCAGACACCTGTTTGTCATTCCGTCTGATGAGCGAGTAAAATATCATACGTCCGAGCCATAGCATTACCCAAAAGTTATACGTTAAATTAACGTACAAGCTTACCAGGCATTGAGGGACACAGTGACATAAGAAAGTAACCACTAATTAACTACTATATCAAATGTAGAATTAGGGTACTCACAATAGTTTGATACTAAAGCTTGATACTACATGGCTCCACTTGTTGTATGGACCTATCATAAATTGATACCATGTGGTCCCACAAATTTGGTAACAAGCTTTCCAATGTATAAAGACTTGACCCTAAAATCTTGGTTTCCTTACTTGCATGATTATCAAGATTCTTCTGTCTCTTCCATCTCTTTCACATCATCAAAAAGTTGACACGTCGTAGGCTAAGTGTGTGTTTGGTGGGATGAAGTTAAATAGGATATGATGGTTTTGCACCACGTAGTTTTATTGTTTTGTATGAATGAGATGGCTTAATATCTAGAAAGAATATTCAATAAATTTGCATCCCATCATCTAGGGTGAGATAGTTTCTTTCAAACAATCAAACACGTGGATAATTTTTTTTTCTTAACCACATGGTGCAAGCAATGAAGCAAGTATCGGACAAATTTGATTGTTTGGAGTACGGCATGACCGTTCGGTAAGAAAAATCGTTGGGATTGGTCCAATAAACTAACAGATCAGAGCTGGCCGAACCAACCAATGGTCAGGTCAGAACGTGTTTGCTGCCGCCAATTAGGGTTAATTAAAGAATTTAGCTTACTTTTGCAGAGGTCGCTTCGTCTCGTTTTCCGGGGACGCATGTTTACTTCGCTGATTACGTGGTGCATGTTGCACGACAGTACAAAAGCAACAGAATTGGCTGTTTCAAACTTGCAAGGTTCATCGATAGTGAGAAGAAAAATCGATGCCTGGAGCGCACCACCATGCATCGATTATTCGAACGGGAACAGAAGACTGAAAGCGATCGGATTCCTTATAGAGTGCCATGTTAGTCTATAGACTCAGAGATTGTTCGGTTACTGATCCTTGTCACATGCTGGCTTATACTAACATCGAATGACAAACAGCGTGCACATTTTCTGGGTGAAATGCTGGCCACACCTGTTTAAGTATGTACAATAGTACAAATAGCTGTTGTCTATAGTAATTTTTTATGTCACCTGTAGACAGCACTGTATACAACTTATATAATGAGTTGTCTTTTCTCTTGTCTTTAAAGATGACATAATTTTTTTAATGCTTTTATGGACCTAAAACATTTCATCCTTGGTTCTGATGATATAGTTAGCTGTAGAATTGTAGACAACATATTTCTCTCTCTTTATTTTCTTTTATTCACATTACCTTAAATTCTACGTGATAGAGACTATAGACAGCTAATGTAAGCCCATTATACATAACCTTATGTTTGGGACTCCACGTGTGTTGCAAACCAGATAACAAAGCAAATTGTCTGTTGCGCCACTAGTGATGGTTCCATCAAAATCAAATTCGTTCGGATCACAGAAAAATCTGGCTATAATTCTGCAAGACCAGAAAATAAAACTTCTTGTATACCGCTGCAATACTAGATACGTACCAAAATCTAAAACTTGTCATAACTAGGGCTTGAAACTACTTTGAAATCTTCTAGGACCTTCAAGGAACGCGTGAAACTCCATGTAACGTGAAACTTTTTAAATGTATTAAAGAAGGTAAATGCTTATCTACTGACGTCTAGAGCGAGATAAAAAATCAGACGCTTCCAAAGTCCGACTCGCCCATCCCCTGCCCATCTCCACGGACCCACCCGTTCAGCTGGCTCCCTGCCTTTCCTCTCCGCTTTTCTGCTGGAACATAAATATCAAAGCCCAATCTCTAGTTCTCTACTCCTCTTCCCGAACTCTAATTCCCCACTCCCCTCTCCCTCCGCACTAATTCCCCACTGCCTGGACGTCCTCGTGTTCCCCTCTGCCACGAGCTCGCGCGTAGTGGCCGACGGTGCTCAGAGCCGGAATCACGTGCTCCCCCACGCATTTCTTCCTCCTCAGACTCTTGCCGTCCCAGACGGCAATGGCGGATCATGCATTCACGAGTACTCGGCGGTGGCCGCCCAAGGCCAACTCCTCCTCCCACGGCGGCAGCGAGGGCCTCTACGCCTCCAACCCCTCATCCAACTCCTTCGCCTCCTTCATAAGGTAAGCTCGGGAGCAGCCCTTCTAGACACCCCCCCCCTAGGTTTTGTAGGGATCGAGGAAGCCGATCTTTTTGCCGAAGCAGGATGTTGCATCTGAGAATGTTGCGGCCGTCAATTTTTTTTGTTGCAACCATTGAATTTTTTTGTTGCAACCATTGAAAATAATGTTGCAATGAGAGAAGAGAGAAGCTAATCTCAGATGTTGTGCCCTTTTGAGCATTCGATGTATGCGTCGGGTTCTTCATTTTTGTAGCACATGTTCTTCATTTTTTTTTAGATATCTGAAATGTTGCGTATGATTTTTTTGATGTTGCAACGAGTGAAAAAAAAATGTTGCAAACGACTTCATTTTTTGTTGCATCTAGCACACATCCATGTTGGATGCTGAAGGTCGGGCGTACGATGCTAACGTTCGGACCACGTCCAAGCACTAGTCGCATCTATTAAAGAAACTTCTTGAAGTCTTATGAAACCTTTTGCTGTACGGTTGCAACTTTAGACGGTTATCTAGTGGTCCGGGCGATAGTCGCATCCATTAAAGAGACTTCTTGAAGTCTTATGAAACTTTTTGCTGTACTGTTGCAACTTTATACGGTTATCTAGTTGCTCCCTATTTAAATGATTACGAGTTGCTCCAACCAAATATTTGAGTGAAAATTAGAGGTCCGTAGTGGTGCACATCATCAAATTGACAGCTCATATTAGCAATCACACATTTTTAAAAACCAAAAGCAGATGTCGTTCATTTCAAGGAGAGAAGAATATAAACACCGGCTCCTAAAGGGTTACACCACAAACAGAGAAGGGTCATCTCTGGAAACAACAAGGAAGCACCGTAACCACCAGGTTAGAGGCAATTGCCACCTAGCACCCCACCAAAACACCGTGAGCTCTATCTCATACAGTACCACCGACGCACGGAGAGTGATGGCGATGCGCCGCACCCACGCGCCCCGACGCCACTATGTGTGTATGTGACCACACCGCCCGGACGCCCTGCTTGCGTTGCCTGTCGAGTCGCACACCATGCACGACTGCGATCAAGCCTGGCCCGCCACAAGCACGCCCACGGCCACCAGCGACGCCCTACTTGATACGGGGTGTCCGATCCGCTTGATCCAGGATCAAATATAATATTTCACCCTCAATTCTCAGTGGAAAAGCAAAAAAACAATCTTGAAAATGCTCAATTCCCTTCAAAAACTTAGCTATGCCGAAGGCTTAGGAGAATAGATGTATAGCCTAAATAACGGTGTGATCCTATCGACGACATCCAGAGTAATTGTATGTCCACGCGTCTTCTCTTGCAGCCTCACTTTATGAATTTGCAGGGCTCGATGAGATGTTACCCGTGGCAGCTGTGTCATCCTCCCTCACGACTCCCCGAAAGTGGCTGGAGACTACAAACGATGTAATATATATATATATATATATATATATATATATATATATATATATATATATATATATATATATATATATATATATATATATATATATATATAGGTTTTAAAGGCACAAGCAACCCTTTGCTTGGAGGTTTTATAGAGAAGAGATGGGGAATAGAATGGTAGGGCGATATACGTGCACAGGCATAAGGGAGGAGAACTTGACCTGGGACACAAATATGAAAAGTTAATTGCAGCCAAGCCCCATCCAAACCATATCGATCCCATGTAAGCTAACGAAGCACAAAGAACCGGCATCAATAACCCACGGTACCCATCGAGAGCATTAACCAAACCCACCATTTTGCCCCATTCATTTTTGTCAATCAACCCTGACATGAACTAAGCAAGATGCACAGAATGCACATGCACCAATAGCCCTCGGTTTACATCATAGAGCAAGGGACTATTAATATGAACTAATTATCAATTCAATTTCAGTATAAGACTATTAACATCATTACATCACAGAGCAAGGGGACTATTAATATGAACTAATTATCAATTCAATTTCAGCATAAGACTACATCATTGAGCAATTCAAACCCGGCCACCATACCAGTAGTAGAGAGGGAGTAAGGTAGGGTCATACCTCAATACAGCGCAACCACGGCGGCAACCCCACCACCAGCACAACCCTCATCCATCTCCTTCACCTTGCATAAATCACACAAACATCAAGACACAACTTAAGACTCAAGCATAAAAATCAAACTCAACAAAAGACATTAAGCTATGAGATCTAGAGGCGAATAGAGGAGGATGGGAAAGCAAAGCCTCGCCGAGACTCCGAGCGCAGGAGGCCGAGCGGAGAACCAAGCTATGGCGGCATAGCGACAGCGGGTGGCGGCGTCACCGTGGTTGTGGCATGACCACGACCTTTGCACAAGACACTACGTCTATCGTGCGATCTTGTGCGGTCTGAGTGATGTCACAACTGCGGCAACAGCGACGGGTCAGCGGCGGCGGCGGCCGGGTCGGCGGCGGCGTCGAGTGGGGAGAGCGGATGAGAGTAAATCGCTGGGGAGTGATGAGTTAGGGCGGCGCAAACCCTAGCGCCCGGGCTCCTACTAATAAAGAGACTTATCACAGACGGTTCTATTATGAACCGTCAGTGATAATTATCACAGACGTTTCCATAATGGAACCATATGTGAAATGGTTTTTTCTCAAGTATATTTATCTTGTATATACACTTACATGACATGAAGAAATTACATGTTTATATGTCAATTTTGTCATTTAAATCTTCTTGAAAATTTGCTTTAACTATATATATATATATATATCAGATCGGATATATATATATATATATATATATATATATATATAATTAATTAATTTGTTCCACTAAACCGTCTCTGATATAATTAATATTAATTAATGTAACGGTAGACCACTATCTCCGTCTTCAATACTTCATAGGCAACGGCGTCGGCATCGGACGGTTCCTGATCATCAGCGAACGAAGCCTGAAATGCGTCCACCCGCTGACACGCTCGTTCGAGTGTCTCCCGAAGACCCTCAGACTATTGAACCAAGAAGAATTGAGCACATAGGCTCTCTTCCCTTGCTTGAGGGGCCTCGGCCTGGTTGACTCAATCGCCTGCCGCCTCGATTATGCAGTCCAAGTGACGGCAAGCCTCCTGGAGACGTGCAACGTCGTTTTGGAGGACCACATCGATGTCACGGTAAACTCGTCGAAAGTGGGAGATCACCCAGAAGACACGGTGGAGGAGGATGTCAAGACGGCAGAAGGTGGCCGTCACCTGCTCCGGCAAATTCTCGGCCGACGTAGGAGTGAAGACACTGTGAGAGACCATGTGGTCGTGTCTCCATGAGAGTGATGAGTAATTGACAAAGGTTTTAGGTTAGTCGAGTTTGGTTTGTGTGGTCGGACCTTGTCGTTGCGCGGTTCACGCGTTTTGTGAAGTCATTAAAATTTGTCGGGAAAATCGAACGACCGGGCGTGTTTTGGCGTGACGGCCATGGCGGTTAATATGGATTGGTAAATGGCGGTTGAAGAATTCCGAGAAGTTGTTTTTTCGAGTTCGGTCTTCATTGAAAATCGAACGGCCGCGGTATTGAGGCGATACGGCCGAGTCGCGGTTGATCCGCCGGTAACATGGCGGTTGTACCGATTGTATTGTGTGTTCGGCCATTTTGGTGTTTTGAGTTTTGGGATAGGTCATATCGGTGTGTTCATGCATATGTGTTGCATATTGCATGTTTGAGCTAACGTTAGGTCAAGTTGTGAAGAACTTGTTCCGGTTTCGTGTTTCTTATCCGTGTGTGGGCTGCGGGGCGTCGGCGGAGTCGTGGCGAGACACGGTGGGTGGACTAGGTGCAGTGTGGTTGAGGTCGAAGCAGTCGGGATGTGTCGAAGACAGCGTGGACTCGAGGTGGTTCGAGGCGTCTTGAGACAAGGAGCTGAAGCTTCGGAAGGTCTGAAAGGCGAATCGGAAGTCGCAAAAGGCACTGGCGAGGCGGGCTCAGTTGGACTTAGCGGGCGTAACGGGGAGGAGACCCGTTAGCCAAGGCTATATAAAGGATTGGAGGGGCTGCATGCCCTCTTGAGCACTTGAAAAGGAATTAGGGTTTGCTAGAGTCAAAAGAGTCTTTAGTGGCTGTTTTTGCTTTAGGCTTTAGTGGTTGAGGGTGTTGGTGGAGGCGGTGGGTGCTCCTGCTTGTCCCCTTCGTTGCTTCCTCCTCAAGAATGGATGAGTGTGTGTTCTTGAGGTTTGAGAGTGGGAGAGGATGAGATGAAAGCTTGTAATCATTCCTCTTGTATCAATCATGTATCTCTCTTCCTCTAGATCAATATGAGATGGTGTTTGTTTCATATTTGAACTCTCTGTCATTTCTTTCTTCGATGACCTTTTTTTAAGATTTCTTGATCCTTTGTTTCTCTGGTTGTTTCTTGCCCCAATCTACCTTGCTATGGCGTGTGGGAATACATCTAGGGTGATCTAGATCATCAATCATCCACGAGCAAGTGATTGGATTAGAGGTTTGTTCTTGCCGGTTTCGCATCCTTCTTCGTTCAAATGCAAAAGATAGGAACCTTGGAATGGATCTCTGAAATTTTGATTGGAATAGGTTCCTAGTATCGTTAGGAAGGTGTGGTTCAAATCTCGTAGAGTTTGGCCAGCGGTTCAAAAGTTACGTTGATTTTCGTTTTGAAACCCGGCGGATTTTGCTGTTCGGGACAATCGGATGAACAAGACTTAACTGCTGCGGTTGTCTTAGGACTCGCGGTACAACGGTCATTACTAGCGGTTTGTCCGATCTGCAGTACCTGTAAATTTGTTACTAACGGTTGTACCGATTGTCTGTTTTGTTCGGCTCTTCCTCGTTTTTGTTTCTTTGAGCTTTGGGGGTGAGGAGTGGATTCAACATAAGACTTCCTCTGTGCTTAATCATTGATCTTCATAGCTCTCATAGCTATTGGAGTGATTTATAAGTTGAATCCATTCTTTGTGAAAAAGATTGGTGCTCCTATTCACCCCCTCTAGTCGCCTTTCCGGTCCTTCAATTGGTATCGAGCGGTTAGCTCTTTTCAATAGATCTTAACCGGTCTCAAGAGCCATGGCGATGGACAAGTACTCGACCAAGCCGCCCGTTTTCGATGGCATCGATTACCCTTCGGAAGAGCGAATGGAGACATACATCGGGCCGTGGGTATGCCATCTGGCGGAAGGTCAAGGTGCGATTCATTGTTCTGCCGATGAGAACATCAATGCGGGAACATGGCTGATGTTGAGGCGAATGCAAAGGCAAGGAACATCATCATCGAGGTTTGAGTCGAAGCGAGTTTGACCGCATATCTCACTGTCGTCCGCTTACGACATCGGGTGACCCTCGATGCATACCATGAGGCACCACCGGATCAAGACGGTTCGGCAGGATCGGTTCAAGCGAATACAACAAATTTGAGATGCTTCTTTGGTGAGTCCTCGGCGAGTGCTTTTCGCGATTTCACAAAATCTTGAGCAACCTCCGGCGGTCGGTCTCACATACCCGACTTCGGACAACGCTCGTCGATGCTCACGGCACTTGATCTTCGTGTTTGGGAAATGAAAGTGACTACCATCAAGGACACCACGGACCTCTCGACCTTGACTCTTGATGCGGCTGTACTCGCGCCTCAAGACTCACGAGATTGACATTGTCTCTCGAAGTCGAAGTCACGATCGATGGCCCTAGTCACCGATCCGTTAAACCCGGTTCTCTTTCGATTCTTGTGTGGTTTCTCCTTCTTCGCTCTCGTGGCGAAGCGATGATCGATTAGAGCACTCGAGGATGAGCGGTTGCCCTCCTAGCTCGGAAGTTTTCCCATGCTTACAAGAGGAGGAGGGACAGAAGAGAGGAGGACCGTGATTTGCTTGAGTGTGGTGGCCCCAACCACATCGAGCAAACCGCCCTAAGCTGGAGAAGGGAAAGAACGAATCTGGCGGTTCGGGCAAAACGACTACACCGACAAGAACTGCAACAAAAGCCTCCAGCTCGGGCGCCCGGCAAGAAGAAGTTCCGCAACTTTGGCAAAGCTAAGAAGCTCTTCCACGCGTCCTCACCACCGCCGGCGACCTCGACCTCGGCGAGGTGGAGGGATGGAGCGACGATGACGGACGGGTGACCAAGAGCCCAAGGATGGCGGCGGCGACTTCTCCGACATGTGCTTCATGGCCCTCGGCGAACTCGGCTGACAGTGAAATGTACTCCGACTTCGGACGAGGTAGATCCCACCTCTGAACAGCTCAATCATGCTTTTCTTAAGCTAGGAGGTTTTCATGCTAAAGCTAAGGCTAGGTGTCTTTGAGTTAGAGAAGGAAATAGATAGTTGTCACTAGAGATTATTGCTCTTACATCCGCTCCTTCTAGTGATGATTGTGATACATGCTCGCTTTCTTTGGTTGATATGGAGAAGTTAAGGACCTCACATGATAGTGTGTCCTCCAAACTTGATAGTGTTAAGGTGGAGAATGTTAGTCGCTTGTCTGAGTTAGAGTTGAGTAGGATGGTCATTACCCTACTTATTCTTGATGAGACTACTTCTCCCACCTCATGTGAGGGTAAGGACATTCTTTGCTAGAGGATCTTATGCCATGCTCCTTGATCTGCCCGAGTCTTGTGAAAATTGCAATAACTTGAAGATGAACTTAAAGCAGGCGAGATCATAAAATTCTTTGAACTACAAGCTTCTTTACTTGAGCCGATTGTTTCATGCTTGAACTGTCCTAAGTTAGCTGCTTGAACTTGAGGTCGTCTCCAACAGATTTCAAGATATGATTGATCATGAAAGGAAGTTGGCTCGGTTTGCTTCTAAGGACCTGTTAGCTCACCATGCATTAAGTGTAACAAACTAAAATCGACTTGATTGCTTTGGATGAGAAATGTGTGAAGCTAACTAAGGATCTTCTAGAGAAGCCACATTGTGCTTGCAATATGATTGTGGAGAAGGAGAGAAGCCCGGGGTAAGGATGAGGCGCTTATAGCGTTAACCAAGCGGCTAGCGATGGGGTATGTCCTTGAGTCGTTTGTGCGTGCACAAGCCATTCTTCCCTCTCTTCTTTGGTTCTTCTTTTGCTACCTTACCTTCTGCATCTCTTCTTCCCCTGCTCTTCTTGCACCTCTCTCTTTCGGAGTGTCGGTACCTTATGAACACTCTCGAGAGATTTGTAGGAGGCAGAAGAAGCTCAATCTTATTCTAGACCAATCTAAGATTTGCAGATTTAATCGGGGTCTAGGATATGACTTCTTTGAGGACATGAGGAAGCATCCACCGCCGTGCTCGGACCCATAGCACCAGTGTGATCGAGGCGAGCCAGGACCGAGAAAGTCCATTTCAAGTCGGCGGGCTATGTCGAGGATTTCGACGATGAAGGTAATTTCACATGCTGCTTCTACCTCTCGGAAGGTGAAGTATCACCGCACCTTCATCGGAAGGATGGACACACGATCGATCGATGCTTGAGTAGCGCCAAGATCGTAGCGTAGAGACCATGTTGAGTCTCTTAGGCGCATTGTGGTCGACCCCGGACCTTGAGTGCACCTAAGACCAACACGAGGTCTAGGCTTGTTTCTTCGATGGGTTTGTGCGGCATCGAGGACTTGGCTTTTCCGAGTTTTACGGTTTTCGTCCTCATCTTTGCTTTCGATCGTGACTTCGCCGTCTGAGGGTAGATCTCGTTTTCCCATCGAGATAGCTACCATGGCGTGTTCGATCTGTTGCGGTGCTCCGACTCGCTCCTTCGTAGCGATCGGACTCGACAAAACCGGGTCTGCTCTTAGACCTTCTTTGTGAGTGACAGAGGCGTAGAGTAGATAGAGGTCGATCGGGCTTGACTACTTCATCGCTCGGCGTGTTACTCGATATTGGGTGCCAAAATCATTGTTGAT
Organism: Phyllostachys edulis; assembly: GCA_036346405.1. Classification (NCBI taxonomy): domain Eukaryota; kingdom Viridiplantae; phylum Streptophyta; class Magnoliopsida; order Poales; family Poaceae; genus Phyllostachys; species Phyllostachys edulis. Next base: position 90,883,436 of record CM070562.1, on the reverse strand, counting down.
TTATCGATCTTGAGACTTTACTCTGTTTGACTCGGAGTTCGCGGGTAGGGAAGGAGAAGGTTTGGCTTGTAGACTCGGTTGTTCTCGTCATATGACCGGAGACTCCGTTGGTTCTCTTCCTAGCCCGCTCGGTGATGAGGCGATCACCTTCGGAGGCGCTTCGTCTGGGGCGTCATCGCCAAAGGTCTTGTCGCGTATTAATGCTTCTTTTATTCTTAAGGATGTTGCCTTGGTTAGTAAGCAAAGTACAATTTGCTTTCGGTTTCTCGACTTCTTGATGGCGGTTTGGTGAGCTTTAAGAAAAACAATTGCAAAATTCTTGATTCTTGGGTAGTCCGGTTTGCGGGATTTCTCGTTATGGGAGGATCTTTCGTGCTGATTTCTCTGATTCTTGGTGATCCTCTCCGGTGTTTGGTTTATACGAGTCCCGCGATCTCTCTTTACGGCATAGGAGACTTGGTCATATTGGATTTGACCATTTGACGAAAGATTAGCGACCATGATCTCATTAAGTGGTGCGAAACTCAAGATGGTCAAAGATCTTGTTTGCACTCCATCTTAAAGCGGCAAGATGGTTGCCGCTTCTCATCCTCCGGTCCGATTACTATGACCGATGCACCGGACAAATTGCTCCACATGGACACAGTTGGACCGGCTCGAGTCTTGATCGGCGGGGAGGAAGTGGTATGTTCTTGTTGTGGTCGATGACTTCTCGAGGTACTCTTGGGTGTTTTCTTAGCCTCGAAGGGCGAGACATTTACACTTTTCGAGGTCTTTTAGTAGGTCTGTCTGTTGAGCTCCGGGTGCCTTCTGAGCGATCCATGATGACAATGTACGGAGTTCAAAATTCCTACTTTGAGAGTTTCTGCGGTGAGGCAGTGTAGAGCACCGTTCTCTTCTCCATCGTTCCTCGGCAAAATGGCGTTGTGGAGAGGAAGAACCGTACCTTGGTCGAGATGGCGGGGCGATGCTTGATGAGTACTCTACAGGAAGTTTTGGGTGAGGCCATTGCGACCGCGTGCCATGTTTGAATCGAGTTTTTCTTGGGCACTCCTACACGCACTTCTTATGAGTTGAGATCTGAGGCTAAAGCCAGCGTCTCTCATTTTCGTGTGTTTGGTTGCAAGTGCTTTATCTTGAAGTCAGGAACCTAGACAAGTTCGAGTCACGTTCTGTGGCGGTATCTTTCTAGGCTACTCGACTTCTTGGCGGCTTATAAGTGCAGGCTGCGAGTCTAGCAAAATGGTAGAAACACAGTGAGGTGACCTTTGACGAGGCGGTCCCGGGACTAGGCCAGATATCTCGAGTTCTTTAGAGCGGTCCGAGACCATCTTTGTGGATGATGAGGACGATGGAGATGACGGTTGTCTACCTGATCCTGTCCCTCATCCACTCCTTGAGGTGCCGTCTTCCACCGCACCTCGAGGTGATCAGCCCTTGCCCTCTGCTTCCTCTGGAGCTAGTGGCTCTGTTCCTACCTCGTCAGCTCATGAGGTAGAGGCCATTTCTTCATCTCTCCCAGGACCTCCTAGACATATCCAGAAAAGTCATCCTTCAGGGCAGATGATTGGAGACCTTTTTGAGCGTGTCACACGCTCTAAGTCGCTTTTCTCATTTCTGTCTCCATTACGCCTTTGTTGCCTCCTTTGAGCCCAAGGACGTTTGTCACGCCCTTCGATGAGTCTTGGGTCAATGCCATGCATGAGGAGCTAGAAAACTTTGAGAGAAACAAGGTGCAGTCGCTTGTTGAGCCCCCACGAGGCCACAATATCATTGGAACCAAGTGGGTGTTCAAGAACAAGCAGTGAGGATGGGGTAATCATCAAAACAAGGCTAGATTGGTAGCTCGGGGTTTTCCGAGTTGAGGTCTAGACTTGAGGAGACCTTTGCCCTGTGAGCTCGACTTGAAGCCATTAGAATCTGCTTGCCTTTGCGGCTTCTAAGGGTTTCAAGCTTTACCAGATGGACGTGAAGAGTGCCTTCCTCAATGGCCTTATTGAGGAGGAAGTCTCGTCAAGCGACCTCGAGTTTCGAGAACCCCAAATACCTAACCATGTCTTCAAGCTTTCCAAAAGTTGTATGGACTTAGCGAGGCTCCCGAGCTTGGTATGAGAGGCTTAAGTCCTACTTGATAAGTCATGGTTTTGAGATGGGTAAAGTTGACAAGACCTTGTTCATCCGTAGGCATGGCAGCGACCTTCTGCTCGTCGAGATCTATGTCGATGACATTATCTTTGGCGGCTCTTCCCATACTCTGGTTTCCCGGTTCTCGGATGTCATGAGCACCGAGTTTGAGATGAGTATGATGGGTGAGTTGACCTTCTTCCTTGGCTTCCAAATCAAGCGGACTCGGGAGGTACATTTCTTCATCAAGGAAAGTACACTCGTGACCTCTGGCGCTTCGACATGAGTGATGGGAAGCTTTGTGTCGACTCCATGGCTTCTCTGACCTATCTTGACCCAGATGAGGATGGCGAGCGAGTTGATCGAAAGGAGTTGAAGTATGATCGGCTCCTTCTTTACCTCCTTTGCCTCGAGGCCGGACATACACTTCTCCGTGTCTGTGCTCGATTCGAGCTTCTCCTCGCGTATCTCACCGCCGGCGGTGAAGCGCATCTTCCGTACCTTGAGCTACCATTGACTATGGTATCTGGTACTCTTCCTCATCTGTCTTTCCTTGAGAGCCTTTTCGGATCTGAGACTTATTTGGTCAGAGGATAGATAGGAAGAGCACTTCCGCACTGCCAATTTCTTGGCACTTCTCTTGTTTCTGGTCTTCAAGGAAGCGATCGGTGTTACCTGATCCACCGCAGAGGCGAAATGCGTTCTTGCGGCCGATTCTTTGTAGCCAAGTGCTCTGGATGACTTCGACCTGCGGGACTTTGGGTTAGTTATCGACAGTGTTCCACTCTTTTGTGATAACACTTCTGCGATTAACATTGCCAAGAACCCAGTGCAGCATTCCCGGACCAAGCACATTGATATCCGATATCACTTCCTTAGAGACCATGTAGAGAAGGGCGATATAGTGCTTCAGTTTGTGGAGAGTGACCACCGGTTGGTGACATTTTCACCAAGCCATTGGATAGTTCGAGGTTTTGACTCTGAGGAGAGCTTGGGGTGGTTTGTCCTTATGGATTTGTAGTGAGGGAGCTTTGGGTTTCTTGCTTTACTATATTATTTATGCTCTTGCTCCTTACTATTGCATTGCATTTTGGGTGCATTTGGGATTAGTCCTCCTAGCATAGATTAGAGTGCTTCTTTTGTCTAGTTGTTTAGATTTGCTCTTATCTTGTGATTCTAGGATCTTGCTTATTAGTTGTCTCTTCTCACTAGGTTGAGCTTACTCACTTCTTATAGGTTCTAGCAAGGGTTGGGCCACCCTTGGGTAGACAGGAACGTGTTTGCTCCTTAGTGTGTTAGCCAGGCGGTTGATAGTCCTAGAGTCATATGGGGTAGATGAGAGTCGATCTGAGCCATAGTATTCTCTATATCTTATCTATGCTTTAAGGATTTTTGTTTTATGTTTTCCTTGCCGACTTCTCGATTTATTGTTTTGGTTCAAGGGAGTTCTTTTGGGAGCTTCGAGCTTAATTTTGAGTTAACTCAACTTGAACTAAAAGTTGCATCTAATGTTGAGGGGCTGGATCTTACGCTTTTCTAGCATTACGCATTGTCATATAACTACATTGAGCCTTGATTATTATCCTGCTATGATATGTTTACAATGCTTTACACCTTGTCATGACTTGTGCTTATTTGCTAGATTTATCATGACTTCATATGTGTAGCCTAGCTTTTGCCATGATAAGTTAATTAAAATTGCTCAACTTAAACTAAAACTTGTCATGTTAGCTTTTCGAGATTAGTCTTTCTTGAGATATCTTTTTATGATTCATGCCATGTCAAATAAATTTGGGTAGAGTGATGAATCTATATTGAGCCTTAGATTGAGCTGTTTTAGTCTCTTGATGATGCATGAGTTAGTACAACTTGTTAAAAGGCAAAAAGATCTCTTTTGTCTTAAAAAACCGATCTCACCAATTCTCTCCTATGAGACGGCTTGCCATTGCACTTGGCATGAACTTAGGGGGAGTTTTGGGTGACCTAGACTATCTTCTTAAGCTTCTCGCTTGGAGTAGTCGCATAAGGCTTGAGACCTAGCACATGATAAAACAAAAATCTGGTTGGAAACCACCATGAATTTCAAAAGAAAATATGTTTCATGTGTTCAATGTGCTTAAAGCCACAAAAAGTATCATGTACTTTAACCAATGTTTCAATCTTGAGCATAGCACTCTTTTTGGTCTCAATTTAAGCTTCTTAGTTCCGCTTAGCTTATTGACATGGCCTGCATCATCCTTGGATATCTCTAGCGAGACTTTGCTCATTGATGACTTGACTTGCTCACATAATGTACCTCTTTTTCAGATTGTCATCTATGTGTTCTAGCTAGCTTATATATATGTTGTCATGATCTAGATAGCGTTTTATTGAGTTATGGCTTGGTGTATTACTTGTTGGTCATTATGGATAATTCTCATGGCTCAAAATGCTTAAATAAACAAACTTGACCAATTTCATCCATTAACATGTCATATTCTCTCTATTGCATCTTGATCGTTTATTGCCAAAAGGGGAGAATAGAGAAGAAAAGTCTCGTGGGGAGCAGTTTAGAGCTTTGGAGATCAATTTGCTCTTTCGGTTGTTGCTCTTGCGTTCATACGTCGACATGGTCTTTAGCTTCATTTCATTTCTTGGACCATGTTGGTTTCTTCAAACTCAAACTCTTCTTAAAAGCTTTTACGGGTTTGTCAATATTCTCATCAAGGGGAGATTGAGAGACCATGTGGTCGTGTCTCCATGAGAATGATGAGTAATTGACAAAGGTTTTAGGTTAGTCGAGTTTGGTTTGTGTGGTCGGACCTTGTCGTTCTTGCGGTTCACGCGTTTTGTGAAGTCATTCGGAAATGTCGGGAAAATCGGACGGCCGTGTTTTTGGTGATCTGACCATGAGGCGGTTGTCCGATTGGTAAATGGCGGTTGAAGAATTCGGAGAAGTTGTTTTTCGAGTTACGGTCTTCATTGAAAATCGAACGCCGCAGTATTGAGGCGAGACGACCGGAGTCGCGGTTGATCCATTGGTAACATAAGCGGTTGTCGATTGTATTGTGTGTTTCGGCCATTTTGGTGTTTTGAGTTTTGGGATAGGTCATATCGGTGTGTTCATGCATATGTGTTGCATATTGCATGTTTGAGCTAACGTTAGGTCAAGTTGTGAAGAACTTGTTCGGTTTCGTGTTTCTTGTCGTGTGGTGCAGGACGCGAGCGGAGTCGTGGCGAGACACGGTGGACTGGACTAAGTGCGAGTGGCGCCGAGGTCGAGCAGTCGGGATGTGTCGAAGACAGCGTGGACTCGAGGTGGTTGCGGCGTCTTGAGACAAGGGCTGAAGCTTCGGAAGGTCTGAAAGGCGAATCGGGAAATTCGCAAAATTTGCACTGGCGGGCGGACTCCGTTGGACTTAAGCGGGCGAACGGGAGGAGACCCGTTAGCCAAGGCTATATAAAGGATTGGAGGGGCTGCATGCCCTCTTGAGCACTTGAAAAGGAATTAGGGTTTGCTAGAGTCAAAAGAGTCTTTAGTGGTGTTTTTGCTTTAGGCTTTAGTGGTTGAGGGTGTTGGTGGAGGCGGTGGGTGCTCCTGCTTGTCCCTTCGTTGCTTCCCTCCTCAAGAATGGATGAGTGTGTGTTCTTGAGGTTTGAGAGTGGGAGAGGATGAGATGAAAGCTTGTAATCATTCCTCTTGTATCAATCATGTATCTCTCTTCCTCTAGATCAATATGAGATGGTGTTTGTTTCATATTTGAACTCTCTGTCATTTCTTTCTTCGATGACCTTTTTTTTAAGATTTCTTGATCCTTTGTTTCTCTGGTTGTTTCTTGCCCCAATCTACCTTGCTATGACGTGTGGGAATACATCTAGGGTGATCTAGATCATCAATCATCCACGAGCAAGTGATTGGATTAGAGGTTTGTTCTTGCGGTTTAGCATCCTTCTTCGTTCAAATGCAAAAGATAGGAACCTTGGAATGGATCTCTGAAATTTTTGATTGGAATAGGTTCCTAGTATCGTTAGGAAGGTGTGGTTCAAATCTCGTAGAGTTTGGCCAGCGGTTCAAAAGTTACGTTGATTTTCGTTTTGAAACCCGGCGGATTTTGCTGTTCGGGACAATCGGATGAACAAGACTTAACTGCTGCGGTTATCTGGGACTGCGGTACAACCGGTCATTACTACATGCGGTTGTCGGACTGCGGTACAACCGGCCGTTTACTCTTGGTTGTACCGATTGTCTGTTTTGTTCGGCTCTTCCTCGTTTTTGTTTCTTTGAGCTTTGGGGGTGAGGTGGATTCAACATAAGACTTCCTCATGCTTAATCATTGATCTTCATAGCTCTCATAGCTATTGGAGTGATTTATAAGTTGAATCCATTCTTTGTGAAAAAGATTAGGTGCTCCTATTCACCCCTCTAGTCGCCTTTCCGGTCCTTCACCTTGTTAAAGCAGTGTTCTTCATGACATGGTTCAACGTCACTGATGAGAGATGTGCTCGTATAGTGAGGCGGGTAGGCCATCAATGCCGGCGACAAGGAAGAGGCAACCATTTTGTTTTTATAAGTATGTGGGGATGATCATCTTCGATGGCGATGATCCTTTATAAAACAAGGTACAAATTGAGCGTGAGGCGAAGAGAGCGCATCGAGGCCGAAGCGGATCGATGCGACGAAGAGACGATCGAGGCCGAAGCGGATGGCGGCGAAGAAGAAGCGCGATTAGGTCATGGCGATATTATCACCCGGTTATAACAAAAAACCGTTTGTGATATGTGGTAATATCACAGATGGTTATTGTTAAGAACCATCTGTGATGTTTCATGGACGTTTCTTTGTTGAAAACCGTCTGTGATATGTAGAATTATCACAGACGATTATTAACAAGAACTATCTGTGATACTTCACAGACGGTTTTCAACATGAACCGTCTGTGACATTATCTCTTCCTGAGCGGTTTTAAGCGCAACCCGATAATACGAGCGGTCTCTAAACCAAAAGCTATGCGTGATTGCATGTAATACAAACAGTTTTGGTCAACCGTCTATGATGAGGCATCCAGTATTAGTCTTTCTGTAGTAGTGAAAAGTCATAGGCTTTTTAAACTGGACTATACTTGCGGTGACGAGTTCAATCCGAATTGACTTCAAAATTTTCTATCTTCAATGTCCTTGTTTGAAATGACTTAAATCCGTAAGAAACAAGATAAGGACAACCTTTTAAACCTTTGGAAAGTATTAGGATAGTAGGAGATCACCTATAGATGCTCCTACAATCCACATTCTCCTCTTGTTTAGCAATCATCGTGCGACGTCCTGACAGCCTGTACAGGCTCAAATCAACTTATCATAACTTTGTATAAAAAGATCCAAATCATCTGCTTGACTCGTTGAAAACTAGACTCGATAAGATTTCTAAATATAAACTTTGTGCACATTTAAAACCTCGGAATTAGTGTACAAACCTTAATAAACTTTTCGGACAGAACAAGTACCATACTTATTGGATCGACCTTCTCCTCCTCGTCCTCTCTTGTCCAAATAGGTATATGTACCATCTATACCTCGTGACTACTCATGACGCCGCAGCCGCCCACGCACCACCCGCCGACCACCACACATTTGTGACATGATTCGACTCTTTACTAGAGTTCACTGTCTTGATCATCAGGTAGCTAATCTCCATTGGTACATTTATCCATCAACTGGAGCTTGTACACGACGAAACTCGACCAAAAGGTCGCATCAAACTCACTTTGAAACAGATTTGTTACCTGCGAGGCTGCGACGTCTACATGTCAAATTGTTTTGACAGCACACACATACATACATGCATACATACATATAACGCACGTTTGGTACTGTCAGAAGTACGTACTCCTATATGATCCTACCGTCACTACTACAGAAAAGGTCTTCACAGACGATTCAAAAACATCATCACAGACGATTTTGTGAGCCGTCTGAGTTTATAGGTCAGTAATGATATGAGGTTATCACAGACGATTTTTGAACCGTTTGTAAAAAAAAGCTATCACAAACGGTTCTGAATAATAACCGTCTGTGATAGTCAATTATCACAGACGGTTTTTGTTCAGAACCGTCTGTGAAAATAGACTATCACATACGGTTTTTTTAGTAAAAACCGTCTGTAATAGTTTTTTCTATTGCAATTTTTTTTTTGAATTTTGAGCCAAACAAATCAATTATTGGACAATAGTTTCCATATGTTGTTTCGATAGTTTGCAAGAAAGTAATTAAAAGATACTCTCTCTCTCTCTCTTAATCAATGACTCACTCTCTAACGAGGTTGAGTAGAGGCATCTATCTCGAACCGAATCGGCCTCCCTTGTCGACCACAGATGAGGGTCCCCACTGAGAACGAAATCTAACAGGATGGAGGGGACGAAATCAAAGTCAGAAGGAAACCTGGATGGGGATTTGGGGGCAAAACTTTGTGCTCACCTGAGGCTAAGATGGGGGTGACCAGATCTGGTGGCCTCCTGCAGCAGACATGAAGCTCCTGCACGTCCCTCCTCCTCCTCCTCGTCGTCGTCGTCGTCGGCTATATGTCCTTGCCAAACCGTGCCGGGGAATCAAGGGCGGTCGCGGGAGCTCAGCATGAGGAGAGGAGAGGAGAGGGAGAGACTGATAGAAGACAAGTCAAGGTGGGTATAATATATAAGAACAGAGCCAAAATATTTCACCTCCCGCACAAGCGTTCAAAAAATTTTGTGAATCACAGACGGTTTCAAACAAAAACCGTCTGTGATGTTCTAATATCACAGACGGTTCATATTAAAAAACCGTCTGTGACTGTGTGGTTTTACCAAAACTTGGACGCACACATAAATGCTTAACTCTGTGATTTTACTATGACATGAAATGTCTAACTCCCTGATTTTACCATGACATGAAATGGCTAACTCCATGATTTTACCATGACTTGAAAAAGAGTATTTCCATGACTTCATTTCATCACTAGTTTGCACAATAACAAGGATATATATACACAGCAAGAAAGCAAATCACTATAATTTACTCTTCCTTCATTTCCCAATATTTCAATGTAGTATCTTGCTCCACCGTCATGGTTTCGTTTGTCCTCCATAGCCATAGGGCCCCAAATCTTGAGCTATTATTTCCATTTAACCTTATTTTGAACTTTGGTAGCATATAGGTTGAAAATCCTATCCATGTGATAAACCAAATAGAGATCTTCTACAAGTCGAAAAACATTTTAAACTTGGTACGATCTGCAGTAAATGAATCATCAATAAATTGTGAGTAATCATACCACATTTTTTCTAATTGGAAATTATACTATCAAGAGTTAATACAAGACACCATCAACCAGACTTCTCATTAGAAGGATGTTGCTGCTGCACAAAGAGTGCCATATAGAGAGTTTGCTGAAGAGCAAACCTGAAAAGGTCTTAGCACCCATAGTCAGGCAACATGCTTCCAGTAGCAAGGCGCAATGGTAGCATGGTCACAGTCATGGTGTCGTCTGGATGCATAGATAAAAACATGCACTTAAAAAGAAGTCTATGACAAGTAATCATTAATTGCAATGCAAAACACTGAACCAGAGAAGTCTATCAAAGCCTTACAGGCTGTATTCTTCCATTTCTAAAATATCAAAGAAGTATTCTTGTTTGATAAAATTAGGATAATTGGCGTACAGTATGCATATGTAGCATTCAATCAAACTACAATCCTAAATTAGAGGACTAAAAGTTGTACATTGTACAATATACCCTTTTCTCTACCTGTGTATATACACCTTTTCTAAAGAAAAAACTACTACTGAAATCATGTATAGAGATAAGGGTGGTTCTTTGTTAGTATACCCTTTTGTCCTACAACAGATGCCCTTTTCCCATATGGAAATACCCAAAACAATGTTAAAGCGGTAATTGATTCCAGTAAAACTTCAATGGTGGTTGGATCGTCCGATAACTCAGTATATTAGAAACAAAAAAAAAAGGTATGCCAATTGAGTGAACCAAATGCATGTTTCCTTTTCCAGCGGTATATTTAAGTGCACAGGATTTGACCAGATCTGATATAAATTAATTGCCTCTTTTGCCAATGCCATCAGCATCCGCTTTCGACTGAATCATGTCATCCCCAGGCACATACTATCTACCATCATCCGGTGGAATTTATCCATCTCTATACAATGATTCGGACGGATTTTTATGTCTAGAGCATACATCCCTACTACCCAATTCGTCTCTAATAGTGTCATCGACAAAGACATGACTACGCAATGATTCGGAGGATTTCAATTTCTCTGACTGTGACTACCCAAAATCGAGTCTTACGCCGTCTTCGAAGGCACCTAAAAGCCCTTAACCACCGAATGTGAGGGATGGGGTGGTTGCCGATTGGAGTACTTGCGCCGCCGAAATTGAGTGGAGCTCTTGCGCAACCAAAATCGAAACGGCCGCACCACCCAAAAAACCGAGGTTAGTAATGCCCAGGGAAATCGGATGAAACAGCCGCACCGCCGGAGAAATCAAGGTGAAACGCGCCTAGGAAAATCGAAGGAGCTAAACAAGGATTCGAAGATTTACCGAATATCTCCGAGGTGGTGAGGAGCGCCAGATCCATCCAGGCAAATCGGAGGATGTCAACAACGAAGTGCATATTTACCAAATAATTTTAATCACAGCAAAACGCAAAATGGGTATCTCTTAGGCACCTGGTAGGGCAGTCCTCTAGGTGTGAAAATATATGGTACCCATGGGAGTATGTACTCTCACTTCTTATATACCATTTAAATCGTATGATGATGCCTCTTTATCAATTTGAACATACTCCAATAATGATTATAAGATACCTCAAAGTGAGTTTCATGAAAAATTTCATTAAATCCCAGTTTTTATAACAAAATTTGTGTATATACTTCTTTTATGTATGAAAAATGGAATATCGAAAAAAAAGGGTTCCAATGATTTTTTTTTCCAATCAAATCGCATTGGTGTATCTTCTAATTGGTATTAAGTATTCTGAAAGTTGTAAAGAAGTATAATATGTCTGTTTAAGTAGTATATTGGAAGTAAGAGTGCACACTCCTAGGAGTACAAAACGGACGTCTCTCTCTCTCTGCATCATTCGCCAAAGAATTATGAATTTGTCACTGCCCTCTCTCAGCTCTCTCAAACGATGCAACTGACGAACTCCATTCTAGCACATCTCCTGTAGTGGGGGAGCTCGCTCCCTCACATGCATGCATGAATTTGATGCTAAAAGGAAGGCAAAGACAAACGAGGAAGATAGATACAGTGCATTGCATGGGAGTGTGGGAAAGTGCACGAGCTCCCAAAGGCACATCCTTTTCAAGTTCGTGAATGGGAGCGGCGAATCTTTCTTAATTGAAAATTAGTAAATGTCAGCAGATGCAGTTGAACATGTTCGAAGAACAGTCGTTGCTGCAAGAAGAACAAATGAAGACGAAGGGTTGCGTCGGATGGCCGGGTGAAAGAAGCGGCATGCAGGGGTTTAGTGAAAAAAGGTTAAGTGGATTGGAGGTGGGATTAGCACTTAAATCTGGGCTGTTCAATTCAGATCCAATGTTCAATGTTGGCATTAGCACCCTATCACCCAAATATCCATTAGCACTAGATACGTTTCCCATATATATAAAAGTCTTGTGCGTCTACTTATAGCTTAGAAATTCCTGCGACAGCTTCCCTGTCCAAATCATCAGAGACTATGAAATACAATGAAATTGTTAGGCCTGTGTTGCTAATCTTGGCATCGTGTAATCCAACAGGAGTTACCTATTCATTACAGTACGTAACGGTAATGTAATAGAACTGACAATTTTGTTGGTTGTAGAAGCCAGGAATCAGCAACCTAAACCAAATCGGAAGCTTATAAAAAACATGCAACGGTGGAGGGAAGCTGAACTCCAAATCCGTAACTGACAAAAGCAATAAAATTTTGGAGAGAAACGACCAGTGGTGTAACCCAATCGGAAGTATATGAACGTAGAGTCCAGATGCAAGTCAAATTTGAGTTCTCACACTCTTCTCTCTCATTGCTAGTTTCTTTCTCTCTCTCTCTCTCTTTTTTTGCGTACAAGAATTAACTCAGACATTGTCATGGAAAGAGAAGTTAGGCATTTTGTCTGTTTGCATGCATGGGAACTATCTCACTGCATTCAGCATTCGCTGGTGCATGCATGCAAGCTGCATGCTTTTAGGGCACTAATTGATATCACTCTGCACACTCAGCAGGCAATGACATGACATGCATGCTAATCCAATTATGTTATCAAATTTTAATTCATTTCGGAGTAATATAGCTTAAAAGTTGCACGTCTTAATTCAACTACAATGATAAATTCTTCAGTGAAACATGTACATAGTTGATACCATAACCGGAAGGTTAGAAGGTGTTGCCAGCATCAATGGATACTTCACAAACAAAAATAGTACACAACATACAACAAAAGTTCAGTGCTCAAGGGAAATTCAGTTCCATTCTTTACTGTTGTTGTAGCTTTATGGATTTTACTTACCATATAGACATTGAAACAACTATTTGTATTGCTTTCAAATCCATTAGTTGTTACATAGGTTTCTATGTTTATTCTACTTTTCAAACTCCTATATTTCCAAGTATACAGATTTGCGTAAGTATTTATAGATATGTTGGCAATCAGCAACAATTAGTGAAATAAACTATCCTATAATGAAAAAAAAACTTATAATTTTTTATATCTATTGACCTTTAAGCTTGCATAAAAGTTTAAACCAAAAAAAATTGCTTGATGACTAGTGAAACTCAAATCGGAATAAGAGCAAGAAATTACCATGCATGTACAGCACGATGTCTGTACGTATGTCCAAAATGAGATGTTACTATGAATTATCATGGCGCAGTTTGCAGCAGAAGCAAAGGTTGGGTGGTGAACAGCCAGTCAGCCAGGGGAAAAGGGAGGGTCCCAGTATGCAGCATTCACCTCTGATTCGTTTGCTGGTCAGAAAGATTCCCTGTGCGTGCGTTGCAGCAAATCATTTGAGGGCGTGCTGATCTGCACAAGCCCTTGCCAGGCTTTGGAACGATTGCTAGACCTCGACGTGCTTAAGCGTCAAGGCAAAACATATGGAGTAACAGTTAGGCTAGATCTTTCCGATGCCTTCAGCCAATACATGAGCAACGGTGTGCGTGCATTGGCCATCAATTTTCGCAGTTGGAGCCATAACACACGTAGTGCTTGGATTTGTGGAGGACGAACCGACGAACAGGGTGGTCGTCCTGGTGGACCTAAAGGCATCTGATTCAGTGATTCCTGAAGAACATGTGCTGCCTGGTCCAGCATGCCAGCCAGCAATCGGGCATAATTCAGACGCTTGCCGTTGGGCCTCCAGGTCCAACAACCTTTCTTCTCGCTGGGCGAAGCAGCAACTTTTCTTCTCCCTCTAGGAAACAAATCCCTGCCAAGCACAAACTGCTGACGAATGTACGCTACGCGAGAGGTGGACAGGCAAATACAGACGACGCAAAATGGAGCCTGCTGGTGGTAGAAAACGGGACATTGGGAAAGAAGCTGAGGTCTGTGCCGTTTGGCGATATCGCGTGGTGTTTCGGCCTTTTGGGCTTTGGGCCACCTCCGTGCCGGCCACCGCGGCGGTGGCATTGGCGCAAATCTCAAGCCGAGGACAGTTCACGAGAACGACAATTCCAGGCCGAACGGTTGAGATACTGTACTTAGGACATGTACAGAATTGTTGTCTATAGTATTTTCTTTATATTTATAGATAATACTAAAAATAGTTTCTGCAATGAATTGTCTATTTATATCTCTATAAACAACTTCTCCATGTACAATGTACAATGTGTTTTGTTTTTCGACTACTGCACGAGAAATGGCTCAAATCTCTATGCATCTTCTTTCTCATCCACACCATCTCGTATTCTAAGTGTCAATGACTTATAGACAACTAAAGTTAATGGTACATGCTCTTATAGTTACTACCCCAAATTCAGCAAAACCACGAGCAATCATACAGCCTCGACAAGCCTACTACAGGCTACAGGACGACACCAGTTTGCTCCAAATGGGCCAAACTAAGACCTCGTGCTATTGACCGACTACTTAGGGTCGTCCGCTTTCAGCTTTCTCTCCGATCTGCAGGCACTGGGCGCTGCATGTGCATTGGCTCAATGGTTACTGTGCCTTTTAGAGTTACTCGTTATTCGTACTACACTCGTAAAAAGACTTGATAGATCCAGCCTGCAGGCGCCTTCATATCCACTGCGAGCCAGGTCGGCCCATGTATGCAACTATGCACCCATCCCTCGTGTCTTTGCCTAGGATCAAACAAATAGATTCATAATTAACAGAGGAAATATTAACACTACCCTATTTAGCTACAGTTTTACAATTTTATATCTTGATTTAGGTGTTGTTTATACTTCACATCGGCGAATGTTTCCATGCTAGAGTCACCCTTTTTATAACAGATGCGTAGTGAAGACAAATAATAAAAAGCGGTGAGGGTACAGCGAATCACATTAGCATCGAGATCCAATGGCTTCACGGGCTTAACATTTCTTCAGTGTATAAAGAATCAGATGGAAGTACCAGTGGTGGACCCAGTATTTATCAGATGGTTGTTCGGCGCTAATAAACTATTATTCAATGGAAAAAACTAAAGGTCCATGATAGCAAAAAAAAAGTGCAATTTTTCCGTACTAGAAATAACACCACAAATAATTGAGAGAAATTATAAAATAATTAAGAAAAAATGTTGAAATGAAAATATAGGATTTGGGACTGAGGAATGGAGAATTGGAGATGTACATGTGCTGCTATTGACGTATGTAGCCCAACTCGTCGGCCCATGAATTTGTAGTTTGATTGGTCACATGAATTTGCATAACTTGAGAAGTTGAGATCAATAAATTATATAGGCGTGTCTTGATGAATTTATATTCATATTGCTGAAGTATATCACCATCATCTGCTACAGCCTGGTAATCTAGCTTAAATCTAGAGTTATCTATTAGTCTCATACTCTCAGCTAAGCTGAAAGTTTAGTTGATTTGGCTGAAAATAGTCTAGATATTCAATTATCTGCTACAATTAGCTTGTTATTGCTTAGAATCTTCCTATCCAATGAGAACTCCACATGGATACTTGAAAGTTTTCAAAGTGTAATATGTTTATACAAGATTAAATTTTATGAGGGCAATATAATGCTTTATTTTGGTGTTAGCTAGTAATATAATAATCTGAACTACCCTGTGCATTTTTCAAAGCTTTACGATCTACAATTAACATAAATACAAGATTCATCAACCACAATATATTTTTCAAACCGGTTTGGCCGTTTGGGAATTAGGGATTGGATACCTCACCTCAGTGGCTCAATCCCCACTCAGGACCTGTGCTCCGAGGTTGGGGCTCGCCGGCTCGGTCGCTCAGATGGCCACGCCCACGTGCTTTGCCTCGTCGCCGTCGCCGGCCAACCCCGCTTACGGCTCACCCTAGTCACTAGCTCCAGTCCATCGCCTCGCGCCACCCGCTCGAAGTCGCGCGGCTTACCACCACCGCTGCAAGGCGCAAGGGCAAGTGTGTCGCATGTGTTTCTTTGATAGAGAGAGAGAGAGAGATGTGAGATCGAGAGAAAGAAAGGTCGAATTATGGTTTGCCAATAAATGAGTCTTGAAATATTGGGCCGAGTCATTGTAGAGGAAGGTTGGAACAGAGGCCGAATGTGGAATTCTTTGGCTTTGGTGGGCTGTGCGAGTGCCGAGTGAGCTGTGAGGTGCTAACGGAATAGGTTTCTGAGGACATTACATGTTGATTTAACTCAATTTCTAGTATATACATGTATTATACCTCATATATAATGAATTTTTATCCAAAATTTTTGGGTGTTCAGTTGAACACCCTTGAACCCAGCTGGGTCCGCCCCTAGGAAGTACAGTTCACCTTCGAAGTTACACACAGGAGTGCCTTCTTTGCCGATCTGTAGACTCTAGGCATGTCACAGAATCCGTAAGAAACCGACGTTACTATAACAGATTTGCTATTTTTAGGTCGCTTAATTTTTTTTTAAAGTCTAAGTCAATTTTTGTAACTATTGTATTTACGATAGAGATTGATATACCATATGATTGTATGTTTAATAGATGAAAAATATGACTTATACTTAAGAAAAAAATTCAGTCACATTGTAAACAGAGGACCCCTTGCTATAAACGTAACCAAGCAGCTCCACACCGGCTGCGAAAAGCACAAAAAGAAACAAAGAACGCTAAGCACTAGGCTCGGTCAAAGTTAACTCCCGTGAAGAACACGTACTACTAATCACCTTTCCTATACGTTCGCGCAAACCGAAGTGGTACCACCAGCGGCAAAGCTAAGCGCCTTCAGTATCTAACCAAACACACACGATTAGCCAAAACCAAACGCGCCATACCATTCACACCCGTGTCCCCGCCTCGCCACCTAATCACAAGCTCTCCCAGTCCCAGACGGCCACACTGCCCAAGCCAAAGAGAGCACACTCCTAAGCAAAGCGCTCTCACTGGGAGCAGCAAGGCAGGCGCTATGGGGGTCCGCCCGGCGGCCACGAAGCTGCACATCTCCCCCTCCGCCGCCAGGCGCCCCTCCTACCTGCCTTTCGCTGCCATCGCCCTCCTCTGCTCCGCCTCCTACCTCCTCGGCGTCTGGCACCACGGCGGCCTCTCCTCCCCCTCCCGCTCCCCTCCCTCCTCCGCGGTCTCCATCGCCACCGCCGTCTCCTGCACCACCACCCTCACCCCTCCACCCGGTCCCTCGACTTCTCCGCGCACTACTCAGCCGCGGACGACGCCGCGGCCGCGGCCGCGGCCGCAGCAGCCTCGTCCGCGTCCTCGGCGCCGCGGAGGTACCGGGCGTGCCCGGTCAGGTACTCGGAGTACACGCCGTGCGAGGACGTGAAGCGGTCGCTGCGGTACCCGCGGGAGCGGTTGGTGTACCGGGAGCGGCACTGCCCCGCGGGGCGCGAGCGGCTGCGGTGCCTCGTGCCGGCACCCCGGGGGTACCGCAACCCGTTCCCGTGGCCAGCCAGCCGCGACGTCGCGTGGTTCGCCAACGTGCCGCACAAGGAGCTCACCGTCGAGAAGGCGGTGCAGAACTGGATCCGCGTCGACGGAGACAAGTTCCGGTTCCCCGGCGGCGGGACCATGTTCCCCCATGGCGCCGACGCCTACATCGACGATATCGGGAAGCTCATCCCTCTCCACGACGGCTCCATCCGCACCGCGCTCGACACCGGCTGCGGGGTAAGTGGCCAAGTTTCTTCCGCTTGCTTGGCTAGGATTATAAAGAATCACTCAACACTGGCGTTGTTTTTGTGATAAATCTGCGGTTAATTTTTAGTTGGAGAAGTGAGGAATGGGAAACGGGAGATCTCATGGTCAACAGGGAGGTCAAAAAGGTCTAAGAGGTTGGCTAGTAGCATTAGGCTGCTCCTAATGGACAGTATTTTAGTGTAGTTTCTTAGTGCATGAGGAGTGTTAAGATACTATTTTTCTAATGCATGGTTTCTTATGGTGTAGTATCTTAGGCTGTTTCATTTAATTACATGCATGACTATACAATAAATTTTACATGTTGGATTTCGAGCCCAAACTGATATCTAAATTAGATACTAGAGTACTATATCTTCTCATTAACTATGGTGTCACATCATCAATTTGTCTACATGGCATACTTAAGATACTAGCCAAGGTGGAGCATTGAGAGCAGCCTTACAGATTGATGACCCGATTAGATTGGGAGAATTTAATTACTCATAGCACGTTGCTCAATTAAGCTATGTCTGTATAGGAACATCAGGAACATCCGCTAGCATTAGGGCATGTATAATAGTATAGACAACTGTTGTCTATAGTATCCATCTATGTCATTTATAGACAACACTAAAGATAGCTTCTATAATAAATTGTCTCTTTACATGTCTCTATAGACAGTTTCTTTATGTACAATATGTCTTATTTCTCGTGTTACAGTTGACTATTGTATGAGAGACGATTTAATTTTCTATGCACCCTCTCTCTCCTCCACATCATCTTGTGTCCTACGTGGCAAGACTTACATACAGCTGATATCATACCATTGTACATGCTTTTAGTAGTAGAATCCTAAGGCCTGTTTATTCTTTTTATCAATGATTCAGATTAATTAGAATTTAGTTGTACTACACCCCAAGAGTAATAGAATACCAACACCAACGGTTATAATTGTAATTGCTCACATAGATATTACATAGCGCAAGAGTAATAGTTTTAACCATAGTTAGAAAAATCTATAATACTCACATGAAAAATTACAAATAAAAAGAAAAGTATATTATACTTTTAACAAATTAATGGTCAAAACCGATAGATTTCTCATGGAAATGTCACCTAGCGTTTTACTCTTTCCTTACGGTGTGGGCTAATGCGTCGGCGCCTGCACGCACGCCGTGTCGGCCCCGTGCAGGTGGCGAGCTGGGGCGCGTACCTGCTGTCCCGCGACATCCTGGCCATGTCCTTCGCGCCGCGGGACTCCCACGAGGCGCAGGTGCAGTTCGCGCTGGAGCGCGGCGTGCCCGCCATGATCGGCGTGCTCGCCTCCAACCGCCTCACGTACCCTGCCCGCTCCTTCGACATGGCGCACTGCTCCCGCTGCCTAATCCCCTGGCACCTCTACGGTATAAAATCCCTTGCCCCGCATTGCTCTCTTCATCCAAATGCATTCTACTTGTGGTCATTCAGGAATATATGTACTGTCAACGTGCAGATGGATTGTATCTGATCGAGATTGACCGCGTTCTGCGCCCCGGAGGGTACTGGATATTGTCTGGGCCGCCGATCAACTGGAAGAAGTACTGGAAAGGGTGGGAGAGGACCAAGGAGGACCTGAATGCTGAGCAGCAGGCGATCGAGGCGGCTGCCCGGAGCCTCTGCTGGAAGAAGATCAAGGAGGCCGGCGACATCGCTGTCTGGCAGAAACCCACCAACCACGCCAACTGCAAGGCCTCCCGCAAGGCCGCCAAGTCCCCGCCTTTCTGCTCCCACAAAAATCCCGACGCGGCATGGTAATTACAGTACTACATTGAGTCATTAACCTATTGTTAAATCATTAGTATACAGGTTGCTTTGCTGTAATTGACTTGCATTGCACGTAGGTACGAGAAGATGGAGACCTGCGTAACTCCGCTCCCGGAGGTTTCCGACGCAACCGAGGTTGCCGGTGGCGCGCTGAAGAAATGGCCGCAGAGGCTCACCACCGTGCCGCCCAGGATCTCCAGGGGCAGCAACAAGGGCGTGACGGTCAAGACGTTCGTGCAGGACACCGAGCTGTGGAAGAAGAGGGTCCGGCATTACAAGGCAGTGATCAATCAATTCGAGCAGAAAGGACGGTACCGCAACGTGCTCGACATGAACGCCCGCCTTGGCGGTTTCGCCGCGGCATTGGCGAACGAACCCTTGTGGGTCATGAACATGGTCCCGACCGTGGGGAATTCCAGCACGCTCGGCGTGATCTACGAGCGTGGGCTCATCGGAAGCTACCAGGACTGGTTAGTACTTCGCACTGGACACACCACATGGTCCTTCTATCACAGTGGTTACAGCGGTGTGTCGGTGCCATGGTTGTTGTGCAACGGCTTATGTGATCCCACTGCATTCACTGCAGGTGTGAGGGCATGTCAACTTACCCCCGTACTTACGATCTCATCCACGCGGATTCAGTGTTCACGCTGTACAAGAACAGGTAACATAACTTGCATCGAAACACCCTTGGGGACAATAGTCACTGAGGTAGCCTGACAATTTTTTCGCCACCTCTTCCTTGCGACTCTGCGAGGTGTGAGATGGACAGCATTCTCTTGGAGATGGACAGGATCCTGAGGCCGGGGGGCACGGTGATCATCAGAGACGACGTAGACATGCTAGTGAAGATCAAGAGCGTCGCGGATGGGATGAGGTGGGACTGCCAGATCGTCGACCACGAAGACGGCCCGCTCGTCCGGGAGAAGCTCCTCCTGGTTGTGAAGACATACTGGACTGCCCAGGACCAGGACCAATAGCAGTGTGAAGTAAATTTCTATATGCCGATAAGCACATTGTTCAGAAGATCCCATAATTGGATCGTCATTTCTAGCTCTTTGTGCTACTTTTTCATGTTCATTGTTGTTCTTTTTGGACGGTGGTTGTCATATAGGAAATTTGTCTCTGGTAAGGTGTAAAACAAGGCAAAGATTTTCACTTGATCGCCAAATTGTGCCAAGTGGTAAATAGAAGTTACTGTGGGTCATTTCGGATATTACTACATTTTTGGTGTGTAATTTTTTTACCCTTGTCTTCAGTAAAGTTAACTGCTGGACAAAAAAGACTGGATTCAAGATCCCAGATCTATTCATAAGAAAATGACGCTCTACTAATATGGTTCCAAATCATAGAGGAAAAAAAAGGCAGATCTCGCAACTGTAGTAACGAGCACATCTGCTTAGGATGCAAGAACGGCAACAAAAAAGGGAATCGGTCCCAGAAGCTAGGGGGGAGCAAAGGAACAAGCACTGGTGAATGATGGCGTAAGGGACTGAATTGATACAGACAGACACATTGACAGAGCAGGAGGCCCCTCTTAACAAGTCCGATCTGAAACTTTCCCCATAGCCCATGCCCACACCTTTTGGACACTACGGATAAGTGTCCAAATGCCCATGATGGAGGTTGGAACAGTGGCAAGGATTCCAAGATCTACACAGACTGCTAGTAAGTTCAACAATTTTGCAGTGCATGAACAAGTTAATTTATTCAATCCTGATCGGTTCCCTTTGGTAATCGACCTATTCTTGGAGCTATTGTCGGTTCATTGATTGTGCTACAATTATGCAGGATACTGTCTCTTTGTCGAGGTTGCAGACTTGCATTGTTATTCACGCTACTTTTCTCGGGCCCATGGGGCCTTGTTAAATGGCAGGGCTATTAGCTTGATGTTTCAATCCAGCCCACTTATAGCCGCATCATAATTAGGCTGGAAAATAGCTCGCCAATTATAATCATCGGACAACTTCACAGTCTGCGAATCTGGCAGACCGTCCTGTTCTAAAAGACCAAGAAAGAAGTGGCCTTTTTTGCGAGACCAGTAGAAGTATTTGCAGCGAAGAGAAACGATACATCTCCACTTGCACAATTAGTTCATTACCACTCAAAGAGTGGCATGCAAATTGACATGCTAGTGCAAGGGTAGAACTAGGTGATGTAAAAGCTTCGATACATGTTTTAGACTGCATACTATAATGTTGTGTGCGGTGATATCGATGGATGCCGAACAAAATAGAGAATTCGAATGCTGTAGGTAAAGTTGTACACCTCTGCAAAGTGTAAATCTATTTAAATAGTCACGCTCGTGGTCATGAGCATGCTTAGTAACGCCTCACTGGGTATCGTCTCTACTTTTGCAAAAACATTCTTATCAGGAAAAGTTGGGATTGATGTTCTTGTTGATATTTGAATTGAGCACCATGTTTATGATTGAAAATAAGATCGCAACCGAGTAGGGTTGTGATTTGTTATTTATCAAGTAATTTACATGTTGTTCCTTGTTTATTTAACTGCTCTTTAAACTTCCGTGGCAAAATACTATGTATTGATATTGCAAATAAAATTTGCTTAATGCTGAAAACACCTTGTAGATTACTGCCTTCTCCCTTGTTAGCCACACACACACACACACATGCGATACACTACAAGTCCTGCTGAGTACGCAATATACCCAATCTTGCTTAAATTGTTGCCCAGAGGATGAGGGTGACCACATGTCAGACGACGCCTTCTTCGGTCCTGGTTCCGGGGTCGGTTGCCTGAGGGTTTGATGAGCATGCTGTTGGATTTTTGCTTCTAATCTACTACTTTTCCGCTGCTGCTTCTGATACTTGAATTTTATTTGGTCGGACGGCTCTTGTACTGTAA
Organism: Phyllostachys edulis; assembly: GCA_036346405.1. Lineage (NCBI taxonomy): Eukaryota > Viridiplantae > Streptophyta > Magnoliopsida > Poales > Poaceae > Phyllostachys > Phyllostachys edulis. Next base: position 90,861,356 of record CM070562.1, on the reverse strand, counting down.
AATATGTAATCACTCAAATTATGTATCATATTTGTTTCATGTTGTATGTAATTATGTATGGATGCATATGCCAATATTGTGGATGTGTGTATTAGCTACTGATCATGAGACTAGTATGGTATACATACAAAGATTTCAGGTATTCAGTGTCTAGGGTCCGACATCACGAAAGGGTGTAAAGACCTTGGCGAAGCTTGTCATCCTCAGCGAGACGTTCAAGGTGGGCAAACCGGGGACCGTCACACCAAGCAACAGCTTGCTCGACGCAGCTCCCGCAGCGGTCATTGACGCACTCGGCGATGGCTTGCTTGGCAGGAAGAAGAATGTTGTCGTTGTTTCGTGGGCGTCTTTACCACGTTGTCGGCCGATGTTGTGCCATTGGTGCGGTGGAGTACGACGGCTTCCATGCGGGGGTAAATGATGTCATCACAACTCTCCTACAGACGTTGCATCAAGGGGCGAGAAGGATGTTGTTGCTGCCCCGCGCTGGGTGCCACTACTACAGAAAGGGTCATCACAGACAGTTCTAAACCGTCATCACAGACGGTTTCTGAACCGTCCGACTTTATGTGTATGTGATAACAGACGTTTTTGAGTCTTCTGCGATAAGCAACAACACAAACGGTTTTATGGTATAAACCATATGTGAAGACTAACTATCACAGACAATTATATGTACCAACCGTCTATGATTAGATACATAACATAGACGGTTAGTAAACATAATCGTTTGTGATATCATAAATATCACAGACGGTTTTTTGTAATAGCCGTCTGTGATATCTCGGATATCACAGACGGATACCACCAACAACCGTCTGTGATTGGATATGTATCACAGACGGTTGTTAGTAGTAGTCGTCTATGATTGTATATATATCGTAGACGGTTAGTAAAAAACAGCCGTCTGTGATAGTATGCATTCACAAATGGTTTTTTGTAGTAACTGTCTATGATAGTATGCATTCACAGACGATTTTTAGGTTTTTGGGCTAGCCTCAGGTAATGCTAGCCATGCCCTCTGAAAACAAGCAAGCAAAAAACAGATATATCACAATTGATTTGATATAGAACAACTCAAAGTGATTTAAAAACTCAATATCAATTACAAAGTGATTTGAATTACAACTCAAAGTGAATTACAATAAATCGGTGTCGCCGTGGTAAAACTCTCCATTCTGGTGAATGATCTCTCCTATGATGAAGTTGGCAAGCTGTCCTCAAATGTCCGCGAGTAAGTCGAGATGGTAGGTACTTTCTTCGATTGTCATTCCCTGTCGCTAGCAAGAGTAAAGTAGTAAGCATACATATATTTACATTCATAATTATATAGGATTGACCGACAAACCTCTGGATCCTTTGTCTTAGCATTCATGATTTCCAGCATATGACAACAAACATAGAATGCATATACGTTGCCTTGTAGTTGTTGCTGGTGGCACTGCAAAAATAGAAGTATGATATAGGATATATGTATAGTCAGTTTGAGAGGCTAGGTTATGAAGTGTGATATAGGATTATTGTGTTGTAGCGGGTACCGAAAATTTAGTCCTATGTCGTAGTGTAGCGCTCCGTTCCTTGTGTGTCCCTCCCCCCGGCAACATAGGCGCTAAACGACCTACGTGATTCCAAAAATTATCCTCAGACATTTCAAACGAAGAAAGACTACAATAGAGTTATGTATGGAGGAAATGAGCATGCATGTTGAGTAATTTTTGCACAATGATGAAGTCGTATTTTTTGTCGACTAGGGAATCAAAGTATATTACTTTGTTCCACTTTGGTACAATGACTAAAAGGATCCAGTGATACCTATGAGTATGTCACTATAGTCATTAAATCTAAGTTCATGTTACGTATAAAGAACAAATAAAATTTTTATAGCAAGTAGTGAAGCACTTACTCCTGGTTGTAGGGCACTAGTATGTAGTCCTTGTCGCGGTGAGTAAGCAATCCCCTCGTTATGTACTTCTCGACGTAGGATGCGTCTTGGGTGATGTTTTGCTCAGAGATCAACTATGGGTCGAGGAAACCCATCGGTTGTCGTGATCGCCGGGTTTCTTACATTATGTATCTATACATAAGTAATGAGTTATGATATTTATCAGTATTGCAGGAATGTAGAACTTGATTGTACACACTTACAGTGTATAGCATCGTAGAAGTAGGGCGTTGAATGCGCCGAGGTTGAATTGATCAAATAAGTCTTTGAAGCCCACGATGAACTAGCCCGCCTTATGGAGGAAATGGTTCTCCGTGTAGCTGACGGTGAATCCAGTAGGCCGGTCTTCCCTCGCCTCATCGGTTTGCCGCATATACCAAGCATGTAAAGTCCCGCAAGCCAAACCAGCGATGGCATAATATTGTGTCAGAGACCAACATCATTCCGAGGGAGTACATGTCGGGCTTCTCAGGCACCTTAATCTTCTTCGATTTGGCCTTAGCACCTCACATGCTATTTGACTTCCTGGAAGACGACTCGACACACTTTTCTTGTTTCTTGGGCGCCATCTCCACGGTAGCCGATACGGAGGCCTTCTGAAGTGGGGGTTAAGGTGGAGTTGTCGAGGGTACTGTTGGAGAGGCATGGTCGTCGTGTGAAGATCACGATACTGCAGGGTCAAAGGCGATGTCTCTCTTGGCCACTGGACGTAAGTGTGCAAGGCATCCCCTAGTGTTATGATCTCTTCGTTCAAGCACTTCTTCAGTGGGACGGCCATCAAATTATCATGTACCATGTCCACCTGGACCTTGGCGTAGTCCTGCGCCAGCTGGGCGTCGTGCACCACTACCCCTTTCTAGCATGGATACACCACCCCACGCCCAGCCTCGTCAACAGAAATAGACCCAACCAGTCCCACTTGAAGCCTGCAGGGCGTAGGCACCTACAAGACGATACACAATTAGCTAAGGCGTCCTACAAGTCTATCTTTCGAGCATTCCAGAGATGTACATTACCTGGATGACGTCGATAGGTAATTGGACGTCGCCAAATTCAGAAACAGCAGGTGTATACGCGACACTACTCCGATGTTGAGGAGGACCGGCTCCCAAAATCACGGGGGCGGCTTGCGACTGGCTGATGAATTGATTCATTTGTTCCTGCAATGATATTATCTGCCCTTGAAATTGTGCACTAATCTCCTCTTTCAACTGTTCCTCGTATTCGGCCTTGGATCTCTTCCGACTCCTATATGCCTCGGAGTCGTATGGGAATCCATCCCTCCAAGGTACGTAAACCCCAAGGCCTCGCGTGCGACCTGGGTGCTCCTTGTTTTCTAGGGCCGTGGATAGTATATCCTTCTCACTTATTTTTGAAGGAGCCTTGGGAAGATTGGGTACTCAATGTTTGCTGCAAGAGGCCATCATGTTATTTTAGACCCTACGAAGTTATGGACTTATTAACAACTAGGTAGTTTGACATATTTTACCAAGCATTGGGACACTTTCTCGTTTGCCGGGATTGTGAAAGAGATGACGCCCGATGACGTGATTGTGGCCCTCCCTCTTAACCAGTTTCGGGGGCGCTCATCTTTGATCTCGGCAAATGGCGGGGAGACCCACGACTGGATTACCACATCGTCCTCACTCATCCATCCCTTGATTTTACCCGTGTACCCAGCGGTGTCGAGTTTGTGGAGCTGAATATTTTGTGTTTGGATAGCCTTGTGCGCCGCACTTTGCTGTTGAAATTCGTCCGTCGTCTTCATCCGCACAAAGGCGTCCCATGTATCGAGGACATGAAACCATACTTCGTGTAGGGCGTCCGATCCTTGTGTCAAGTACTCTGTGACAAGCATGCTCTTGAAGGTCTTCCAGGCGTGTCCATCGAGAGGAACGCTTGTCGTCGCACGAGTTCGAGACTTCTGCTGGGATATCGAACGACGTTGTAATTTCAGTCCACAACTGCGCTTTCTCCACGGCCGTCAGATCCATCCATTTCTGTGTGGTGATGGGGACCCGTTCCCTTCCAAGTATACCGCAGGTGGTCGAAATGTTGCCATTGCTTTCTCGAGCAGGGGGACCCCAGCGGTACTAACGGTCGTGATGGTCATTCGGCCCATAGGCATTTTGATATTCCTTTGGCATGTCGCTTAGGTACCACTTTCCTCGGAGATCCAGACGCATTCGGCAACGTCGATAATGGCGGCGAAGACGGTGCGGATGCCATCTCGCTTACTTGCTATCTCGCAAGATTAACAAATAAGTACTACATCAATAAATGATATTACTGCAAGATCAACCAATCAGTACTGCATCAATCAGGATAAAATGCTCAAAACATAGAACTTCACAACAAAAAAAATATCAATTGAGAGTTCACTATCAATATTTCAATTAAACCAACTACACAATATTTCAATTAACAGGAATATAAACAATGGCAGAACAATAATCACAGTGAAAGAAGCTACCAACAGAATGGAGCAAAAGGACCAGACAGCATCAACATAATGAAACAAAGGAATCTGATGAGCATGAATAACATGACACAATATTAGAGAATCCAAAGCGATGAGCTCGTACCTCCCACTAGAGGTGAAAACGGAGCGGATAGTTCCCGATCGACCGACCGAATAAATTCGGATACTATTCGGAACGTATTTTCGGATATCCGTTTTTTTCCCAGATTCGGATTCGGATATTTTTTGTTGGGTACGGATTTAGATTCGGGAAGAAGATATCCGATAAATTTAGAACTATTCAGGAAAATAATTTGGAACTATCCGAAAACTAACCGATTGCTATCCGGGACTAACACACAGCACACAACGATTGATGAGCGTGAATTAAATCATCGATCCTCCTTCTCCATTTGCTCCTTGATCCGCCCAACATCCACATCTCCCGCCCACTTCTCCTAAATTGCTCCTAACCCTCACCGGCGGCGTCGTTGTCACCGCCTCCTCCCACTTCTCCCAAATCGCCCCTAACCCTCACCACCACCGCTGCGCCGCCTCCTCCCCTTAGGGGTGGACCCAGCTGGGTTCAAGGGTGTTCAGCTGAACACCCAAAAATTTGGATAAAAATTCAATATATATGAGGTATAATACTTGTATATACTAGAAATTGAGTTAAATCAACATGTAATGTCCTTAGAAACCTATTCCGTCAGCACCTTATAGCTTACTCGGCACTTGCATAGCCCACCAAAGCCAAAGAATTCCACATTCGCCCACTGTTCCAACCTTCCTCCACAATGATTCGGCCCAATATCTCAAGGCCCATTTATTGGCAAACCATAATTCGATCTCTCTTTCTCTCGATCTCACATCTCTCTCTCTATCAAAAAGCGCACGCAGCACAACCTTGCCCTTAGCCTTGCGTGCGGTGATGGCTGCAGTGCTGTCAAGCGTTAAGCAGTGAGCAGCGGGCCAGCGACTATGGGTGCGGGCTCGGGAGAAGGGGAGGCCGAGAGAAAGGGAGGAGCACAAGGGCCGTGGTGGCTCGCCGCCGCTGCTCGGCGTAGCAACGGTGGGTGGGCCGGCCGATGGGGTGAGGTGCACCGCACACTGCTCCGAGGACCGTGGCTCCAACTTCGAGCGGGTGGCGCGAGGCGATGGACCGGAGTTAGTGACTAGGGTGAGCCGTGAGCAGGGTTGGCCGGCGACAGCGGCGGGGTAAAGCGCGTGGGCGTGGCCATCTGAGCGACCGAGCCGGCGAGCCCTAACCCCGGAGCACATGTCCTGAGGAGTGAGGACTGAGCCACTGAGGTGAGGTATCCAATCCCTAATTGCCAAACGGCCAAACCGGTTTGAAAAATAAATTGTGGTTGATGAATCTTGTATTTATGTTAATTGTAGATCGTAAAGCTTTGAAAAATGTACAGGGTATTTCATATTATTATATTATTATATTACTAGCTGACACCAAAATAAAGCATTAGATTGCCCTCATAAAATTTAATCTTGTATAAACATATTACACTTTGAAAACTTTCAAGAATCCATGTGGAGTTCTCATTGGATAGGAAGATTCTAAGCAATAACAAGCTAATTGTAGCAGATAATTGAATATCTAGACCATTTTTTAGCCAAAGCAACTAAACTTTCAGCTTAGCTAAGAGTATGAGAGTAATAGATAACTCTAGATTTAAGTTAGATTACCAGGTTGTAGCAAATGATGGTGACATACTTCAGCAATATGAATATAAATTCATCCAGACACGCCTATATAATTTATTGATCTCAACTTCTCAAGTTATGCAAATTCATGTGACCAATCAAACTACAAATTCATAGGCCGACGAGTTAGGCTACATACGTCAATAGCAGCACATGTACATCTCCAATTCTCCATTCCTCAGTCCCAAATCCCATATTTTCATTTCAACATTTTTTCTTAATTATTTTATAATTTCTCTCAATTATTTGTGGTGTTATTTCTAGTACGGAAAAATTGCACTTTTTTTTTTTTTTGCTATCATGGACCTTTAGTTTTTCCATTGAATAATAGTTTATTAGCTCGAACACCCATCGATAAATCACAGGTCACTTGCCTCCCCTCCCCTCACGCGGTCCCTTCTTACTCCTCACTAGGGGATTCAACGGCAAATTTCCTTCCCAGCTGGGCCCCATTTCATTCTCGTGGCTCGATCTGGTGATTTGGGTTGGTTTGTGGTGCGAGGAAGGCAAAAAGCTGTATAGGTTCGACAAGGAGGAACTAGTGGAAGGAAGAGACACGTTGCGCTTTTCCTCATGACTCTAGGCGGTGGTATTCTTGCTGCCGCTATCACGTGATGATGGTCTGGTAGTGAGGAGGCTGTACATGAGGAACAAGGTCTGGAGATGTGAGTACTCATTGTCACAAGCCTTGCCTCCTCTCTCTTTTCCTTTACAATCTTTCTTTCTGTCGAGCTTAGTTCGATTTGTTGAAAGATTCAATTTTGTTAATGGGTATGTCGCGGAGATGTCTGTGTGATACGGAGAACAAGAAGACATTAGCTCTCTTTTAAGCTCTGTCTTCACAGGCTCGCGAGTTCTAAGATAAGGAGTCTTCGTGATTTGAGTTGGAAATATGCAAGCTTTGTTCAATATGTTGAGACAAATGCCCACAATTCGAGCTCACGTCTGTAACAAAGGCACAAGTCTGCCATGGAGTGATGCTATATCGAGAACTGAGGTTTTTTTTTTATGGTAGACACCGCAGCAAAATGTTTGTGCCCAAGTTGTTAATACTTTGTAGAATCTGAGAAAGTTTGTGGAGTGGGTAACCGTGGATATTTGTCGCTTGTTATGTTCTTTCTTTTGTGATTACCTTTTTATGAAATGAATTAGGTGGCCTTTCTTGACCTGAACTATGCTATCGATGAACCACTGCATAAGCTCTGTAAAGTTGCGTGAAAGCTTTACATCCATTTCAATTTTACATTTCCAAGATAGAGTATGGTTGCCTTGATCTTCTCACAAAAAATATTTTGCTCCCCAGAACATCAACATTATAATGTACACTATGAGCCTATTCAGTGTTCTAAATCAAGGCCTTAAGAGCCTCATATGCACCCGATAAACCATTCAAGTAGCCCAGCCACTCTGTATGACTATATATCAAGGCCACTAACCTACGTATTGCCCCCACTATCAAGGTTGCTAACCCACATAGGCCCATAAAGGTGTAGTGGCCACTCGCTTACCAGTAACCACCAACCACTATTTAGAACACTCGGCCTATTACCTGTATTTCTAGTTTTGTTGGTGCGTTGGAATGTTTGTGTTCTTGTACTGATGCATTTCCATTCTTTTCAGGTTTTACCATGCTTATGACAACTACACGGCTTATGCATTCCCTGTATGTTCATCAGCTATCTTAAGAATTCTTGAAAAAAGTTTGGTTCATTTGTTCATGGAGTAGTACAATCTAATGTTTTCTGTCTTGATAATTTTTCAGCATGATGAATTGAAGCCTCTTACTAAAAGTTTCACCGACTCCCTTAGTGAGCTTGGCAACCTAAATGCATTAATGTATCGACAAGTTTACAGTGTTCAATCGACATTACGAAAGCTTAAAGATACCACAACATAACATCACCTTATTGCTCCTTGTAGCTTGCACACTTGCCATAGGATTATAATGGATCAGCATTGACACTAGTTGAGTCGTTATCAAGGTACATTTTATGTACTTGTAATGTTTCTTGGTACTTTGAGATTTGTACTATCTTTTGCTGATCCGAATATGAATGGTCATATTGTTTCTTCATAAAACACTTGTATTTATAAGATCGATGGAAATGCCTCTCTGTTTTGGCTCATGCAGTCTTGTTGTCTTAGGAAACCTCACAGAATTTGAGAGAGGAGTTATCTGGCTTTTAGAGAACCTAACATTTGATGTTGACGCTCGGATTAATCTTTTTGAGGTAATGCAATTTGGTTTTTGTCACAGTTACCACACAACAATGACATACGGGCCTCAAGATTTTAAGCAACACTCATTTTTCTCACGTTTTTTTTTCTTTTTTCATGCCTTGTTTTGTCTTACGCAATGTAATATAAGACTTCTTGGGGGGCTTATTTCTGCTCATGTTCTTGCAAAGGACTACAACAGTCAGCTTAAAGATGGCCATACAGTTCTTTCTTGTCTTAGGTGCTGCCGTGTAGTTTTGTAGATATGCGTTTTTACATGGAGGGAATTGCTATTTTTTGCATGGAGCACAACCATAATTATGTTAACACTTACAAATTAAATGCTTTCTGTAACGTTGTATGTAAATAGGAGGGAGTATACATTTAATTCTTATTTATGTTAGTGTGTCATTGTTCCTTTGGAGTGATAGACATTTCCGTTCATAATATTCTTCTTTGTTCTTTTTCTAGGTATCTGCCACCTGAATGCTTTGATCTCAGCAAAACACCATTTATTTCATCCACGGTAATTGATATTTGGCAACATGTTTACCTTTTAATGTAAATAAAACCATTTAATCCTAATGTCTTTGAACCAAGTATGAGCAAAACCGTTCAAGAGAATACTTGAGGAAGATACAATTATCAATGCGGAGGTGGAATTCACTTCAAAGTCGGCGATGTCGAATGAGGCAAAGGTCATTTCCTATTTGCTCGGACCTTGAGAGCCATAACTTGTGAGTCCTTAACTAGATTATGCATGCTATACATGTGAAAGGAGACTGTTAGTTGGTTTAAAGTTGTGTTCCTCTACACTCTAGTTTTTAATGAGTATCATGAATTATTCAACAATTGATGATAAAATTACACATATATTCTAACTTCTAAGTCTTGATTGTTGCGCTAAGTGTGTGCTCATGTTGGCTAGTTTGGCAAAAATTTATATTGCATTGCTAGTTACCAGTTACCACAAATCAAAACTTTTAGCTGTATTTGGATACTGCTTTGTGACTTGCTACTTGCTAGTTAGTAGTTACTACTTGCTTACCTAGCCCATGTCATATATTTGCTAGTTACTACTACTTGCTTAAATAGTCTCTGTTATCGCGTGATGTATTTAAATTTGCTTGTTAAACTACTAATCTAGTTGCATTTTGGACATGTAGTATGGTTGCTTGATCTTTATTTGTGACATATATGGTTTCTGTTTTCGCGCAATATCCGAATAAGTATTCGTAACCGAGACAATCCGAATTTGGTTCGACGTGTATTCGCTCCGTATTCGTGACCGAGACTATCCATATTCGTATTCGTATCTGGCACTGTCCGTGTCCGATTCTTACGGGGTGAGCGATGTTCGTCCGTATCCGCTCCGTTTGCACCCCTACATCCTACAACATTACTAAGCAATATCTCCTAGTGCAAGAGTCAATCAAATCAGCAAAATTTGAAACTTCAACTAGCACAATCCAAAGCAGTGAGCTCGTACCTTGACGGGAGGTGTGGACGAAGAGGGAGTCGAGGTCGAGGGGTCACAGAGGGTGGACACCGGCGCAGGGAGAGAGGAGGCTCGGGGATCACAGCGGCGTAGGGGAGGACAACGGCACGGAGAGGAGGCTCGGGGATGACGGCGATGTAGGAAGGACGATGGCGCAGAGAGGGAATGCTCGGGAGGAACACGGGTAAGGGCGTTGGGGAGGCGGACCGGAGAGTGAGCTTTGAGAACTGAGGAGTAAGGACGCAAACCCTAGCGGGGCCCTACTTATAAATGCATATCGCAAATGGTTCTCTTAAAAAACCGTCTGCAATAAGTGCATATCACACACGGTTCCATTCTAGGACCGTCTACGATAATCGAGCATATCACAGATGGTTCTATTCCAGGACCGTCTGCGATAAGCGAGAATATCACAAATGGTTCTATTTTAATAACCGTGTGTGATAAGTATCACAGACAGTTTTATTATGGGATCGTCTGTGATGCTCAGCGCGCGTGGGAGAAATTTTTGGACGCATGCACGGGAGGCGAAATGTTTTGGCGCCTTAGGATCATTATCACAAACGATTTATTCCACTAAATCACCTGTGATAGTTCCTTCTATACCTAAAAAATATTATGTTTTTCGGCTAGCCTCGGGAAATGCTAACCATGCTCTCTGAAAAGAATATTTTTCGGCTAGACTCAGGAAATGCTAGCCATGCCCTCTGAAAACAAGAAAGCAGCTGATATAATCACAAATGGAATGATTTCTTAATTAGAGAATCAATTAAAATGAAATAATTCCTTAATTACATGCCGAGTTTGTTAATTACAATGGAACAATATTTCAAATAGGTGTCACTGTGTGGGATCATTCCACTTGCTATTTCATTTTAAAATATAGCCCTTCACGATGATCGATGCGCATATAGTTAGCTTCCTCACTGGGTTCTTCCTCGAGCCTGATGCCATCTTCGAAAGGAGATAACTTGCCAAATTGATTGTACTTTTCCTCATCCATGACATTCTCAACTCTGACAATCCTTCTTTTTCCATGAAAAACTACGTGGCGGTTCTTATTTGCCGGGTCATTTACATAAAAAACTTAAACAACTTGCTTAGCGAGTACAAATGGTTCGTCCTTGTATCCGACACATTCGAGGTCCACAGTAGTGACGCCATACTTGTCGACCTTCACACCCTGTGGAAGTTTGACCCAATGGCACCGAAATAGGAGGATCTTGAAAAGTACGTAGTCTAGCTCCCAAATCTCCTCTACGAATCTATAGTAGGAGCTCAACCCAGCGGTATTGAACTGCTTGTGAAACGCATCTATACGGACACTGATGTTCTGGACTGTGCTCTTCCTATCCCGAGCTATCATATAAAATGTGTACCCATTTATGCCGTATCCTTGCCATGTCACAATTATAAATTTTGGCTCTTTTGCCAACCATGGCAGCGTATCATCACTTGATGACGACGTCTAGTGAATCACACCTTTAACTTGTGCAAAGAACTTGGTGTACTCATGCCAAATACTACAGTCGTCGCTGCAGAAGACAACGTCGTCGTCCCACCCTTCCGTCATGCCGTAGTTAGTTCTCGTGCATCGGTGGCCTTCCTCCAACAGCGCCCACACCCGGCCCGGCGGCCCGTCCATCTTCCACATCACCGCCTGGACCGCGTCCGCAGCGAGCCTTCGGCACCGCTTGCACTCCCGATTGGTCCTCTTAGCCATCTCGCACCCACCGGTCGGCTCGTCCTCGACCTGGCTGATGTATTGCTTCCAAACATCGCGCCGCACCGGCCTTGTAGAGGAGGAGGCCAAGCACGTAGGCCGCGGCCTTGTGGCCGGCGATGGCCCCCCCATTCGAGGAACACGAGGCTGCGCAGCATGTCCTGGTGCACGAAGACGAGCGTGAGGCCGATGATTAAGCAGTCCTCCGGGTTGCCAGCGCCGGCTAGGTGGTTGACGATGACGAGGTAGCGGTCATTGTCAAGCCACTTGATCGCCTTCTCCCGCTCCAGCGCCATGCGCCTCCCCACGGCGCGCTCTTTGGACACTTTGTACATGGCCTTGCAACTCCAATATACGTACGTACACAATTCAAGACGTCAGAATTACTACGTAAGAGAAAATTAAAATTAAGGGTGTTATTGCTAATCAGATTAGTGACATGTTTATCTAGTCAAATTAAAAGGCTAACATGTATGCATGCATGGATTGGTTGCCACAACAAACAGTAGTACTTATTTTTGTAGGTATACACACACACACACACACACACACACACACACACACACACACACACACACGTGGCTCTTGTTTTATATATGAAAAAGGGTATATAGGAGAGGTCAATGACCATGTATAATATGTGTGTTTAAGTGGAGAGCTCCACGAGGTCGGCGATGTTGGGGAGGAGAGCGACATCGTGTTGGCAACGACATCGTGAGGAAGAGCGACGACGATCGCCGACCGCCTCGCCTTGGTGCTCGTCGTCATGCTCCGTGTGCTTACCATAGCGCGCGATGTACGGTCTGTGAGTTTTTAATACCGTAGTGATCGAGTTTTTTTTTAACTTTACTGGTTGTTGATGGAGGGTGCGAAAGACATCATCATTCTTTTAAAACGTATTACAAACTGAGATGAAGAGATGCATCATAACATCGGCATCGGAGGGTTCAGGATCAGCACAGGTAGCCTAAAACACTTTCAACCGTTGACGCGATCGTTCCATACTCGCCCAAAGAAGCTCCTCCTGAGGAGCCAAGTAGAAAAGCGCTCATAGGCCCTCTTCTCTTGCTTGAGGGGTCTCGGCTTGGTCGACTCGGTCGCTCGCCGCCTCAATGTCGCATTCCAAGCAACGGTAATCCTCATGCAGACGTGCAACCTCTTGCTCGAGGACTACATTGATGGCGAGGTTAGCTCGTCGGAAAGTGCAGACCACCCGAAAGACACGGCAGAGGAGGTCGTCTAGACGGCGCAACGTCGATGTCACGTGTCCCGGCATAACCTTCATCGGAGGAGGGAGGACACTGTAAACACAATGTGCTTCCACAACTTTCGCTTGTGTCAAATAGGTGAGGTGCTTTCGTCTGAGGATGGCGGGTAGGCCATCAATGCGGTGTTAGGGGAGAAGAGTGGGAGTCATTTTGTTTGTGCTTGAGTAGGGGTGAAAGCGGATCGAATCTGAGCGGATAATGGCTCGCCATATTTGTTTTATATTTTTTCTTGGATCCGGATCTGAATCTGAATACCTTGGATCTGAATCTGAGATATGAATAATATCGAATATGAATACGAATCAAAACAAATACGGTCGCGGATATTTTTCGAAACATGAAAACCCCTTAAATTGTATGCCAGAAATTAATGAAAACATATAACTAGTTTATTTGATGCAAACATTCATGAATTGTTCATATTTTCAGTAGCCACACATAATATTGGCACTGGCAAGCTACATTAACTAGTTTATCATAAACATAACACTTAGTTTACCATATTTAGCTCATAAGTCATAACTCACAAAGTCATAAGTCATCACACATTCACACTTAGTTCATCACATACATAAAACTTAGTTCACACTAACATTGATCGGGTTGGATGGTTAATCTATACACAAATAAGCGTAACATCCCAAAGTATGTTACCAAAAATAAAATTAATAAAGTTATTATTTTATTAGATTTTACGAGATTTAAAAGAGTTTTCTTGGTTAAAAAGAAAAAAAAAATAAAGTCAATTATTTAATTTCCTAGTTTTAATATCAAAAATAAAATTTATTGAGTTTTCGGGATTTTATTGGATTTAAAGTGAAAAAGGAAATTTTAATTAATTTCTTGAATTTTACGGATTTTAAAAGGTTTTTCCTATTTCTCGAAATTAAAAATAATTTATGTGCAAAAATAAAAACCAACTTTAAATTAGAATTAATTTTATTAAGTTCAAAATAATTCAAGGAATTTCTATGATTTTTTCTACAATTTTTTAACTCTATTTGCTATTTTCTAAAAAGTTATTTGATTTGTTGCATTTTCTAAAATTCGAAAATCAATTAAAATCTCCTTTTCTCTCTTGGGCTGAAATCCTCTTTTGGGCCAAAATTCGAATATCCGGACTTCGTCTTATTCAGATAATCTGTATTAAATATCCGTGATCCATGGGATAGCATACTCTAGTATTCTTATTCGTTTCCATTTCTGACAAAAAAAATCCGAATTCGTTTCCGATACAAAAATTATCTGAAAAAAATCCGATCCGAGATAATCCGAATCTGTTTCCGTCCGGGCCGGTCGGAAACTATCCGATCCGTTTTGACCCCTACTTGAGAGTAGAGCGATGTGTGAGGAGTACGGTGGCGGATGATCTCATTTGTGCTTGATAGTAGAGCGATGTGTGAGGAATATGGTAGCGGATGATCATTCTTATAAAACATGCAGGAGATGAAGAGACGCATTGCGCGGGAAGCGAAGCGGCATTGAACATATCACAGACACTTCCGACCACAAACCGTTTGTAATACAAAATTATCACAGACGGCTATTTAAAACCCGTCTGTGATATTTATTAATATCTCAGATGGTTATATTTAAAACTCATCTGTGATATTTATTAATATCTCAGACGGATATTTTTAAGAACCATATGTGATATTTCACAGACGATTTTAAACATGAACCATATGTGATATTAATAGATATCACAGACGGGTTTTAAATATAACCGTCTGTGATAATTTCATGGACGATTTTAAACATGAGCTGTCTGTGATATTACATCTTCACAGATGATTTTTACCGCATCTAGTAACACAGACATGCGCTAAACCAAAACTGTCTGTCTTTAATACAAACAGTTTCGGAGAACCGTCTGTGATGAGGCATCCAGGATGGCCCCTTTTGTAGTAGTGTGCTCATGCCCCCAACGACTCCTATGACGTCAAGCCACGTCAAGGGTTGTTGTCCATTAGAGGTTCGTTGCTCCTCGTCCACGTGACACGGCATTGTCATTGCGCCCTTTCGTCGACATGGGGACACAAAGGTCTTAGTCCATGGCAGCCACCTGACAGCTCGTGGAATCCACGACGTGGCACTGTAGCAAATACCATGCGGGAACAACGCTCGTGGCACTGTAGCAACACAGTGTGTGAACAACGCTCGTGGTACTGTGGCAATGCCGTGCATGAACAGTACTTGGGTACTATAGCATTAGGATTAGGAATGGATCACATTCCTCAATAAGAATGTATATTTCTCTAAATAGTTGATTAGTTTCCTTGTATAGGTTATCTATTAGCTAGGAAGATCATCCATTAAATTGATCTTATCCATAATTATTAGAAGAGCCATCAATATAAGAAAGCCTATTGCAGTCGTTGGCATTAAACAAGAAATAATAACAAAGTTCATCCCATCTCTAGCCTCCCTTCTCTCCCCCATGGCCGCCCGATCATCCTCTTGGCGGTGTTTACCCCTATGATCTAAGCTAGATCATAACATTTACACATGGTGTAGCACACACTAGCAATTAGTAATAAGCTTAAAGCACTGTGCCAGTCACCTTGGAAGGACGTACCAAAATGTAGTATATTTTACAACGAATTGCATGGATTTTCTGACCAGTAATGTAGTAGCATGTCTGGGTTTTAGGGTTCTAATCCGACAGTTCCTTAATGCGGCAGGTGAACCATGTGCTCTTTCACATATCCCCAGTGAAAGCAGAGAAGGAATAGAGGGGAACATCTTACCAGGTAAAAGGGCGTAGAGGTTCTGTGCCAAAGAACGGGCCACATCGGCAGGATTTCCGTGGCCGTCGGATCGTCGTTCAGTGCGTCCACGTACGTCGGATCTTCCTCTGCGTTTTGCCATCGCGCGTAGATGAGCCCATCAACGGGAGACAGGCGCAACGTGGATCAGCCCAGCAGCGGCCGGTCGTCACGCGGCGCGGGCCCCAGCCCAACCCTGCCCCACCAGCCGCGGACGCTTCGTGTTCGGCGCGCCGCAGGTGGTACTAGTATATATAAGACGGGAGTAAATAAACCTATCTTGCCTATCCAGGGGATGAACCTGGAAATGCACTAATGCAGTAACAATAATCAGTTATTTGCTTGTGCTAGGTGATTAGTCTACATGGGCGCGGTCAAGTCAGCATATGGAGCAGCATATTGTCAAATGTTACTTAATACACACTGTTCTGCTGATAAGGAACACGTAGAAATAAAGAAAGAAAGCAGACTTAAGAGTCATGATAGTAGAAATTTTATGCTTGCATTCGTAAGCAAACTATACATGAAAATAAAGGGCTGTGTTTTGAGTAGTTTTGGCTTACCTATATCTCTGAATAAACACTTTCGGGTCTTGCTTGAGCAGGACAAGCTGGAAATCACTGGTGGATCGAAGCATTTCATGGCCTTTGGTGGGGATCTCCGATTCTGCGTTGGAACCAACCTCAGCAAGGTCTTGATGACAACGTTCATTCACTGCCTGGTTACAAAATACAGGTATCATTTGCCACTTGTACATATGTTTCTTGCTAACACCTTCAATCCCCCACCACCACCGGCCTACATCTCCCCACTTCACCTTCAATCCCCCACCAACACCGGCCTACATCTCCCCACTTCCACATGGACCGGATCTGAGAGAGGAGAGGAGAGCGCACCTGGCTTGTGGCGCGGAGGAGATGGTGCGGAGGAGGTGGCGCGGAGGAGGCCGCGCCGAAGATCATCGCCTCGCCGGTCACGCGGAGGAGGTGGCACGGAGGAGGCCGCGCCGAAGGTTGCCGCCTCGCCGGTTGTCGCGTCACGGTCGCGGAGGAGCGAAGGTCGCCGCCTCGCCGGGTCGCGTGGAGGAGGTGGCACGGAGGAGGGCGCGAAGGTCGCCGCCGCCGATCGCCGCCGCCTCGCCGTCGCCGCCGCGATCGTCGCCTCTGCGCCGCCGCCGCGGTTGCTCGCTCGCTCTCATTGCGCCACGACCACGGGAGACAGGAGGGAGGCGCATCTGGGTGCAGCAGCAGGGGAGGTTAGGGATCTTCCGATGGGCTTGGGCCAGGAACAGTAGCTTGTTGCTACGGGCTGGGCTTCTTTCCAGGCCGTATCGGTGTATCGGGGTGTATCGGGACGTATCGGAATTGCATTTCTTTTTTTTAAATAAAAGAATACCGATACTTCCCGATACGTATCGGGGCCGTATCCGTACCCGATACGTATCGGGATACCGGTACGGCGCCTGTGAGGTGTATCGGCGCATCAGAGGTTAAATGTATAGTGCACACAGTGCTTCCTTCTGAAAAGATGAAATTTAAGCATACATTTGCTCATTTCAGGTGGAAGACAATAAAAGGAGGAAACATAGTCCGTGCCCCCGGCCTCAGCTTCCCAGATGGCTTTCATGTTCAGCTCTTCCCTAAGAACTAACGTCTTCTGTCAGGTCATGGCTGCTTGCAGCAAAACATACAAGAAATAAGTGTAAAGATAGCATATCTAGGTGATGAAGTCTGTATGATTGTATACTTGAGGTCATTTTAGGGTACCTCCTTGTTAGTATAGTGGTCACATGGCTGAAATATTTAGGCCCCTAATCCAAACAAGAGGCATTGTTGTTGTTTGTTTCCCATGTGGTTAGTCGTCTACGGTCTGTCTACCCATATGTTGTGGGTATATGTTTGTGTCCACATGGATAGTGCAAATTAAAAAGAAAGTGATTGCATCACATAGCGATAGGAAACGTCAATTAAAAAAAACGGAGGGAGTACCTTTTTGCATCCTATACAAAAATTTGCAAACATTGGCAGCATTGTAACATAACTCATACGCATGCGTCTTCCTCTCTATGGCTCTATCCGATTTGCGGTAGCGAAGTACACCAAAATATGGATCAAACATTAAATTAGGTAATCAACATCGATCACCTATAGCAGTTTCAGTTCTAATACAAGGATTTCTCAGTGTGAGTAATAACAATCTAGTAATTCAGGATTCATCACATTCTGACGAAAAGACTCCCTAAACCGGTCGCTTTCCCCAGCCCCTCAGAGAACTGAAAATTGTGAGCGAAGTAGATATTTTACCTTACCTGGCTCCGCCGAGGTCTCGAGGATATGGCTTCACGGTAGATCTCCATGGCTCCATGCTCCTTGCCGGAAGCGCATCTGGAGTTGGTTTCCAACGGGGACGATCCGGCCGCCGCCGACCTTTCCTCGCCCGTGACACGGACGAACACGATCGTCGATTCCACCGATGTGGCGGTGGTTTCTGTTAGTGTTAGCCGCCTCGGCCCGCGGCCTGTGGCCCGTGGCTATCGTTTCGGCCCTACTTCCCCTCGTCATGGGCTACATATGTCCATGTAAGGCGTGGATTGGAAAGATAAGAGTGCCATCCAACGCTAGCGTTTGGCTTGGGCCTTTACGATGTACGGATAAGTTTCGTGCTTCAGGCCCATATGCTCTATACAAGGCCCGGCACGAACTGTCAATTGGTGTATGCACCATTGATCAATAGTGGTCACGGACATAAGCCTGTCACCAAGACCCACAATCGCAGTTTACTTTTATAATGATGACTGCAAGTCAATTTCGTTCTATTTTCCCTTGACAGGATAAGCATTGTTAGGGCATGTATCATGCGAGATGTTTATATAGGAGTGTTTAAAGAAAGATAATATAGCAATGTCATTAAACACCTATGTAAAAGTCATTTCCTCTTATACAAACATCTATTTCCTAGGTGCTTAGATGATTATACTATTTATTAATTATATATAGTTATATACATAAATATCACTTAAATACCAGTGCTAATTAAATATCGATGTTATAAAATAAATACCTTATCTATACTATGTGACAAGAAAAATTAATTTTTCGTTGCTAAGCATGTCTACCAGTACCTGCATTCTAGGTGCTCTCGTAGTTCAACGCGTGCAGATCACGCGTGCAGCGGAGAGACGAAATTTGTTGACGATCCGGCGATGCCTGCATGCATGCTCGCTTTTTCAACCAACTTTGACGAGCGAACGAATAGCGCCTTTAATTTGTAGTTACATATGGCAACTAGCGCGAATTTCTTCCGTACCTGAAGCGACCGGCAAACTGGGAATAGTAGACTAACAAAATTTTTTGCGAGGAAATAGTAGACTAACATTAACGCTGCGCGCTTTAAGATTTCAAACACACACAGAGAGACCCAATTACCCAACTACTACTTGATTCCGACCCCGGACGAAGCACATCGGAAACGCGCAAACTCTGCTAGTATAGCGCAAAAGGCAACATTATTCGATGTTGGCTCTGTAAATCAGAATTTTTTTTTTCATTTTAGCCTGTGCCACGTAATTACAAAAACAACCTCTATACCATTTTTTAAAAAAATCTAGATCCATCTCCCCCATCTTCCGCGGTCGGGGAGTGGAGAAGATCACTTTCCGTGCTCCCCGAGCGTGGAAAGACACCAGAGGGTGGCTCAGCGCGGGATCGGCCACTTGTCGCGGTGCGTGAGCGCGGGAAGCAAATTTTCTGCAGTGGTCGAGTGCGAAAACGCCAGATTCCGCGGTCGCCGTCTATTTCCGGGAAGATTTGTGCGGAGTACTTATGTTCCATGCTCTCCGACCGTGAAAGATGAGAGAGGAGGTCTAGATTTATAAATAAAACAGAGTGAGAGTTATTTTTGCGATTGATTTAAGCCAAAATAAAAAAAAAATCTGTAAATCACTGCCGTCCATCGGGTGTCGCTGGTAACCGGTAGCAGTCTGTAGGCACCCTAAAAGATGCCCCCTGCGGCCCTGCCAATTAGCCTTTGCTGCGCTTACGCCATCCGTCACACGCACATCGCCAGTTATCAATCAGAGATTCAGAGGTCAGAGCTAGTAAAAAAGACGACCTGTCCTGCAGAGCACTTGTACTTCCCCGGCTCCAAAGCCGGCTTGGCACGTCCGAAAAGGCTACGAGCGACCGGCGCCATACATATGTCAGCTGCTCCTACGCTGCCCTCTTTTTGTCCTAGGTGCGCTAGACAGGCAGGGTAATAGATTTTTTTTTTGCTTGAAGGGCGCTATTAGCGAAAATAGTCTTTCCGTTAATGATCGGTAAAAATAACACTGTAAACACGCCGACAAATGATATGTACTCTCTGCCGCGTCTCTATTGCACGGATCCCTATTCTGCACCCTCACCATGCGGTCAAGGATCCGGCGCATCCACCGAGCGGGTGAGCAAAAAATCACACGCAAACGGTGCTTTTTCACTGTGCTGCATGACTAGCACATAAACAGTGGTGAAGAGTGCATTCAATAGTGTATGAACAACGCCCGGCAACACTTTATGTGTGGATTTTTGCTCATCTGCTCGATGGATGTGCGGGATCCTCTTGCCGCACGGTGAGAACACGGTTGAAGACATGTGTTGTCTATTGATGTGTATTTTTGTTAATTCACTTAGAAAAAGCTATTTTTGCTATTTCGCGATGCAACACTGTCCTTTTATCCACTAACTCGGTAATAGACCCTACGATGTAGGGGGTTGCGTGCCCCAAGACACTAGTACTAGAGTTATACAGACGTGGGAGCAGGAGAACTCCCCCACTCCGTTAGCAGAGGATGAACTCTTGTATTAAAGAAATAGTCAGGGCATCTAGGCAATCCTATGACTTCACTCTAAGAAGAAACTATGCACCGTCACAAAATGCTTCCTCCTATAAAGACCAGACCGCCTATTAGTCTTTCTTCGGTACGCCTATATTCGCACTCCTGCTGCTACTTTTATTCGCGTGCATGTTGTTGCTCTGCTTCGTTTGGTTCCAGCTCGCGCCCTTTCTTCCCTCTGCGGATTGTATAATAGCAAGTCGGAGCGAAGAAAATCAGGAAATAGCCATGCCAATTGCAGAGTAGAATTAAGAGGGGATGGGCTGGGCAACGAGATGGCTCCGGGGGCTCTTCGGGGGCAGCAAGAGTGCCTCTTCCATCTCCGGCGAGTTGAAGCCGCGCAAGGAAAATAATCTACGGAGGTTCGGCAAGTCGTTCCCGGAGGGAGCAGTGACTCCTGCTTCGACACCACCGGCGGGGACTCCCCAGTGGGCGCACCCTGTGGCGGGGAAGGAGGGCGGGGAGCAGAGCAAGCGGGCGATTGCCGTGGCGGTGGCGACAGCGGCAGTGGCTGAGGCTGCCGTGGCTACCGCTCATGCGGCCGCGGCGGTGGTGCGGATGACCAGCAGCGCCATGTCCACGGAGTTGACCGTGGCCGCGGTTCGAATCCAGGCCGCCTTCCGTGGCTACCTTGTTAGCTTCTCCGAGCCCTGTTCTCCCTCGCCTCCTTCACGGTTTCTATACTTTTTGTGTGCGGGTTGATCAGAAAGTTGAGAACTTTGTGCTGATCTCTCTTTGCTTTGTGTTTGTCTTTGCTTTGTATTTGTTTGTCCGCGCAGGCAAGGTGCGCACTGAAGGCGCTGCGTGGGCTGGTGAAGCTGCAAGCGCTGGTCCGGGGCAGCATGGTGCGGCGACAGGCGACCGAGACGCTGCGGTGCATGCACGCGCTCGCGCGTGCCCAGGCGCGCGCGCGCGAGTGCCGCGCCCTCCGCTCCCAGCACGGCCCCGCGCCCCCGGTAAGCAAAGTAGCATGCGTGCCACGAGCTTCACCACAACACTACTTGTCAAATTTCCTTGACGCGCTGATGGTCCTTGGCTGTGTGTGTGATGGACTGGCGGTTCTGACAATTGCTCGATCTTTTGTGCAGAGGAGCACGTCAAAGACGATATGCAGCGGGATGGTGAGCTGGGAGAGATCACAATCTTGCAGGAGGAACTGGCTTGACGGACGGACGGAGAGGTGTATGGATGATGCGAAGAGTGTCAAGACTCTCGAGGTGGACACTGGCAAGCCCGGCCATTACTCTTCTAGTTCCCGGAGGCGCGGCGACGGCGGAAACTACATGCAATCCTCGTGCTCGACGTTGACGTCGGACCTGAACAGCTGGGGCTTCGCCACCTTGCCGGACTCGCCCTCCAAGGACTCCACGCCGGCGGCGCAAATGTCGGTGCGCAGCCCGTCCTTCGTGGACATGGGGGAGCCCCTAGGCGCATGGCGACTGCCCGTGGACATGGCCGAGCTCCGCGAGACCCCACAGCTCTTCTCGGCGTCGTCGCGCCCGGGGAGCTCGAGGCGGGGGGCGCTCACGCTCACGCCGACAATGAGCGAGTACTCGCGCGGCGCCGTGCCCGGGCGCTACTCCGACTACCCGAACTACATGGCGAAGACGGAGTCGTTCCGTGCCAAGGCGCGGTCGCAGAGCGCCCCGAAGCAGCGGCCGCAGTACGACAAGCCCGGGTTGATCCAGAAGCCGTCGCCGGCCGCGCAGAGGGCTGCCTCGTTGCGTGCCGAGTTCACCAGCACGGCCTATCCTGCCTCTGGCAGGTTGGATAGGATTGGCATGGCTACCAGGTATTGATACTACTAGTACTACAGATGATCAAGCCTCGAGCAAGACTACTACCGTGAAGTAAATGTATCATGCATTGGGTTTGTAGTGTTTCTTACTACTACACCTGTTGGCTTTTGATGTTGTCACTGCTAGTGCTAGCTACGGTTTTCTTGTCCTTGACTAGTACTACAGTATAGTGTAATTAAGTTCCTAGTGGGTGAACTGCTTAATTACGTGCTATGTCACCCCTGACAAAACTCTAGCTGCGCTATCATATCCTTTCTGATGTATGCACACGCAATCTTGCGCGGCGCCCTATCGTCGTCAGGCCAGAGGATGGCTACCCAGCGCAAGCAAACTTTGGCAGCTTCCAGATAATCCAAGGGTGGCGACGAGGCATGCTTTGTGCGTTGATCGACCTCAGGCCATTTAGGTGAGCCGCCATTTTTCTGGGGCCTTTTTACGAATTTTTTAAAATAATATTAATTAAAAAGATAATTAAAAAATAGTCGAATTTTTTTTGTCTAAAAAGGGTGTCTATCGTCATTTGGAACGATAGCCTTTTGTCGTCATTCCAACTGACAATAGTATCTCTGTCAGCAATTGAAACAGCGCGGAGAGATTCTTATCTTCAATTGATCTGACGACGGGAGCTCGTCGTCGATTCAATGGCGATGATATCTCTATCGCCAATTGAATTGGTGATAGAGTCCTATATTTATTTATTTTTTTAAGAAAATTATGTCTAGGTTTAGTGTATTTCATGAAGTTTTTTTTGTAATACTTTGAAGTATTCGCGTCGTTTGGAATCCGAAATTGGAGAAGATAATGAAATATGAAGTAGGGAGTGCGAGATCAGCGGCGTAATTTGGAACATGAGTTGGGCAACGCAATAACACAAATAGCCCCATTCGGAGTGAAATGAAAAAATATATGGGTTTTGGGTTGCCACGCGTGTTGTTGTCCTGATTGTATTGATTGTGGAACCGATTCTTTGGGGAAAAGATTGCGTAATATTTAATAGTTGAAATATTTGGGAAAAGAGATTTAAGTTTGAAAGACTTAATTGGAAAATACATGGCGCGCTGGGTTTGGTTACGTACATTAGAAACGACAACATGCACGAATCAATCAACCGAAATACGCCTACGATACATATGTGCATTTTTGGAATCCGAAAAAAGGTTAATTGGAACGGAATCGATCGGTACTGATGGCCCATCGGTTCCTTCCACTTGTCTCTGGACTGCCCGCGGTAGTGGCCAGTCTCGAAGTCAGCCATGTTCTGTGAAACGGACCGGACGATTGAATGATATTAGGATAGCACAACATAGGGCCAAATTAATAATCAAGATGCAAACTGAACATAACTTACCTCTTCGATCTGGACTCCACCCGGGCGACGGGGAGCGCTAAGATGGCCGTCAGCCTCACTAGCAGGAGTCTTCCCTATGTGTGCCGCGCGCTCGGCCCGATCGTAATCAGCTTCCTGTTCGAGGGGTCCTTCACCACCACCCTACTCTCCTAGGCTCCTCCGGTGCCTTTTCAGTAGGATCGGGTACGTAAGGTAACCAACGTTTGAAGATCTCAGCTCGCATCGCATAGTTTAACATGTACTCCTACTCAATGAACGTCCTATTGTACATGTCCGGGCCGTCAATCCTTTAGAAGAAGTTGTATTGCATCTCCGGTTGTTATATGCGTGGATGTAGTTAGCGATTTGTGGAATGGAACATAAGATATTAAAAATCTATGTGCATGCAAGATTCGCTTACGAGGACGTTCCCACACGTGTAGTACGCTCGTCGGCGACACCACACTGTACCCATGGTCGGTCGGTCCACATCGTCGTCCTCGACATACATAGCGACTGTGTAGGCGCCCAGATCCAACTGTGGTTGTCCGATCTGGAAACGCTCAAAGGACCACAGCTGAAGAAGTAGTGGGCATCCGGAGAGGATAGAGCTATCTCGAAACCAATGGGAGGCATTGCACAGGGTGCAGTACGTCGCGCACAGCACCGCAGGGTTCAGGCGTAGGGTTGGATCTCCTCCACCTCCCAATCCGCCAGCTAATGTGCGTACCGGATGAAGTGCTTGTCGACGCTGTCGCCGTGTGACCCTAGGAACATCACCTACCCGAACAGCCACATCAAGTAGACCTTGAAGTGCCTCCTCACCGTGTACTCAGGTGCGTCCTTTGCCATACGCTTCGGCTGCAAGAAGATAGATACACATCAGTAAGTTGCACAAAGCAATTGAAGCGAAAGGAAAAGAGTTACAAGAACTTACGTAGAACTGACAGATCCACTACAGTGACACCTTGTGCGTGCTACTGAACTCGTTGTAGCCGCTATTGGGCGGCAACATCCACTGGAACCTCGCGAGGAACTCCGTGCGCCACGTGGCCGAGACGTCGTGTGCCACCAGGGGGAAGTCTACACAGGGCAACCTGGTTAGGAAAGTCACGTCCTAAAGCGTCGGCACCATCTCCCCGCACGAAAGGTGAAATGTATGCGTCTCCGGCCTCCACGGGTCAACCAGCGCCGTCAAGAGGCACCGGTCATACGGAAATCGCCTAGATGTTCGACCACCGCCCCGTGCGTTCCTAGTCGTCCTCCCATATGGCCTCTAGTATCCTCGCTAGTGGAAGGAGGCCTGCCGTCCTCAAACTGTGTCAAAAAGATTAAGAAGAAACGTGGGTACACCCAAAGTAGTCAGACCGCAATTGAGTACACGAAGGTCACAACTACACGTACCTTGGAACCCAAGGTGGGTCCACCCTCCATGCCCTCATGAGCGTACGCAGGCGCAACACTTCAAGCTCAATCGCCGCCTCACCCTCCTAGGGAGAGGATGGTATTAAGACGACTACAGTGATGCGCATCAATGACTGGGTCAAGCAACTCGTACGTCTGCTGCGCAGCGTACCCTGGGTCCGCCATACCTGAAAATTTAGTGCATACGTTGTAAACACTACGAAACATATACAAACGTAATAAGAAGCGACATATCTAATTAATTAAATTATTGCACGATTAACGATACATAGGAGACTAAAATGCACACATCTGTATCGACATATAAATTTTTGATGGTATCTTGTCGTGAACAGATGGAAAGTAAAATTAAGTTCATAATGTTTTAATTAACGTCTACATTCCCTATTTAGGCACTCTGGAATTTTCATAGAATTTTTATAGGTACCTTGCTATTTTCATTGTTTGCAAATTATTTAGCATGCACGAATGGAAACCAAAATTAAGTTTAGATACATACTCATTATAGCTACTCTATAATTTTTATAGATTTTTTATAGGTATATTCCTACTTTCCTTGTTTGGAAAGTATCTTCAACATTTACAAAATATTTACCATGTACAAATAGAAATAAAAATTATGTTCACAATATTTTAATTCAGTTCTACATACCCTATGTACCTACTCTGGATTTATTAGAGAAATTTTAGAGGTGTCTTGCTATTTTCCTGGTTTAAAAAGTATTTTCAATATTAATGAGAATATTTCTTGTGCACAAATGGAAACCAAAATTAAGTTGAGATTATTTTGATTAAGCTATACATACCCTATTTAGCTACTTTGCAATTTTAAAAGATTTTTAATAGATATCTTGTTATTCTTAGAGGTGTCTTCCTATTTTCCTAGTTTAAAAAGTATTTTTGATATTAACAAAATATTTGCCGTGTAAAAATAAAAACCTACAAATTTTTCTTAGTATTTTGCGGATTTGTTCTAAATCATTACAGTACTGCAACATAAATAATATCTGTATGGCGAATTAAACTATAGCTAAAATGATGTACTACATTAAACAACAATACAGCTAAAATTATCCAATTCATTGAATTCTATGTCGCTATTTTTATTTACTAACCTACGAGATTTCGAATTTAGGTTCAAAGTTGCAAGAACATTTACCTGCAAAATGAGCAACCAGATCTGTTGTTCCGTCTCTCTTTCTCCTCCTTTAGGAACCGACAGGGTTCGCTACGTCTCTTCTCCCCTCTCCTCCGCCCTCTTCCCATTTTTCCGGTATTAAAATGACATTTCCACCAAATTTTCGGGGTTTATATAGCTCGTTCTTGTCGCCATTTCAACTGACGATTTGCACTATTCGATGCAAATCGCCAGTTGAAATGGCAATAGGCAGTTGGAACAGCGACAGACAGTAAATAGGTTTATGTTGCCAGTTGAAATGGCGACAGGAGCTTGTCGCCGTTCCAAATGGTGACAGACATATATTTTTGTAAAAAAACATTGACTATTTTTTTTTGTAATTGCCTTTTAAATTAATATTATTTTTTTAAAAAATCGCATTTTCGTTACTTGCTACAGTACTTTGTGCATTGCTCGACGTACGTATATCTAACCTGGATCGGTCAGCTTTGCCTCTTGGCGGGTTTTTTTCGCAGAATTAACACTTTTTGACATCGTGTTTATAGAAATAGTGGTGCTCGAAATTTTTTTTTCGCAAAAATGACATCCCGTTCGCACGGCCGCCATATGGAGGCGCTCTGCGCTTGCCACCTCGTCGCTATCGCACGGCCGCCGTGCTGTGGCCCCGCTGCCCACCACGTGCCCCCCTCGGTGCCCTCTCTCCGGTTCTCCGATTAGGGTTAAGGTTTCTACGTATTTCGTAGCATTTTTAAAATATAGCAAATTAGTTCAAAAAATTATGAAATTTTACGTGAATGCTCGTAACTAGGTGTACTTTCTTGTGTAATTTTTTTTCATAATTTTTCTCATTCTGATTTTATCTCGCAATTTCATTTAAGTGTACTCATTTTATCCCGCCGTGTGTCACCCCTTCCCCTTCCCACACGCATGGCCCCCCTCCCGCACGCCCCCTCCGGTGGCCACATTTTGAACTGTCCATCCTTCCTCCTCCGCACATATGTCGACTCCTCGCAGTTGCCCCCTTGCCCGTAGTGCTACGCACAGACAACGCATTTGAAATTCCCAACGCCAACGCATCGGCTCCTCCTTCGCTCGACTACAAATACATAAATCTCACAGTCGCTCTTCGCTCATCCTAATTGCGTTTCGCTTCTCATTCTGGTGGACGTCGTTGAGAACTAAGAGAACTTAATATAATTAATTTTTTTGAAGATCAAGTATTTGCTTGCTGCTCATCGCTCGCCTTTTTTGATAGCTTATCCTCGAAGGGTAGGTAATTTGTCGGATGCTTTTGTCGTTATTACCATATTTAGTTAGTGTACTAGTTATTAATTAGTTATGAATTAGTTAGTTTACTGTAATTAATCAGTTTAGAAGTAATTAGTTAGTTCGCTGGTAATTAATTAATTAGTCGTAATTAGTTTAGTGGTTATCAGTCCCGCATATTAAATTAGTGTGAATTAACTACTCGTAGTTTATTTGGTGGTAATTAATCAGTTGCAATTAGTTAGTTTAGTGTAATTAAATAGTCGTAATTAGTTAGTTTAGTCTCTGTTAATTAGTTTAGTGGTAAATAACTAGTCGTATCTAATTACACATATGTAATCCATTACTTGCATGCAATTTGTCGTATCTAATTACACATGTACCACGGATGGGGTTGTTTTGGCTTTATGTAATGTCGAACATGTAAGACTTGTATGTGTTTTATGACGATGGTCTCGTACGGACTGGACCCGACGGGTCGGACCTGTCGAGATGCCAGTGTAAGGTGGTTCGGGCAGAGAGGCTCGACGCAATGAATATTCACGAGCTTCGGAGTTGCATCCGGAGGGAGTTCGTCACGGAGTCAACGAGGAAGAAAGTTGTGATTGAGGGGATTACTTGCATAAATGATGTGTGGGAGCTCGTTAAGGTGGCTGGAAGCGTAGCATGGTGCCAGTACATGCAGACTGCCTCCCAGCCCGAGGCTGCATTTTACAGGAAACTGATGGTGTATGTGAATTTTGTACCCAGGGCGACGTGCCACCTTGATGATACTAGGGCCTCTACAAGCGGGCAAGCGCAGCCCGAGCATGAAGACGACAGCACGAAATGTGCTACCTCGGAGGATTGTCTTGCGCATAATTTTGTGTGAAATGAGGGGGTAGAATCTTGGTGATCAGCTCGCATTGACTGCCATGAGCATCTGCCGGACCAGGCTCTCGGTTTTTAGTCCGACGAGGACACCAACCCAGGCTAGGATGGTAGCAACGATGACGCACACTAGGCCGGTGGTCCAACCGGAGGAATTGTGTCATCGGAGATGCCTTACGTGGCATCGAGACTTGATGCCGCAGTACGTTCACTTGTACTGTTGCAAGAAGAAGGCTCCCACTGGGGGTTTGATGCCGAGACCCTCTTAGTAGGGCAGGCTTCCCTAGCAAGGAAGCCGTGCAACAAGCTATAGTACGGTACACCTTGTCCAACAGCCGTGTGTACCGAGTGCATCGGTCCAACCCCGGACATTACACAGTGAGGTGCATAGTGGAAGGCTGCCCTGGCAAGGTCAGCGCTCACTGAGCAAAGATCTTTGGCTCGGTATTCGTGGTCAAGGCGATGATCGACCACACTTACGAGCTTAGCGAGCCCCTGCGGCAACATCGGAACGTGACTTCCACATATGTGGCGAACCTCATCAAACACCTAGTTGCAGCAGACATGTCTGTCTCCCCCAAGCTGCTGATGTCGGAAGTCGCCAATCAGGTTGGCTATCCAGTTAGCTATAGCAAGATCCAACGAGCCAAGTAGAAGGTTATCGAGTCCATGTACGGGACATACGAAGAGGCGTACAACATTGTGCCGAGATTGCTTCACTAGATTGCCGAATCAAACCCCGGCACATACATAAACAAGCTTGAGCGTGAAGATGTTGAGAAAGGGCCCAACCGCTTCATACTGGACCGGGTGTTCTGGGCTTTTGCTCATGCCATCAGGGGCTTCCAGTTCTGTCGTCCTGTGATGACGATGGATGACACTTTCCTCTTGGGGAGGTACAAGGGCACCATCCTCACTGCGGTGACGGCCGACGCAAATGACTAGCTTTTCCCTGTGACATTTGCCATTGTGGAGAGCGAGAACATATCTAGTTGGTTGTGGTTCCTAACGAACGTGAAGACGACGGTGGTGGGAGACCCGCCCAACGTATGCCTTATCATAGACCACAATGCTAGGTTGTTGGCGGCCTTCAACACCATGCAACATGAGACGGCCCCCCTTACCAGTGGAATGATGTGCAATCCAGGTGGTGCATAAGGCATCTTGCATCTAACTTGTTCAAGCGGTTCCGCAGTCAGGATGTCAAGAAGATGTTCAAGGCATTGTGTCTGCAGAACCAGATGAAGAAGTTTGACTCCATCTGGGAGACCTCAAACGCCAGACTGCGAGGGATACAAGGGAGTCCACTCCAGAGGTACTGGAGGGAGAGCAACCCCATAGTATCATAAGTTTCTCCGAGTGGATTAATGGGCACGCTCCTAAATTGGAGTCATGGTCCCTTATGTATGACACAAACGGTGCGAGGTACGGGATTATGACGACCAAGATGTCCGAGGTGTACAACAACGTACTCAAAGGTGTGCGGTGCATCCCTATCACTGCAATCATCAGACATGGACTCGTACTGTTGGTTATTTCGTCAATAGAGCCACCGCAGCCAAGCGACAGATGGAGGAAGGCAAGCAGTGGTCTGAGAACATGCAGAGGCACATAGACAAGAAGATGGAGAAGGCCCGGATGCATGACAATCTGGGTGATCGATGGCCTTAGGAGGAAGTACGAGGTCAGGCTTCGGCAGAAACACGTCAACAGTCATGCCAGGAGGGAAAGAAAACATGCATGCACCCTGGGTGATGTGGTGACATGCACCTGCAACAAGCCAAAGCTCCTGCACAAGCCATGCTCGCACGTGTGCAAGGTGTTTGCGCAAATGAAGCAGATGTGTACGTCGTACATCTCCGAGTACTACGACACGCAACACATTTTCGATACATGGAGTGTAGAGTTTCACACATACGGCCTGAAAATAAAGTACAAGGATCTTTGGCCGGACATGATGCAATGGAGCCTGAACAAGGACTTGAAGACAACAGCGAAGGGGCGACGATAGACGCGGTGCTTCCAGAATGACATGGATGTCAGCCAACGTACCAGTATTTGCCGCACAAGCAAGTGCAGGATATGCAAGACCCCTGGACACTCAGCGAAGGATTGTCCCAACAGACAGAGCTCGTCTGGTCGTTATTCGGTGTCGTTATGTAATATTTTCTCCACCTTGTTTTCTTATGTACAACGAAACCTGTATGAATTATGCATAATTTGCATCATTGCTACGTTCTTCACTGTACGGTGCATTGACATCCTTGCTACGCTTTTGTTATGTCGCAGAAAGACAACAAAGGTGCTACTGGCTTGAAGGGACTGCAAACACCAATCAACTTATTTGAAGATGAATGTGCTTTATGCCATTCATTTAGAGTCAGTCAGGTATCAAATCATTTGCATCTATCAAGTCAGAGGTGATCTGTTGAAGTTTTCCTAGTTCTTACTGTTATGAACTTAGAGTCAGAAATCAATCGTGCTTCAAAATTGCCTATTTCTCATCACTACTGTAATGTTCTAACATGCCTATTTTTATACTATAGGATAATGGTCATGTTTTGTATCCTGAACATGCATCGAAGGTGCTACTATGTGATGAGGTGAGCTCAGCAAGAAAAGAGATTGCCGTGGAGACTAGTTGCATACACCTATTTTTTATGCTATAGGACGTTCTTTGTTAATTTATCAGTTTTCTGTGGATGATATTATTTAATATTGTATTGTACCATAGGCTAGATAACATTGCGTATGAACCAATTGAGGGAAATATGTGGTGTGCAGATCATATAACGATATATCGTAGCCTTCAAAACGCACACGAGTTGGAGGTTACGATACATCGTTATATGATCTGCATGCTGCATGCCACGATTTTAATTCATTCATGCACAACCTTCGCACAAATACAATATTAAAGAACATCACCCACATTAAACCGATAAATAAACAAAGAGTGTCCTATTTGATCAGGTTACATGTGATAATACCCCTCTTTCTTCACCCCGTTTGTAATAAACCCGCACATGTTTCATGTAATGCTTGTAACGCTTGAAATGTCAACAATTATCTGTATGAAAACGTACATTGCAACTTTATTGCAAACCTTAACCCATGAAACCCTAATTAGGACGTTACCTCGCTCTGCAAACCCTAATTCACATGGACCTTATTCATACATTGTAGTCCTACCCACCGTCAAAATCATTATTGGCTATCTCATCGGCTAAAGTTCGTTTTTCAGAAGTAGGAAAAAGTATAGTAGATTTGGAATATCCCACAACCTCTTCTAGACCGCTAATATGATATGTTGTCAAGATATGTATATCACCAAAATGTAACCCAGGATGTTTACATACAAGCACGTCTCCAAAAAAGCAATATATTGTATATCGATGTCTCCACGGAGTTGCAATGCAGTTTTTTTTTTCCGTATAGTCCAAGTCACATGAAATCATGAAACCCCAATTTTTGAAACCTAAATTCCTAATCTTCGTGACCTAAATCCTTCATTTTTTTAGACATATAAAATTGTCGAAACAATACACAATCAACTCCACTACATGAGGAGCCTAAAAATAATAATTTTTGGACATCATTTCTATATTTACAAATTCGTGCAAAGAGTACAATTATATAAAATTGGGAGAAAACATATGAAAGAATAAATTTATGGAAAATTTACATAAGCAAGTACACTATGCCGAGAGGCTCCACATAAAATTTTATAATTTTTTGAACTCAATTCCTATATTTAAAAAATCCCACCATCACAAGTAAAACCAAACCCTAATCGATTGTTAGGAGCATTTACATAAAATCAGAACAAGGAAAATTATGGAAAAAAATTACACAAGAAAATACACTGTGTTATGAGCATTCACGTAAAATTTCATAATTGTTTGAACTAATTTGCTATATTTTAAAAACACTACGAAATTCACAAAAACCTTAACCCTAATCGGAGAATCGGAGAGGGGGCACCGAGGGGGCACGTGGCTGGCGGCGGGGCCACCACACGATGGCTGTGCGGCAACGGCACTGTACGGTGGTGGTGCGGGCGGGATGCCATTTTTGCCAAAAAAAAATTTAGCACCACCATTTCTGTAAATATGATGTCAAAAAGTATTAATACTGCCAAAAATTCCCTCTTGGCTTTTAGTATGTAACAGACTGGTATGATGTTTAGCCATGACATTCCAGGGCTGTTTTGATTCATGGTCCTAATGAATCAAGCTAAAATTTGGAATAGCTAAAACTTGGGCAACATCGAAATTTGGCAAAAATAACACTGGTTATATTGTGGCGAGACCAAATTTTGGTGAGCGATTTTCTTATCATTGGATTGTCCACATATGATATTGGATTTCGTTAACGTTATCAATTTTTTGTTGGTATTATCAAATATTGATAGTAAACTAAAGGATAGCTAATTTTCTGTGGCGTTAAGAAAATTTAGTCCAAACAGGCCCGTGATGACCGAGCACGAGGGGTTTGGGTTTTGCTGTTGGCTGGGATGGGAGATGAGACGAGGCTTGGCACTTGGGAAGTGTCGGCGACTCGGCGTTGGCTGGGAGCTAGTGCCGGCTGCGCGGTGCGGTGACCGCTGAGGCAACGTTGGAACCGTTCAAGGCCCACTTTTGCTGACATCTAGTATTACGCATGAAAACCATTCGTGTTCTACTATCAGGAGTCAGGACGGCAGTTGTGGAATGGGCCCTCGAGCACGCGGCGACAGCGGCACCGTGCGTGGGATCAACAAATGTTTTCCTTCTCCCGGGCGCCCCCTTGCCTCTCGTCTTTTTACCTCGTCTGATACCAGTATTTTTTTTACCGTGTCTGATACCAGTATGCATGGGCTATGGACGCTGCAGGGCGAACAGAAGAATGAGACTCGTGGGACCTTCGCGCGGAGGACTTCTCCAATGGAACAGTGTATGCCTGCTCGAGGAGCATGTGTTCATTTTTATTTTCTGTTTTACTGTTCATTCGATGGATTACATTTTTTCATCCACATATGCTCCCCTCACACATGGCTTTCATCCACATATGCTCCCCTCACACATGGCTTGGCTTGTCTGGCCATAGTCATGGGAGTTGTGCCATGCTTTTTCGGGCCAACCCACAGCCCACAGCACGTAGGGATGAAAACGGATCAGATAGTTTCCGATCGATTCGAACGAAAACAGATTCGGATTGTCCTGGATCGGATTTTTCTCGAATAATTTTCGGATCGGAAACGGATTCGGATTTTTTTCGGAAACGGAAACGAATACGGTAGGCATAATATCCGGCGGAAATGAATACGGATTATCCGGATAAGCGTAATCCGGATATCCGAAATTTGAAAACAGCCTGGCCCACTTAGAACTTAGGGTATGGAGGGGAGGGCTTCTTCCACACACTTCCACAGTTCCACTCCACACTCAGTCGCCACGCCGCCGGCCATCTCGCCCCGTCGCCCGTCCCTTGGCGCCGCCCTCACCTCGCCGCCGGCTACTCCAGTACCCGGGGTGCGCCGCCGCCTCCTCTCCTCCTTCCCTGCGCAGTCTCTCCCTTCTACTCCGGTTGCTCCGCTCGCCTCTCCTTTCTTGGGCCCACGCCTCGCTGGCGGCGGCCGAGCGTGAGGGCCTGCGTGAGCGGCAGCAGAGGCGGGCAGAGGGAGTCCCCGTACGAGGTGCTCGCCGTCAGCGGTGCCCGGTGAGATCAAGCGCGCGTACCGGCGGGTCACGCTCAAGTACCACCCGGACGTCAACAAGGAGGTGTGTGCCAGTTGCTGCTCTCTAAAGTCTTATCATCCTAACATGTTTCACTCATTTTCTGTGTGATTCCTAGGAGAGGATCGAGCAAAGCAATGGTAACTTCGGTAGATCCATTTTGGAGAATTGTTAATGTTCGCGTTTGTGATTTTCTCCACGCAGGCCAATGCTCAGGAGAAATTTTTGAGGATCAAGCCGGTCCAAGTACGCAAGCAGCAACCCGGATTCGTCTTGGACCCCCGGGAAGAGCAAATCAACTGATGCAGAGGAGCAATTCTATGGGTTTGGTACTGAATTCTCTTCTCTTCTGCTCTAATGAGCTATATTTTGAATTGTGTTAGTGAGATTCCATTGTAGTTTTCTACTATGAAACTACTAATAGTGAGATCCCCTTGTAGTTTTTGTTCTCTGAACCTGTCGGTAGATAACTTGTGGAGACATAAGAAGTGTAATTGAACACAAAATACTCATTTGTTGACACTAGTGTGGCTCTTGTTTTGTAGCGGACTTCCTTAAAGATCTGCAAGTAGAATTTCAGAACTAGGAGGCTGGGCTGAATTCAGAACAGAAACCTAAAAGCCTATGGGAAAGCTAATGTAAACTCTAACATGACATCTTGCTCAATCAGGCGATTGGTGAATAGTGAGGAATTTGTTGAGTTTCTAGAGAACGAACTGAGGATCGATGACTCGAATCTTGAGGGAGACGGTGGGAATGATCCATACACATAGTTTGGAGCGGGGAGGAGCAAAAATGCCCAGGATGATAATACAGCAACAGCCAGCTTTGATGACAGCGTGCCTGAAATAAAGGATGCTCTTGAGAAGCTAAAGAAGGAACTTGGGCAACTAGTTGTGAGTCATGGATAATAGTTGACAATTCGGTGCTTGATCAGTTTTATGACCTAATTGAGGTTGGTAAGGTGTACTTGATATCTAGAGGATCAATAAAACTTGCTCAAAAGTAGTTTACAAGGACTATGAAGTA
The DNA here is from genome assembly GCA_036346405.1 of Phyllostachys edulis. NCBI lineage: Eukaryota > Viridiplantae > Streptophyta > Magnoliopsida > Poales > Poaceae > Phyllostachys > Phyllostachys edulis. Next base: position 90,826,316 of record CM070562.1, on the reverse strand, counting down.
GCTCTGGATGCTGAAAACATGAACAAGTCATGAATATTTGCATCAAACAAACTAGTTATATGTTTTCGTTAATTTCTGGCATGCAATTTAAAGGGTTTTTATGTTCCGAAAAAATATCCGTGACCGTATTCGTTTCGATTCATATTCGCTCTGTATTCGTATTCAATATTATTCGCATCCGTATTTATATCTGGTGATCCGTATTCATATCTGCATCCGGGAAAAAAAATGAAAACAAATATGGCAGAGCTATTATCCATTCGTATCCGATCCGTTTTCACCCCTACCAGCATGGCATGGACCAAGCACAACACGGCACGAAGGGATGTCGGGTTGGGTTAGCACAGCACGAAGCGATGTCGGGTTGGGTTAGCACAACACGAACGCTAGGGTCAAGCTGGACCAGGTTAGAGTTTCAGGCACATCGGGCGGCGCGGCACATCTAGATCCCTTGGGGCTGTGCTCAAGCGGCACACCCCTAAAAGCCCGGAACAGCACGGCGGCACGCAGGCACAACGGCAACACGCGGGAGTGTTAGCGGCCGCACCACCGCGGCTCAACAGGGTGGGACTGTGAGGGAGGAGAGAGAGACAAAGGCACCTCGCTGAGGTCATCGTCGTCGTGTCACCACCATTGTCGACGTCCTAGACTTGTCCCCCGCGCTGATTCTGCCGCCTCGTTGCCGTTGAGCTTAGATTTGGGCCTAAGACGCCACTCAGATCTAGCCACTCGGGCCATGGCCGCTGCCAGAGGGAGAGACTGAGAGAGGCCAAAAGAATTTGCAGGTGGCAGCAAGCGAGGGAGAGGAGTGCACAAGAGCAAGTCTACCAGAGGGAGAGACCGAGAGAAGCTAGCCGCTGGCGCACAGTTGCAACCCGCACGAAGGGAGAGAGCGAGAGGGAAAGAGGCAAGGAGAGAGAGGTCGCACGGGCGTACGTCGTAGCAACGGTCGAGACTCGAGTGTAACGGTCGGCGAGGCATGCGAGGCAACAACGCCTACTAGTGCCTTTTGCAGTCATAGGAGAAGAGGAAGAGGGCGGAGAGGAGCAGAGAGGCAATAGGCAAATGCAACGCTCCTCTCCTCCATGGCTATAAAATCACCTCCTCTCCTCATTTCTTCTCCACACAGCTCAAGCAACAATTTCCCTACTGACCCTAGCTTTCTATCCCTCATTCTTGTGACATGTTTAGCAAGAAGAAGATGCCAGTAGGGGGCCGAGGTGCAAGCAAGCGTGCCCCCACACCCCCTCTAGTCATCCCCTAGGCAGGGTGATGCTCACATCGATATTTGTCAACTCTCCCCAGGCATGGGAGACCATGACATGGGTGATCGTCATATGGACAGTACGAAGGGCCACAAGGACACCATCTTCGAGAACTTCTCGCCCAACTGTCACACAACGCGATAGAAGGATCATCATCAACCCCACCATCCACCGGCGGAAGGGCCGGCGTAGTACTAGAAGCACATGACCAGGAAGATCAAAATTGTAAACGGCCAAAGACAGGTAACTGCAGTTTGTAATTATTGCAGAATTGGATTGACTGGAAGTTCGGGTGGAGGGGCGAGCATCTGAATTGGTGCTACAAAGTGTGCCTGCGAAAGCTAGGGCGGACCCAAGGAGGAGGTGTGTAGACACAACTAAACTTTTTGGCCAACATCACTGTAACTACGTGGGTGTACATCCCCCAAGTAGCACAGGGTGAAATAGCGTGATTTATAGTTTTAGAAGATCTACCTATTATGATGGGCAAAAACCATAATTTTGAAAGAATGATCCAACACGGTTTCTGCTCACAAACCAACATGTGAGTAGAAGAACCACCAAATCTAATAGGAATAAGTCCAGTTTACTCTCTCGAACTATCAGAGAAGTCTGGTTTCCCCCTGAACTTCAAAACCGGTTATTTAACCCCCTAAATTTGTGCAATCCGATCACTAAAACTCTCACGCTGGTTTGAATGGGTGGTTTTGCACACGTTGCCACATTTGGCCAAGTCAGCACGGATGTGTCACACTGAGTGGCAGTGGGGCCATGTAATTGCCGCCAAGTGAGTATATGTTCCCTCGAAAACCGAAGAAAAGAGGATAATGGTTAATATATTCTTCCTCAACAGTTTTTCATCCCCTTCTTCTTCTTCTTCGCATGCGCTCTTCTTCCCAATCCCCGATGCCAATGTCGAGCAGCACGAAGAGCTCAAGGTCTTCTTTTCACATGTGCTCTTATTCCCAATCCCCAGTGCCATACAGGGAGAACCCCATGGATTACACGCCTACTCAGCTCTGCTCGTGCAATGTGAAGGCGGCAAGGTGGGTTTCATGGAGCGATGCGAACCTAGGACACCAGTATTACACGTGCGAAAGAGCTCAGGTACGCATTATTTTTCCCATTTGAGATGCTTTTTGGTTGGATTGGATCTGTCGAGTTTGATTTTGATTGTGTTTTCCTGTTGGATTTGCAAATAGATTGGGGGTTGTTGATTTTGGGCTTGGCACAATCCAGAAAATCCTCCGTTTGTTATGCCGTTGCTGTTGGATTTGCGCGATACCGTTTGGGGATTGAAGAAGGACAATATTGAGTTGAAGATAGGAATTGAAGATTCAAGGATAGAGGACAAAGAGTTGAGAGATGCGCACAAATCCGAAGCGGCTGCTTTGGAGAGGAGGTTGAAAGAGAATGATGCTCGTATTGAAGAATTATGCGGCGTTGTGAAGAAGCAGAGATTTCAATACCTAGTTTTTGCAATTGTGACATCCTTTGTTGTTGTAATTGATGGATGCGTCTTGTTTTAAGGACTTGTTAGACATGTTTTCCTTGAATGTAGTGCTTTATGAATCATTCTATGAATCAATGATGTATGTATGCAGTTCTATCACAATGATGTCAGACATGTTTCCTTAAATGTAATGCTTTATGAATGAATGATGTATGTATGCAGTTCTATCACAATGGTGTCAGACATGTTTCCTTGAATGTAATGCCTGATTTTGAGATGTCAATCCTGGTTCCTTGATGTTTAAGTATGTAAACTGACAGATCAATGTTTAAGTATGTAAACTGACAGATCAATAAGTAGACATAAGTTCCAGTAAATAGAAGTTCCAATGGAACATGACAGACATAGTAGGATACAAGTTTTGTTCTCATTTCATCTAGGCGTGAGGGGTTTAGTGTCCGGATTGCACAAATTTAGGGGGTTAAATAACCGGTTTTTGAGTTTAGGAGGGAAACTAGACTTTTCTGATAGTTCGAGGGAGTAAACTAGACTTATTCCAATCTGGTATTATAGCGATCTACAATAGAGAGCTAGTTTATGGATGTTTTAATATCGAACTTATGAAATGAATGATGGGGGGCTCCTTAATCGAGACTACACAAGATGTGACACGTGGATTTTTAGACAGGTTCGGGCCTTCTCCTGTGAGGATAATAACCCTACTCTTGTGTTGTTGTATTGATCGTGTTTACAATAGGAAAGAAGTTACATAATGCTAGAACTAAGGATTCATGTCTTGTTTTGTTGCTTGTGTCCTTTTTCTCTGTCCACCGACATTATCCCTTATAGAACGTCTGAGGGGGTGGTAGTTGTTCTGTGCCAGGAGGCACCTCAACGGATGATGAATTGCGCATATTTGATGTCAATTATTGTCAGGGAGACATTCCCCCCACATCTGTCTTGCAGTTATACTAGAGACAGAGATTAATATGTGCAGTTATAACAGAGGATAACGACACATATTTAACTACTGTGTGTAAATAAACAAAACGTATAAGGTCCCTAGTCGATTGAGTCCACATGTATGTGGGTTTTATCGACCATAGGGTGGTCGTAGTAAAACTTACGACCATGAGGTGATTGTAGAAAAGCTTACGATCAGGAGGTAGTTATAGAAAATCTCACTACCGTATTATAGTCATAGGATAGCTTACGACTATATAGGATGGTCGTAGAATAGCTTATGGCCACTAGGTAACTGTAATATTCCCCGTCATCAATGATGAGGGGTACCTTTGAAGGTTGTGTATAGACACCATTATCTATAACAGATATTATAGATAAATAATTTAATTAATTGAGTATTATTAGATCCTCGTCATAGTTGCATTGAAAGAAAAAAATTCCTAAAAGTTAGCTTTTCTTTTGCTTTAACTTTCGATATCTGGACTTCTTCTCATTAGAGGACTTGCTACCTTAGTGTTATTGCCCATTACTTAGAAAATTAGTACAACATAAATAAGAGAGTCACAGGGTTTAGGTTAATGAATGACTCACACACTGGAGAGGTCATTGCCGAACGCATACTTGAGGTAATTCAAGATTTTAAAATAGATAATAAGATTATTTCTATCATTCTTGATAATGCTTCGGCAAATACGACGACCATGAAGTTCCTCACCCCCCAACTACAGTCGTATATACGTGGATATGTTCTCCACCAGAATTGCGTTTGTCAAATTATCAACCTCGTTGTCCAAGATGGTATGGAGGTAATTAGTGGATGTTTGAACAATATCCGCAACAATATCCGTTTCATCTCAAGTAACCCCCAAGTGGCTACAAGGTTCGCAGAGTATTGCAGGGCCAACAATATCACACCAGCAAAATTTGGTCTTGATACGAAGGTGAGGTGGAACTCAACGTACATCATGCTAAATAAGTTAAAAGGGTATAAAAATATTATAACTATCTTTGTAAATGCTAATGCTTAAGAGAATGATTTCATACTTATTCGGATTGGACCATTGTTAATCATTTTTGAGATTTTTTATACTCTTTTTACGAAGCAACTAACGAGTTATCTGGTGTTTACTACCCTACCTTATGCTTAGCGATCGATTGTATTTGGCTAATTGTGGAGTCATTTGCTAGATATAGACATGATACGCTTTCAGGCCCTGTCGTTGCACCGATGGAGGCAAAATTTCTCAAATATTTCAGTTCTATATTAGATCTATATTGTTTTGCTACCATTTTTATTCACATAAGAAGTTGGACGGATTAAAAATTGCTATGGAGGGAATAGGTGAGGCACTCTATCTGGATTTCTCCGCCGCTTTCAACCATGTAAAAGATGAGCTCTTTCGAGTATTCAACTTGTACTACAAAAAGTACAACGCTAGCGAGATGTAGTCATATGCTTCGAAGCAAGCGGCGCGACCATCCAATGGAAGCGTGATGGCCCACTTGTGGAAGAGGATGAAGGGCAAGGAATCCAATTCTTTGTCATCTTAGTTGTCCACAACCACAAGGTGGAATTGTAAGGCAGAACTCAATCACCACCTCGCCCCACAACTTTGCAGCCACTGATCATACCCTTCGCATATTTCTCGTGTTGTGCCATTTCGCACGGGATGTTCTAGTCATTCCAGTGTCGACTGTCTCTTCCGAGGCGACATTCAACATGGTCAGGAGAATAATTGAAGAAACGAGATCGTCCCTTACGCCCGAGATAGTAGAGGCAATCACATGCCTCAAGGATAGGTAGAAAGTAGATGAGCAGCAATAACATCAATTGGGGGTTCCTGAGATCGCGCAGGCGTTAGCGGATCTCAACATCAAATGGCTGATATGTATGCATGTATGTAGTTATTGTACTCTTTTCCTTACTGGGGAACACCACACTAGAGTATAAGGTTTTTAATGAAGCAGTAACAATGTATCTGTAAAAATATCAATGAAATTTTGCTCCCCCGATATTTAAGTGCCCATAATTTTACGTAATTACTTAAATTTCAGCATTTCTCTTTCTATTTCCCATTTCCCCCTTTCCCTCCCTTTTCCCCTCCTCTCAATTCCTTTTCCCACTTCTCTCTCCTGCTTTGTTTCCCCAATTCCCCATTTGCATCTCCCGGTCTCCCCTATCCAACCTCCAATCTCCACGCACCAGTACACCAGCTCGGCTTCTCGGCGGCGACGGGCAAACACGACTGTGCGGTGGAGGCAGGCAAGCGAGGCAGATGCGGCAGAGGCAGACAGAGGAGGGCAAGCGCAGGGCTGACGGCTGAGATGGGCAAGCACACGGCGAGGGCCGAGGTAGGCAACCGGCGCGCAGCAACGGTGGGCAACAGGACAAGCGCAGCAACGATGACAGCACAGGTATGCGTACAAGCACCGTGTGCTGTGCTCATACCGGCACGAACCGATGATGACCCGGACCCGATGAGCTCACCGTGTCATGCCGCCGCGACCCGAGGCCCATTGTGGCCGTGTCGTGCCCGTGCGCTCACGTCCCATCTCCCATTACTATCCGGCCGACACCTTATCATCTGATTAGCTGAACTGGGTCATGCGGCCGGATGCAAGTACTTGAGAAGGGAAAACAAAACTTACCAGTCTATGCATGCTTGGCGACAGCGCCTCGCCGGCCCTGCATTTCCAATGCAGCCACTCTTTTCTTTTCCCCCGACTTTTTTCTCGTACCATGTCCAGATAGGCTAGCATGTGCCGCATGCACTTAGCCCAAAATCTTATGTTTGGAAAAGTGGTGGTTGTCTCTCGCAGAGAGCAAGGAACCATCGGCAAGGTGCAGTATTTCATCATGTATCAGCGTATCCCGTTTGCATGCCTGGAGCGCCGATGTGGCGGCGAGGTCCACTGCGCCCGAGACCCTTCATGTCATCATCGACCGTGACGGACGCCATCATCAATCACAATGGATTCAGTTGCACCAGCGCGACGACCATGATAATGGGACATCATCGGTGGTGGCTAGGTGGACTCGGCAAGACGGCAAAGCCACACAATGACAACGGCTAGCTAGCCGGCGAGCACAACGAGGCACGGGACGGGAAAGCTGCAACAAGCCAACAACGTGTGTGCATCATATTTCGGCATGGCGCGGCGTGACTAATGGCAGCCGGCAACAACGTGCGGTTTAACTCAGCGGCTATGGCGGCAGCCCGGTGTCTCATCGTGGGCGAGGATGCAGGTGATTTGCGTGCGTAGTACGAGCTTCATGCAAGCGACTTCATGCGTACAGCACCACAGCACGTGGGTCCTCTATTGCTATACCCATGAACATAATCAACGTCAGGCAAGCTGCTGGATTCTTCCACCCCTGTTTGATGCTTTTATAGTAGAGGTGTTTCGTATGCTCTTCCATCCGTAGCAGCAAATTGTCTAATTGAGTGTGCATTAACAAGTAATAGCAACTAATTTTCAATATGCCAGTTACTTTAATTAGGTCCGTGTGCTAGTGTAACAAATCTAATGTAATTCTTCATGGCACAAAATGTATATAGGCCGGTGAGAATGGAGGCATTGATTCTAAGGTCTAGAATTTCATGTTATTTAAGAAGAAAATTATAACATGTTCCTATTTTAGATCCACTGGCTTATGACATTTTGGCAAGCTCGTTTAGTATTACGGGAGAAGGGGAAAATATGTTGGAAATATGCGAAATATTTTAATTCCATATTTTATTATGAGGCAAAGATCACAGATAACTAGAGATGCATAAAGCACATCTAACAATAGACAACACATTGTACTTCTAAATATGTGCAAGAATAAGATTATCATTTGGTCGCACAAACAACTTACAGTCGGGCTTGATGAAGAACAAAAAACAGCTAGCGTAGGCTTGATGCAGTGCAGAACGTAGATGAAGCAGTGAATCTAGCGATCGCGCAAAAAACCTTATTGTCGTCCCGTGTAGGCGAACTCTGCAACAATGGTTCGGAAATACGTACTCACCCTCCCCGGTGCACGCTAAGTAGAAGGGACGGCTCGAATTGACAGCACGACACACCAACATAGTTGAACAAAGAGGAAGAAGAAGAATGAGAGAAATTCTCGATTGTCTTTTTTTGGTCTAGACATCTCTAGATCCTTTTAAGGCCGAGACAATTACTTTGTAGTAACTGCCTAATAAAACACATATTGAACAACTGGTAACTGCTAATTCAAAACCACTGGTTTTGCAGCTTCGACCAATGTAGAGCATCGCAAGTCACACGATTTCCACATGAATAAGCGCACACGTGCGTACGTGTGACTTTATCTATAGTCATCCTCATGTCACCCTGTGATATGTGTCACATGTTTCAAGGGATGACAAGGATTCTACCTTATAAATTGCTCTCTTACCACTTGACTAGGCAATATGGCCTTAAACCATGGTAATCTTGGAATTTTAGGAGTGAATAAGCCTTAACACTCATGGTCCCAATTCTAACAAAATATTATTAAATTAAGATCTTGATATTAGAAGCTTCTCCATCCGCATTAAGATACAAGGAGAAGCGTCATCTCACACCTTAAGGCTCTATTAGGCATTCTAAACTTTTTTCTCTACTTTTGAATTAATCAGTCTGTTGGAGCCTTTTTTAGCCATAGTAGCAAAATCTTACTAAAATTAGGAAAGACTTTTGTAACAATTAGATTCAACAACGTAGCATCTCGCAAACAGATACTAAGAATATATATTTTTTGTTATGTTATCACTTTTCCTCTCTTGTTTTGAATGATGAGTTGATAAAAAATTACTAGGCTGCAAAGTTGCACGGCAGTAGTAAAGTCCCCGTTATAGGCGTGTGTCAATCTTAGTAGCACTGAGTTCTAAAGAAGAAAAAAACATCACTCGCATATAATGGCTTATTGTAATTCTAAACTGAAAAGGAAATTGTGTAGGACATAATTAAAGAGAACCTTCAATTGGAAATGAACATAAACCATTTTGGAACTAAAATCACATTTGTCAGTAGCTAACCATGCAATTTTGTGGGCAACTTCACCATGAATAAGGGAAAAATCTGTAGATCTCACGTTCTCATTGGATTTGGAAAAGGAGAACTAAAAAATAGAGCAAGTTACAATAATTGGTTTTTTGTTGTTACGTTTACAAGTGGCCTGGTCAGCAGCTGAGTAGGAGTAACTATTCATGATCAAAGTGGAGCATGTATATAGTGTGTGAGAAGAGCTATTTTTCCATGGAAGACATATTTGAATATTACTATTTTAAGGGTCCACAGATCATATTAGGCTCAATTTGATGTTTTTTCCCAATCAAATATGTTTCCTCAATATGTGTTTTGGCTTCAAAACATGTGTTCACTTAAAAGACTTATATATCATAAATATTAGATAATTAAATATTCTAAACCACCTAAGTTGTATCTATACTAAAAAGTTTTCAGCCACGCCGCTAGTTGAGTATTGACTTCTTTGAGCTTACTTCTGTAAGTTCTGTACTAGTTCACACTCAATGCACGTATGGGATGGCTGCTTGTGGTTGGGCCTCCAGTCAAACTTTACGTGATAGGCCTGAACTAGAAATTCTGTTCTTGGGCTCAAGCAATGAACTTTGCTTCTTTCAGGGTTCCAGCCTTCCAGGAGAGGTAAAGACAAACGAGCATCGCCCATGAGTTCAATAACTTTTGTTCCTAGACCAGCAAACAACAAACCCATATAGGGAAACCACCTCTTGGTGACCAAAATTGCCACTATCAATGCCTTACCAAAATTTGGTATTAGTAAAGTATGGTCATTATGGTATTACTAAAGTATAAAGTATGGTCATTATCTTCAAAAAAAGGATTGGTCATTAAATTGCTTCTAAGTATTTGGCAAGAAAATGAACATAGCTTAACGAAGCTGAAACCTTACCAAATTTTAGCAACAAACGAAATAGAGTCATCTTGGTCAAAATAACCAAACTTTGTTTAGGAAAGCATGAGCACACATGTGCTTCAAACCAAAACAGCCCTTCAAATCCGGGTGCCCCCTTTACACACACAAGTGTGCCTCAGTTAAGGGACATACTCGCGTGCATGTGTCTACTTGTAATAAAAAAAATGCCCATGTAAAATATGTGTTTCCGTCAATGGTTTATCCCGCTGTTGGCATTTTCCTCGTTTAAAAAAAATTGTAACCAACTTACCATCACATAATATTGCATGGCAAAAAAAAGCATCTTAAACGTGAGCTAGCCGGACGTTAGCTGTTTCACGGGTCGATGTTCGGAAAAGTAATGGACACAAGCGTTTTTACAGGTTCTTAGATCCTCTTGTCCGAAAGAACCGGTCTACTCCTGCCGGTGAAGGGTGAACTGACGAGGTTGCCTCTAGCGAGGGGATCCGAGGGCACACCAATTTGAATGGCCTTTTCTATTACTTGAGAGCTCAAGTTATAAATTAGAGGTACATGGTATTTTGTAGACGCCATGGGCTGGCACAAAAGATGGCAATACCCCTCATAGAGCGAGCTAAGCTAGGGGTACAAGCTATTGGTGCAGTTGTCGTTTCCGAAGATAACGCTAGTCTTTTGATCTGTGTTTCCTTTGGTCAGGCGTCTGCTGAACTGTACTCATGGGGCTATCTGACGAGTGGCCCTAAACCACGAGGGCATATTCTTAAATTGATGGGTCCCATCTGTCAGCGGGGCCATGCCCGCATGGAGATCCTATCGGACAGCTTCATCCTCAGCTTTCAGCGTCTCTGATACCTTCTGAGGGTCGTAGGTGGCGTACAGCTCTTGTGGTAGCCTCCTGTAGGGTCGTTGGGCTGAAGAAGTAACCCACGAGGGGAACCGTATCCTCTGCCTTGGTCTGAGAAGGCAAAGTTTGCCTTTGCTCAATCCCAGCCGTCCATTTTATATGGATGGTTGGAATACACGGTCTCTCAACTAATCACTGAAAAGCTCCCCTTCTTCTCCATAGGGGGCGCCGTCCATTTTATATCGATGGTTGGAATACATGGTCTCTCAACTAATCACTGAAAAGCTCCCCTTCTTCTCCGTAGGGCTCCCCGATTCCCCTTCTTCTCATTTCGCTCCGCCATGGCTCCTCGCTGGCTGGCTGTCGTTATCCCCTCCCATCGAGCACTAGGCCACCGAGGTATTTTGGGCCTGTCTGGTAGTGTTTGGTTGTTTGACTTTTCGTTAGGTTGCCCGTAGCTTCTAAGATAGGAAATATCTTAAATGCCTATGAGGCAAGTAATAACTTGCTTGATGTCGTTTAACGGCAATTAACACAGTTGACGATATTTAACGATAATTTATGATAATTAACGACAACTAATGCAATTGACGACAACTACTGCAATTAACGAAAATTACCGCAATTAACGACAACTACTGCAATTAACGATAATTAATTGCAATTAACTACGACTACCACAATTGACGACGATTAACGCAATTGACTACAATTGATCGCCATTAACGACAATCAGCGCAACATACCACAATTAACGCAATATACCATAATTAACAAAATAAATCATAATTAACGATAATTATTACAATAAACAAATATTACATAAATAAATACAATAAATAATTATTACAATAATTAATTATTAAACTAAACAACTAATTTACAATAGAAAAAAAGGAAAAAATGAAAGAAAAAATAGAGGCGGTAGCTAGGGAGGAGGGCGAAGGCATCGGCGTCGGAGCAGTAGGAGGAGGGAGGAGGTGCCGACGTCGGGGGAGGAGGGTGGCGGCCGCGTGGGTTGAAGGAGGAGGAGGGCAGTGGCGATGGCGGGGTAGTAGGAGGAGGGAGGAGGACCACGACAGCTCGAGGGAGGAGGAAGGTTGCATTGTGGTAGGAGGCGCCGTGTCGGGGGAGGAGAAGGCGCAGCGTCGGCGTGAGCCGGTAGAGGAGGAGGGAGCCAGAGGCGCCGAAGAGGAGGGCGTCAGGGGAGGAGGGAGTTAGGGGAGGAGGTGCTGCATCGGGGAGGAGGAGGACCGCGGCGGCACGAGCCGACAGAGGCGCCGAGGAGGAGGGAGGAGATGGGCGGAGGCTTCGGGGAGGAGGGAGGAGATGGGCGGCGACACCGGCATGGGAGGAGGATGGAGGAGGAGGAGTGGGCGGGGCAGAGTGCTCGAGAGGAGGATGGAGTGAGGGAGGAGGCGGGGGGGGGGGAGGGGGGAGTAGTGCTAGGGTTTCGTTTGGGGGTTTTATTCACTGGCAAACGACGGGTAATTACCCCCAACTTCGAGGGTAAGTGCAGAATAGGGCCTGCTGGAAGCCTCGGAAGCTCCCCGCGGGCGACTTCCGTACGTTGTAACTCAAAGCGGCTTTGGGGAAAAACGAAGGAGAAAAGCTAGGCATTTGGAACGGCTTTCGGTTTTTTTGAGCGAAAAGCCAAAGCCGATGTCATCCCAAACCGGCCCTTTATTGCATGCGCAGCTTTCAGCTCCCCTACCCCTAGTCCCGTCCCTCTGGGAACTCAAAACAACTTGTGATTGGTTCATGTGAATCAAGAACTAGTTCACAAGGTAGAGAAGAGAGGGCAATCAATGGGTAGCTAGGTAATGAATTACAAATATGAGTTGGCTCGAATTCCAAAATTATATCAATCGGGAGATCACTCTCGAAGAAATTAAGGAAGTACGTCCTGAATAGATCTTTGATTGTGGAGTATTTGTGTTGAAGAATTAGATTCTTGAGCATCAATCTTGAAGAAAGCTAGGGACCGGGAAGAAAGAGTAATGGTAAAAATTGAGAGGCAAGATTTTTTTTTTTTGAAATAATACTGATTTAAAAGATAATTACAAAAATAAATAGTCGATTTTTTTAACAAAACTAGGTGTCTGTCATCAATTTGAATGGCAACAAGCTCAATTAGAACGACGACATGCTCATGCTGTCATTCCAATTGGCGACAGGGACATATGCACTGGCGATAGGGACCTCTCTGTACTTTTTTTACTGACTATTTTCGAGCACATATCTTGTTGACAAATCACACTAATATTATATAACATTCAGCAAAACGTCATAACATCTTTTGTCGATAAATCACAATGACATTACATAACATTCAACACAACGTCGTCACATATTTTGTTGATAAATCACAATAATATTACAAACCATTCACCACAACGTCGTCATATATTTTGTGGACAAATCACACTGATATTACATAACATTCATGCAACGTCGTCACATATTTTGTGGACAAATCACACTGACATTACAACTCATTCACCACAACGTCGTCACCTAGTTTTCGACAAATCAAAGTAATATTACAAAGCATTGGGCACCACATATTTCAACAGGATGAACTTTTCCTATGGTCATGATCTCAACATCTGCCATGTGGGCCGCCTCGAGTGGGGAGGTCGGATGAGGCCCCCGCGATGATGTATGGATTGCTGATGTCTCCTTCGTCCTATGGATTTCTTATAGGGCATTTCTTGTAGGTGTGCCCAGACTCCCTGCAATTGGAACACTTCTTCGTACGACATCCGACTTCTACTTTGTCCATGTCATTCCTGATACATCGTACCTATCACCAGCCAACATTTCCCTTCAGCCTGTCAATGTCCGCGGCTCAGATAATTTACTCCATGGTCAGATGGCCAGTGAAATGGCCAACCACACTGTAACCATACATCTTTGCACTTCATGTTTGCATAACCTCCTCCTTGTTGAAATAGTCAGAGAGGTACTGGCTCTGGCTGGGATGCTGCGCCACCATCGAACATATGACCATGACATGGGAGCAGGGCCTTTGTAGAAGAAGAGGCTTGTTACAAGTGCATATGCAATGATACAACCCAAAGTACTACCAAAGCATTGGTTTGTTTCCCTAAATTGCAAACTAATGCTAGAACTCAAATTGGTGCCATTGGTGTTGTTTTGGAATAAAAGGTAAAACAAAACGTTGTGAAGGCTGAGAGGGTGGATGGAGTTATTGGCCAACGAGAGGGAACGTGCTCTCAGGATAAAACCCTAATGCATGTGGGCGGTCAAGAAAGACATGTGGTGACATGGTAGCAAGGGTTGCATTGGCATCAAAGAAAGCATCAAATGCATCGAACAAGTTCGCGCAAGAAGCTAAGAGAAGGAATGCCCACGACACAAGGAAAACCGGGAGAGGGACTTGGCCATGCATGGGGAGGACACCGGGAACATGGCATGTGTGTTGGTTCAATTCGGATCCAATTCAGACAACCAATTGGTGTTTAATATTTTTATTCTGAAGTTAGAGTAGATTAAATTTTGAATTAAAGTAGGAGTTTGTAATAGGATTTTGGTTCGGACACTGTTCACGCGACTGTTCACCGACGTAGGCACTGTTCATCTGACTCGGATTACTGTTCATCTGCATGTACTGTTCATACGAGCCTAGTTGTGCTTGCGTGGGAGGCTATATAAACCCCCTGACGAGAATATAACAATCCTCATTTAATTATTTATCTGTAATTCATATTATGGATAATAATGACGTGATATAGTTCTTAAGTATACCCCTTAATATTCATAAGGGAGAAGCTGGAGGTCGTAAGTTCTACTACGACCATCCCATAGTCGTAAGTCTTTCTACGACTACCCCATAGTCGTAAGTCTTTCTACGACTATGCCATGATCATAAGCCCTCCTAAGATCAGTTTGTGGTCGTAAGCTCCTCTACGGCCACTACCTGGTCGTAAGCTCTACTACGACTAGTCCCTAGTCGATGGGGCTTATAGACATTTGGGCCTAATCGACCAAGGAATCTTCCGCATCATATCTAAAGATATGGGTAGTAAACTACGCTATTATTTTCTGGAATAATGGCACGATTTAACTCCTTGACATGGTGATAACTGCCTCGCGACGTGGGAACATTACCACTCCCACAATAATCTCTAGTAATGGCTCCGTAATCTGAAGCATTAAGGCACCCTTTGGACTGGAAGAACAGTAGTACGCTCCGAGTACTATAAAAGGCAGAATCATCAGAGAAGGGAGAGAGAGAGAGAGAGAGAGAGAGAGAGAGAGAGAGAGAGGAATCAGGAGCACAAGACGCCTCATTCTAGTCTTTCTCTTGATCTTGTTATCCAGCATACTCAATACATACACACAGGAGTATGGTTGTTATTCTCCCTGGGAGAAGGCCCAAACCTGTATAAAAATCCCCGTGTCGCCTCTCTCTGTGTGATTTGAGTCTTGGAGACCCCCCGAATCAAACAATCTTTACGTAAGTTCGGTTCTAAAACACCGACAGTTGGCGCTGACCGTGGGGATCTTCGAGTCACCAACTTTGTTTACTCTTTTCCAACTCTAATGCTCTCATAGCAGGAGAGTGGAACGAGGAGAACTGGTTCGACTTGGCCGATTACGCAGATATCGACATGGATGCCGGTTTCGACTACGAGCCGAGTATTGCATCATCCGATGGTAATGTCGCATCCGGAGATCATTCTCCAGGAGACCATACCACCGATGGAGTTGAGGAGGGATCCTTATCCCCCGCAACATTATGTCAAGATAAGGAACCAGCTTCCTCAGAGGGCAAGAGTCAATCCGACCACAATCAGGACTGCACTAGGACAGACTCAGAGCATGGTGAGGGTTCTCTCTCCAAGTGTTCAAGTCCGTTTGAGACAGTCCGACCTGGCATGACAAGTCCTGGAAGCAATCATTCCGGAGTTTCATCAACACCTCGTGGTCATCTCTCTTAGGTTAGCCCCAGAAAGAAGGGGGTCGAACATGCTTTTTCTGCGGGTTCGACCATCCCATCATAGAGCTCACTTGCGGATGGAGACGGTTATAACCCGGAATTCCCCTTCTTGGAGGGGTTTGCTCTAAGTCACCAGATGGTGTCTCTTGACTACACCTCAAGCGAGGAGGCCTCAAGTGCAGGTGGAGATCATCAACGGGAGGTCTTCGTCCTTTCCTCAGGTGACGATTGCTCTCCTAGAGACAGGACTGAGGATGATCCCCAACGATAACACGCTGCGACCCCTCGTGACAATGACAAGGACACCTCCGGCGATGAATAGAATCAACACTCTGATGAGTGTGAAGGAGATTCTCGAAATACTCGTACTCCGCTGAGGCAAGCTTGAGGCTATGGTATGGATGTTCCTGAGGCAACCTGACAGTGAAGAATCGCAGCTCAGAAAAATCCATCTAGGTGCGTTCACTATCAGTCGGAGGAAGCTCAAGAACTCCAGCGCATCAATGACCTTCTCGAGAACCCATCTCGAGAACTTGCTCGAATGCCTGGCTACGACCTCTTCGCTGAAGAGATTGCGCAAAGGCTTCGAAGCACGGTGGCCAAGCTTGAGCACCCTCGTCGACTTCAACCTAGAAGTCATGGTAGTACGACCTCATCTACTTCCAATCATTTGAAAAACTCACTGTATGGAGATCGCCGTGACAACTGGTCACGGCACTCTCCTGACCTTCGCTCCAGTCGAAGGAGAGTCCCTCGAACGCTTGAAGACCAACAAGCTCCCAAGAGAGGTGATCGTTCACCACTCCAACCTAAAAGTCCGTGACAGCTGATGGAATATGAGGAGTATTCCCCTTGTAGGGTTGAGACACACCACAAGTCGGGTCCACCTATGACCGGGTATCATCGCGTACGATCACCTAGTGATGTCAATCCTTTTTTTCTGTAAAGAAGGCGTCAAGAAGTCATTACCGGATGTCGGGCTTTCTCACCCGACCTCCGAGCAGTTCGCAAGCCGCCTCGGTTTCGACCAGTGAACATGGAGAAGTTTGATGGTTCTCAAAACCCCATTGAATTTCTCCAGATCTATACAATTGCTGTCCGAGCTGCAGGAGGAGGAGAGCATGTAATGGCAAATAACCTTCCTACTATTCATGGCAGCACCTTTGCGACCTCCTACTGGCGAATTTCCAAGGCACCTACCATTGCCCTAGGAAGGAGGACGACCTGCACAGGATGAGAAAGAATGACAACGAGACTCTGTGCCAGTTCATTCGACGCTTCAATCGGGTTCAAAATTCCATTCCTGAGGTTTCTGATTCTTCTGTCATCAGAGCTTTCAAGCAGGGAGTCCGTAGTAGAAGGATCACAGAGGATATCGCCTTGAATCCTCCCGCCACTATCGCCGAACTCTTTGAGATGGCCGATCGATATGCTACTGCTGCTGAAGCGGTCGAGTGGAACAACACTATCGATTGAGAAGATAAAGTTCCTCAAGAGGTGGGCGAAAGTGGTAAGAAGAAGGATAAAAAGGCCAAGAAATCCAAGAATAAGGCAAAAGGCCAAAAGCTTCAAGCCAACAGTTCCAAGGAGGTATTTGCTGTGAGCGATAAAAATCCTCAAGGCTCTAAGCTATACTCTGGTCGAGGCAAAGGTAAGCGCCTCGAGTGAAAGAATGACATGCCTAGGTGGTGTCCTTTCCATAAAAAGGAAGGCCACGACCTTCGCAACTGCTGAGTTTTCCAACGAAAACTCGAGGACTACTACAACGGCAAAAGACCACTTCCTACCCTCGAAGAGGTAGGGCAAGCAAGTGGTCGTACGCAATTTGACGACAACGAGGATATGCCATTCCAAGATCCCGAGCACACCATCGAGCATATCTATGGGGGATCGTCGGCATACGAGTCAAAATGACAGCTTAAGGCTGTCGAACGCGAGGTAAACTCCATTGACCCTCCTCTTGTCAATAAACCGCCGGAGTGGTCGGAAGTCACCATCTCCTTCGAGAAGGGTGACTGCCCGATTCCTTCCACTCGACCAGGTCTGACGAGGATATAGCAATCCTCATTTAGTAATTTATCCATAATTCCTATTATGAGGTAATAATGACGTCACATAACTCTTGAGTATACCCCTTAAATATTAATAAGGGAGAAGCTGGAGGTCGTAAGTTCTTCTACGACCACCCTGTAGTCGTGGGTCTTCCTACAACTACCCCATAGTCGTAAGTCCTTATACGACTATCCCATGATCGTAAGCTCTACTACGATCAGTATGCAGTCGTAGGCTTTCCTACGACCATCCCCTGGTCGTAAGACCTTCTACGACCAGGCCCTAGTCGATAAGGCTCATAGACATGTGGACCTAGTCGATGAAGGAATCTTCCGCACTGTATTCAAAATACGGGCAGTAAACTACGCCATTATTTTCTAAGATAATGGCATGATTTTAACTCCCTTTATGATGATAATTGCTGGCGGCGTGGGAGCGTTTTAACTCCTGCGGTAACCTCCAATACTTGGCGCCACGATCGGATGATTAAGTGACCTTTTATTAGAGGTCCAGCGGCGTACGATACAGGGGCGGTATAAAAGGCAAGGATCATCGAGCAAGGGGAGAGCACGGATTACGAGAAGCACAATACTCTAGTTTTACGGCGATCTTGTAATCCGGTATACTTAATACATACACACGGAGTAGGATTGTTATTCTCCTAGGAGAAGGCTGAACACATATAAAATTCTGTGTCTCCATCTCTGTGTGATTTTGAGCCTAGAGGAACCCTCGAATCAAACAATCTTTACGTAAGTTCGGTCCTAAAACACTGACAAGGTCGTTTTCTGATCGTGGTCGAGCCCACCATCAATAACTGTTGAGTAAATCGAGTGTTGATTGATGGTGGTAGCTCGTTAAACATTCTTTTTACGAGTACCCTGGACGAGATGCAAGTACCCAGGACCAAGGTAAGACCGGTACGATACACTTTTCATGGTATTGTACCAGGGTCTTTGGCCAAACCTATTGGCAAAGTTTTTCTTTCTTTAACATTTGGTTCTTTAAGTAATTTCAGGGCAGAGAAGATTTCCTTTGATGTGGTCGATTTCGATACGGCATATAACGCCATACTCGGACGACCAACTTTGGTAAAATTCTTAATCGCTACTCATTATGGGTATCAATGTCTTAAGATGCTAGGTCCCAAAGGAGTGATCACAATTCATTGTGACAAAAAGATGGCGGGACCGTCGGTCCCTCGAGACGGTTGGCCAGATACTAGCTCGAGAAGAAAACAAAGGGCAGACTTGGACCAAGCAGTCGAAGCCTAAAGCTGCACTTAAGCCAAACGACTAGGTCAAGAAGGTTCCTTTGAATCCAGAGGAGCCCTCAAAGACTGTTCGCATCGGGGATACTTTTGACCCCTAATACGAAGACGCCCTCATCGCTTTCCTTCGGGCGAACGCAGATGTCTTCGCGTGGCAAGCATCCACATGCCCAAAGTCCCCAAGGAATTGATCGAGCGCAGGCTAGCTCTACAGCCTGGCAAAGTACCTGTAAAATAAAAATTACGGAGATTTGCCTCTGATCGATGAGATGCTATAAGGTCAGAATTGGACAAGCTACTTAATGGAGGCTTTATAAGAGAAGTTGACCACCCAGAGTGGTTGGCCAACCCTGTAATGGTTAGGAATTCTAATGGCAAGTGGCGAATGTGTGTAGACTTCACTGATCTTAATAAAGCTTGTCCAAAAGATGATTTCCCTTTACCTTGCATCGATTAGTTGGTTGATTCTACTACTGGTTGTGAAACATTAAGTTTTCTAGATGTATATTTTGGCTACCATCAGATTAATATGTGTTTAGAAGATAAAGAAAAGGCTGCATTTATTACTCCATTTGGAACATTTTGTTATGTCAAAATGCGATTTAGCCTAAAAAATGCTGGCGCTTCTTTTCAACGCTTGATGCAATCGACTTTTTCATCTCAACTGGGCTGAAATTTGGAAGCCTATGTTGACGATCTAGTCATAAAAAACATCAAGTGGCTTAATCATGTTTCAGACTTGCAGGAGACATTCGACAACCTCAGAAAACACCGCTTGAAACTCAATCCTGAGAAGTGTGTGTTTGGAGTCTCTTCGGGAAAATTGCTTGGATTCCTAGTGTCTGTACGAGGAATCGAAGTAAATCCCAAAAGATAAAGGCTATCGTGCAAATGCACCCTCCAACCATGAAGAAAGAAGTCCAGAAACTCATAGGATGTACGGCAGCTTTGAGTTGTTTGATCGCACGACAGGGAGAAAAAGGACTACATTTCTTCAAACTTCTAAGAAAGCACGAGGGTTTCAAGTGGTCGGAAGAGCAAACGTTGCCTTTGAGGATGTCAAGAGATATCTTACGAGTACTCCTGTTTTGGTTTCTCTGAAACCAGAAGAGACGCTCTTAATTTATCTAGCTGTCACGCCACAAGCAGTGAGCGCATTACTGGTCGTAGAGCGTGAAAACGTTCAACGACCAGTTTACTACGTAAGTGAAGTTTTGCACGGGCCTAAGGAGCGTTACCCTCAGGTCCAAAAACTTCTCTATGCCCTCCTCATGCCTTCGAGGAAACTACGACATTATTTTCAAGCGCACAAGATAATTGTGTCGTCTGAGTTTTCCTTGGGAGTGATCCTCTAGAATAGGGAAGCAGTGGGACGCATGTCAAAAAGGTCAGTAGAACTTGGGGAGTTCGACCTCTATTTCGTGTCCCGAACGGCCATTAAATCCCAGATCTTGATAGACTTTGTCGCCGAATGGGAAAATTCTGAACTTGTTCAGGATCCCAGTAAGATACCCACGACCAGTGGACGATGTACTTTGATGGGTCACTTACTTTAAATGGCTCGGGGGCTGGGGTGGTCCTGGAATCTCCTAATGGAGAGACCTTAAAGTATGCCTTTCAATTAAACTTTCAGGTCACTAACAACGTGGCAGAATACAAAGGTTTCTTTGGCAGCATACGTCTTCTTGGCGCTCGCGATTCGACGACTACTTGTGAGAGGAGACTCTCAACTAGTCGGGAATCAGGTCAGAAAAGAGTACCAGTGCTCTAATCCAACCATGTCTCGGTACTTATCGGAGGTTCAAAAGCTTGAAAAGCATTTTTTCGGTTTTGAGGTACAATTCATCATTCGAAAGGATAATTTTCTCATAGACCAGCTTGCTCGAATAGCTTCTTCCCGATCACAGGTACCAAAAGGAGTCTTCTTGGAATAGCTCCAGAAGCCGTCTCTGGTTGAAACACCAGAGACAACTCCTATTGAGACAGTCTCTCTAGAATATGAGGATACTTGGATGAATCCCATCTATAAGTATC
Source organism: Phyllostachys edulis (assembly GCA_036346405.1). NCBI lineage: Eukaryota > Viridiplantae > Streptophyta > Magnoliopsida > Poales > Poaceae > Phyllostachys > Phyllostachys edulis. The sequence continues at coordinate 90,805,555 of CM070562.1, read as the reverse complement.
TTTAGACGGGTTCCATACCCGACGATGATATCGAGGCAGATCGCTTATCCCGAAAGGCCAAAATATATACTTTGGTCGAAGGAGTCCTCTATAAACGAGGCACTCAAGGGGTACTCATGCGATACATATCGCAGAGAGAAGGACTAACCCTCCTTCACGACATACACGAGGGCATCTGTGGAACTCAAGCTTCCTACAGAGCGTTGGTTGGAAAAGCCTTTCGACAAGGATTTTACTAGCCAATAGATCTCTACGACGCCAAAGAGTTAGTTAAGAAATGTGTACAATGCTAGTTTCATAGCAAGCAAATATACCAATTGGCTTAGGTATTGCAAACAATTCCTCTATCTTGGCCTTTTGCGACTTTGGGTCTCGATATCCTAGAACTGTTTCCAAAAGCTCCAGGAGGCTTCGAGTTCCTTTTTGTGACTATTGATACGTTCACAAAATGGATCGAAGCGAACTCGTGGATGGGATAACAACTAGCGACAAAAGCGGTTCATGATGAGAAGCATGATCACTCAGTTTGGGGTCCCAAGTCGAATAATCACAGATATTGGTAAACAATTTTCAAGTGCAAAATTCCAAGAATTTTGCAACGAGTTGGGTACCAAGCTATGTTACGCCTCTGTTGCCCATTTCCAAAGCAATGGGGCAGTCAAAAGAGCGAATGGCCAAATAATGCAGGGAATCAAAACTCGAGTCTTCGACCAGCTTGTCAAGCACTCGGGGACTTGGGTACAAGAATTACCCTTAGTATTATGGGCAGTTTGTACGACTGCTAGTCGGGCTACAGGTGAAACATATTTTTTTTCCTAGTTTTCGGTGCCGAAGCCATGCTTCCACCAGAACTAAAGATCAGGTCAACAAGAGTCGAAACTTTCAGCGAGTAAATCCAAGAACAGCTTCGAGTGGTTGAGCCTTAATCCGTTCAAAGACAATCTACCAAAGAAGCCTCAAGATATACTACGATCGTAAGGTCCAACCTCGCAGCCTTGCTGTAGGTGACTTGGTATTGAGGAAAATTCAATCCCAGTCTAATCGGAACAAGCTTTCCCCCAAGTGGGAAGGTTCTTACATTGTGGTCGAAGTTATGCGACCAGGTTCGGTACGACTAGCAATGGAAGACTGCAGAATTCTCTCCAATTCTTGGAACATCGACAAGTTGCATAAATTTTATGTGTAAACCGACCAACCCTACAATAAATTATTAGGTTATTTCTATCTTTATTGTCTTACTTTGAGTAGCGCTTTGATATTTTTTTGATCATTACCTAGTTGTTAGTGCATCTAAGTCCAGTACCCAAACTTTCTTTACACTGGTCGAAAGGATGGTGACATCACATAGTCAAAGCCTTTCCTTTCTGCACGGGGTTCAGCCCACTAGAAGGAAGTTCCTAGAGTCGACTCGTTCCTCCTTTTTGCTTGCCAATACAAAGTGCTTGGGTTCAACTCACATGGTCGAAATATTTTCAAACCAACTCTTAGTATCTTCATTCATTTTTCCAATTTGCTCGACTACTTTCGGTAAACTCGTGTTGTTTTAATTGGTCGGAGAAAGAGTCGAAGACTTTCCTCTCTGCACGTGGTCCTGCCCACTAGAAGAAACTTCCTAGCGTCGTCTTGTTTCTAACTCTTGCTACCAGAGCGAACTTACCGAGTGCATTAGAATGAGTTGAACAAAATTTTAAAGGCACTCCAAACGTTTGTCTAACTCAAGTTGACCGTTATTGGTTTGATTAAACCGGTCGGAGAAGGTAACATCACCTAGTTGAAGCCTTTCCTTTCTGCATGTGGTCCCGCCCACTAGAAGGAACCTCCTAGTGTCGACTCGTTCCTTCACTTTCGACCAGTGCGAGACAATCGAGATCAAAAAACTACAAGTTAGATAAACCTCTCTTTTCAAGAAAACCCATTTACACTATTTACTAGGTTTATCTAAATAAACCAAGCAAATAGTTGGGGGCTAGGATAAAGTTATTAATATGACTTCAATTCTTAGTCTTAATCTCTTTTTCCATTCATTATCTTATGAGTTACTAACTACTCGACAAGATGATTTGCAGGAAGAAGAAATGATTATACATATCAACAGCAAAAAACTTGTCTTTACAAGATTCAAGTATAGACTACTCTAATGAAGGAGATCCTATTTGCATCTCCTCCGTGACATCCTCGCCGATGGACTGCATTTCCGTCATCAACCGCTCCGCTTCTGCCTCAGAGCAGTTGAAGTCGTCTTTGATGGCTTACAGATTAAGGCTAGGGTCATGAGCTTTAAGTTTTGCCAAAACAAAACTTATTCCCTCTTTGACCGCTTCCTTTATCGAATCAGCTTGGTTTGTCTTCAAAGTGGTCACCAACTCTTACAAAGTTTCGACTTGATCACCAATGGCACTCGAGTGGGCAATCATCGTGTGTTCATGAGAAGTGATCCCCTCAGCATGAAGCCCACTGAGTACATTGTTCAGAAGAGAAATGTTGTCTTAGAGGTTGACCTTCAATAACTTCATCTCCACCTGATTGCGAGTCGAAGCCTCACGGAGTCGTTTTATTTCGACTGTTTGCTCTAAAAAGAATAAGACCAGTCAGATAAAATGACCTCAAAAGGAAAACAAAGTTGATCACAGGTAAAGATTTGTTTACCAGCTAGTCGAGAATCCAACTTCTTGACTTGCTCGTCGTGAGAGGCAGTGCTCTTTATATGGCGCTCCTCCCACGATTGGACCTCTCAGTCTTTTTCTTTGGCGATGCGGGTAATATCGTGAAGAACCAAGGTCTTTTCTTTGTCTTCGGTTTTGAGTTTCCCCACTTCGACCTCTTTTTCTGAAAAGAATAAGAGTTAGAAAAAGAAAGGAAGGCTGTAAGCGGTTTTAAGTTCAGCACTTACCGTTTATTTGTCCCTGCAACCTTTGGATTGCAGAGTTTGCCTCCTGAAGTTTATTCAGGAGGTCTTTATTTTTCTCGCTTAGCTTTTTTGTCTTGGCTTTCTCAAAGTTGAGCGAATCAGCTAAGGATTTTTCGTCGCTCTTGAACCTACAGAGGAAAAGAGTAGACATCAACATAAAACAAGCGGTCGTAAGTTCTTCTATGACTGAAACCTTGTTGTAAGTTTTTCTACGACAACACCCTGGTCGTAAGTCCTCCTACGATCAGAACCTAGTCGTAAGTTTTTGTACGACAATACCTGGTCATAAGTTTTCCTATGACCAGTACCTAGTCGTAATGTCTTCTACGACAATCCTCGTAAATACTGTGTAAGTGGTCGAAACATGAAATGACTACAAATACCAATTACTTACCATCTCTCTGCCTGCTCTCAAAGTACTGCCTTCTCCTGTCATAGTTGAACAAGTTGTCTATTGTACTCAACAACAGTAACAATTTGCTCCAATGCTTTTCGTATAAAGAAAGACAGTAAGAGGTGAGAAAAGACATGAATGTGAATACCGAACGTTAGGTACTTACATTCATGGTCGTTCGAGCAAACGAAGATACTACCATCGTAGGGTTCTTCAGCTCGTCGATCTCCTGAACTCGGTCCTACCACACCTTTTCGAGACACTCATCGTTGAAAACATCCCCCCCCCTATTGGGAATGTCCTTAGGGTGAGAAATGTGAGCGCGAGATCTGAACGTACGAGATCCTACGATGGTAGCAAGAATGAAGAATCCGAAGGAATGGTCGAAGAAATCGAACCCTTCTTCTTCTTCGGTGGTAGCGGCATCAGAAGCTTGACCTTGGGAGCTGGGAGGATCATCCGCAACGATTTCCTTCCCGGCGCGGTGATCGAGTGCTTCACCCCCATGGCCGGATGCCTCTACCGCTACCTCTGCCATTTTCGCTTCTGACACCACGACCACCTCAGTGTTCGTAGCCGCTTCAGCAAAAACATCACCTTCAACCACTCGGATGGTGGATGATCCTTCGACCACCGTCACCATCATCTCTCCAACTGCCGGATAGATGGCAGTGAGTTCCTCGACAGGAACATCCTTGATGGTTAAAGGAGTCGGGCTAAGAACACACAAAAGGAAACACGTTAGATGGTAAAAAGCAAAAGGTAAATGCTATTATTACACTTTTGTCTTTCTACATACCTTCATGTGCCAAACTTGATCTTAAATTTGGAAGAAACCTTCCCTAAGGAAGATTTCTTTGACTTATTCTCAACCACGTCTGGTCGAGACTCGAGTTGACGAACGACCACGACCATGTCTAGTCGTGGGTCTTGAATGGGCACCACTGCTCCTTGAGCCTCCTGGCTCTCCGGATGGTCGAGACCTGTCTCGACCACCTCAAGGGCAGCACTGCCCTCGATCACAAGTACTGCTGGCACAGCAGTTTCCTTCATAAAAGACATAAAACTCTTCCAGTTATCCTTTTCTAGTCGCTTGACAAAGCCACGAGAGGTAGAAACTGTGAAAGTCTTGTTGTCATAATAGAAGGGTACCTTGATCTTGGGGGCTCTAGGCTTAACAGCATCGATGTTTGCTTCGATCGCCCTTGCCTCCTCGACGGCAGCCATGTCCGCAGCAAATTTCGCGAAGGGCACGGACGAAGTAGCGGTGCTCAAACTTGCTCCTCCCTTGTCAGCGACTTGAACGAGCTGACACTTTTTTGCTGGAGGGGTATCAACCTGCTCCGCTACCGCACCAACAACCATCAGCAAAACTTCTTCGTTGTCCCGACGGTTTTTCATGAGTACTTTCTATAGAAATTAGAAAGAGAGATATTACAAAGCAGTTGTAAGTCTTTCTATAACCATCATCTTGTCATAAGTTTTTCTACGACAACCCCTTGGTCGTAAGTTTTTCTATGACCATTACCTAGTTGTAAGTCCTTCTAGGACTACAAGATCCTAAAGATGAAATCAACTCTTGCTTACCTTTAGGCGCTCCATCTTGTCCCCTACGAACAGGGCTGCCTAGATTTGAGGAGCCGCCACATTTGGTGGCGGGGACTTATCACAAATGAGCTTGACCCGAGCGTCAATCTCTTCTTGCGAGAGGTCTGCAGAAGCAAGTAAACTTTCAATAAGCCAAGTTCAAAATTAACAGAAAGAAGGCTAAGACTGGGAGTTTACTTACCTTCCTCGTAGTCTCTGGTCGGGTCTTGCAGCCTCGAATACCTCCACATGGGATGAGCCCTCTTCTTCAGAGGGCTAATACGACGCGTGATGAAATCCTTCACCACGTGCCATCCAGTGAGCCCTTTTTCCTTCAAGTCTTTAATGGCTTGAATAAAAGGGGCGATCCAACCGATATCCTTGGAAGTCGAATCCCAAGTAGAGATCTTCTCGGCTGACTTTCCAGTGAAGGAGAGGCTGTCCTCATTGGTTATCTCCCACTAGAACCACCTCTTCTTCCATCCTGACCACGACGACCAGGTGAACATCTGAATGTACTCCTTCGACTTCCCATCGTGGAGCTTCAGACTACAACTGCCAGCTACTCCAGCCAGCCTGGTCGTTCTATAGAAGTACTGGAACAACTCCAAGTCGGCCAGAATCCCCAGGTAGGCCTCACACAAGTACACGAACACACCCAACATCATGATGGAATTGGGAACAAGGTTCATCAACTCCACACCGAAGTGTTCGAGTACAAAAGTGAGGAAAGGGTGAGCAGGCAATCGAAGGCCACACTCATAGAACGCCAGGAAGACATGGATTTGGCCAATCTCCCCTGACAGCCAATGCTGCCCAACAGCCTCGATCCACTTCACGAACTGACTCTTCGGGATCTTCTCGCTGGCGACCAAAGCCCTGATCTTGGTCGCATCCATCTTCGATTCGGTCCATTAGGAAGCGGCTCTGGCCATCTCTCTCAAGGGTTAGATATTTGGATTTAGAAAGATTTCAGGAGGACGCTTGATCTGGTCGATGACGGAGAGCGCAAGAACTTGATGAATAGTGGGAGCGATTTAGGGAAAGGTAAAAAGCCTAAGTCTCACCTATGGTAAGTATTTATAACTGCACACCTAAGTTAAAGACATGGCGACCCAAAGATTGCCACCGCTTCGGGAACCGCTCCCACAGACAGGTCTGTGAGAGTTGATTGAGATTCTTAAATTTGTTTTCTCAAGAAAACCAAGTCTGTCTTTACACCTCAAGCGAAATTACTTTCTTGACCAAGTCTTTTTCGTCAAATGCTTGATGAATCGGAAGGTTTTTTGCTTTGACTACTAAGATTACGATCGCCGGGTGATCGAAGATTTCCTCGACCACCACAGAGGTCGAAGCCTTTCAAAAACCTCCTTGACCAAGTCAATTTCTGGTCAAATGAAACACCGATCGAAGAGTTTTTCCTTCAACCATCTACTGGTCGTGAGATCATCAACTGCTCCTTTTTCAAGTAAGTTATTTTCACTTGAAGCTGGGGGGCTAGATGACGAGGATATAACAATCCTCATTTAATTATTTATCTATAATTCATATTATGGATAATAATGACGTCATATTGTTCTTGAGTATACCCCTTAATATTGATAAAGGAGAAGCTGGAGGTCGTAAGTTCTACTACGACCATCCGTAGTCGTAAGTCCTTCTACGACTACCCCATTGTCGTAAGCCTTTCTATGACTATGCCATGATCGTAAGCTCTCCTACAATCAGTCTGTGGTCGTAGGCTCCTCTACGACCACTACCTGGTCGTAAGCTCTACTACGATCAGTCCCTAGTCAATGGGGCTTACAGACATATGGGCCTAATCGATCAGGAAATCTTCCGCGTCATATCTAAAGATATGGGCAGTAAACTACGCTGTTATTCTCTGGAATAATGTCACGATTTAACTCCCTGCCATGGTGATAACTGCCTCGTAACGTGGGAACATTACCACTCCCACAATAATCTCCAGTAACAGCTCCATAATTTGAAGCATTAAGTCGCCCTTTGGACTGGAAGAACAGCAACACGCTCCGAGTATTATTAAAGGCAGAATCATCAGAGAAGGGAGAAAGAAAGGAATGAGGAGCACAGGACGCCTCATTCTAGTCTTTCTCTTGATCTTGTCATCCAGCATACTCAATACATACACACAGGAGTAGGGTTGTTATTCTCCTGGGAGAAGGCCCAACTCAGTATAAAAATCCCGTGTCGCCTCTCTCGTGTGATTTGAGTCTTGGAGACCCCCCGAATCAAACAATCTTTGCATAAGTTTGGTTCTAAAACACCGACACCCCCCATGGCCGCACCATGTAGGTGGACAAGTTATGATTTAGATAATAAAAATTAGAAAAGTTGTTTTGGCGCATATCGTGTGTTCTTGAGTCATGAGATGAGTTGAAGAGATTGAGCAAGAAAGATTAAGAGCAAGATCAAGATATCCATCTCTTGCTTCGGAGTACTATTCATCGTGGAGTACTGTTCATGGCAGAGTACTGTTCACCGGAGGCTACTACTTGCAATTCAATTTATTAGATTGGTTTATGAGTGTATTGATTTTCTTGCAATTCAATTCACCGAATTGGTTTGTGAGAGTGCTACTGATCTTCGAGTGTACCGTGAAAGATTGGGCCAACAATCAGGATTCATCTAATCAACTAGGTGGATCTTTATCAGGTGGTCTCAGAGCTTTAGTTGCTCATGGTACGTTATTGCTACGAAGATCGACATGACCGACATGAAGGAAATAAAGCTGATCATGCAATTCAGCTATACAATAGATCAATGTGAGGAGTTTCCGCTCCACGAGCCGAGCTAAAGGTTCTTCAATCGCTGTCAAGTGGGGAACACAGATTGTGTTATGATGATTGATACGGGAAGCTTGACAAACGTTGTAAGCTAAACACTTATGGATAGATTGGGATTGGTCACAAAACCGCATCCAGAGCCATATCAGTTGCTTTGGAGGTTCAAGCATATTCCGATCACAAAACAAGTGGAGGTAAAATTTTGTTTCGATGGGTATACTGCAGTTGTTACTTGTGATGTGATTCCTCTGCATATGCGAGCATGTTCGTTGGTGATTGGTGCATATTGGTTGGCTAAACAACATATACACCGAGTTGCATCATTTCCCGTCATACGGTACTCTTTTCCTTGGAATGGATCACGGAAGGATATTACATCTTGGTCTTCGTCAAGGTACTTCAAAGATAGACAGTGACGAGACAAGGTCCAAGATGACATTGAAGAGCAACGACAATGGCTAAAGGCTAAGAAATGGGAGGAAGAAAAGATGGCCGAGGAAGAAAGAAGAAAAGTTGTGGAGGCCGTCATCAATTTTGCTCATGAACAGCAAGATAGGGTGCTTATCATGATGGCGACACCGACATTGAGACACCAACTGAAGGTTTGAGCATGATGACCAAAAAGGTTCGTGTTGACAACACTTCAATTCTCGCAACAGGGCAGCGAACCATTGTGTTCAAATCAGAGTGCAAAATCAGCGGCAAAGTTTGCAAGCTTATCGTTGATGGTGGTAGCTACAAGAACATCATTAGCAAGGATTTTGTGCAAGCTTTGGGAACATGGCGACATCTAGAACCTTATTATGCACAATGGTTGCATAATGTCGGTGAGCTAAAAATTACTCATCGTGTCAAAGTTTGTTTTTCAGTGGGGGACTATCACGACAAGGTGGAGTGTGATGTTGTGCCTATGCACACATGTCACTTGCTGTTGGGGCGTCCGTGGCAGTATGATCGTAATGCTACGCACCACAGGAGGTCCAACAAATACTCTTCTGTGCATCAGGGAAGATCATATATCTTGTGTCCTATGCCAAAGAATTCTATTTGTGCTGAGGAGATCATCGCTAAAAAGGCGATCGTGAGGACTACCCTAATGAAGATTCCTGAGGTTACACAAAAGATGAGGACGTCTTTTCTTGAAGAAAGGGAGGATGATACGGCCAAAAGTACTACCAAAGCATGGATTTGCATCCCTAAATTGCAAACTAATGCCAAAACTCAAATTGGTGCCATTGGTGTTGCTTTGCAACAAAAGGTAAAACAAAACGTTATGAAGACCGAGAGGGTGGATGGAGTTGCTGGCCAACGAGAGGGAACGTGCTCTCAAGATAAAACCCTAGTGCATGCGGGCGGTCAAGAAAGACATGTGGTGACATGGTAGTAAGGGTTGCATTGGCATCAAAGGAAGCATCAAGTACATGGAACAAGTTCGCGCAAGAAGCTAAGAGAAGGAAAGCCCACGACACAAGGAAAACCGAGAGGGAGACTTGGCCATGCATGGGGAGGACGTCGGGAACATGGCATGTGGGTTGGTTCAGTTTGGATCCAATTCGGAAAACCAATTGGTGTTTAATATTTTTATTCCGAAGTTAGAGTAGTTTAAATTTTGAATTAAAGTAGGAGTTTGCAATGGGATTTGGTTCGAGATCGCCCACGGATCGCTCATCGACTCGCATAATCGCTCATCTGACTCGGATTACGATTCATCCACGCCTAGTTGTGCTTGTGTGGGAGGATATATAAACCCCCCATGGCCGGACCATGTAGGTGGGCAAGTTATGATTTAGATAATAAAAAAAATCTGTTTTGGCGCATATCGTGTGTCCTTGAGTCGTGAGATGAGTTGAAGAGATTGAGGGAGATAGATTGAGAGCGAGATCAAGATATCTATCTCTTGCTTCAGAGTACTGTTCACTGTGAAGTATTGTTCACGGCAGAGTACTGTTCACCGGAGGCTACTACTTGCAAGTCAATCTATTAGATTGGTTTGTGAGTGTATTGATTTTCTTGCAATTCAATTCACCGAATTGGTTTGTGAGATTGCTACTGATCTTTGAGTCTACTGTGAAAGATTGGGCCAACAATCGGGATTCATCTAATCAACTAGGTGGATCCTTATCATGCAACTAGCGTGGCGTAGCGTTCACTCATGGGTGATCCTCTCGTGGTTTATCCCGCGGTGTCCTTTATCTCTGCACAATATCTTGAAGCAAAAGCTCCCTTGTGCCCATCTTGAATATCCAGTGCATCTCACCCTTCTTGCTCTTCCTCTCCATGTACTTGATGATCATGGCGGAGTATAGCACTCTGTCATTTGTCATGGCGAGCGACGTGTTGTTACTTCTGTCAACAAAGTAATTTATGATACCGCGGAGAATTGCCTCCACAATACCAAACAAAGGGAGGCACATTGCGCCACGCATGGCCCAGGTGTACACCTCGGCTAGATTGGTTGTCATGATACCATACCGAGCACCTCCCTTGTCATGTAGCAGCGATCACTTCTCCTTAGGCTCATTCTCAATCTAGTCCAAGAAGCATTTCAACTGCGGCCACGTCTTCCTCGCCACACTAGTATCATCTGTGGGTAGCTGTGGCAGTGCTTTGGGGCCTGGTCAGCACTTGGGGCAGGCAGCCTTCTTCGCTGTCTCCCTTCTGTGTGTCTAGGTCTGCTCATCCAGAATCTTCCAGAGTGCTTCAAACTTTTGCTACTGATTCTGGTTGTACAGCCGCTTGAACAGGTTTGTTAACTCCTTGTTGTGGAACTGCTTGTAGAAGTTTGCACCCAAGATCCTCATGCACCACCTGTTTTGCAGATCTATTTATAGAAGTGGTTCGTTCTCTCCTTGTTGTAGCTGAGTTATTACACTCAACAGACCCGCGTGTTGATCATGTATGACGCATATGTTAGGATGACCCTATAGAACAGAAATCCTCAAATTCCTCAGAAACCAGAACCAGCTGTCCGTGTTCTCGCTTTCAACAAAAGAGAATGCCACAGCAAGAAATTTATTATTCCCATCCATCGCTATTGTAGTTTGTATTTGGCCTTTGTACTTTCCAGTCAGGAATGTGCCATCCACACACAAGATTGGACGGTAGTGCCGGAATACATTGATGCATGGACCAAAGCACGGAGAATGCTCGTTTCAGTACCCTCTTATTGGCCCACTTCGGATGCATGAAATCTTGAATATCGACATGAGTACTGGGATTCCTGTCTTGTATGACTCAGAGTAGCCCGGGGAGGATGTGGTAGGAGTCATCGAATGTACCGAACCTTGATTCCAATGTTTTCTGTTTTGCCCTCCATACCTTGACATAGCTTGTTGGTGATATGCCCTAGAGGCAATCATAGAGATGATTGTATCATGTCTATGTTTACGAGTTATTGAATAAATGTTATTATGTTCCTTGAATGAATCATTTGTTATAAAAATTAACAAGTATGTGACTTGTTGGTGAAGCTCTTTAACTTATATGATGTCATTCTGAATGTATCCCTGGTCGGATGTCACTGGTCGGAACACTAGTGACTTATCGACTAGCACATGTATTAAATTGATGACCATGTTTCACCGGTCATGGATATAGGGACATCGAATCAATAATGTGAACACATGTTAGAGAACATGGTGTTGGATTGACTCACCTTGAGACACTATTGAGATTGTTACGATTTTATGTGTCATGAGTTGGTCTCAAGCAATGATGATGTATAATCCTTAGACTCGAGATCAACATGGTTTCCTACATGTGTAATAGTGCATTTAGGGATTGCCAAATGCTACTCTGTAACTGGGTAGTTATAAAGGTAGTTTTCGGGTATGCTATGAAATATGCAGATGAACGTGACTGGTCGGATACATGATTTGCCCCTCCTAACATAACAGGAGAGATATCTCTGGGCCCCTCGATGTGGTTAGATAAAGAAAGTGCATGGCCATACCACTAGTGGTTGAAGAGTTAACCACACGAAGTTATCCAACACTTGATCGAGAAAGTACTGAACAGTCCATGGATGATACAATATCCCACCTGGAGTTCAACCAAATATCATAAAGCAAAGGAAGGATACACGAGCAAGTCGCTTAGTTCGATCAGATACATACTAGTCGTATAGAAATACAAGCTAGTCGTAGACTGATCGAACATGATCACTAACCAGTCTTAAACTGGTCGTAAGGAGTTATGAACTGGTCATGAATAAATATGAATGGGTCATATAGAGATACGAGCTGGTCGTAAGTGATAAGGACCTACTCGTAGATCATATTGCAGTAAGGTTTGTATGATATAATTTATGTGCATTCAGGAATCGTTATGTACTACTTGGAACCGCTAACGACTTGTGGTCGAAAAAGGTTTTCCGAGTCACAACCGACTACACATGAACCTAACGGGTCAAAAACTTAACGGGTTGGAACAAATGAGTTCGGATAGGATCTGTCATGGGCTCTATCTAAAAAGATGCTTGAGGCTGTTGGGAAATACGAGTCAACATGAGTTGTACCACTGAAACCCTAGTCGACATCTTCTCGGAGAGCCCTACCGTGCGAGTTGGTGCTAGCATACCGGCGTACGGTGTTCCATCCCTAGACGTGTGGATACTGTAGAGGTGCTACTGCGGTTGCTGTTGCGCTTGAGGACGATCCACGATCTTCGTAAGGAATGCGATTGGTGGTTGGAGGAGACGATCGACAACGCTGGACAATTGACTATGATCACTTCATCGACGTGCTCTATGTTGGATCAGACTGCTCCAACTTTTCTTCTGCTGCACTACGCATCTAGTGGTAACGATATATGATCTCTTACTTGCATCGCTTCCTGGTTTGTGTGGTAGAATTTTTTGAATTGCCAGCTAGTGTAGCCTACCCATATTCCTTCATAGCTGACTGTCTACTGGAACCTTGTCTCAATCACCCGAATGATGGATCATAGCTCAAAATCTAGATTATCCACAATCTCATGGTAAATGAGGTTCGGGATGAAGCCTGATGACAGGTTCCTGTGGGACTACACTAACTCAGCGACGACACATGTGTGAGGGGCCACTATAGAGCATTTCCAGTAGGTGTCCCACTTAGGATGTAATACATGCACTCGCCAAAGGCATCCGTCGATGTCGCACTTCACGTCGTAGCATCTTGGGTTAGACTTGACGACTGTGAATGTATGCCGCACTAAGACAGCCTAGAATTTGATCGCCTCCTGCATGGCCTCCTTGCATTTGTACATAGCTCATTGCCTGACCTCGCTCTGGTCGTACCCCCATGACACATATGAGCCTTCGTTAACGATGAGGTTGTCGAACTGGTATGTGTTCCACTTGGATGGAGCCACCTATTGATCCACATCATCCTTGTCGTCGGATCCTTCATCTTCTGACAATGCCATATAGTCCTAGTCTTCGAGATCCATCCTTTGCACTAGGGCTTCCAGCTCCTCACCCTCATCAGCAAGCCCACTAGCTTGTCTGACTAAAGTAGCTCATTCGATAGGGTCTTCATCGACAGGATCAGGTATTCCCGGACCTTCGACCATTGTGTGTGCTGCGTGTGGCTGGAGTCCCCGACTTATTCTTCAGTATCATCACCCCATTCTTGTTCAACCGCTGATGCAGGAGTGGGCTTGGCATATGCCTGGGCTAGAAGGACCAAATCCCACCCTTGCTCCCTCGCCCTACGCACATATGACTCCCATGACCTTGTTCCCTTGAGCTGCTCTAACTCCTAATATGTGCCCTGTGTTGCTAGGTTGGCAAGGCAACTCAATCTCAGATCATACACAACATGGTCGAAATCGAATGAGTGAAACAACCACCGCATCACAGTGCCCCATGTACACTGCCCTAGTCTTGTTAGGGTTACGGTCGATGATTGGAAATAATGTAAATCAATCCTCTCGAGACCCTTAATAATAGTCTCCTAACCATAGTAAATTTTGAAGTTGGTGGCGTCCGACATATTTGTCGTACTGCACTGTAAACACGATTTCCACGATTAACAGCATATCTAAAACTAAACTATCCACCGGACGGGTAGAGCTTCGCTATCATCTCTCCTCCCCTCTACTCCTCTTTGCTCCTCTCCATTCCCTCCCCTCTTTCTCTTTTCTTGAATAAAAGTGAGTTATGCCAGAATTTTAGGGTCTTTTGTATGGTAGATTGTGTCACCATTTGGAATGACGACAGGGACTTGCGGGATCCCTATCGCCGTTTGAAATGGGTGGTTTTCCAAATTATAATATTAAAAAATCAGGATCCCTATTGGCGATAGGGACTATCACCATTTGGAATAGCGACAGGGATCTCTCTATACTTTTCAATCCCCTCTCGCCAGTACATAGGTCCATGCCCCTGTTGCCAGTACTGAACTATCCACTGGACGAATAGACGGATCACCATTCCAATTGGCGACAGACACCTAGTTTTGTAAAAAACTCAACTATGTATTTTTGTAAATATATTTTAAATTAATATTATTTAAAAAAATTCATGAACCAGAGGTAGGCAGCCATGGCGCGGTGACAAGGAAGAGAACTTTGGAGAAGAAGGGGAGAAAAGGCAGTCGGTGGTATGGAATGGATGGCTGGGATTGAGCAAAGGCAAACTTTGCCTTTACAGCACAAAGACAGAGGATACTAGCCCTATCCATCTCGAGGAGGTGTTAGTTATATTCGCTTTCTTATAGTAGAAAGGGTTGCCGGCCACTGGGAGCCCCCACATCCATGATTTTGCGAAACAACCCTTGTGTTTTTTGAGATTGCGTTGTGGTCCCCGTTTCGGCGGTCGTTTGCTGTCAGATCGCGATCGTACGGGCGGCATCGGATCCATGTCGCTGTTTTTGCAAAAAAAAAAACCCGACGGCTTCACGGCGAGCTCCCAATGGAACCAGCAGCGGCAATTTTTGTGTTTGCCTGTTTGCATAAAGCCCCTCATTGTTTTTTGGAAATGTGTTGGGCTCCTCAACGCTTGTGGCCGTCCGATCGGCGCCAAGGGCCAGGTCTAGCCGTTCGCGCGTGCTCCAGGGCCTATGCCCTAGCCATCCTGTTCCCCTCACAGAGGCCTCCTCTCCTTCGCCCGTCACCTCACTCGCGCCCACCACCTCCTCCCCTTCACCCGCACCGCCGCCGACCCTGGCTCACTCCTCTCCTGCTCTCTTCCTCCCTCTCCCATGCCGCCACCCCCGGCTAGCTCCTCTCATGCTCTCTTCCTCCCTCTCCCACGTCGCTACAGCTCACCTCCTCCCCTTCGACCGTGCCCTCGCCCGCGCCACCCACCTCCTCCCTTTCGCACGTGCCGCCCTCGCCACCGCCGCTACCCCTGGCTCGCTCCTCTCCTGCTCTCTACCTCCCTGTCCCATGCCGCCGCTCGGAGCCCTCTTTCTCCCTCCGACAAGAGCCGCCTCTTGCCGCCTCTCGCATCATTGCTTGCCCGGCTAGCTCCTCTCACAGTTTCTTCCTCCCTCTCCCACGTCGCCGCAGCCCACCTCCTCCCCTCCGACCGTGCCCTCGCCCATGCTGCCCCGCGCTGTCCACCTCCTCACCTCTGACCAGGTTACCCAAATCCGTTGCTGGGAGCTTGCCTCCGTTCTCCACTTTCTCCGAGTGGGCTCGCTTCCCCTAGGGTTTTCTTTTTTTTCTCCCTTTCCCTCCCGGGGTTCCCTACTTTGCTCGGACCAATTTAGTTCTGGGGTGTTGGATTCATGGGGTTTTAGTTTGGAGTTTCTAGTTGTTCGAGTCGGTGATCAAGGGGGGCCTTAGGCTCTCTGCGGAGGAGACCGAGACGACACTCATCTCCAACAACCACGACCTCGCACGCATCCACATTGCCCTTTTGAAGGTAGTTTGTTTTTTCCTACATCGTGAGCTGTCATATTTGTTGTTTTAGGTTTGTGTGTACCGTGGAATATGTTTAGACATGTTGCTAATCTTATTTGTTTCAGTCACCAGTGTGACTACGTGTGTAAGTTTGTAATTTGCTTTCTAATTAGACGCATAGTGGCTTTGGCAAGGTTTGGAGGAAGGTTTGAGCTAAGTGTGTAGCAGGAGTGGACTGGAGGCAGGGGATGTTATTGTTGTCACAAATCTAAAAAAATTGTTTTTTTCCATTCTCTTTTTTAGTTTTTGTTTTTGACCACTACATATTACTCGCATTTAATTATTGCTGCTTAATGTTTGATGTAAAAATTGTGACCTTATTTGTTTCATGTTATAGTTAAGAAGATGTCTACTTAAAATTATGCGCATATGTCTGGTACAAAGCAATAAGGAAATATCTGATTAACTAAACTTTTCCTTTTCATCAAGCCATCAAGATGTTTGTCTGACCACTGTTTTCTGACGTCATTTCAGTTTGTAGGCTGCAAGCAAAATTTCCGTTTCCTGAAAAATACTGCTTAAGGAAATAGCTGGTTCTCTTGACTGTTGAAGCTCAGACAAAATCGTGTCAGCTTGGTGAAAGATATGTAAACATATTGTTGTTAGCATTCATATGTTACATGTAAATCGCTATGACAAAAATTCTTTTGTCCATTGTATGTAAAATGCAGGTAATATACACTCATGAGAATTACCATATCTGTTCATCATTTGTGGAGGCGCGACGTATAGTGTGCAAGTGGTACCCAAATGTGCCAATACTAGAAATAGTTGCTTTATGTAATGTATCTTGTCCTTTTGCTATATATATTTATTGGTATTTTATAGGATTATATATGAGATCATAGACATTGTTAATTCCTAATTACATCTAACTATCTCTCTATGCCATGTTTTTGTTATATTATTGTGCTAGCCTTGTTGGCGTGCGACACGCGGTTAGGTGGTTTGGTCGTGCACCAGCACAGAATGAGCCTAGAGCTACAACGGTTCCTCGTATCTCAAATCTTAACCCACATGGTGTTCTAGTAAGAAACAATTTATGTACTTATTTTCTATGTGTAGTAATTGAATTCTCATATCAGCTATAGACCATGATCACCTGTGTTCTGTCTTTTAGCTATTAGGGCAATAGATATTTGTTGCGTTAGACGGAGTTTAGGGGTGAAATTTGGGGTGATTTTGGGTATTTATGGATTAATAGCTGTGAGGGTTTGGCTAGCTCGAGATTTGTTTGTGATGAATTGTGATAAGTTTGTTAAGAGTGTTTGTTTTCCTATGGATTCGGTGAGGGCAAAATCAGTTGATTGCCCTTCTTTCTTTTGTGATTTGGAATCCATTGAATATACAGATTTCATCCATTTTTTGGAACCCTCCTGGCAACCTAGGGATTCAGGAAATTTTGAGGAAAACAAATCGTTATTACTCCCCAGAGTTTTCTATTTTACAGATTGCATGACTTTGTTTTTTGAACTCTCTGCTGAGCTTCTATGCCAATTGTTTGTCGATCCGTGAAATACTCGTTTCAGTAACTATGGTTCTATGAAATACTTCTTTCAATAATTACGAATATGATTTATGCTTTTTAGTTCATACTTTTTTGCTCTTT
Source organism: Phyllostachys edulis (assembly GCA_036346405.1). Lineage (NCBI taxonomy): Eukaryota > Viridiplantae > Streptophyta > Magnoliopsida > Poales > Poaceae > Phyllostachys > Phyllostachys edulis. The sequence goes on along the minus strand of CM070562.1, from coordinate 90,788,363 downwards.
TTTTACTTTCAAGAGAACAATTTCGATTCACTTCATGGATTTTTTTGGACAAAGTCTAACGAGATCTGGTTGATAACATGATTACTTCTATGTGAAAATTGTGAAGGGGCCTCTAGCTGATAGTTGCTTAAATGTTTGTAGAGCGGAGTCCTCCAATTGAGGAGGTGATCAACACAGGGGTGGTTCCTCGCTTCATTGAGTTCCTCACACGTGACGACTATCCCCAACTCCAGGTGTGAGAACAATATCTGTGATCCAACCACACTGATGTACTCATAACTTGTAACTACAATCCTTCCTCTACATCTCTTTATCGATTTTTCATCACGAAAATTTGTTCTCATGGATGATCCTTTTCAGCCTATGGTTTAGCAATTCACGCAGTTATTTGGAAGGATTGTGCTAGATTTGTAGACATGTTTGATTCTCAGCTTGAGATGTTTGATACTTTGATCCTTTCCTGTGTCATGATTATCCAGATTCTTATAGCGTGTACGATGTTGAGCTTTTAGATTATGTTCCCATCATGAATTGTGTCACATGTAGGGTATTAAGTGATAGAGTGAACGTGACTAATATCTCATATGTCCATCACATGTTGCCTGTCCTTCAGCTTGATGTGTTTTGGGGAAAAAAGGATGGTACTGCTATATGCCTATTTTGAGTGCGATTATAACAATCATGGGTAGAGGTACTGCCAAGTGATTATCCATTGTTCTACGGTCAGTACTTTCTTGAAAATTTTACAGTTGTGCTATTTTTCTCGCGTAATTCACTGTACTCTGAGTTACTCATGTGCTTCTATTTGCAGTTGAGATATGTGTCTTATCGGCACAGATGTTATATAACTAAATCTGCAATATCTTTCTTCCTACTTTGTAGGTGCCTAATGGCATTTACAGTTGTCGCTGCTTTGCACGCTTAATTCATTATTGTGGTGTCATATTAGATACACACATTCCATTTTCCTCACAGCACTTGCCCTTCAGGTATCTTGCATTTATATTGACATAGTAATTTTATCAATTTTTTAGTAACCAATGACTAAGTAACTGCTTTATATGGAACTCCATAGTGCACCTATAGAGGCTAGGTACTCATTTGTTACTTTTTTTTTAATGTTTTGGCCCACTGTATGATAAGAATAAGGTGCACTCTTTTGCTGAGCTATTCAACTCTTCTAAGTTTTATATTAGGGTGGACAAAAAAAAAAGACAGTGCTATGGCCTGGTATGGGTTTGGATTTTAGAGTTTCATGACTGTTCTTTAGTAAAAAGGTAGTAACTAGGAAGTGTAGGAAGTGATCCACCCTCCTTGCAGTCATACTTTCTTCCCAGCACACTTAGGTTGTTTGTACACCTGGTTTGTATGTAGATGGAATTTTCGAATATTGCGAATTAGACTTGTTTCTAGCTTCACCTGTTTATGCTATCCCTTCTGATATTTTCTTCCTGCATATATGTCATGCCCTATGTTGTCAATGTTCTAGTGTTTGTCTTTTTTGGGCGCCCGCCTTTGCCCTACTGCCCTGGAAATATTATACGGGTGTTTATGATGGATATATATGCTGAAGTGTCAAATGTTATCAATCCATAGAAAGATTATCAGTTTTGCAGGTCAGTCCATCTACGCATTTATTCTCAGTTAAAAGGATGGTGCTATCTATCGCCGCAGCTTTTTCCCTGATCATAAATGAAATGCTCGCATATATTTAGTTCACAAATAGATTCTCAATTTTCAAGTTATGGATTGTTAGATGTTACATGTACATGGTGTTATCTATCGCTGTAGCTTAAATTGTTTTTGATCTTTCAAAGGGAAGTCCCTTTGTTACCATCTTATCACCAGATCCTAAGGTTCCAAAGGTAGTATATAGGCTGACAGATACCAATCCGATAGCTGAAAATATGCTTATATTATATGTATGGCTTCGTCTCTCATTTTTTTTCTTTCTCCTGTTCTTTTGGAAGCCCTTCCTACAATGCAGGATGCAAACGTGCCACACTGCACTGTATCGATTTATGAGTTAAATGTGCATTGTCACCATGCTACGGTGAATGCTACATATATCTTCTCTTAGTTTACGATTGTTCCCTGGGACTATTCTTTTTTTTCCCAAGTGGTTTCAGCTTTTGGACATCTGCAATCAACCTTTCTTTCAGCTTGTGCCATCAAAACTCTGTAATATATTGCTGCAAGGTTACTTACAATATTATCCTCATAAGTTCTACATCAGGCTAAATAGGAAATGATAGTTACATGCTTGTGATTGGTGGCGTACGGTATGTTACAAAAGGACTTAAGAAGTTAGCATTGTTTTCTTACATAAAAAAATTGCGCACTTCTTGTTTTTTGTTTTAAAATTTAGATTGTTGATTTTACAATGTATTTGATGACTGGGTATCATACTGGATTAGCTGTTCAAAATGTTTCATGTCAGCAGTACACGACTAGACAGTTTGGTTTATTGTAGTGATATCTCTTGGTCCTTGAGGATGACTAATCTTATATGCATTTCCTTTGTTTTCTCTCATCCAGGATTTTTACCCTACCTTGGAGGTTTAGGAGTAGCAGTTCACGTGCATCCTCCACAGCCGGATATTTGTCTTTGCAGTAGGCCAAATTTAGATACACATGTTATAATTCTACAGTATGACATGTGTTAGCGAAAACATTCTGTTCAAATATCGTTGATTCCTACATTGCTTTTGTTGTATATATCGATTTCATCAATTATGAGGCTGCATACCCATCATGCCTTGCCATACTCATCTCGATCACAGTTGGCTCTCTGTGCACACCGTAGCGCGCATCCCGGTCTAGTTCCTCCAACATATAAAGAAAATGTTTGTGCTGCCAACAACTGGTTCGTAGTCTAAACATTGTAATACTGTGTTGTATGGCTAAGGCTACAGTTCAAACTCATTTATTCACAACCTTATCCTACCCTGTGCTTTCACGACTCCAGTGATCTTCCCGACTATTATAATTTTACTAGCATCCCGTGCGCGCCATTTGGCGCGCGAGCACAATGAGCACGTATTGTGGGGAAAAAATCAGGTGTAAAGGAGTACATAAAAATGAACAAATGTAGAGTATTTTCTGAGTGGAGCAATAATATAAGATATTGTTGGTTTTATATTAAGCTTTGAAGTCTATGGTTATGCATATAAAATATTACATTTGTCTTACATAAGGTTACGACATGTTGGCTAGCATGAGACAAACTAGGTTCTTCAGGTAGTACCGATAGCTAATTACAAAAGATATATGATCTTGTTGATAGATGTAAGAGTTCTATGTAAGCGAAGTACTTAGGGACTGAACTTCATCCGAGTGGTAGCAGCGAGTTGCCTTTAATCTGATGTGTGAAAGATGGAAGTTAAGTGCAGTATTGTTAGTTGTGTCTGAGAGAGACGACTAAGGATGTTCCAAAAAAAAAAGGCAATTATACCTTGTGTTTAGCTGGAGATGGTGTCATGTGGCTGCGTCTTCTGCATAGCATGGGAGGCGACGGGTTCAGTAGAAATCTCATGCTGTCAGCTGCTAAATATAGAGAATATGCCATATGTAGACCTAAGAAGAAGTATCTTGTTCGAATAGAATATGAATGATTGTAGTGTATGATAAAGAAAGTTAAATTACATTTGTTCCAGAATCTGTATGTATGCAAACTATAAGACATCGCAGTAGAGGTATTACATATATAGTACTGTGCAGTTATTGGAGATGAGGGTTAGTGATATCTATATGCAGTAGAGGTATTACATGTAGAAATCGATAAATCAGTGCTATAAGATATTATACGAAGCTGGGACAAAGTGTTGTGTAGACAGAATATAGAGAACATGTCATATGTAGACATAAGAAGAAGTATGTTGTTTGAAGAGGACATGACCAATCAGTATCGTATGATAAAGAGAGCTAAATGACATTTGTTCTAGAATCTCTATGTACAGAAACTATAAGGCATAGCAGTAGAGGTATTACATATATACTATTGTGCAGTTATCGGAGATGAGGGATAGCTATGTCTATATGTAGTAGAGGTATTACATATAGAAATCGATAAATCAGTGCTATAAGATATTATACGAAGCTAGGCTGAAGCGTTGTGTAGATATAGCAGGAAAAGTCCATTAATGAGGGCAAAGAGTAGGAAGAGCAACTGGTACACATCCATAGTTTGAGCGTCAAAGAAGGATTTATATTTAGGCAATAAGGAGTAAGACTTAAAAGAAGTCCTATATAAGGATGGGAGAGTAGTCAGGGGAAAATCTTTGTACTGACTAAGATAATTAGAAGCTTGATAGCATCAGTTACTTACAGAGGTTTTTGTTCTGTTCGGAAGGGCAGCAAGGAAAGGTCAAAAGGAGTATGAAAGAAGCACGAAAAGAAATGCGACAATGCTGTCGGAGAGGCAGAACGAAACAACAAAATAATAGAGACATATAAGGAGCAACCTTTTAAGTGCATCAATGTGGTCCTGAGGCAAGGTAAGGAAACGAGGCGACTAAATCTGCCCAGCAGAAGGACCTAATCCACAAGCACAGAACGAATAATATGAATAAATGGAAGGCAGATATTAGGGACCATTACAAGCACCGCAGAAGGCATATAAACCAGTACGAACCACAACCGCACAAAAAAAAAACTGGTCGAAGCAGACATCGATAGATAAGGATTTTGCGATGTTTTGCTCTATGTTGGCCTGCTTCAGCTATAGAGGTAAGAGGACAAGGGGTGTCTCCTATGTACACCAGATAAATGTTTAAGCTATAATAAAAATACGAATAGTATGAACACTGAAAAAGTAATAGGAGGTAAGAATATATATGCACAATTATGGGATGTCATCTCATAAGCCGGCTTCATAGATCCAAATTGTTCCTCATGCACTCTTTTCCAAATTCGAATTTCAAATCATGCGTACTATATAAATCAACAATTTTGATCTAAAAAAATAAATATAACACATGAACCTCAAAAGGTTTTATCTTAAATACTGATATTTGAATCTGGAATTTTATGTTTCAGTATTGTAATCTAAGAAAGCTAAAATTTATTCTCAGTAGCATCTATAAAGGGAGGTTTAAGTTTCAGTAGTTTCCATAGAGGGGGAGAGAGTTACCTGATTAAATTCATTTGCATTAAACAAGCGCAGCCAAGATGGTGCTATGAGATCACTGAGCCCTCTATAAAAATGCATTTGCTAAAGGAAGTATCTACAGGGAGCATGAAAAGGTTGCCTACTGATACAGAACTAAAGCTTTCAAATCATGAAAAAATTGAGGCAAGTAATGAACCTGACAGTTAAGCTTGTAGTCTGGTACTGGACGAACATAGTGCAATCTATTTTCATTCATAATAGAGTTTTTTTTTCTGCTAGATCTTAGTTCATAGATAATTCTTTTACCACCCAACTCTTCAGTTAGAGTAAAATCACAGCATAAGTCCTCACTTCAATCCACTTCACTTCTTGACTCCATACATCTCTTAGGATACATGCATGGTAATCTCTTAACACATCGCTCATTTTTTTTTGCACAAATGGTGTGATAATTTGTCAAGCGCAACAACACATCATCAGTCAGGATTGTTAAAGCATCTTAATTACTAAAAGAGTGTGATCTATAGACTAATTAATCTGGGACAGCATAGTACCTCCCTAATTAATGGCTAGCTAATAGCGCGCCAGGAAGCATGAAGTAGCAAGTAGGAGCTTACCCAATGAGGGCTGGCTTCACTTCTCCTACTGAAAGAAGCACATGCTGGTGAACTTGACCTGGTGCAGAAATAGAGAGCCCTCCTCCTGCCCTTGCTCTCCTCCCACTTGCATCGTGCTGTTGCTGCCGCCATCCTGCAAAAGGGAAGGCAGTGAGTGCATGCGTGTCTCTCACATTACCTTGACATGAACCCTCTGCCACTGCTAGAGTGGTAGGATAGCTAGCTCTTGTGCCTTGTTCTTGAGTGATGTATGGAATTTCTTTCCATCACACAACTGAGGTCGATCTCATGTAGCTAGAGAGAAAGGGATTCGGATTTCAAAGACAGATGTATATGATCTTGACCTGAGCAAAGACAGATGTATATGATCTTGACCTGAGCAAAGCCTATGGGTTCTTGAGCCTCATCAAGTGAGGTGCCGGCGTGTGGTGCACCAGTGGGTAATTGGTGCCTTGGCTCATGCACTGCACTAGCTCATGTGGCATCTGTGCCATTTTTAGCACCTAAAGCACACACAAAGGGAACCATAGTTCTTGAGGTAATTAGGTATATACATTAATTGAATTGATTGACATGCATGGCGTATAAACCGAAAGCAAATAATTCTTCAATGATGCTCGCTTTTGGATTGAGATTATCATTGTTAAATTTACTGTGGAACATTTGGGTACATGTCAATGTCCAGCCCAAACTCATACATCATTGGGTTTAGAGAGGCAAGCTTCATCGACAGAGATTGAAAGAGCATACAAGAACGAGTTAACCCGAAACCATTGACTGTCTATGTTGTTTCATATCTGATGATATATTTATTACCTCAACTTGGTTCTGCAACGATTGCACATAGCTGATAATCTTGTCTAGTATGAGGGCTTTTCCTGTAACCTATGCACACACATAATGAACCTGTTAGGCAGGCATATCCTAGCTGTATACAGTTGGCAGTATATAGGAGTATTATGAAGCTGTGAAAGAGTAACAAAGTGTTAATTCTTTATTGATACATAATTATGGTGCAAATGTGTCACGCGAGATTTCTGTGTCACTTTCCTAGATGCGCTGTACACTGGCAGAACATGAAAACATGAACATCAGTATACTACCATGTCCTAAGATGAACTAACGATAAAATTAGCACGTCGATATGTTTGAGTGAGAGCATTGTAATGGCAGTGTAGAAGTGAAAAAACATCATTGTGAAACCGCCGTTAAAAGATGGTTATGCAGTTCTCTAGTTTGGAGAATTGAATTCAACAGTTGAACCAACTACTTGCCACTACGGTAGAGTAGTTTGACAACAAAAGAAACCCTTTTGTTCACAATTTATATGTCCTCACCTCTCTGAGAATAATGATAGACCCAGCTGATATACCGTTGCCAAGGTTTCTATCCGAGATAACTTTCTTGTGAACTGAAGCAATAATTGTGCCGGTTCGATCCAATCAAGAACTCATTATCATTTGCTACTTACATAAAAAGTGATATACCCTCTTCATTGCATCACTATACTTATGGACGATAATTCAAATATACTATATGGAAAGTAAAAAAGAAAGTATCTGTTGAATGCGCATATGTCTAAAGGGAAAGTTCAGTAAAGATTTGAAGGTGCTATTCGAACAATAAAAGAAGCAACAAATATAGAGGATAATCGAAAAGAGGAAAATTCTTTTCATACCAATCGTATGACATAGCTAATGCAGGAATGCCATATATGAATGCCTCCCTAGCACCAACAAGTGTTCCGGAATGCACACTGCACATTAAAAGCACAAGCGCTCATGATCCACTGATATAGACAGATTTTTTTCTACTCATAAAATCAAGCAACCCAATTAGGTAGTAGCTCCAATACATACTTAACAGGAGTACCTAAACACTGCCTCTGGTGCAAAATATTCATGGCTTTTGACCTTTTTTAATCATTATATGTTTTAGTAAAAACAGCCAAAAGAAAGTAATTTTGATGAAAAATATAACCATGTCATTTTCACAAGGTCATTGGTCAATCTAAATACTTTTTTTTTGTAGAAGTTGAAGCCTGACTGTACATGTACCAAAGAAACACGTATTTTAATCCAGAGGTAGCAGCAATATGTTTCAGATTATGAATACATATTGATAGATAAAGATACTTGCACATGGCATCTACAATTGTTGCCAATGTTTATTCCGCTAAGTACCTGCATTAAAAACAAAATGAAGCAAAATGGAACCCAAGCATTATTTATGACAAGATTAAATGTAGATAGAGAGCCTCTTCGTAGTTAAAGCTTACATAAAACCATGAAAGGACATTGTAATATATCTATTAAGAAACTTAAAAACTTACGGATCAGAACCAAACCATGAAAGAGCTTCCCAGAGATGCCCAAAGAGGCGCAGTCAGCAGGAGTTCCTATTAATAAGAGAAGTGAGCATCCAACATGAACGACTTTAAAATTCGAATACAGTTTCCAAATATGTTTATAAGAAGCACATCATGTAATATGTAGATGGAATCAATAAAACAAAGACAATCTGAAACTGGAAATGTTGTAGCATTGCTTATATCGACACGTTTACAGAGGAGTGCAGGACGCCATGGGATGCAGTGGCTAACACCCAACCTATCTCTGCATTTTGCAAGCAAATTAAACAAAAGAGAGTTAAGAACAAGATTGGGGCCATATGATGGACATGGCTAATTAAAATTAATTAAAGAATGTACGAAAGCCTTTCTTTCCTTCATAAGAAGGCATAACAGCTGTAACAACCCCAGTTTTAATAAACAGTAACAAGATGCTTTTCATAGCATCACAGTTTATTTTTGCAAATTGGGCATTGTGTTACAATCTAAAACCTCCATTTTCTATCCAAAATCTCAAAACTTGTTTAAAGCTTCAAAAGAAAAATACCAGTCAATGTCGGTATTATGACCGGGAAGTATTTTATTAAAGACTAGATGAATTATCTTGGCCAAAAGTAAATTTTGTTAAGTTCTTAGAAATTATTTTGATCTTGAGAAAAATATTTGTCTTTAAATGAACCTATTCGGATTAATTGAATTATTTATGTATTTTCAAAGGTAAAACAGTAGATTTTAAATTTTATTTGGAACATATATGATCACAGTAGCATCTTTGCAAAATTTCATATTTTTACAAATTTATTTGTTATTTCTAAAGTCCTGGTCAAACTTTTGAAGATTTGAATTTGGGCCGGTCAACTCTCTTGCCTAACACGGTCCTTAGCATCAGAGCGATCGAGTTCCACAGTTTAAGTCCCAAGGTGCGTTCAGTCAGCTCTCACACGTTCACACGAGTGCACCAACCTCCCAAGCTTGTGAGCCGCCGATTCCTTCGTGGCGGGCAAGATCTGTCGAGCCGTGTGGTCGCCCACACGCTTGATGTAATCGCTACCGTTGATCCCCATCCAACAAGACTTCGCTTTCGGTCTTGAAAGCACAAATAGCGCCTATTCACTCTCAGTCGTTGATCTCCTTGTGGGCGGTCGAAGATTTGCGACGCTGTGCGAGTCCTCCACGCACGCGATGAAATCTCCACCATCGGATCTTATCCAATCGCATCCAACCGTGTTTTCGAAACCCTAATGTGCCCCCAATTCGTGGCCGTTGATTTCCAAGCGAACGGGCCGGATGCATTGGGCCATTCGGACCATCCCGATGAGCCGTGCAATCCTGGCCGTGGATTCAAATCGTGCGGTGCGCAAATTATCAGGCTATGCTAATATTAAAGGGGAAAAGCCGAAATGAGCTCGAGCCGTTGGATTCTATATGAATGGACCAGATCTTGTGAGCCGTTCGGACCGTCCGGAAGCACCAAGTAATCTCCACCGTTGGATTCTGATCGGACGGACCGCATCCATTGGGCCATTCGGACCACTCGAACACCCCTTCAATCTCGGCCGTTGATTTCAGATCCAACCGCGCTCTCCTTTCCAAGTTTGAATTCAAGGGCGCGCGATTTTGGTGACCGATGGATTTGAATCCTACAGTGCCCCTATAGTTCACATGTGCCTAAAGCCGGATCCTCATGTGACCTTTGGATCTCGATCGTGTGGTCCACAATAGAAGTAACGTTCGGACCACCCGAACGTCTTGATCAATCTCAGCCGTTCCTTTGCGATCGCACGGCCCATATGAAAAGATACCGGTTAGCACTCCTCAACGTCCTGATCAATCGCGACCGCCTATCCCTAATCAGACGGCTGATGTTCCCTTGCGTTTGTGATGATATGGGTTGCGGTACGACAATGAGCCCACCCGCCGCTGACGTCTCTCTTCTTCCTCTACTTTGAGCTTTGCCGCCGACATTGCTGCCGGTATGTGGTGGTGTTACACAGTGGATATGCGAATATTCCTTTGATATTTAGCATCAATTGCCACTGCATCATCTCTAGAACTCTCTTGTTTGCTCTAGAGGTTCAAACTCTATATAACCCTAACCTTTTTGGTCTTCTGCCATTGTTGACTGAGAGAGAGAGAAAGAGAGCTCTCTTCACTTCCTTTCCTTTCCAACGAAGTTTCTCGAGTTCTCATTTCTTGTTCATCTTTCTCGGTGCTTAATTCACCTTGTGATTTGAATCTTGTCATCGTGTGTAGGTTAAGCCGCGGTCTTGCTCTCTGTCGATCAGAGCCAGCTGGAGCACCATTTTGGTGACCTCTTGCTCCTGTGGGATATTCTTCACTCACTCCTTGTCAAGAACTTATATGGAAGTCTATAGAGCTTAAGTCGTCCATTGTTTTCGTTTTTGGTCAAACAGGAGAGGTGGAATTTGGATCTTTACTATTGTCGGCCGAAAACGTGACTTCATCTTCTCCAGCTCCGGTGAGTGAGTCTTGATCCTATCTCATTCTGTCTGGAGCTTCTTAAGACCTCAGGAGCTCATTTGAATCATTCACTTGTGCATTTGATGCTCAAATCATCTTTAAACTGAGAAGTTACTTTTTATAACTTTTCGGTCTTTCATATCGTTTTCAAGTCCTAGGGTTTCACTTGTCCTCTTTTCAGCTTAAATAGGTCTTAACCAAACCCTAGTATCTTAAACAACCATTCTTGTGATTCATACTGCCTCCAATTCAGCTACTTAGCAAAATCCCTGTTTCTGTTACTGTTGTCGGGCAAACCGACAAGAGTGATAGCTTTATTCTTTCTGTTAACCTGGATTGATCCGAGTTAGCAGGGTCCAACCTAGGTTGCTAGGCTTACTGAGGGATAGTGGTAGCTTAAGTCAAAATTCTTGCTTATGAGTACACCACAATCTGGCAATTGGGCAGTTGGTTATGCCTTTGTCATGCGGTCGGTTAAACCGACAAGAGCTGTAGCTCAACCTCTTCTGTTAATCTCTATTGGTGAATGCTAACAAGGGTTATTTTAGGTTAATATCTTTTCTTAAGATTAGCTTTAGCTTCAGCAAACATCTTTTGCTTAGTGCATTTCCTAATCGGCCAAAAATCTTCAATCCTGTCTTTGCTGTTTGCTGTCGGCCAAACCGACAAAATGCACAACACCGCCTTCATCTCTTAATTCCTGTCAATTAGTGATTAAATGATAAGTTAGTCTACTACCATAGTTAAAAAAAATACCCTTAGTTTAAGTAAAGTATTTTACTTGTAATATGTTTGGATCAGTAAACCATTTCTTTTACAATCTGTCTTATTCTCGCTTTTCCAAAACTGAAAATTATAACTTTAAATGTAACCTTGATTCTTGTTAGTTATTAATGTTAAGTGTTTAACTAGGCTTTTAGCTTTACCCAAAATGGTTATAACTTAAGCAAAAGTATTTTGCTTATAGTGCATATAAATCAACAAATTCCTTTTTTAACTTGTCCTGCTCAGCTTTTCAAAATCTATAATCTAGCTTCTATGCTAAACCCTAATTTTGATAGTTAGTATTAACTAATGTTAAGTGGTAACTTAGACTTTTAGTTTTACTTACTTAGCTTTGACTCACACAAAAATATTATTTTGTTTATAATATGATATAGCAAAGAAGCTTTGTTTTTGTAATCATCCTATTTTCATCCCAAAACTTGAAACTATAAGTAGCAATCAACCTTATTTCTTAAACCAGTTAATGATTAGTACATGGTAAGTTAGACTTTAAGTTTTACTACTTAGTTGTAACTTAAGCAAAAACATTATTTTGTTCATAATATAATGCAGCAGTAAATCCTTCTTTTGTAGCCTACCTTGTTTTCAGTTTTCCAAAATCAAAAACTGTAGCTTTAGGTTAAACCCTAACGTTGATAATTAATTTCAGCAGATATCAAATATGGAGTATTATCCTTAATTAAGATAGATGTAGCTTAAGCATGTTGTTAATCATGCATTACCTTCTTGATCATGCATTCTTTTCAATATTTTGTTCTCTGCCATTTTCTTGTTGTTCATTGGATCTTTTGTATTTTAGATTCTGATTCTTCTGAAGTGATTGCAAGTGATTGAATCTGTTGTTGAGCAACAAGAACCTGAACAAGAGGTTTACTATTACCAAGACAAGCATCCTCTTTGCACCATATTGATCCCAGAATTTTTGAACTGTAGATTTCCAAAATACAGAGATACTGTTGCATGCTAATTTTCTAAAATTTATTTGTGATCTGTCTCTAGATAGTTACAACCTAACACTTGAGGCTTATCTTTAATCTGATCATACACTCAAACTTAAGGTAGTGCTTCTATACTTAAATACTTGTTTTCCGTTATTGCTTAGCCATGCAGTCCATAGAACGTTAGTGTTTGACAAGCTTATCTTGTCAAACATGGGAACAATAAATGAATTTTATTTATTTTGATTCTTTGTTCAGTTTATTTAAATCAGAAATGAATTTAAATTTGGTTTAATAAACTGGTTTTAAATCTGGACAAGTGGATGCTAGTGATGGTGCCTTAGTGCACGAGAATTGGGAATGTGGTTGTCTTGTCTGGATTGATTAAGGACTGAACATCGGCTGGATGATTCAAGCCCCAACGTACTTCCACACACAGTGTATAGGCGCTGTTTGGTTAAGTAAAGGGTTAATGCTATTGAGTTGGAAAACAGGAAAGTAAGGACATATGTGTTTGATCTCATATCTATATCATATGTTCTTAAGAGGGTGAGGACATACATGTGTTCCATCGCATGTACGTACCTTAAGGGCTTCGATTGCGATGTAATATGTGCAAAGGAGCACGCTTTGCATTTTGTTGATCAGTCGGCATTCCCAAAGACAACATGTGGGCCCCGGTTGGTGTGTTCTATTAGTAACTTGAACTGAGCGGGATCAGCCACACGTGGGTATTCCAGCTCAATAGTGTCAACTTGTTGAAAAATACCAAATCTTAGTTTATCTAGGCATACCAAAGGTAGTGTGCTATTATTCCGGAGGCTTACGGGCTAACTAAGTCGTGTGGGTAAAGATGTACACCCCTGCAGGGTTTAAAACTATTCGAATAGCCGTGTCCACGGTTACGGACAATGCTTGAATTTGAATAGCGCTTTGTATAGACTTTGGAAATAAAATTTTGGTTATGGGTGAACTCGGCATGAGATGCATTCATGCAATAATTTTTGGATGGTGGTGAACAACCACTTTAATGATGTTACTGTTTATGATTATGTCTCATTTACTTACTGTTTTAGTCCAAATTGATTTATAAAACTGCTTTGCCAAAACTTAGCAAGTGTAGGTTAAGATGTATTGCTTTATGCAAAATTGAAACATTATAACCTTCCTGTTGTTAACCTTATGCATGTATAAATACTAATCCTTTGTGTAGGTTCTATCAAACACTTTCTTTTATTAGTTTGTGTAAGTCTTGTTGAGTACCTTCAGTACTCAGGTGCTATAACCTCTTGTTGCAGGTGAAGATGATTATTTGTATGAGATGCCCGTTAGCGCTGATCAGGGTGACGCTAACGAGTGAAGCTATTTCTATCTTCCACGCAATAGCCTGAGGGTGATGGGGCCATTGGTGGATTTTGTTGTTTATCTTTAGTTTCTGCTGTTGAATTTTTGTTGTGACAGTGAGTCACTTGAACTTGTAGAAATAAAATGTAAACTTTGTATGAATTAATGTAAATGTATGTCTTGTATGTGTGATACAATGTTGTTAAGGGATATATGTGCAATAGTCACTGATCCTGGGAACTATTGCAAAACATATATCTGGGAACCTGAATATTGGATTTGTACCTTGTTAAGAATTATGCTTCTAGTATAATTTTTAATTAAGAATTGGTTGTTCTTGATTAAGAATTATGCTTTTGGTATGATTGTTAATTCGGTATAAATCTCCAATATTTTGGGGTCCCTACAACAGCACCCGTATAACATTAGTTTTCTTCTCAACAACACCATGTTGGTGACATAATCCTTATTTTGCAAAGGAAACCATTCGCTAAATGAACCATAGCTGCATTTTTACTAACTTGACACACCCATATCATAACTTTTGGATCACAGATTCACAATTGCCCCCACAAAGGTATTTTCACTGAACACAACTTGGCAACTTCAATAATGTATTTAGAGCTAATGAGTCAAGAATATTCCAGAACAGGACATATTCCAGATTCTACACACAGCATCTTGCAAAACTTGATGGCCCCATATATAATGCCTAAAGCTATTCTTTGTTTTATTCCAAACTTCTTGTCTTTATATATATAAAAGTGATAGTAAAAAAATGTTCAGTTGATGTAAAATGAAAATTGCGTAGCCGAAACAATCATATCACATGAATCTAACCTTCCCGAACAACATTTCTAAATCACACACAAAAAACATAGCATCATGATTGCTCAATCACAGTGCGTTTTGCACCAAAACATTTCCAAGATGTATTAACATGGCAAAATAAAAAACCACCGTATCATGCAGCCTTGTATCAACCAAGCAGTATCAATGTCTGTCAAAACTCCTTAAATATGTCGTCGAGACCGTAAAAGTAGGCCCAAAAAAACAATGCACTGCAATTTCATTCTGATGTAAAGCGGTTTAATTATACCTCGTATGCCTCGGAGATCTTCTTTAACCTGGCCTCGGCCTCCTTTTCTTTGCTGGGGTTCTTATCAGGTGTAATTCGGCAGGCTGCGGTTGCGGTAGACGCACAGATGGTGGAGGCCTGGGGACACGAGCAAGGTTTGGCCGTGGGTGGAGAGGGAGGATGAGGAGGAACCTGTGGCTCAGGGAGGGTGAGGGATAAGTGAGGCATGGAGGAGGAGAAGACGGCAGAGGCGGGAGAGGAAAGGAAAGGAGAGTGAGGGGCGTTTAGGGAAGCGAGATGAGCGAAAGGGGGCGGCAACGAAGAAGAGGCATGGGCCTCACTGGGGGCGCAAGTGGGGCAAGGTGGAGGAGAGGCCAAAGTGAGTGGGCGAGGTGGGCGTGGGGTGAGGGCACGCGTGGGCATAGGGCGCTGGAGGCGTGAGAGGAAGGGAAGCGAGCGGAGTTCTTGGGACGAGGAAGGAGGCGAAAGGGCTGGCCGCAGGAAGAAGGATGGGGCTCAAGGCCGGAGGCAAGTGAGAGGAAGGTTGAAGCGAGGATGAGTTCTTAGGCAAGAGGAAGGAGGGAAAGGGCGTCAGAGCGAAGAAGGACGGGTGGTAGCCGTGGGCGTGGAGTGAGGGGCAGCAGAGGAGGCGGAGGGCGTGGGGTGAGGGCTGGCGTGAGCGAGGCGTGGTGGGAGGAGGCGGGGAGGCGGGCGGGAGGATCTGTCAAGGCTGGGAAGGTAAGACTAAGCACGCGAAGGAATCACAGGCAAGGAATATGGAGGGAGCATCGGACGACTGAGATGCAAGGACGCGTGGAATCTAACGCGCAAAAAAATTCGGGTGATGTGGCGTAGCTGGCTGCGCCTCAACTCTCCCACCATTTAACCGGTAGGATACTGAGTTGGAGCGTGTTTTAAGACCAAGCTAGATGACAAAAAAAAAAAATCACCGTTTGCCCTACCCAGAATGCTAAGTTCGCTACGCATACCAATTGTGGCATCATCAAAATTTTTTTGCAGAGATCCCAACTGGCGTCCATGCTGTTTGCAGGATACAGCGCAGGAAATTTTTTTGCCTTCCCGAGTGTTTTGACGGGCGTTTTCGCTTCACTGCGATTTCTGAACAATTGAGAGTGCAAACGAATGGCAGTAGTATATATCGCATTCTCGCATGGTAAACTGATGCAACGAAGATGAAGAGCACCAGCATTCTACAAAAGTGACATCCGGAAAACCGTTATTCGACTTACATTCATGTCATTATCCCGGTGTTCCTCATGTATACCTGCCTCCTCAGGTAGGATCTGTAGCCATCTCTTTCTAATGATTCATCAAGTTCGTCAATGGTTTGGATGTTTGCAATTGGTCCACATCTAAACCCATACCCGATAAAACACATGTCCCTTTCGTGTTGAAGTGTGCTTTTTCTCGCCATTAGACTTGTGATGCACACCTGCATCCCTGTATACATTGATGGAGAGAGATGTCACTTGCTTTGCAGGTATAAAAAATCAACATTCTTTGAACAATTCCAATTATTTAGTCTATCTAGGATCGTGACAGGTCAAGTTGTCAAATTTTTCCGTACAGAAATTTTCCCAACATGATGGAGCTACCAGGCTTATATGTTATCCCATTCAACTCTCTCTCTCTATCTTTTTTTAAGACTATCCCATTCTATCCATTAAAAAAATTACGTACAGAGTATATATAAATGATACTTCATAAACTTCATTGGCCCTCTTTATTTAAGGCTTTTTGTTTGGCTTAAAAGCAAAAATGTTCAAACCTAAACAAAAGAGTGGTTTTTTTGTCCAGCTTATAAAAAACTTAAGCCAATTTAAGTTTAAAAACCATAAGCTATAGGCGAGGTGCTTTTTTTTGGCTTTTACGGAATAGAATATCTCTTTGCCACCGAACTTCGTTAAAATTACCCTCAAAATGCCATTAGTATATATTTGCAAACCGTTTTGTTTTTTTCAATAGTTTCCAATCTCTCCCCCAAACCGATCCATCATGTCCCGTTCTCTAACCTGACGCCGGATTGCTCCCGTTCGACACCCCATCGCCGCCGCCTCCCATCACCCCTCCCGAGCGGCGCCGCCTCTCATCCCCCCTAACCCCTTGAACGCCGCCGCCTCCCATCTCCCCTCCCGACGGCGCCGCCTCCCATCTCCCCTCCTGGACGCCGCCGCCTCCCATCGCCCCTCTCCATTGCCGCCACCTCCCATCTCCCATCCCTATCGCCGCCACCTCCCGACGCCGCCTTCTCCTCTGGAACCGACTCCACCTCCCGACGCCGTCGCCTCCCCTAGACCGACGCCGACTCCTCTGCAATTGATGGCACACATGTACCTATTGTTGTTCCAGCGGATGAGCAGGTTGCCTACACTGGTCGTCATGGATATACGTCTCAAAACGTGATGGCAGTGTGTGACTTTGACATGAGGTTTACCTTTGTTGTCGCCGGATGGCCGGGTTCAGCGCATGACACAAGGATTTTCAATAACAAATTGGACAAGTATTCGAACCGGTTTCCACATCCTCCTGAAGGTAATTAGCTTCTTTAATCATATAAATAATTATTATGATAACATTCCAAATTTGTATTGTCAACATTTATAAGTTTCATGTATGCAGGGAGATATTATCTTATTGATGCGGGTTATCCCAATCGAAAGGGCTATCTAGCTCCTTACAAAGTCCAAAAGTACCATCTACCAGAATTTCACCATGGTCGACAACCGAGTAGGAAATACGAGGTGTTCAATCACGCTCACCCGTCCCTTCACAATGTGATTGAGCGTTCCTTTGGTGTGTTGAAGATGAATTGGAGAATCTTGTTGGTGTTGCCAAGTTACAAAATGAAGATTCAAACGAAAATTATAATTGCATGTATGGCGCTACACAACTTCATTAGAGATAGTGCTTTACATGATGAACTTTTTGAGAGATGTGATCTTGACGAAGATTATGATCCAAACGATACACAAACTATATCATTTGGAGGACACAATGTCAATGGATCAGCAATCGATGATGGAGATATGGGTGTCTTTGGTGATAGTATTGCTACTTCTTTAATGGTCGCAAGAGGGTAAATAGATTACATTAATATGATATATATGTTGCGGTGACAAGATAATTGCATCATATATGATTAAATATTATTTTGTTACTGTGTCATTTTGTTTGGTTGACTGATATTGGCCTTTCTATATTAATTTCTTCCGTTGCGCAATGTCCAAAATAAATACATGCATGCACTACCAGCGATATCCATTTTGTTTCACATGTACAAATGCATGTATCGTCATATTTTCAGATCCCATGAAAAAAATCAGTTTAAATAAATGCTTAACAAGATCCTTTAAACCCTTAAGGGCATTTCAGACCTTTCATCCTTCACACACAACTCAATAAGCCAACATTCTACAAAAAGTCTGACTACCAAACAACAAAGTTTGGCTTAAAATCTTAGAGGCTTATAAGCTGATTAAGCCAAAAAACTGGCTTTAAGCTATAAGCCAAAAAAAATTTAAGCCTAAACAAAGAAGGCCATTATATCGCTCACCACCAATCTGTTACAAAAGTAAATGAACAAACCAACATGATAATTGATGGATCACGTGATGCCATTGCTGAAATTCACTTTGTTACACCAATTATGGCCTGAGAATCTGCATAAAATTTGCTGTTTTGGATATTGACATAGTCTCAAAACGCAACTTTAATCACTAATTTATACTATAATATAGTTATAACAACCAATAAAATTATAATATTATGAAAATACCTTTCGGGACAAATATATACATATAATTTTTATGTATCCAACCCAAATATTTAAAATGATATCGATAACCAAAGTTTTGAAAGTTTGACGGTACATATCCTAAAACGACGTGTATTTATGGCTGAAGGGAGTATTTAGGTGTCAATTTGTCATTTATTTGGCACTTTTTTTATCGCGAGGGATTTATTTGGCATTCAACTAATCCATAAACTCGTTCAAATAAGCCCTTATATTGATTCTCGTCCTAAATCTTATGCCTATCCGCACGTCCTAGCATGCCATAGCATTAAATTTTAAGAACATGGCTGGCACACATCTGACATGGTTGAGGTCTTGAGGATATATTTGTCCACATGGCATCATCTCCAATGCTTGATACATTAAGGTGAGGTCCACATGGCTTGTTGTAATTGTCACAATGATAAGTGCTAGGAGCACGCCTTAATTAAGTTGGTGTCCACGATTTAGTAGTCGATCATACAAAGTAACGAGCAAAACATATAAATCAAGACTACATAGAGGAGACAGTGTTTAGATAGGTTCGAGCCACGCTATTGAAGGATAATAACCATAATCCTATGTGCATTATATTGCCAAGAATTTACAATGGTGGTGTTCACTGTTCAAGATGAACAGGAAGCGTGATTGTGTGTGTATGCTACTGTGTTTTTTCTATTGGCTCCAATCCGTTGTCTTCTTAGGGCATATACAATGGTACAAACAACAGGTGTCTATATCAGTTATCCATGTCACCTATAGACAGCACTAAAGACGGCTCATATAATGAGTTGTCTGTTAAGTTGTCTATATGAGATCACACAATCTTTTAGTTTTTGCTTGGAAAAAATATTTGTTATAGACAACAACTCATACAATGGTGTTTTGTGTTGTCTATAAGGGTTTTATAGATTGTCTGTTGCATGCTAGTCGGCTTCATTCTCTCTCCTTGTTCTCTCTCATCCACATCATTAAAAATCTTACGTGGCAAAGATTATAGACTGCTGATATCACCCACTGTACATGCCCTTATGGTTCCGAAGGGATGGCAGTTGATGACGTACGGACTCCAACAGTTTGGAACGGTTGATGTTAGTGAGAGTGTCCCGAGTAGTGGCGGTCGAATGGTTGTTGCAGCGACTCCAATCGTCTGGTTCCTGGATGTAGGTTATCTTTTCCACGTGTCTGGTCTATGAAGAACTGTACACCAAGCAGTTTACGGTGGATCCGAATCCACTGTTGTAATGTTGTAATACAGAAGATCATTGTATAAACAGTGATCTTCAAGCAAGTGAACAACATCTGGCAGTGGCACTATAGCAAGTACAGTATAAACAGTGAAATATTTACCGTAGCGATAAACAATGTAACGATTGATCTGGACCTTTGCTTTTCGATCGAACGGTGGAGATCGGCTTCTAATGCGTGTCACTATAGATGCTCTGTATTGAACCTTTCAATATAGATGATCCATTTCCGTTTATGACATTCTGTGGTAGACCCTATAATGCCATATCTGTCACCCAACTGGGGGATTCGGCCGCAGGTTCCGACCAGTGTTATTTTGACAACATTAAGTAAATATCTAGTATATTATTATTGATTATAAGATATTAAATGCTCGTCGGGTGGGTTCCACGTCTTAATAAAAAAGCAAATATTATACTCGACCCTCACTCACATGTCCCCTTCCGTTTCTCATCTCTCCCTCCTCATTAGGCCACACTACTATAGAGTAAGTCATCACAGACGGCTCCAAACCGTCATTACAGACAGTTTTTGAACCGTCTGAATTTATGTGTCTGTGATAACAGGCGGTTATCACAAACAGTTTTTGAGCCATCTGTGATAAGTCACAACACAGATGATTTTTTGTTGAAACCGTCTGTGAAGGCCTACTATCACAGACTGTTTCCGCTAACAACCGTCTGTGATATGTAGGACATCAGAGACGGTTCTATTTACAAACTGTCTATGATTGGAGACATATCATAGACGGTTAGTAAAAATAACAGTCTGTGATATCCGACATGTCAGAGACGGTTTTTGGTGGAAACCGTCTGTGATAATAGACATTCACAGACGGTTTATATAATAAAACCGTCTGTGATAGTTCGTTATACCTAACTAAATTTTTTCTGATTCTTGGTTAACCTCAGGAATTGCTAGCTATGCCCTCTGAAAACAAGCAACAAAAAACAGATAAATCACAAATGAATCAATTGTTAACAACTCAAAATCAATTACAAAAGAATATGTTCAAGTATTGCCACTAGAGTTACAATTGAATTACAACTACTCAAAGTGAATTACAATTGAATCAATTGTTTGAAGGTCGTTCAGCGGTGTCAACGGAGTGAAACTCTCCGCTGGCATTAATGATCTCCGTTTTGATGAAGTTGCAGAGCATCCTTCAAACCTCCGAGATTTCGGTCATAACCAATGCATCTAAATCGAGTATCAGGCCTTGTCCCAAGCAGGAGTAAAGTAGTAAGCATAAATATTTAAATTTATAATTAGGAAATAATTATTGCAAGATTGACAAACCTCTGGATCATTCGTCTTAGCACTCATGATTTGCTACATATGAAGGCAAACATAGAATGCACATAGGTGATCTTATTTTTGCTGGTGGTACTACAAAAATAGAATTACATATATATGTATAGTCAGTTAGAGACGTATTATTACGAAGATATATGATTATTGTGTTGTAGCGCGTACCGAAAATCTCATCATGTGTTGCAGTTTAGCGGTCGATTCCTTGTGTGTCCCTCCCTCGGCAACATAGGCGCTTAACCACCACGTGATTTCAAAAATTTATCCTCGGCCATTTCAAACGAAGGAAGACTACAATAGAGTAATGTATGGAGGAAATGAGCATACATGTTGAGTATTCCTTGCAGAAGGGTGAAGTTGTGGTTTTTGTTGAGTAGGGAATCAAGGTATATTATCTTATTCCTCTTTGGTACAATGATTAAAAGGATCCAGTGGAATCTACTCATGTATATCGTTATAGTCATTAAACCTAAGTTCGTGCTGCGTATAAAGTACAAATAAAATTTGTATAGCAAGTAGTGAAGCACTTACTTCTGGTTGTAGGGCACTAGTATGTAGTCCTTGTCGCCCTGAGCAAGCAATCCCGTCGTTATGTATTTCATGATATGGGATGCATCTTCGGTGATGCATTGCTTAGAGACCAAGTGTGGGTCGAGGAAACCCATCGGTTCTAGCCATCGCTGGGCATTTTTCATCATGTATCTATACATAAGCAATGAGTTGTGACATTTATCGGTATTACGTGAATGTAGAACTTGATTGTACACACTTACAGTGTCCAGCATCTTAGAAGCGAGGCGTCGAGGGCATTGAGGTTGAATATGTCGAATAAGTCATCGAAACCCATGACGAAGTGGCCCGGCTCATGGAAGAAATGCTCCTTTGTGTATCTGATGGTGATTCCAGTATCGCACCGCTTCTCTTTGGTCTTTCGCATGTACCAGACATGCAAACATTGGTAACCTATTCTAGCGCGGGATAATACTGTGTCGGGGGTCAACGCACTTCCGAGGGAGTATGTCTCGGGCTTGGGAGGTGCCTTAATATTTTTCGCTTTTGATTTAGCCTTAACGACTCGCCCGCTATACATCATCCCATGAGACGACTCGGGAACTGATATAGTGACACGCTTTTCTTCTTCCTTCGGCGTCTTCTCCACGGGAACCGATGAGGCAGTCTTCTGAAGCAAAGGATAAGGTGGAGTCATCGAGGGTCCTATTGGAGAGGCATGGTCATGTCGAGATTGCGGCATTGAAGAGTCTAGGGCGGTGTCCTTCTTAGGCCACTCGATAAAAGTGTACATCG
Source organism: Phyllostachys edulis (assembly GCA_036346405.1). NCBI lineage: Eukaryota > Viridiplantae > Streptophyta > Magnoliopsida > Poales > Poaceae > Phyllostachys > Phyllostachys edulis. The sequence goes on along the minus strand of CM070562.1, from coordinate 90,766,002 downwards.
CATCCCCTAGCGTTCTAATGTCTTCGTTCGAGCGAATCTCCAGCGAGACGGCCTTGAAATAGTCATGTACCATGTCCACCTAGACCCTGGCGTAACCTTGCGCTAGCTGAGCACCGTGCAACGTTGTCCCTTCCTGGCATGGATACGCCATCCCCTGCCCAGCCTCAATAGAAATAGACTCAACCAGCCTCACTTGGAGCTTGCAGGCCGTCGGCTCCTATAAAATGATACACAATTAGTTAAGGCGTCCTATAGGTCTATCTTTGGAGCATTCCATAGATATACATTACATTGATGTCGTCGATAGGTAATTGGACATCACCATGTTCAGAATTTTACGTGGACGCGATGCTACTCCGATGTTGAGGAGGACTGGTTCCCAAAATAATGGGGGCAGCTTGCGATTGGTTGTGGAGTTGATTCATTTGATCCTGCAATCTTGTTATCTGTCCTTGAAATTTTACAGTAAGCTTCTGTACCAACCATTCCTCGTACTCGGCTTTGGATCTCTTCCTACTCCTGTATGTCTCGGAGTCGTATGGGAATCCCGCCCTCCAAGGTATGTAAACCCCAAGGCCTCGTGTGCGACCCAGGTGCTTCTTGTTTTCTAGGGTCGTAGATAGTATATCCTTCTCCCTGACTGCTTCGAAAGAGCCTTGAGAAGATTCAGTAGTCAATGCACGCTGCAAGAGGCCATCATATTATTTTAGACACTATGAAGTTATGGACTTATTAACAACTAGGTAGTTCGACATGTTTATCAGATGTTGGGACACTTCCTCATCTGCTGGGTTTGCGAAAGAGATGGCGCTCAAAGACATGGCCGATGCCCTCGCTCTTAACCAGCTTCGGACGCGCTCGTCTGTGATCCCAGCAAATGTCTTGGTTGTGTTCTCGTCCTTCGCCGTCCATTATGTGGTTTTACCCTCGTACCCAGAGGTGCCGAGTTTGTGGGGGTGAGTGTTTTGTACCTGGAGAGGCTTGTGCGCCGTACTTTGCTCATAAAATTCGGCCGTCGTCTTCGTCCGCACAAAGGCGTCCCATATATCCCGCGACAAGAATTTATACTTCGTGAACGGCGTTCGACCCGTGTACACGTACTTCGTGACAAGCGTGCTCTTGAAGGTTCTCCACACGTGTCCCATCGCGAGCAACGCCTGCTATTCTACGCGTGCCTGGTCTGCTTCTGGGATAGTGAACGAGCTTGAAATATCAGTCCACAACTGGCCTCTCTCTACGTCCGTTAGAGACTTCCAGCTTGGTGTGATGATGCGGACCCGTTCCCTTCCAAGTATTTCACAGATGGTCTAGAATTTTGCTGCTGCTTTCTTGGCTCTCAGAGGGACCCCAGAGGTACTGACCTCTATAATGGTCATTCGGCCTGCGGGCAATTTCGATATTCCTCTGCCATCTCGCTTACGTACCACTTTCCTTGGAGATCTAGACGCATTCGACGACGTCGATGACGGCGGCGAAGACAGTGCGGACACCATCTTGCTTACTTGCTATCTATATGAGTTACATACGCAATGAACTAAAATTTTAGAACTTAAAGTTTAAATAAAATGGATTGCAAATTGATATCTACTAGGTATTTTCGAAGATAATTTCCCTTGGAAACATATTTTATATAGAAAAAATAGAAGTTACCCAACCAATGAACTACAATTGCCTTGTAAACATATTAACTATATAAACAAATAGCAGTTACCCAACCAATGAACTAAAAACATAATATCACGCATAAACAATAATATGCTCAATACAATCATCATGTATACAAAAGAAATCATCATAAAGCTGAGATTGAAAAGATTAATGATTGCTCTCAGACGGCTAGATGCACAAGACAAAATCTTGACCTTCACAGCACATATGTCAATGGTTTGAGTGAATTTATAATTGCTCTCAGAAGTAGAGTTGTAGAAGAATTTAATCTCTGTCTCCTCAAAACTTAGTCTATACTATTCATTAAATGATCATGACATAAGTTTCAATTCTTGAGCTCTAAACAAACTTTACTAAACTGTTAATATAACCTAACTGATAAAGACCACAGAAAGAACTTCCAGTTTAAACAGTAGATCAAAATATAACAAATTGAACTCTACACAACTAACAGAAAAATGATCACTCTCTGTATCAACTGATCACAAATACACAAGATCAGGAAGGCTAGTTGCACAAGATATAATCTTAGAAATCACAGCCTTTTAGTCTATACTCTTCACTAATCAGACTTCACAAATACACAAGATTAGGAAGGCTAGTTGCACAAGACACAAAAGGTTCAAACTTATATTACTGTAAGCAACAGATCACCAAAGAAACTCAAAAACCACTACTATTGTTTACAGAAGACCATAAAAATGATCACATAATTCATTACTTCAATCTGTAAGCCAACAGATTACTAATGAACTCACAGAAAACACAGATTTCTGCATTAAGCCATTCTATTAACAAAAGAACCAGCAGCACAACTATTCAGAATGATCAGATTGAGTATGATAGAAACAACAGAATAAACAGAAACAATATGACAGTAGCAAGAAAACCTTCAGTGCTCAAAAACTGAAATAGAGATCTTATCAATTTTAGTATTAGACTAATATCATCACTGAGCAGTTTAACCGAGCCCACAAAACCCACTTTGCTATATCTCTCAGTGCATGAATCAAATCAAATACATAATTTGAAGCCAATTCAGCACACACATATATATAACAAAAGTGAACCAATACTCAAATTAGCCAACACAACAGTGAATGGCTCCTAGAGCATAATATTCACAGAATCAAAGTTCAGCTTAAAAGCCTTTTGGCCAACAATAGAGCAATCAAATAAGCGATTAATTGCTAATCAATTCTTCGAATGTAATGATTCGTAGTACTTGACTACAACCGAAAGTAACAAAATGAATCAACTTATACCAAATGACAGCAGTAAGCTACTCAAATATAGAGCTCAAAACTAAACTAACTACTTAAACACTTTCAATATAAGACATTATCCTTATTGAGCAATTCAATTGGACCAATCAATTTCACTTTGCAATTTCTCCCAATACCAAAGATATATAATCGCTTGCACGAAACAAATATATGCAAAGTAAAGCACTTCTGTAAAAACAGAGACAACACATAGAGTGATGGCAGTCGAAGCCAACAAGAAGAACCAGCGTGGATAGGGCCTAGCGGCCTAGCTCCAGCGTGGAGGAGGAGGCTGAGCAGCGTGGCTCTAGCATGGAGGAGGAGGCCGAGCGGCGTGGCTTCAGCGTGGAGGATATAGCCTTTCATGTTGATCGACGCGGATATAGCTAGCTTCCTCACTAGGTTCTTCCTCGAGCCTAATGCCATCTCCGAAAGGAGGCAACTTGTCAAATTGATTGTACTCTTCCTCATTCATGACATTCTCAACTCCGACCATCCTTTTTTTTCCATGAAGAACTATGTGATGGTTCTTATTGGCTTGGTCCATTACATAAAAAACTTGAACAACTTGCTTAGCGAGTACGAATGGTTCGTCCTTGTATCCGACACGTTTGAAATCCACAGTAGTGACGCCGTACTTGTCGACCTTCACACCCTGCGGAAGTTTAACCCAATGACATCGATACAGGGGGATCTTGAAAAGTACGTAGTCGAGCTCCCAAATCTCCTCTACAAACACATAGTAGGAGTTCAACCCACGTGGCCCGGCGGTATTGAAATGCTCGTGAAACACATCTATATGGACACCACTGTTCTGGACTGTGCTCTTCCTATCCTGAGCTGTTGTATAAAATATGTACCCATTTATGTCATATCCTTGCCATGTCACAATTGTAAATTTTGGACTTTTTGCCAACCATAGTTGCGTACCATCACTTGATGACCTCCTAGTGAATCGCACCTTTAACCATTCGTTGAACCGACGGTTGTGCTCTCTCGTGATCCAAACCTCTGACCGGTCTGGATTCTGTTGTCGTACCATGTCTTTGTGCTCGTCGATGTACGGGGACATTTGGGATCATTCGGACATGCATGTATTCTTTCTACTTCCATTCCCAATTGACAAAGAACCTTCTTGGATTGGTAGGTGGTGCTGGGCAATATGTTTCCCTCCTAAAGGATGTCCGCTAGGAGACCTAACAGCGCCATGATACTCTTGTCAGATCAACCGTTGCTTGCTTTTAATTTTAGCAGTTCAAGCACGGATGACAACCTTGTGTATTCCGGCCTGCAGCTAGGGAATAAAGGTTCCCTCGAGTCCTCCATTAAGCCTTTGAATTTACCAAACTCTCTCTCACTGTAGTTCCCTTCTGCATCGCGTAGCATCTGATCTAGACTGTCATCATCCGACCTATCCTCATCAAAAGCACAGTCCACATCTGGCATATCGTTGACTTCCTCGGCGATGTCGTTATTGTTAACTTCCTGTATAATATGCTCTTCGCCGTGACTGGTCCAGCATGTATATCCCTTTTTGAAACCCCTTCGAATCAAGTGCGCTTTGATCTGTGCTAGGTTGTTAAACATCTTCAGATTACCACAATCAATGTATGGACAATACATAAAATTTATCCCCTTCTTTAACATATCCAGCTTGGCGGCTCTTCTAAAAGCAGACACACCATTAATGTACTCTTCACTCACATGGTTCTCACTGTACATCCAGTTTCGATCCATCTATGCTACTCACGTAACAAATTAGTGTTAAATTAGATTAATAAATCGCAAGTATTGTTCCTACTGAATAAATACTAAAATTGATTAGCGATTAACCTAAGACAAATATAAAGGGTTATGGATCGTTACCTTCGGAGCTCACGACAAAAATCTCAAATATCACGCTAGATCCTCCTGCCTTTCTTCCTCCTCTACTTCTCCTCCCTAGCTTCCTCCTTCCCTTCTCCTCTCTTTAGCTTCCTCCTTTCCTTATCCTCCCTACCTCCTTCCTTCCCTTCCTTCTCCTCTCTAAGGTGGCACAATGGGGAGGAGACAGCAGGAGTGGCGGCTCAAACGGGAAGGGGGTGGAGGCACCAGGGGCAAGGGTGTCTGTCGAGACGGCTGGGTATATGATGGCTTCATATCATAGACGGTTCTTATTAAGAACTGTTTGTGACATTCGCACTATCATAGACGGATATTTTTTTAGAACTGTCTGTGATAATTCACATATGATTTTTAACAATAAACGTCTGTGACGTATGTGATTATCACAGACGGTTATTCTTAAGAACTGTTTGTGAATTATCATAGACGATTCTATTTACAAACCGTCTGTGATAATTATGTGTCACAGACGGTTCTAGCCATCATTACATATCACATACGGTTCTTATTAACAACCGTCTGTGATAATTACAACATAGACGGTTCCAAAGGAGCCGTCTGTGATGAGCCGTCCAATATAGCTTGTTTTGTAGTAGTGCCAAACATGGAGGCAGTGAGTCGGTGACCCTTTCCTGATGCCCCCTCTCCACTCTATCGTCGTTCTTCCCTTCCTTCACTCCTCCAGCACGGCAGTGCGGCGAATCCCAGTCAATGGATGGTAGAGATGATGCATAGGGTAGGGCAAGGCGACGGTAGATCTAGAGGAGGTCGAAGGATAGGAATCTTTTCCCGGCCTAACAAGACCTCCTACTTGACTCCCAATGGTGAAGGAGACGGTAGGATAGCTTCTTGATCATGATCAACGGTGAACTAGGCGACCTGTCTTCCTTTCATGGCACAGCGGTCGACGACCACAATGAACACCGCATGCCTTCGCCACCTGACAGGTGGGCCTGTGCTTTTTTTATTCCTTATTATGATCAGGTTGCAAGCTTGAGGTCAACTCATCGCGGCTACTGTTGATACCAAGTTCCCCAATGCTTAAGGTTGGCTGCAAGATTGCCACGTAAGCATGATTCACAACATTGGTAGACTTATGTATAGTCAACATTGGTAGACTTTTTTTAAAATAATCATTATTTATTCAGAAATACAGTAATATGCCTGCCTTTTTTATTTTACAGAAATAATACTATGTCGCTTCATCGTTGGGCGACTTGGGTTTAGTCGCTCAACTACAGGGAAACTTGGATCAGTCGCCCAACGGTCCAGCGACATGTGGACTGGTCGCCCTGTGGTTGAGCGACGTAGAATAGTGGCTTAACGGTGTAGCGACTAGTCCACTTGTTGCTCCACCAATGTGCGATTTAAAATAATTTTTTTAATAATCCGATGGAAATAATTGTGGGAGAATAAATACCAATTTTTGTCGGTAATAAATTTAGAAAATCTTGTTTGTACGTTGTTTTTTTTTTGGAAATAAAAGGGTGGTGACAAGGTTGGTTGGTCCTTTTGTGATTTTCGCAGATTCTCAAGGATACGAAATCTGTTAGACTTGCAATAACATTTTGTGACCGTCGTATGATGTAGTATTATGGATAATTTCTGAAGAAGTTTTTTGAGGAGAATTGAGGTGGCAATGAGTCGTACGTAGGAAGGTAAGTGATTCTTGTGAAGAGACATGGTTAGACGTAACGGGAAGCGAAATAGTGGTGTGATTTCATTACATGCTGTCTGTGGTCACGGTGTGCACGCAAAAAAGAAATATCGAAACACGAGTCAAACATAATAATAGTTGTACACGAGGCTTTCATAGTAATAGTTGTACTACAAAAAAGAAATATGGAAACACGAGGCCAGCATAATAACAGTTGAGTTCTCCACGCACAATGAAGACCCCCTACTAGCGGCCTGCTACACCACCTGCAGCACCTCCTTCATCGTCGCCACGTCCCACCCCTGTCCGTGCCCGCCCGTACGGCCCCTCTTGGGCTTCCTCAACACGGGGTGTCGGGGGCCCGATGGGGTGAAGCGGTCAGGTGCCCTGCTGACCTGTGGTCCCAAGGCCTGTGGGGTCGACTCCATCGTGTCTTGCATGCCCACTGGGGCACCGCCGAGCTGTGACCCGGAAAGAACCTCGACGGGTGGGGGCTGAGGTGCTCCCCTGACCTCCCACAGGCCTTCCGCGAAGAATACGTCCACGTCCTCGTGCGGGGAGAGCTGAACTCTCGGCTGGGGCACGAAACCTGCATGACAAATTATATTTATACGTGGGATATATGACGGCCCAAAACAAACCTGACAAGACGAAACGTACCTTCAGTGTGGTCCATAGTGCATGCCCAATGGTCATACCCGTCGTACCCACCGTCTGGGAGGACTGAATATTGCCCTGGCGTTATCGAGTAGGGCTCCAGGAATGATGGCGGGGGTGGGTAGCCACGCGCCAACCCTGACACTCCAGCCTGGCCCGGCGAAGGCGAGGGTGGGTAGCCACGTGCCCAGCCTAACACTCTAGCCAGGTCAGGCGTTGGCAGGGGTGGGTAGCCACGCGCCAACCCTGACACTCCGGCCTAGCCCGACAGCGGCGGGGGTGGGTAGCCACGTGCCCAGCCTGACACTCCAACCTGGTCAGGCGCTGATGGGTCACGTGCACGTGCAGGCAGTAGCTAGGTTGCAGGATGTGGCATTCTCTACGTAGGCACTGACGTGGCCACCTACGCAACCATCCTGCACGACGTTAGGGCCACGGCATGCCTCATCCCCGAGTAGATCCGACGGGCAAATTGCAGCTGCTCGTCGTGCATCATCTCTGCACCGCGGGTGACCCTATCCAGGATCGACCTAGAGTCCTTCACCATCACAATGTTCTTGTCCATCTGCACGGAGTGCATGAAAGCATCAAACATGTAATTGAGGTAACCGTACTCAGACATTTTGAAACACGAGAGTACGTACCACGAGTGATGAGGACATCAACCCGCCAGATACGACCGCTACTCCACTTCCAACCGGGTTACTCTACGTCCATCGATTCGATGGCGTCAAACTCTACTTCGACGGACCGACGAATTTACTTCATTTATATATGGTGTTGTGCCACCTCACTTTGGGCCGAGGGCCTTGTATCAATCATTGGGCCCAAAGGACAGTTACCACTTTAGTTTGTTTGGGCCGGCCACCTCCTTGGCCCCACCCCCTTTGTGGTCATACTGTTCACAGGTACTGTTCATGTGAACAGTACCATGAATAGTCCCACACCCTTCTCTCTTAGTTATGTGCGGGTTCCCCTCTCCTATTTAAGGAGGCCGCACCCCTCTAGTTTCCTGGGATTTCGTTTATGTTTAGTTTGCCTTCGTTTGCAACTTGTATATTCTGCGTGTGTCGACTAGACCATCCAGTCAAGATCCTTATTCGGAACCCCAACTCAATTCAAATATTTCAATTCCTATTTGCAATTTCAGATTGCTTTTATCTTGTAATTGCGTGCTTCTTCGGTGTATGCAGAAATTGACCTTCGTGGTCAGGTCATCCGGGTATTCGTGCACGGTTGATAACAACTTGTCAATCAGTTCAGCGATTGCATGGTTTCAAGCCTTGCGAGTTCATAGCCAGGATCATGAGAGTTGAGCGACTACTACCGAACTTACCTTCTCATCGAAAGATCGGGCCAAAACAGGACCTTCGCAGTTCATCAAGTAGTATCAGAGCTACAGTTCTTCGGTGAGAAATCAGTACCCTTAGTAGTAGATTCATTTTTCATACCTAGAGTCCAGAAAATTGCCCAAAAAAATCGCATCTATCATCTGTACCGAACCAATTTGAGCCTTTGCAATTTTCTTTTCGGTGTTTTGCTTGTTGAATTTTTGGTTACATCGTCATGTCAGTTGCTGATTTCTAGTTTAGCTAGACTCTAGTTCATCTTTGTCTAGTTTGATCTTCGTGTTCCTTTGCATAGCTTTATCGTTGTGTCCAATTTCTTCCACCACCACCAATCCTTGCCGCACCACCCTCCCATCCCCTGCCGCTGCCTCCTCCACAGATCGCCCCTGCGGTGACCACCGTCATCTTGTCACGGCCACCAGTGCCCCTGCCGTGGCCACCATCTCCTGTCGCGGCACCCCCTTGCAGCTGGCCACCACTACCATCTCCTGCCGCGGCTTGATCTCCAGCGTTGCCAACAAAACTTCCTGCCATGCCTTGCCGTGCCAAATAACCTCCCTTGCGTGCTGCCGCGGCCATCCCTTGTGTACTGCCGCCATTGAGTTTCGCTGCCACAACAACCAAACCACCAAGCAGATTGGTTTCCAGTTCGGTTTCAATCTCCAACCAATTCGTTTTGGCCGAACAGTTTGTTTCCGTGTGCAAGAAAGGGACAAGCCCTAGTTGGTTTCGGGAAGGAAGAAAAAAAAGGAATTGATTTCGGTTGTGGGCAGAGAAAAGAAAAACAGAAGAAAAAAAATGAGAGAGAGTTTGATTTCGATTGAAAAAAAACAGAGGAAAAAAAGGGAGAGAAACAAAAATAGAAGAAACAAAAGAGAGAGAGTCCTTCTTTTCCGAAATTTGGAAAGTGCATCAAACCTTCGCCAAAAATAGTGAAAATTGGTGGAGTTGTTCTTAATACATCCACAAGCCTCCACGAATATAAAACTTTGCTCTTTCATCATTTTGAGACTAGCTGTTGTTTCTGCTCAATCTAGAGGCCGGGCTGTTTGCATCGCACCGATACCGATATTGCTGTCTTTTGTGCTCTACGTCATGCGAACAATCTTGTGCCCTACCAAGAAGTTTGAGTAGATTGGTTAGCGTCTCTCCTAGTACTTGTTGTGAGGTTTTCCATTGCTTACATCAAGTCACATTTATCGTTACGTGTGTGTACATACACATATCTTAGTAGGGCTTCAATTAGCTAGCTTTGATTAGGCTAGGATCAGCAACTTTTACTAGTACTTTGAATAATTTTTCAACTTGCATTAACTGATTTGATTATTGCTGATCCTTGCTACTATATTGAAGCCTTCCGAGCTCCACTTCCTACTAACTCAGTAGGTTCTGTTCCTTGCAATCGTTAGGCTAATTGCAAGTGAGAGTATCACGAACCAGCCACTGGTTGTACCACCTCCTTGCTGCATTGGTAAGAGCTTTGTAAGAGCTTGATATGGCGTGGTGAGAGAGTGACTTGCTTTGAGCCTCCAGATCCTAGTAGTTGATAGGAACATATGCATGTGATTTGTTTCCTTGTTTTCTACTAACTATGGCAGGTTCATGGGATGATTACAAGATCGATCCACATCTTTTTCGAGCCATTGAACGGAAGTGCAAGAAAGTCAACGAGGAAGATGCATGCTTGAGACAAGTTTCTCCACCACGGGAGGTATATGATCGTGATAGTACATTTGGTAAAACTAAACTCACTGTGCCTTCTTTTGCTAGGAATTATGATCCTGATTCTTATATCACATGGGAATTAGCTGTACAACAAGTATTTGCATGCCATGAATTTTCTGATCACCTAAAAGTTAGGGCTGTTACTCGTGAGTTTTATGATTTTGCATCTATTTGGTGGAGTGAATACTGTCGTACTAATCAAAACATACCTAGAACATGGGATGCTTTGAAGAGAGCAACGAGACATAGATTTGTACCTTCATATTATTCCCGTGAATTGCTTAATAAATTGCAATGCTTAAGACAAGGTAGTAGTTCTGTAGAGGATTATTATCAAGAATTACAAATTGGTTTGTTGTGTTGTGGTTTAGATGAAACTGAAGATGCTAAGATGACTAGATTTTTAGGAGGATTAAACCGTCAAATTCGGGATAAAGGAAGTACAGGGACGACAATCCAAGGCTAGTCGTGCACTTTCGTCGACTTCCACTACACCTTCACGTGTACATGAAACCAACAAGCGACAAAGACACACCTCTCGCATCAAGATCATCTTCGATTGTTTCTTCTATTGCATAAAGACTCTACCATGATTGCCGCGACTGCCATCGTGAGCGCCACTCAATCTTGTCGCTCAAGATCCTTGGCTCGCTCCTTGGCAATTGAGCCGAGCAAGAAAAGAAGGAAAGCTTGTGACTATTCATCGCCTCCAGTACCAACATCATCTGAGTCGAGCCTACAAGGTAATACCAAAGGTACTGATGTAAACACTCAACCTAACAACCATAACCATGATTTCATGCATAGTACCATTGAACAAAGGGAAAATCAATCTGTAGTAGAAACCATTGCATCACATGAGGTGGAAGAACCTAGTGCTGAGAAGGTAGAAATTAATTTCCTAGCTAGAGAATCTGATATTATTAAGAATTTGCATGACTCCTGTGATAATTTGATTGATTTGCCTGCTAAGTTGAGTGCCCCATGTGATGACAAAATTGAATTGCCTGCTATTTTGAGTTATTCATATGATGAATTAATCACATACAATGATCATGTGGAATTGGTTAGACATAAAGATGTTTTGACTAGAATTTCTCCTGCTGACTCTTTATGTTACATTATGTTCGATCCACCTATGAACTTGTCACATGTTATGGCGAAAGTTTCTGTAATTGCATGTTCAAAATCCTTGTGTAGTGCCTACACCTCTGGATATAAGTTTAATTTGATTGGAGATTATGTTGTAGATAATCAATTTCTTGTCTATCGAATATGCATAACTTGTGATAACATGGATGAATTGAAGCTTGCTGTTTTGAACAACAAGTCTTGTGTGATAAATCTTGTTCATTATGGGAGGAACATAAAATTTACTGATCATTCAATGCCTCTGTCTTCATCTCTAATTGTACCATCTAGTATTGACAATCAAGATAATGTTTGTTGTAAAGATGGATGAACTTACAAATATTTTCACCTTTGCTAGATGAATTTGCTCTTGCTCGATTGAAATATGATTATATGAATGACTTGTGCACTTTGAAATCAATTGTTGTGCTGCCCATTAACTTCCAAATATTGAGGACCACGTTTTGTCATGACAGTGCGATGAATAACTCTACTATATACTTCACTTATACTTTCAAATTGAGTTGCACACTGAATAATGTGAGAAAATGCATCTTTACTGATTTGATGCATGCACACTCACCTTTAATTTGCAAAGTGTTCGCTATTTCTTTGCCTTCTGCTGTTGCTAACAATTTGCAGAAAGATGAGCATGCGTTGTTACTGGACGATGAGCTTGAGTCGAGGACGACTCAAATGCAAGGAAGGGAGGATGATGAGGACACCAACCCACCAGATATGACTGCTACTCCACTTCCAACCAGGTTACTCTATGTCCATCGATTCGGTAGCGTCAAACTCTACTTCAACGGACCGACGAATTTACTTCATTTATATATGGTGTTGTGCCACCTCACTTTGGGCTGAGGGCCTTGTATCAATCATTGGGCTCAAAGGACAGTTACCACTTTAGTTTGTTTGGGCCGGCCACCTCCTTGGCCCCACCCCGTTTGTGGCCATACTATTCACATGTATTGTTCATATGAATAGTACCATGAATAGTCCCACACCCTTCTCTCTTAGTTATGTGCGGCTTCCCCTCTCCTATTTAAGGAGGCCACACCCCTCTAGTTTCCTAGGATTTCGTTTATGTTTAATTTGCCTTCGTTTGCATCTTGTATCTTCTGCGTGTATCGACTAGACCATCCAGTCAAGATCCTTATTCGGAACCCCAACTCAATTCAAATATTTCAATTCCTATTTGCAATTTCAGATTGCTTTTATCTTGTTCTTGCGTGCTTCTTCGGTGTATGCAGGAATTGACCTTCGTGGTCAAGTCATCTGGGTATTCGTGCACGGTTGATAACGACTTGTCAATCAGTTCAGCGATTGCGTAGTTTCGAGCCTTGCCAGTTCGTAGCCAGGATCGTGAGAGTGAGCAACTACTACCGAACTTACCTTCTCATCGAAAGATCGGGCCAAAACAAGACCTTCGTGGTTCATCAACGAGGTGCACGTTTCGCACAAAGTGTAGAGGGTACGCGCCGGTCTGTGATGTTACATGAGCGGGGGGAGGGTCGATGACACGCATCTTCTGGTGCGCGGTTCTGCGAGCGCATCAAAGATAGGTACTGTCAGACATGCCGGGTCGACAGACGCCTCCTACATGCGCCTTGAGGGCCTCTGCTCACTCCGCTAGCCACGATGCCATCTTCGTATCCCAGTTTGTCCTGCTCCCACCCCTCATGCTATGCCTGCGAAATGTACTACTGCAATTAGAAGCCATCGTAATAGAACTGAGAAAAAATATAGGGACATGTGCTGTGTGTAACTCACGCATGGACTGAGTCGGGCACCCAACGCCCGACGGGGATTGGAACAACCTGGCGGAGGCCGAACTGGCATATCACCCTATGCACCGCGTAGTCCTCGATGAACACGCCGAAGACCAGCTTCTTCGATGTCACCAAGACGCCGGTCGTACAAAGACAATGAGGACAAATTGTCGGGGAGCGCGGTGCTCCATCTCCTGAGCAGAGTTGGCTCCCAGCGCATGTTGTCAGCGGTGAGACGGTCCAGCTACTTGACAAAGTGGTCGTACACACGTGTCACCTAAACGTGTGCAAACTATGCCTACGAGCTATAAACAGTGGTTACAAAGGATGACCCGTAATACGACTAAAGTAAAGATACAGGACAGTATGTACCCATCTACGGCACCAAAGGTACCCTGTGGTCGACCGGTCCACATCGCCCCCGTGGTACATGTCTGCGCGGTACGGACTAGTGTTGAGCAGCACGGGTCGTCCGATGGTTAAGCGCTCGAGCAACCAGAGCTGTAGTAGGAGGGGGCAGCCTGTGAGGATAGAGCTTGGCCTCGTCCTGTAGGACACCTCGCACATGCCGCGATATGTCGCAGCAAGTACGACAAATCCCCATCTGATCTGCAGCTCCTCCCCGTCGACGATGGACCTCACATACTGCATGAGGTAGGCGTCGACGGAGTCACCATGGATGTCGATAAACAGTACCCAGCCGAACAGCCACAACAAGTACGCCTCGAGGTGTCGCGACACCTAGTGATCGCTGGGCTCCGGGGCCATCCGCTGGACCTGTCCACAAACGAATATTTAGTAAGCCAGTCATATGGCAAGGATAGTGCATCGCAAAAAATGGAAAATGGATTGCATACATACCCGAAACTGTGAAAGCCACCTCAGGGGTGGGTCATGCCTCTGTCGTGTCACGAAGTGGTAGTACGCTGGCGCGGCCTGGCCAGAAGAACCCCATCAAAGCTGCCCAGCAGGTCATCGCGCCATTCGACAAAGGGTCCAGCTGGGACGCAGGATGGCTCGCGATAGGCAGCCGAAAGAAAGACTGCGGACGCCCTCCGTAGTAGGGGCCATCTCCCCGAATGGGAGGTGGAAGGTGTGCGGCCTCAGCACCACCGGCCCACCGTAGAGTCACAAGAACGACCAATCAATCGAACGGGAACCGTCGTGACCGCTCTGGGCCAGCCACAACCTCTCCATCGTCCTCGACCGGAGCGCCATCCTGGTCGGTTGCCTCCACCATCTGAGTGAGAGGTAGAAGGCCAGCCTCGCTCAGCCTGCAAAGTACGAAGAAGTAAGTACATAGCTCGTACATATGATAATGAGAAATGCCGCATTTGGTAGACAAACCTATCTGTCCAGCGTGAGTCTAGTCTCCATGCCCATCGAGGTGTTCGCGTACGGACCACCCCCAAGTCAGTCGCCTCGTCCCCACCCTGAGGATGCGGGACATGATGGCTAGCGCGGTCTTGTGCGTCGACGTGCTGGTCCAGTAGGCCGTAAGGCCAGTCCGAACCACCTAGGTCGCGAGCCATACCTGCAAATCAATTTCAAGTTAGCAATTACGACGCAATTAGTGGTTTAATTATTTATAGCGTAGCTTTGGAAATTCCGAAAATTTAGTTGTATTCTTCCATATACCGCATATTCCTCAACATATATAGCCATAGCCGTATTTTGGTTTTAGGGTTTTAGTGTTTACGATTTTAGGGTTTAGGGGTTAGGGTTACGGATTAGGGTTAGGGTATGGGGTTAAGATGTTACATTTCGGGTTAGGGTATTTCCACAGCCGCATTACGACTATTAACAACTAAATTCACGTTAGTTCTATGACTACACTATTTACAACTATTAACAATATGCGATGTACCTACCGTGATTTTAGTTACTAACCTACCATGGTTTTAGTTGCTAACCTACGACTACACTATTTTCACTTATTAACAAAATGTCACTACACATCTAATAATTTTAGTTGCTAACCTACACTATTTACAACTACTCTATCTGCTAACCAATTTACGACTACACTATTTTCTAATCTACTCTATTTATGACCACACTATATGCTAACATATTCGCTAACCTATTACGACTACACTATTTGCTAACATATACTATTTACGACTACAAATCTAATAATTTTAGTTACTAACCTACACTATTTACGACTACTCTATCTGCTAACCTATATGACTACACTATTTGCTAACCTATACTATTTACGACTACACTATATGCTAACCTATTTATGACTACACTATTTGCTAACCTACACTATTTACGACAACACTATATGCTACCCTACCATGGTTTTCAAAAAAATAAATAAAGAATTGCAGGAGACTCACCGCCGTAGATGAGCAGACCTCTCCTCCTCTCTTTCCCTCCCTCTCCTCTCCTCCTCTCTTCTTCTCTTTTCCTCTTCCTCTCTCCTCTTTTTTTCCTCTTCCTCACCTCTGGTTCTACCCGACGAAGAGAAATGGCGATGGTGCCACGCGCGCTAAGGCCCTAGTCGCTCAACCATTGAGTGACTAGGGGCTGAAAGTCGCTCAATGCTTCAGCGATTAGGAGCCAAAGCGACAATCGCTCCACCGTTGGGCGATAATGCCATGTGTCGCTCGACGGTTATGTAACTTGGATCAGTCGTCCAACGATTGAGCGACTAGACCCAAGTCGACCCACTACTACAGAAAAGGTCTTCACAAATGGTTCAAAGACGTCATTACAGACTGTTTTGTGAGCCGTCTGATTTTATGGGTTAGTGATGACATGAGGTCATCACAGACGGTTTTCTAACCGTCTATGATGCACACTATCACAAACGATTATTAACTCAAAACCGTTTATGATAGCTAACTATCGCAGACGGTTTATAGAGAAAACTGTCTGTGATAGCTTACGTTTCACAAACGGTTTATATATAAAACCGTTTGTCATAGCTTATGTTTCATAGACGGTTTATATATAAAACCGTCTATGATAGCCTCTTCTCTACAAAATCTCCAAGCAGTGGCTGCTTTTGCCTTTAAAACCGACTTCATGTGTGTGTGTGTGTGTGTATATATAGTCCGTAGTCTTCTAGCTAATCTTGATTCTGACTCAGCTATAGCCTCGGCCTCCTTGCCATTCATCCTAAGCGTGCGGGTGAACCGACCTACTTCATCGAGCCTCGACACACCGAGTGTACCATTTGCTTCATGCCAATCCTCCACTAAGCATGTAGCAAATCGCACACTCTAGTGTGTCGCTCGATTTAAGTAGGCTGTGTTTCACCTAAACATTTAGGTTGAACGCCCAAGGAGCGAGCTAGCTAGCTAAATTCAGGCCTCGAGTTAGCTAACAAAGGCTACGAACTATGTGTGTGTGTGCGTATACAAACACACACACACACACACACACACACACACACACACACACATATATATATATATATATATATATATATATATATATATATATATATATATGAAGCCTAGCTTTTAAAGGCAAAATCAGCCACTCCCTAGAGATTTTGTAGAGAAGAGATCAAGAATAGAGGAGAGGGAAGGCGGGCTCGGGGAGGAGGCGGCCACTGTTTGGAAAACTCTCACAAGGATTGAGATAAAACTCTCATGGATAATACTTGAATACAAGTCCAAAGGAAACAAATAAAATATGTTGAAATAAATAATTAAGACTCGCATAATTACAATTACATCTCGCCAAGTATTTTAATACCGAAAGCAAAGAAATTTCTTCATACTAAATAAGAAGACCACAAACTTCTGTAAAAAGAACATGAATGGTAATAAGATAACTGTCGTAGCTAAAAGGCTAGACAGTGGGTACGGAGACCCTCCGTACCCTTTGTCTTGGGAGAAGGACCAAAGGAAGGAACCAAAGACATGTAAATATGTATGTATTGCTTATGCATGAATGAGCCAAGCCCCCCCCCCTTACATGTGCCCTTCGGGTCTTACTTATAGGGGGCAAGAAGGGACAATTACCTTCTTGCCCCCATAGGCGAGAGAGTGAGGGCATTTTGGGTACATTTGCCCGAAAACACTGTACCAACTAGGTTTACATATGTACAACATCCCCGACGGCACACTAGTAGTCCCGACGATCCTAGGGTGTTGGGCACCCCTTGGGGCCCTGCTACGACAACTCCCTCGTCTGCGTGGTCCGAGGTCGCGAGGGCTGATCCCGCGGTCCCGAGGGGCGAGCGGACGCAATCCAACCGCCCCCGGTCCCTTGGGAGTCGGGATACCCCGGGAGATGTGGGTGAACCAACAAGGGTTCGAGCCGATCCGGCGGTAAGGCCGAGGGTATTCTGGAGACGGCCGGTGATGGGGCACCGAGGGTGTGCCAGAGGGAGGTCTATGTCTAGGCCTCCCCGCCAAGGCTACAGCCTCGAGACGGGTGACGAGCAGCGGCGGAGCCTGTGGTAGCGAAGTCGACGCGGAGCCACCACGCCGAGGCATGGCCTTCAAGGCGTGGCGTGGCAGTGTCGCGCCCACCGAGGCTACACCGAGGCGGGCGGGGTGCTGGAGCCGTGGCGGGCGAATCTCGACGCTGAGCCACCACGCCGAGGCATGGCCTTCGAGGCGGTGGCGCGTCAAGGCCGCCCCACCGAGGCTACAACCGAGGCAAGGGCGGCGAGTCTGTGGGGGCGGTTGATGCGAGCCACCACACCGAGGCATGGCCTTCGAGGCGGTGGCGCGACAGGCCGCCGCCGAGGCTACACCGAGGCGGCGGCGCAGCCGGGCGGAGCCTGAGGGGAAAGTCGACGCGAGCCACCACGCCGAGGCATGGCCTTCGAGGGCGGTGGCGGCTGTGGCCGCCCCACCGAGGCTACAGCCTCGAGGCGGGCGGCGAGCAGCGACGGAGCCCGGGGCGGTCGACGCGAACCACCACGCCGAGGCATGGCTTCGAGGCGGTGGCGATCGTGGCCGCCCCACCGAGGCTACTGGGGCCTCGAGGCAAGCGATTTAGCAATGGCAGAGCCCATGGGGCGAATCGATGCGAGCCACCACACCGAGGCATGGCCTTTGAGGCGGGTGGCGCGACAGAGCCGCCGCCGAGGCTACTGACTCGAGGCGGGCGGGCGAAGGAGGCGGGCGGAGTCTGGGGGAAAGTCGACGCGTGAGCCACCACGCCGAGGCATGGCCTTCGAGGCGGTGGCGCTGTCAGGCCGCCCGCCGAGGCTACAGCCTCGAGGCGGGCGACGAGCAGCAGCGGAGCCCGTGGGGGCGAAGTCGACGCGGAGCTACCACGCCGAGGCATGGCCTTCGAGGTGGGTGGAAGGTCAGGCCGCCTCGCCGAGGCTACAGCCCGAGGCGGGCGGCGAAAGCAGCTGAGCCCGTGGGGGCGAAGTCGACGCGGAGCCACCACGCCGAGGCATGGCCTTCGAGGCGGGTGGCGGTTGCGCGCCGCCGAGGCTACAGCCTCGAGGCGGGCGGCGAAAGCAGCGGCGGAGCCCGTGGAAGCGGTTGACGAGAGCCACCACGCCAAGGCATGGCCTTCGAGGCGGTGGCAGACCAGGTCAGCCGCCGAGGCTACACCGAGGCGGGCGGCGAGCAATGGCGGAGTCTGGGCATGGGTCGACGCGAGCCACCACGCCGAGGCATGACCTTCGAGGCGGTGGCGCTGTCAGGCCGCCCCGCCGAGGCTACACCGAGGCAAAGCATGAAAGCACAAGTGAGTCTGGCAAGGAAAGTCGACGCGGAGCCACCACGCCGAGGCATGGCTTCGAGGCGGTGGCGTTGCCGAGGCCGCCCGCCAAGGCTCTCGAGGCGGGCGGCGAGCAGCGGCGGAGCCCGTGGAAGCGAAGTCGACGCAGAGCCACCACGCCGAGGCATAGCCTTCGAGGCGGTGGCGATCGTGGCCGCCGCCGAGGCTACCTCGAGGCGGCGCGCGAATGGGGCGGAGCCTGGGGCGAAAGTCGACGCTGAGCTACCACGCCGAGGCATGGCCTTCGAGGCGGTGGCGCGTCAGTCGCTTCGCCGAGGCTATACCGAGGCGGGCGGCGAAAGCATGCGGAGCCCGTGGAAGCGAAGTCGACGCAGAGCCACCACGCCGAGGCATGGCCTTCGAGGCGGGTGGCGCATCAGGGCTGCCCTGCTGCCCTCATATTTGATTGCTTCTTCACTTTGACCGTTCGAGATGCTCCTGCTGGGGGCCTGGTACCGTCCCCCCCTTCGTCCGCTTCTTGTCAAGCGTGCCCGTGACTTGGAGTGGCGTGAAAGGGTTGTGCTTCGTTTTGGTTGGGCTTGCTTGAGAGCTCAACGTTAGCGAGGGAAAGGCGAAGCCGAATGCTGTCCCCTGGCTTTCTTTGATTGGGATCTTTTTGAGAGCTTGCCACCTGACCATCCCTGACCTTGCCACCGTTCGCGACGGGACTGGACTGTCCGACGGGGGGAGGCTGGTGGACCGTCCCCTCTATTCTTTCGACAGGGTTCTAGGGAGCCCGTCCCCCATACTTTTTTTTAGATAGGGCTCCGGAGAGCCCTAACGCTTTGTGGCGAGGGGGAGGTGAAGCCTCGCGCCGTCCCCCATACTTTTTTTTAGATAGGGCTCCGGGGAGACCTAACACTTTGTTGTAAGGGAAGGCGGCCTCACTGCCCCCATACTTTTTAGATAGGGCTCGGGAGCCCTAATGCTTTGTTGTAAGGGGAGGCGAAGCCTCGCCGCCCCCATACTTTTTTTAGATAGGGCTCCGGGAGCCCTAACGCGAGTTATGGTGCGGGGAGGGCGAAGCCGCGCTGCCCCCATACTTTTTAGATAGGCTCCAGGAGCCCTAACGCTTTGTTGCGACGGGGGGAGGAAGCCTCGCGCCGCCCCCCATATTTTTAAGATAGGGCTCGGGAGCCCTAACGCTTTTGTTATGAGGGGAGATAAGCCTCGCTGCTGCCCCCATATTTTTTTAGATAGGGCTCCGGGAGCCCTAACGCTTTGTTATGGGAGATAGGCCTCACTGCCCCCATACTTTATTAGATAGGGCTCGGGAGCCCTAACGCTTGTTATGGAGGAGAGGCGGCCTCGCGCTGCCCCCATACTTTTTTTAGATAGGCTCGGGAGCCCTAACGCTTTGTTATGGGAGGCGGAGGCTAACGCCTCGCTCGCGCCGCCCCCATACTTTTCTAGATAGAGCTCCGGGAGCCATAACGCTTTGTTATGGGGGAGGCGAAGCCTCGCCACTGCCCCCATACTTTTTTTGATAGGGCTTCGGGGAGCCCTAACGCTTTGTTATGAGGGTGAGATAAGCCTCGCTACTGCCCCCATACTTTTTTTTTAGATAGGGCTCCAAAGACCCCTAACGCTTTGTTGCGAGGAGGAGGCGAAGCCTCGCGCCGTCCCCCATACTTTTTTAGATAGGGCTCCGGGGAGCCCTAACGCTTTGTTGCATTGGCGAGGATGACGCCGTCTCCCCTAGCATGTTTTGGTCTTGTGACCGAGCTGTGGCAGGGTTAGCCTTGCATGCCGCCTTTGTCGAGGCAATCTTGTCTGTGGATGGTATTGGCTTGCACCAAGGCGGAAGGCCATGCACGGTGGCTTTGTTTTTGTTGTGGCCTGTTGCTGGTTTTTCATTGAAGGGGAGTAAAAAGTGCAACAAGCTACAGCTATTTTTTGCACATGCCTGCTCCGTTTGAGCGTGGTATGCGAGGTCTCTCCGCCGAGGCAAGGCACTCGAGGCGGGAGACTCCCTAGTCGCCGAGGCATGGCCGCCGGAACGACTAGGGTTTTGCCCGTTTGAGCGGGGTATGCGAGGTTCTCCGCTGAGACAAGGCACTCGAGGCGGGAGACTCCCTAGTCGTCTAGGCGGGGCCGCCGGAACGACTAGGGTTATGCGCGTTTGAGCGTGGTATGCGAGGTCTCTCCGCCGAGGCAAGGCACTCGAGGCGGGAGTCTCCCTAGTCGCCGAGGTGGGGCCACCGGAACGACTAGGGTTATACGCGTTTGAGCGTGGTATGCGAGGTCTCTCCGCCGAGGCAAGGCACTCGAGGCAGGAGACTCCCTAGTCGCCGAGGCGGGGCCACCGGAACGACTAGGGTTATGCACGTTTGAGCGTGGTATGCGAGGTCTCTCCGCCGAGGCAAGGCACTCGAGGCGGGAGACTCCCTAGTCGCCGAGACGGGGCCGCCGGAATGACTAGGGTTGCGCGGTGTGCACCGGGGCTCGGGGCCATGCACGGCGTCTTGTTTATACACTCATGCCTGCGGAGGGCATCGATGTGCGCCAGGGCTCGGGGCCATGCGCGGCGTCTTGTTTATACACTTCGCACCCCGGAGGGTGAGTTAGTGTGCACTGGGGCTGGGGGCCATGCGCGGCGTCTTATTTATACACTCGTGCTCATGAGGGCATCGGCTACCGCCTCGGGGCCATGTGTGGTGTCTTATTTATACACTTCACACCCCGGAGGGTGAGTTAGTGTGCACCGGGGCTCGGGGCCATGCGCGGCGTCTTGTTTATACACTCGTGCCTGCCAAGGGCATCGGTGTGTGCCGGGGCTCGGGGCCATGCGCGGCGTCTTGTTTATACACTTCGCACCCCGGAGGGTGAGTTAGTGTGCACCGGGGTTTGGGGCCATGCGCGCGCCTTGTTTATACACTTGTGCTCACGGAGGGCATCGGCGCCGGCTCTGGGGCCACACGCGCGCCTTGTTTATACACTTCACACCCGGAGGGTGAGTTAGTGTGCACCGGCTCGGGGCCATGCGCGCGCGCCTTGTTTATACACTCGTGCTCATGAGGGTATTTCAGGCGCCGGCTCGAGGCCATACGCGGCATCTTGTTTATACACTTCACACCCCGAAGGGTGAGTTAGTGTGCACTGGGGCTCAGGGCCATGCGCAGTATCTTGTTTTATACACTCGTGCCTGCGGAGGGTATTGGTGTGCGCCGAGGCTCGAGGCCATGCGCAGCGTCTTTGGTGCCACGGCGATGGACTTATTGATGTTGCCATCTTTGTGGGCTTTTTGGTATCATTTGAGTGCTAAGTGGTTTGTATGAATGCACAGCAGTTCTAATTATGTATGCCTTCCCACCACTTTTCCTTTGCAACCGAAGCCACATGTTACTAGTTTCTGGTGTAGTGATAAAGCATACAGGTTGGGACTAGCAATTAATGTTGTGACCCTCCTACTCACATAGTGCTATGCCGTACTCTGCCAAGTCATAAAGTGCAGACTTCCGGCTCTCAGCACCCTATTTTTTATAAATGCCTGCTCAGATAACGCCGCTCCTAGTAGTCTAGCCTGACTTGTCTTCTCAAAGCACATGATTATGCAAAGACAAGAGCACTTGCCTGTGAACCTTGGAGTTTTTGTCTGCATAGCATGTGCGCGTACGCACGGTGGCTCTGAGGCTAGTAGGGTGGAGGCCGAAGGCGGGCGAGTCCGACGTCGATGCTACACGGAGCGGTCCCGAAGCCGCTGGTGGCTTGAGCGGAGTGGCGGGGTACTGGTAGGCAGTCTAGGCTCCTTTGCTGCTGCCCACCCTTCGGTGGTGGCGAGGTCTTCGCGGGGCGCTCTGGAGGCGAAGGTGCTCAGTGAGCCAGCGGAGCCGCGGGTGGCTGGCGAAGGCAAGCGAGGGGGCCCGAGGGCCCCCGAGGGGGTGCCGAAGTGGCTCGACGCCGCGTGGTGGTGGCGTCGGGGGCAGCTCCAGGCAGTCGGGGGGTGCGGCGAGGGGGCGACCCGAGGCCGTGGGTGGCTGTTCTTTCCCGAGGTCTTTGGCCGATGTGGGCTTCGGGCGAGTGCTTCGGGACTTGTGTGTGCTCTAGAGGGCGATGAGCTGGGAAGTGTATCCCGAGGGTGCTGCCGTGGCCCGGATGCTTCAGAGGCTGCTGATGCCGAGGCCGGTTTGCCTTGGCTTGGCGCCGTGGTGGCGCCAAAGCGGTTGGAGTCGAAGGCGAAGGGTCCTCACAAGGCAAACTCCGGAGGCGGTCGAAGTCGCCGTGAGGGTGGCTCGGGCTGGAGGAGGGGGCATCGGTTGAACTCGAAGGGTCCCCGCACGTCAAAGGTTGCCTTGTGAGGCGGTCGCGGCGGCCCTTGTTGGTTTTACGGAGCCAGCGCGAGGGGCGGAAGCGGTCGGAGTCGCCGAGACGGTGGTGTCTCCAGGCGGTCCGAAGCTCGGGGAGGGCCGCGTGCGTGGTCGGTGAGGTGGCTTCACCCGGGCGACCGGGGGCGGGGCGCCGTGCTCGTGGCGGCGATGCTGATTGCGCCGAAGGGTGTCGCGTGCCACTCCAAAGGGTCTGGAAGCCTATAGTCTCTATGCTGCAAGGTAAGAGGTGTACACGGTCTAGCTTGTACAAGTTTTGGTTAGTTCTGATTCTGTTTCCAACCAAACGGATTCATGCTTGAACTTATGAATCAAGAAAGTTTCTCCATGCGCGTCCTACTCTGTGGTACGCTACCAACAACCAATGCATGCACTTGATGCCAAAACTAGCAGATGTAAATATTTGACTTTTTATTAACACGCTCCATCGATGCGCCCTGCTGGCTAACCGGCGGAACCTTTGCCCCGCTTGGAGCAGGAGGTCCCCGGCTCAAGTCACCCACAGGGCATTGATTATTATTATTTTTTCTTTAGGAATTTGGCGGCTCACCTCCTTACCTGAAAATGGGCCGGGTGGCAGGCTTGGCAGGGGACTCTGCGCGCCTGGTAGGCTTCTGGTGCGCGGGCAGGCCGCACGCCAGGTGGCCTTCGGAGCGCGGGTGTCCCCCTATGAGCGAAGTGAACTGGGCGCGTGGTGGCTCCGGAGCAAGGGGCAACACGCGAGGGCGGGATGAGCACCCTTCGCTCCGAGCAAAGGGGCCTTCGGCCGTTTTTGCGAAGGTGTCCCGAAGGTGCAGTGGGCCTTCGGATGCTGAGCGAAGGTGGGCCTCTGCCGAAGACAAAGTGTGCTTCGGCTTGACTGGAGATGGGCATCGGTCTTCAGCTCCTTCAAGTGTAGCCTCTTGTTCGGTCCGCACAGACGGCGCCAACTATCGTAGCTAAAAGGCTAGACAGTGGGTACAAAGACCCTTCGTACCCTTTATCTTGGGAGAAGGACCAAAGGAAGGAGCCAAAGACATGTAAATATGTATGTATTGCTTATGCATGAATGAGCCAAGCCCCCCCTCCCCTTACATGTGCCCTTGGGGTCTTACTTATAGGGGGCAAGAAGGGACAATTACCTTCTTGTCCCCATAGGCGAGAGAGAGAGAGAGAGAGAGTGATGGCATTTTGGGTACATTTGCCCGAAAACATTGTACAACTAGGTTTACATATGTACAACATCCCCGACGGCACACTGGTAGTCCCAACGATCCTAGGGCGCTGGGCACCCCTTGGGGCCCTGCTACGACGATAACAATATATGGTAAGTTGACGATATCATGTTAATTAGGATGTAAAAAGAAGTTTTCCTTAATGGCTAACTCTCTATTTATAAAGAAGATAAGAGCAGCAACCTATAGAAACTCACCTTTATCCATGTAGAAGTTCGTTTACATTCATATGTGCAAACTATGTGCAAGGATTTTGATTCCATAGATTCATAAGCTTTCATTACAAAATTATTCATATACAGTTCATCCTATTGTCCCTGGAGATTCATTTCATATCTCATCAGTGAACACAACTAGTAACATTTGCGGTTTTCATGTCAAGCAGATAAGAGTAACAACCTGTAGAAACTCACCTATATCCATGAAACACTTACATGCATGGTGTTATTTATCCTAAGAATAAATGGTGATCATACTTACTATTAACAGGCAACCATTTGTTAAGATCCTCTCCAAGAGGCAACCAAATTGCCTACCTCGGATTGCCACTTCTTAAGGTTGCATCAATGTGTTTTTTCAGCAACACACCCTGCATCATACGTATCGAAAACAAAAAATATCTTTAGGAACATACTAGCAGTCATACTCAAACACAACCCTATTCCCCATGATACGGGGTGGCCCGATCTTCTCGAGTAGAACTGTGGATAAATAGTGCTTGATGATGAACAACACTCAGCTGTACACCACGCGCCAGTGCATGGACTTGCAGCTCTATGGATATTCACCAACACGCACCGGGATGATCGCCGCTAGACCACGAGCAAAGATCGCCAAGCCCTCAATTCCCAGCGGAAAAGCAAACTTGACCTTAATTGGCAGAACGAACAATGGATTGCCTAGTCCTCTCTCAAAGTCCTCGCATGAACTCTGGTTTAGAAAGAACAAGCAATAGCTATGTTTCAATTCTTATGCATAAACTGGTTTGCTTTTCAACGGGGGTCTACCCCTTAATATATAGTCTCGGCCTAAGAGCTATTCAATACTAATTTTCCATGTGGTACTATTTTGCACCGCGCATCGCTCACGACGCTACTATTCACGCATGGTATCGCTTGACGCCAAGACTGCTCATGGTCTGCCATCGCTCACACGCGGGCTTGGGCTTCTTCCCGTTCCTCCACATGGGCTTTGTGCTTGACCGTGTGGGCCTTGATCCTCGCTATCGCATGGACCTTGGCTCTTCCTCCTTGGCGAATTGGCCATAGGCCGCTGCCTTGACCTCCTCATTTGATGGCTTTCTTGGATGATGGCCGATATCCTTGATCTCCGCCCATCGCCGAATCTTCAAACTCGAGCACAAGCAAAACACTGCTTTTAGGTAGTATAAAATTCTCAAGAAAATCAATGACATATTCATTAAGGAGCAAGTTCACCGAGATTGTAGTTTCTTAGCACGTGCTCTTGTTATTGGTCCCACAAGAACTCGAGGCATATATCATGATCCTTAGGTGGAGGAGAAGAAGGTGTCGTAGGCATGCCCTCATCACCCCACCTCCAGATCCATCCATCCATCCATCCATCCAGCCAGCAGCCACAGAGGGCCAGACAGCAAGGCCAAGGGTGTCCAAACCGACCATCAACCGACAAGCTAGCTAGGTAGCCCACATTGCCACTCGGTTCACATGAATACCAACAGTACAAACCAATAGATCTGTCTTACCTCAATCGACATCGCCGGTGTCGGTGGTGAGGTAGTCGAAGCTGAGGTCGGTGGAGCTAGAGGTAGCCGGTCACGACGCCGGGGAGGAGGAAGAGGGAAGACGCCTTGGCGTCATCAGAAGTTGTGGCACTTGGTGACATCGCACAAGACACTCTTATCGCACGAGTGTCTTGTGTTGTGAACCGTGGTGTCACAACCGCTCGGCATTTAGAAGAATGGCGACGTCGCGACGGGTTACTTTCAGTGGGAGGGAATGGACAAGAGTAAGGGCGCTGGGGAGTGACGAGTTAGAGCGCAAACCCTAGCGGGCTCCTACTAATAAAGAGACTTATCATATCCGGTTCTATTACGAAATTGTTAGTGATACTTATTACAGACGGTTCCACAATGGAACCGTCCATGATATGGTCTCATATCACAGACGGTTCCACAATATAACCGTCCATGATATGGTGTCGTATCATAGGCGGTTCATTATAAAAACCGTTTGTGAAGTATCACAGACGGTTGTTTGTTGAAAACCGTCTGTGGTATTTCAAAATATCACAGATGGTTATTGTTAAGAACCATCTGTGATACTTCACAGACGGTTTTCATAATAAACCGTTTGTGATATTACCTCTTCACAGACGGTTTTTAGCGTAGGTAGTAACACAAACTGTCGCAAAACCAAAACCATCTGTGATTGCATGTAATACAGACGGTTTTGGTCAATCGTCTGTGATGAGG
Organism: Phyllostachys edulis; assembly: GCA_036346405.1. Classification (NCBI taxonomy): domain Eukaryota; kingdom Viridiplantae; phylum Streptophyta; class Magnoliopsida; order Poales; family Poaceae; genus Phyllostachys; species Phyllostachys edulis. The sequence continues at coordinate 90,739,188 of CM070562.1, read as the reverse complement.
TGTCCAGTATTAGCCTTTTTGTAGTAGTGCCCAATGGTGCAGTGATAGAATATTATTTCTGTAAAATAAAAAAAGGTAGGCATATTATTGTATTTTTGAATAAAATAATGATTATTTTAAAAAAATCAGATAATTAGGTCATACGCTGCAAAGTGCATAAAATATAACTTTTTGAGATATTTATAAGATGCTCTACAACAGAGTATATGAATAGACATTCCTAATTAATTATAGGTATTTCTTATAAGGGTGAATTGATAATATACTGTCATTTCTAATGTAATTAACAATATAGCATCCACTTATATGGATCCTTGATAAAATACCCTATTTACAGTATTCATTTATAATATTTTATTAATATCCATTGTTTGTTCTGTTTTGGCCACATAAAATTACCTAGTTGCCCTCGCTCGAGTCCATGCTGCTCCGACGCGGCTGGCTCGCACCAAACCGAACTGTCGTGACACCCGCGCACACCTACTATCGGCTACGGTGAACCTGCACCGCAGCCGGGCGAAAGCAACGTTTGCCCACCACTCCGTCGCGATCTGCCGCCGGGGGACACGTCGCCACTGCGACATCCAGCCATGAAGCGCCACAGGCGACACGTTGTCCACCGAGCTGCCCCAACGACGCCAACACCAGGAAGTCGTGCCAACCCTAACCAGGCCAACAATCTTGAGCCTCCGACCTGGCCTAGCCAGGATCTCGAGCTGGCCAAAGGAACAACCGTGATCGTGACATCATCTACGTCCAAGCCGAATCGAAGGCAGCGCGGCGTGGATAGACCATCCACACAAATCATAGATAACCATTCAAGCAGCGAGATATTCCACCGAGATTTTTTTTTCTCCCTTCTTCTAGCATCTTCCACCTGGAGAAAACAAAATTTTTTAAAATAATATTATTTTAAAACATAATTACAAAAATATATCGTCTCTCCAAAAATTCGAAATATGTTCACATCGCCGGTTGAAATGGCGGCAGAACATATCGCCATTTCAATGGCGGCAGAACCTCTCCTCTGTCAGTCCGGTCCACCTATCGCCGATTGAAATGGCGATAGGTCCTGTCGCCATTTCAATCGGCGACAGTTCTGCCGCCATTTCAAATGGCGACAGAAGCCCATCCCTATAAAAACCTAAAATTCAGCAACAGACTCATTCTTATTCGTAAAAAGAGAAGGAGAGAAGAGTAGAGGTGAGGATAGAAGCTAGCTAATCCTCTAACGTGCCCCACCTTAATTCCAAAGGCTTTCGCTTTTGCCCTCCAAGCCTTTGCATAGCCGATTGTGTATTGGAACCTTGCCTCAATCGCCTCAATGATGCATCGTGGCTCAAAATCTAGATTATCCACGATCTCACTGTATATAAGGTTGGCGATGAAGCTCGATGACAGTTCGGTGGGATCAGATCGACTCGAACGACGATGTGTGAGGGACCACTATAGAGCACTTCCAAAGAGGTGTCCCACTTTGGCTTAAATGCGTGCACTCGCCAAGGGCATCCTCTATGCCGACTTCACGTCAGAGAATCTTGGGGTCGACTTGACGACTCGAATGTGCGCCGCACCGACAAGGCCCAGACTTGACCGCGCCTGCACGGCCTCCTTGCATTTGTACATAGCTCCTAGTCCGACTCACTCGATCTCAAGGTTGATTGATTTACATCATAAACCTTCTCTTCTCGATGATCGATCCCTAATTTATTCAATTCTCTTCATGCTATATCATGATTCATGATGAGCTAGCAAACATGAATCAAATGACTTGGCTAGCTTAATAACAAGTGGTGAGTTATCGATAAGCGGTGGTTGTCGACTAGCACTTTGAGCAAGGAAGGGTAACCACCTTCCGTGTTCTTCACATTCTTGAATCCTCGCATGCACACCGAGAGGTTGGCAATCCGACGGACAAGCGCCGCTAGCTTCTCTCCTCACCTCTACTCTTCTCTCCTTCTCTTTTTCTCGAATAAGAATGAGTCCTACGCTGAATTTTGGGTTTTTTATAGGATGAGTTTCGTCGCCATTTGAAATGGCGACAGAACTCGCCGCCGCTGAAATGGCGACAGGACCTATCGCCATTTCAACCGACGATAGGTGGTCGGACCCATGCATGTGAGGGGAGAGGGTTCTGCCGCCATTGAATGGCGATATGTTCCTATCGCCATTTCAACTAGCTTACATGAACATATTTCTGTAATTTTTTGGAGAGACGATATATTTTTGTAATTATGTTTTAAAATAATATTATTTAAAAAAAATTCGAGAAAACAAGTGGCAAAGCCAAGGAAGAGGGATCAGGGAACCACAGGAACTCAAGAACCGCACCTTGACCTTACCATTCTCCGCTCCTCTACTCCTGTTTCTTTCTACCGGTGAGAGAGAGGTTGTTGGGGGGAGTGGGGGATATGGCTCGCACGGCAGCACTGTTCATGCTTGTTGTGTTGCTGACATAGTCGCGCCATAGTGTGGCACGTGTGAAAGCATATAGACTCCTAAAAATAATTTTAGTAATTAATGACAACAATGTATTATGAAACTAATATGTGTGCTAAGATGCTCTAAGCGTTTAGTCCCAGATTTTGGATGACGACATGAAAATGGCATGCAAAAACGACAAAAGATCGACATGGCTTAAGACAAAGGTATTATGTAGCCCAAGGACCCTTTTATAGTTTTTACCTGTCTCGGTGATTGGTGGAAAGACCGGATTTATAGGCTAGATGCCGTACTATAAAGATGGATCATGGCTAGTAGCTTGATGATCTATTTTGTGCCATCTTGATCAACTAAGGCATGCATGCATCTTGAACTGCATTTGAAAACCAATTGTCAGCAAAACCGGTATGACTACAATCATAACTGCGGTACTACCACCCTGAGGTATAACCGCACATGAAGTGTGGTACTATCGCAGTGCGGTAGGTCCGATTTCTAGTTGGCGGTACGTTATTTCCAGAGAGCACGTTTTTTAGAGTTTTTTTCTCCTCTGGAAATCAGTAGTACCGGTAGAGCCGAGCGGTACTACCATAGAGCAGTAGTACCGGACCATGTGAGTGCGGTAGTACCGCACCAAACCGTAACGGCTAGTTCAGAAGCATTTAATGAACCCCATATGACTGTTGAACAGTAGGTGTGGTAGTACCGACCGATCAATGGTGGTAGTACCGCACCTGCTGAATTATTTAAGGTTTTTCTTCAAACGGTCGTTTTTGTGGTTGGGGGCTATAAATACCCCCTCACCAGCACCAAGCTCTATGATCCTGGCCTCATTGAATATATTAGAGCCATTGGTGCACTCTCTACTACTCATTAGCTCATATTTCACATTTTGAGATAGTTGAGAGCATTGAAGTGTATTTGCATCATTTGTTGATATCTTTGGTACTTAATAACCTTCAAGCAAGGGCTGTGGTTTATTACTCATGGTGTTTGCCGACACCTAGACGGCTTGAAGGAAAATTGTGTGGTGATCTCTTCAAGAAGGTTGTAAAGAGGCCCGACACCGTTTGTGAGTGGTTCAGTGCTCGCCATCTCCAGAGTGGAGGAAGAGTAACTCTGGTGGAATTGAGGTTCATTAGGCTCAACTCGTGGAACCGGACCAATTTATTTGGGCTTACCTCAATGTGGATTAGTGAAGGCTGGAAACTCTGCAATACCATAGGAAAACATCGATTGTCTTTATTGCGGTCTCTCTCTCTCTCTCTTGTCTTTACTATTTCCGCATTTATATTTCTAGCTACTTATTTGTGTAGAATTGCTTAGCTTAAATTGTATTTTAGTATTGACATAGCTTTGGGGTGACTTATTGAAAACTTAGAATTGACCTCTTGATTTGTGTTAGAAATCTTTAATTTGACCATACTTGTTAAAATTGTTAATTAGAGCACAAGTTTTTTAGAATCCTCCTATTCAACCCCCCTCTAGTTGGTCATCCTTGATCCTATCAGTGGTATCAGAGAAAGGTCTCTCTTTATTTTAGGCTTAACCGTCTAAGAGAGAAAGGATGGCTAGTGAGGGTATGTCCATAGGCAAGCCACCTTTATTTAATGGATTAAATTATGCTTATTGAAAAATTAGGATGTCTATTTATTTAAAGGCCATGAGCTCAAGCATATAGAGGATTGTAAGTGAGGGTTTCGTTATGCCACTTGATCCTTCACACCCCACGGATCTTGAGGAACGAAACTCTCACCTCAATGCTCAAGCGATGAACGCTCTTTTTGGCACTTTGAACGTGGATGAGATCAATCGAGTGAGCAACATGAAAACCGCTCATGAGATATGGACCACGTTCTCGGAAATCCATGAGGGTACATCTACGGTCAAAGAAGCCAAATTGCATAGGGTTCGGATCAAATATGAGATATTTACAATGTAGCCTCATGAAAATATCACGAAGATGTATTATAGACTTCACAACATTATAAATGAGCTTATGGGCCTCGGCACTAATCTAACCGATGTTGATGTTGTGTGCCAAATGCTTAGGGCTCTTCCGGAGAAGTATGAGAAGTTGGTGACTCTTCCTCAACTCACCCGAGTTGTCAAGGATGACACTAACTGGCCTCTTAGTTAATCTCATAACCAATGAATTGTACATGAAGGACAAGGAGGAGCTTGAGGAGCAATCTGTAACATCCCAAAGTTTTGTTACTATTTTAAATTAATAAAATCATTATTTTATTGATTTCTTTGAGTTGTAAAAGAGTTTTATTGCTTTTCTTGGATTCCCTAAGTTTTAAAAAGTCAAAAATAAAGTTTATTAAGTTTCTGAGATTTTCTCAGATTTAAAGTTAAAAAGGAAAACTTAATTGATTCCTTGAATCTTCTGATATTTTAAAAGGTGTTTTTGTGTTCCAAAAACTTAAAATAAACTATGTGCAAAAATAAAAGCCAACTTTAAGTTGGAAGTAATTTTGATTATTTCAAAGCTAATCTATTTGATTTTCAGGCCTTTTCAAAGTTTTCAAAATAAAACTCACCATTTTATTTTTCCCGATCTATTAAAGCTTAATTTGAAATTTTAGAAATAAAAATAATTTAAACATGAGTAAAATAAACTACAATTAAATAAAAATTGTTTTACTCTATTTCTAGAGTCTTTTGAAGCTTTAAAAATAAAAACAATCATTTGGATTTTATCGATTTAATTTAAAGCTTAAAATTGAATTTCAAGGAAATTATTTTAAATGGCTAAAATAAACTTCAAAAAAATCCAAAACTATTTTATTTGATCTATTCAAGTTCCAACGTATTTTATAAAATTTTCTTGAATTTTTGGATTTTCCGGAGTTTTTCCCTTTTTTTCTCTTTTCTTTTTCTCTCTCCTCCCTTTCTTTTTCCTGTTCTCCTTTCTTTCCTCACGTGCACTGTTCTTCTTCCTCCCCCAGCCGTTGCTTCTTTTCTTCCCGTTGGACAACCGCCGTGGGCACCCATCCCTCTGCTCCCACCTGCCCTTGGCCGCCCACCCCCTGTAGCCCTTTGCCACCCACGCGATCTGGTGCCGCGCCTCACCCGCCACTGCCCCGTCCCCTCTAGCGCCCAGGCCCAGTCCCATCGCCGGCCATGCCCTCCTCTCCCGTGCGGGCTCCCCATGTTGCCTCCCCTGGATGCCCATGCTCCTACCACCTCCTCCTCCATCCCCTAGCGCCAACCTCCCTTGACCCTACTCCTCCCCACTAGCTCCCCATGCCGAGCTCCCCATCTTCTTCTTGATGTCAGCGCCCTGCCTACAAGACATGCTCGTCCCGTGTAGCTCCCTCTCGCCTCCCCTTTAAAGCCCTAGTAGCTCCCTCCTTTCCCCTTCCTCTCCTCTTCTCCCTCCTCTCCTCCTACGGCCGAAGCTCCCCAGGCCGAGCTACTTCTTCTCCATTGCTGCCGCAGCACCACCAGCTCCCCTGTGAGCTCCCCTCTCCCTTCCTTCCCCCTCCAGTGCTCTGGCAGCACCTCCTTCCCCCTTCCTCTCCCAGATCCCTCCTCTCCTCCATTTCCTCCCCACTACCGAGCTCCACCGTGCGCCCTAGCTCCGGCCAAAGCTCCAACCTCCGCCGGTTCTTCCACCTCTGCCAGCCGCATGCTCCTCTCTTCCTTCTTTGAAACCAGTGAGTAGTCTCCCCCTTCCTTCTCCCGCTCCCTCCTCTCCTTCATTTCTCCCAACCGAACTCCACCACCTCCCCGTGCTCCTCGACGCCGCCACAAGGGCTGCCGTCGCCGGCCCTGTGCCACCTCGCCGACGCCGCCACATCCCGGGGAACCCCCACCCCGCCAGGGACCCATTTCACCTCACCGGCCGCCCCACGCTGCCCACTCTGGCTGGGCCGCCACAGAATCGAGCCACTGAGCACCGCCCCTCTCGCCTTCTTCTTCCTCTTCCTTCTTTCTCTTCTTGAGTCCCTTCCAAGTTGGGCCCACCATGTCATACTCCTATCCATTGCCATCTTTCTCTCTTGCTCTCACTTGCATGTGGGCCAAGTCATCCTCTCTTGTATTGCGTTGTTCTGTTAAACAAAAATCAGCAGTATGATTCACTAGTATTTTATTCCTTCTTCTTTCTTTGCCTTGAGCCACTTCCATGTAGACCCCACCATGTCATACCCCCATTCATCTCATTTCCTCTCTCTTGGTCTCACCTCCAAGTGGGCCCATGTGGACATATGCAATTGCTTGCATGAAAAATCAGAAAAACATATTCAAGTATATTCTTTCCTTTTCTCAATTTCTATCATTTCATGTGATTTTCCAACTTCCGACATTCGTTCTCCCTCATACGAAGTCCGATTCTACCGATTCTCATTTCTAACTTCATCTAAAGGCGATATCTTCCTTTTGATATTTATTTTATTATTTTTGGATTTTATTTGGATTTATTATAGTTATTTGGCTTGTTTCGCGTATAGATTACGACGACCGTAGAGAACCGAATTTTGACACTTCTGCGCATTTCAACACCGTTTCAGAATAACAACTAAATAAGTAAGGCAAGTTACATCCTTTGATCATATTTGAATACCAGTATTTAAAATTATTTAAATTCTGTTTTAAATTATTATTGCATGGTATTTAAATTCAAGTAATTTAAAATTCATGTTTTAAAGCTTTATAGTTATTTTCCAATTCCATTGAATAACCAATTATTGTCAAAATGGGAAGTAAGGAGGACCTTTCCAAAGGTGAAGTGTAAGCTAGAGATAGAAATAGGAAATTGTGGATTATTAGAATATGTAATTGTTGGAGTCGGATTATAGAAAATATAATTGTTGAATATTGGATTGTAGAAATACATTATTATTGGATTATTGGAATATGTCTTGTTGAATTATTGGAGTATACCTTGTTGGATTATAGGATACATGATCAATGATTATTGGATTATAGAAGGATAACTTGGATGGATGATATAATGGATTATTCTTTGGATATTAGATTAAAGAAGTAGATTATTGTTAAAGATTGAAATATAGGATCCACTACTTATGATGTTGATTTTGGTGGATTAGGGTGAATCAAGCATGGAATTAATTAGGCACGTTGGTCATATTGTATTTATTGGATATGATTGAATAGAGGAGTTGGATCTATAAGAAATCTTGGTTGGATTATAGAAGTATATATTCTTGGATTATTAGAATATATCATTTTGGGATTTATAGATGGTGAATTATTAGACATAGATTATTATTGAAGAGTGGATTATTGGAGATTGGATTATAATATTAATTGTCGAAAGTTGGATTATATGATTATTTGTTGGAGAAGGGATTATAGGATTAATTGATGGATGTTGAATTATAGGATGATATAATTATTGGAGATTGGATTCTAGGATTGCATGATTATTGTGGTTGGGTTATAGAAATGAATCTTTGTTGGATTTATAGAATTAATCTTGGTTGGATCCTAGAGAAATTGATAAAATGCTGGAGTTAACTGAATAAAAGTGTTTGGATGATCTATAATTGTTGACATTGGATTAATAAAGATTGGGTGATAGATAGAGACAAATGTTAAATACTAAATTGTTGATGTCGGATTCTAGAAGTAGATAATTGTTGATATTGGATTTTCGAAGACTGGATTATAGAAATAAATAATTATTGGATATCGGATTATCAGAAATTGGATTATAGGATTACATAATCATTGGATTGATGTTGAATTATTAGAAATAGTTTACTAAGGAATAATGGATTGATGGATATCGGATTGTAGAATTAGAATATAGTTGAATGTTGGATCGATGGATGTCGGATCATAGAAATAGACTAATATTGTGGGTATTGGGCTAATTGATATTGGAGTATAGGATTATGTATTTGCTAGAGATTGGATTATGATTACAATACTGATGGTTCCCTTACTGATCTCATATTTGACAATTCTAAGACATTGAATCCCTCACACCTTGTCACCCTAGATAAAATTCTGGTTAATACATTAGTATGACTAGAACATGTTGTAAAACTCTACGCTTAGTCGAAGCTTAGCTCAAAATATTTAATTTGGGGAATTTAGCCGAAAGTTCAACTATGATTTAAAATGATACTATAGTATGGTCGTCTATACCATAGAGATTTATGAAATGATTTAACTTGTTAAATAAAACGAAAAGTGGTTTGAACTTGGGCGAAATGGAGTTTGGATGGGTGCATGTTCATGCAAGGGATCGATTCATTTCTATGATCGAGGCCCAGGGATTTTATTGGAAAGTTGTCCCAGTCAATTAAGGATCGGTCTTCGAACGCATTTTGCAAAGCCCTTCCGTACTACCACATGTCCTGAATGGGCAGGACTGGCTAAGTAATTTGCAACATTTCACTGTGGTCGTGCCATCCGGTTGCGTGGGTGTCTTTTATGACCAATTTTATGTATTCCCACCTGGCGCAAGAGGAGGCTTGAACCCAGCTGGTTTCTATCCAAAGGGGGCGAAACCTTAGCGAGGCGGGACTACGGTGGGATAACGCATTGTAAAGGCCTTGTCACATGCTTTAGACTGCTTACCTAAGGTAGTGAGCGGTGGTATCGACGGATGCCAAAAAAACTAGAGAAGTCGTGTCATGTGGGTAAAATTGTACAACCTCTGCAAAGTGTAAAATTATTCGAATAGTCATGTCCGCGGTCATGGATATGCTAGCAAAGCCACTCCAAGTTAGATTTTGGTTTTGTTTTCAAAAGACTTTATCAAATAATTTGGATTTCTATCCAAATAGGAATTGGGCGAGCAACCTTGTAATAGGAGGGTATCCTTCACCACTCATTGATGAATGTTATCTGACTATAAAACTTGAGAATTTAAAAAATAAATTTTAGTTATAGAATATCTACTTTGGAACTTAGTACAAGTATTTGGAAAGAAAACATTGCTTTATGCAAAATCAACTCTATAAACCTTCCTTTGATATATTCCTGCATGCATTATAATTCTGTTATTGGGTGTAACTTGCGGAGTACATTCATTTGTACCCACTTTGCTTAATAAAATGTTGTTCAGAGGAGAAGGACTTTGCAACCGCTGAAGATCTCGACGACTAGGCAGCTACCCCAGTCGATTGCCTGTGGCAGATTAGCTGGGTTCTACTGCTTCTTGTTTTGTCTTCCGTTGTGTTCTGTATTGTTGGCTCGTAAGCCTTTCTGGTAATCAACTCTGATATTTATTAACAAAGTTTTGCGATTATGGTTGTGGTACCATGTTTCGTTACTATGTGAGCTAGCCACTGATCATGAGACTAGTTCAGAAATGCACAGAGGATTTGGGGTGTTAACCTCGGGTCCTACACAATCCTCCTCCAAAAAGAAGATTACCGCTTTCAAAGCCAAAGCGGTATCAAGTAAAGAGTCGGAAGATGAATAAGATGACTCCAAAGAGGAGTTCACTCTCCTTGTGAGGGGAATGAAGAAATTCATGACAAGGCGCTCAAACTGGAGTGCAAATTTCAACAAGAGCAAAAAGGCGCACTCCTTCAACGACAAAAAGCGCTTTAGCAATATTCGTTGTTATGAGTGCGATGAGAAGGAGCATATTGTCTCTCATTGTTCAAAAAAGATGGACGATAAGACCAAGTCATCCAAGAAGAAGGAATTCAATGGGAAGAAGCTTTTCAAAAACTTCACAAAGATGGCAAATGCGAGGCTGATATTAGGGAGTGGAACTCCGATGAGGAGTGCTCCGACTCCGACTCCGATTCCGAAGATGGCAAATCCTCCAAAAAAACGGGAAAAGGAGACAAGGTGAACTACAAGTCCGGTGGAAGTCATTGGGTGTTTGATAGTGGATGCACTCAACACATGACCAGAGACCCAAAAATGTTCACCACGTTTGAAGCTGGAAATGGAAGTAATGACAAAAACACATTTGGAGACAATAGCAAAGAAAAGCTAATTGGTTTGGGTAAAATTGCTAACTCAAATGACCTTTCAATTTCTAATGTGGCTCTTGTAGAAACATTAAACTTTAATTTGCTATTCGTTGCTCAAATTTGTGATCTTGGACTTACTTGCTTATTCTCTAGAGATGATATCATTATTTCGAAAGAAAAGGAAAATGAGTTAGCTTTCAAAGGTTTTAAATTTGAAAATATTTATTTGATGGATTTTTCTTCAAATGATTCATGTTTAAAAGCTTGTTTAATTGAAATACCTCTTTGGGTTGGCTTTGCCATAGGAGACTAGGTCATGTCGGGATGGTTCAACTGAAAAGGCTATTCAAACATGACTTAGTGGTTGGCTTAAAAGATGTGAAGTTTGAAAAAAAAAGATTATGTAGCGCTTGCTAAGCTGGAAAGCAAGTTGCAAACTCTCATGCTTTCAAGAGTATCATGTCAACCTCTATGTCATTGGAGCTCTTACATATGGATTTGTTTGGGCCAACAACCTATAAGAGCATTGGGGGCAATAGCTATTGTTTAGTCATAGTTGATGATTACTCAAGGTACACTTGGGTTTTCTTTTTACATGACAAAACTGAAGCCTCCGGGATTTTCAAAAGTTTTGCAAAATTGGCTCAAAATGAATTTGATTTCAAAATTAAGAAAATTCGTAGTGATAACGGTTCCAAGTTCAAGAACACTAAAATTGAAGATTTTTATGATGAACTTGCAATAAAACATGAACTTTTCACAACCTACATTCCGGAACAAAATAGAGTTATAGAAAGGAAAAATCGAACATTAATTGAAATGGCTAGGACAATGCTTGATGAGTATAACACTTCCGATAATTTTTTGGTGGAAGCAATTAACACTACTTGTCATGCTATAAATCATCTTTTGAAAAAGACTTCCTATGAGCTTCTCATTGGAAAAAACCGAACATCTCCTATTTTCGTGTTTTTGGTTGCAAATGTTATATTTTACGGAAATGTGTTTGTTTTTCAAAATTTCAAAGTAGTTGTGATGTTGGATTTTTTACTTGGCTATTCATCAATAGTAAAGCTAATCGTGTCTTCAACAAAAACTCCGGTTTAGTTGAAGAAACTTGTGATGTACAATTTGATGAAACTAATAGCTCCCAAGAAGAGCAAAAAAATCCGAATGGTGTAGGTGATGGATGATTGAGAAAATCCATGAAGAACATACAAATAGGCGACATCAAGCCAAAGGAAGATTTGAATGACTTGCCATTCTCCACTTAAGTTGAACCTCCTATCATTTCCACGACAAATCAAACTCAAGTGGATGAAGTAAGGAAAAAGGAAGAACAACCACCAAACCTACTTCCAAAGATTCACAACGCAATTGCAAAAGATCATCCAATGTACCAAATATTGGATGATGTGAGTAAGGGTGTCTAAACTCGATCTCGTATTGCTTCTTATTGTGAGTATTACTCTTTTGTCTCTTCTATTAAGCTAAAACATGTAAATGAAGCAATCAACGATCCGGATTGAGTGAATGCAATGATGAAGAGCTAAATAACTTTGCTCGAAACGATGTTAGGATATACCCAAGGAACATAATGTCATCGGCGCAAAATGAGTTTTTAGGAACAAACAAGATGAAGGTGGAGTGGTGGTAAGAAACAAGTCAAGATTGGTCGCTCAAGGAATCACACAAGTCGAAGGTTTGGATTTTTGGTGAAACTTTCGCTCCCATAGCTAGACTTGAGTCCATTCGAATATTACTTGTTTTTGCATCATGTTTCGATATTAAATTATTTCAAATGGATGTTAAAAGTGTTTTTCTAAATGGTAAAATATCTGAACTTATATTTGTTGAACAACCACCCGATTTTGATGATCCCAAAAATCCCAATCACGTGTATAAACTCTTTAAGGCACTTTATAGTCTCAAACAAGCTCCTAGAGCATGGCATGAACGCCTTAGAGACTTTCTACTATCAAAAGCGTTCAAAATCGGGAAGGTTGACACAACTTTGTTTACAAAAGTTTTAAATGATGAATTCTTTGTATGTCAAATATATGTTGATGATATTATCTTCGAGTCTACTAACTAAGAATTTTACAAGGAATTTGGTGATATGATGTCTAGGGAATTTAAGATGTCCATAATCGTAGAACTTAGCTACTTCCTTAGACTTCAAATCAAGCAACTTAAGAATGGGACATTCGTGAGCCAAATAAAATACGTGAAAGATTTGTTAAAAATTTTGGCATGGAGGACGCGAAAACCATCAAGACTCCCATGGCTACCGACGGTCATCTCGATCTTAATAAGGGAGGTAAACCAGTAGATTTAAAGCTTTATAGATCAATCATTGGTAGTTTGCTTTATCTTACCGTATCTAGGCCTGATATTATGTTTAGTGTTTGTATGTGTGCGAGATTTCAAGCATCTCCAAAAGAGTGTCATTTAGTGGCCATGAAAAGAATTCTTAGATATTTAAAGCATTCCTCTAGCATTAGCTTATGGTATCTCAAAGGTGCTAAATTCGAATTAATTGGATATTCAGACTCCGATTATGCGGGTTCTTAAGTGGATAGAAAAAGCAACTCGGGTAGTTGTCAACTCTTAGGAAGATCATTAGTTTAATGGTTATCCAAGAAACAAAATTTTGTAGCCCTATCCACTGCCAAAACCGAATATATTTTCGCGGGTAGTTGTCATGCAAAATTGCTTTGGATGAGGCAAACTTTGATGGATTACGAAATTAAATTTAATAACATGCCTCTTTTGTGTGATAATGATAGTGTCGTGAAGATAGAAAATAACCCGATCAAACATTCAAGAAACAAGCATATAGATATTCGCCATCATTTCTTGAGAGATCATGTGAGCACAGGAGATATAGTCATTAGCCACATATAGACCGAGCACCAATTAGCTGATATCTTCACCAAACCTTTAGATGAAAGCTAGTTTTACAAATTGAGGAATGAATTAAATGTCATAGATTATTCCAATAATACTTGAAATCATGTGTCATGCCATTTGCTCTTATTTGAAGTTCTTGAAATTCTTGAGAAAATTTATTTTAAAATTATTTCTCAAAATTTCTATATTGTTAAAAACTATGTTATTTGGTTGTTCTCATGCATAATGGTCCCGAAGAAGCTCATTTGGATATTTCACTTATGGACCATTTGCATTTTCATCGAAATTTAGAACTTCCTCAGAAAAATGGTACTACCGCTCCTCCCATACGGTATTACCGCCAAACGGTACGATCGACTTTTAAGTTTGGTAATATCACTTCCTGCCAGGTGGTCCCAATATTGGAACTTACCGACTCCTTATCTCTCTCTCTCCTCTCCTTGAACCTCAGACAGGTCTTTGATATAAGAAAACCACCAAAATCTCTCTCTCTCTCTTACTCCTTGCCCACAAAAGCTCCTCTCAAAATCTTTCAAGTTTGTGGAGATTTATTGGATCTTTGACTGAACTTTGGTGTTTGAGATCATTTCTCATACATCCCTCTAGGTAAATTCCATTGGAATCATCCCCCTCTCTTTTTGGCATCTACCTAAATTTATAGGGTTTGAGCATAATGTGCGTAAATAAGTTGAAATCTTTTGGGCAGATTGGTAGAAATTAGTGTTTGGTGACCAATTATATCTGTTTCATGGATTAATATATGCCAAAATCAGTTGAAATCGAGATTTGGAAAGAGCCTTAAATTCCCCTCGGATATGTTATTACCGCTCAACACTGTGTGGTACTACCACAGGCTGGTGGTACTAGCATGTGCATGCGGTACTACCACATTTGCTGAGGAATTTCAACCGAGTTACACTAATTAGTTCAAAACCTTTCCAGCTTGTTCTAAAACTTCTTCATTCTTATAGCAAGAATGTCGACGACCAAAACCTCCATTCGCGAGAATGTCTCCTCTGAAAGTGAACCTGTCGACCGCTATGACCTTATAGCAACTTATGTTGGACCTTCTCGCTACAAGGCGGCCTCCTAGAAGTCGGCTTTAGTAAGAGCACCCATACCTCAAATGGAGGACAGTGATTCTGAAACCAACTCTTTTTTGCAAGCCATAAGGGCTCCGGATAGGGATCAATCCTCATGACAAGAAGAGGAAGAAGAAGAGTCTGCATCAAGTGAAGAAGAAAACTATGAAGAAAGTGAAGAATATGAGGATCAAGATATGGCTCAGGCCGAAGAACAAAGCATCAATAACTGCCTGACGATGTGGGGGTGCCACATCCTTAACGACAACCACCATAAAGCGGTTCATCATTTGGAATATTGAGGCACCTCTTCACCTGGAGGAACTGCCACCTCTTCATACGCTATATAAAGGCTAAAGTCAGAAGGCAGAGGGACGGATCGATCAAGAGCACAATATATTAGGCTTTAGTCTTCCTCTTGATTGTAAACAGTACACTCAATACACTAGCACATGAGTATTGTTGTTATTCTCTCCAGAGAAGGCCCGAACCTGTATAAAATCTCTGTGTCATTCTTTGCGTGGTTTTATCTCCAGGAGTTCCCCCGAATCAAACAATCATATGTAAGATCAGTTCTAGATCACCGACAGTTGGCGCCGACCGTGGGGAGTTTTCGGTGATTCCTCATCGACAGATTCTCTTTATTCTTTCAACCCTAATGCTTCCATAGCAGGAGAATGGAACGAGGAGAATTGGTTCAACCTAGCCGACTACGCAGAACTCAAAATGGATGCCTGCTACAACTATGAGCAGAGTATCATTACATCCGATGGAAATACCGCCTCCAGAGATCATTCGCCAGATCCAGGAGACCATGCCACCGATGGAGTTGAGGAGGGATCCTTTTCCCCCACAACAGTACGTCCAAATGAGAGACCAGTTTTCTCAGAGGGCAAGGGTCTATCCGACCACAATCAGGACTGCGCCAACGCGGGCACAGAACGTAGTGAGGGTTTCCTCTCCAAATGTTTGAGTCCACCTGTGGTAGTCCGATTTGGCGCGACAAGTCCTAGAAGCCATCATTCCGGGACTCCATCAACATCTGGTGGTCATAACTCTTCAGTTAGCCCCGCAAAGGGTATGGGGGCACGCTTTTCTTGCGAGTTCGACCACACCCTCGCAGGGCTCACCTGCGGATGCAGACAGTTATAACCTAGAATTCCCTTTCTCGGAGAGGATTGCTCCAAGTCACGAGGCACTGTCATTCGACTACTCCTCAAGCCAGGAGACCTCAGGCTCAAGTGGAGGTCATAACCAGGAGGTTTTCGTCCCCCCATCAGATCATAGTCGCTCTCCTAGAGGCAGGACTGAGGATGCTCTCAGACGATCACACACTCCGACCTCTCGTGGCAATGGCGAGAAGACCTCCGGCGATGAACATGATCAACACTCTGATGAGCATGGGAAAAATCCTTGAAATGGTCACTCTCCATTAAGGTGAACTCAAGCAGCCTCAGATGTGGAAGATCCTGAGACCGCCCGAAGAAGAAGAATGGCCACCCATAGAACTCTACCTGGGCGCATTCAGTATCGGTCCAAGGAGGCTCGGGAACTTCAGCATATCAATGACCTGCTCGAGAACCCTACTCAAGAACTCGCACGAGCGTCATGGTACGACCTCTTCGCTGAAGAAATCGCACGAAGTCTTTAGAGTACGATGGCTAGACTCGAGCAACCTCGTCGACACCTGTACGATCGTTAATGAGAATCAGAGGGGGTGAATGATTGTAATCCCAAGCGGAAGCTTTTTCCTGAAATCTACCGTCTTCTGATTGTTCAATCTGCTAATATAGTAAGAACGCAAAAACAAAAACACAGCTAGCAGTAATTTTTTTGCATCAGAGCAAGGTTCACGTGCCTCGAATAAAGAGTGTTAGGTAGTGTTGCTACAAGATATGCGTTATCGCAATAATTAGAAAACCGCACTGCCGCTTACTCTCATTTCAGTCCCGAATCACGCCACCAACAAAAAAACCTAATCATCTTACAACTGCATCAAACACAGCAACACGTCACAGCCACATGCACAAAATCCAAAACCTCCAGCTTCCAACATCTCACGTCAAAGCACAAGCAAAAGCATCATGGCAATTTTCTTCAACAAATAATGCAAGACCTTTTTTTCTTCTAGTTCATGCACATGATGACACCAAATAGGAACTCCCTATTACCTCCAGCCGCCAACACTTGATCACCCTACGGCGTGATTCCAACCGCCGGCCCTATCCCCCAAAACGTGGCAGCCTTCTTTCTTTACAGCCGCGCGCACCGAACGAAAAACTCCAAGAGCCGCCGCCAGCAAAACCAAAAAGCGTTTCTTCTGGAGATAACCCTAACAGCGCCGACCCCAAAATCCTCAACACGAGGGGACTTAAATACCCACGTACAACACTCAAACCCTAATCACCCACATACGGCCCACTAGTCCTAGGGCCCAATACGTGGGCTTTTACACCAGATTACAAAACAAATTTTGGACACCCCAAAATTATCATGTGTCGTAGCCTCCAGACCGCACCTCCGTAGCTCCAACATGCATCATCCATCTTTGATCTCCACGCGCCCCAACTCGAGCTCGAACGTGTCCTCCAGCATCCTCGACCCACTGGACTATGACTTCGCACCAAGCCATCTCCCGGTCACCGCCGTAGACCACGATCGCCTTCATGTTACCCTGCGCATACAAAGACCAAAACACCATATTTTTCCGGCACAAGTTCTTTTCAACTTGACCGACATAAGTCCACACACCACACGCCTCAAATAATATCAGTACCCAACATTGTCAATTATTCATCAACTAAAATAAACTAGACCTAGCCACATGGTCTAACAATCTCTCCCTTGATGAATACATTGACAACACTTCAAAATCGAGAGTTGAATTTTTGACAGAAAAGAAACTTGCGAAAAGAAGGTTTCAAATCTGCAAAGCAAACACTTCAAAACCATAGTGAAAAACTCCCCCTCAACACAAGGAGCTGAAAAACTCCCCCTCAACACAAAGGAAGCAAATTTCTCCAATTTTTTGGAATTTCTCCCATTTTTCTCCCCCTTTGGCAATGTAATCATCAAGAACTTCAGAGAAAGAAAAATTCTAAAACAAGGGAACAA
Source organism: Phyllostachys edulis (assembly GCA_036346405.1). NCBI lineage: Eukaryota > Viridiplantae > Streptophyta > Magnoliopsida > Poales > Poaceae > Phyllostachys > Phyllostachys edulis. The sequence continues at coordinate 90,721,721 of CM070562.1, read as the reverse complement.
GGAGAGTAAAAAAAATCAAGAAGCTTTGTAGATTATTCAAGCCACTTCGCACTAGTTTAAAAGATTAACCAAGACATCTTATTGAGTAGAGCTTAACAGGATCATATAAAATCATGTATCATGTAGCAAAGTCAAGACAAGTTGATACCACTTGAAGGAAGATTAAGCAATTTTAACTTAATAACAGGCATATCAACAATGACTAAACCGATTATAAACACCACAAAAAGATATCACCAAGAAAAGTGAGAGCCTAACAGTGAGGCAAGAGTTAAATCTAGATGAGCTAGCAGTCTCATAAAACACCCTATTGCTTCACATTCAATTCTCATTTGCATGTGGTATGCTTGCAGCATACTTCTTTTCACGGGTGGCATGCTTGAAGCATACTTCTTTTCATTTTAGCACTTTTTTTGTGCATTTTTTCTTTTTTCTTTTGAATATACACCCCAAAATTATCATGTGTCGTAGCCTCCGGACTTCACCTCCATAGCTCCAACACGCATCATCCATCTTTGATCTCCACGTGCCCCAACTCGAGCTCGAACGTCTCCTCTAGCATCCTTGACCCTCTGGACTATGACTTCGCACCAAGCCATCTCTCGGTCACCGCTGTAGACCACAATCGCCTTCGAGTTACCTTGCGCATGCAAAGACCAAAACACCATATTTTTCCGGCACAAGTTCTTTCCAACTTGACCGACATAAGTCCACACATCACATGCCTCAAATAATATCAGTACCCAACATTGTCAATTATTCATCAACTAAAATAAACTAGACCTAGCCACATGGTCTAATAACAGCGTTATAGAAGTCGTAATAGAACGACTCCATCAAACGCTAGCCATTCAAACAACTCACCTTGTGGAGACCAGAACGACAACAGGTTGCGTCGCTCACCAAACCATAACTGCAGTCGGAGGGTCCTTTGAACATCTGATGATCGACAAGCTCTTAGGGGAGGTGATCGTTCACCACTCCAGCCCAGAAATCTGCAACAGCAGATGGAATACGAGGACTATTACCCTCGTAGCACTGAGGCCTACCATAGGTTGGGTCCGCCTACAACCGGGCATCGTCATGTACAATCACCTGGCGACATCAACCCTTCTTTCCCGCAAAGAATGTGTCATGATGCCATTATCGGGTGTCGGGTGTTCTCGCTTGATCTCTGAGCAGTTCGCTGGTCATCACGGTTTCGTCCAGTCAACATGGAGAAATTTGATATATCTCAGAATCCCATAGAATTTATTCAAATCTACACGACCGCTATTCGAGCAATAGGAGGAGGAGAGCACGTGATGGCGAATTACCTTCCAATTATACTCGAAGGATCTGCTCGATCGTGGTTGTTAAATGAACCGCTCGAGTCGATCTATTCCTGGCAACATCTTTGTGACCTTCTATTGGCCAAATTCCAATGCACCTACCATCGTCCCGGGAAGAAGGACGACCTGCACAGGATGAGATAGAACGACCACGAGACCCTACACTAGTTCATCAGGCGTTTTAGTCAGGTTTGCAATTCTATACTTGAGGTTTCTGATTCTTCTGTTATGAGAGCGTTTAAGCAGGGAGTCCGAAGTAGAAGGATCACGGAGAACATCACTTTAAATCCGCCGGCTACTGTCACCGAACTCTTTGAGATGGCTAATCGATATGCGACTGTTGCAGAAGCAGTCGACTGGAACAAAGTAATCGATCGGGAAGACAAAATTCCTCTAGAAGCTGGCGAAGGTAGCAAGAAGAAGGACAAAAAAACTAAGAAATCCAAGAACAAGACTAAAGGCCAGAAACCCCAAGCCAATAGTTCGAAGGAAGTCACTACTACAGAAAAGGTATTCACAGACGGTTCAAAAACGTCATCACAGACGGTTTCGTGAGCCGTCTGAGTTTATGGGTCAGTGATGACATGAGGTCATCACAGACAGTTTTCAACCATCTGTGATGCATACTTTCACAAACGGTTATTAACTGAGAACCGTCTGTGATAAGTATATATCACAGACGGTTTGTGGCTGAAACCATCTATGATAAGTACTTATCACAGACGGTTTGTGGCTGAAACCGTTTGTGATGACTTTTCTCTATAAAGCCCCAAGCAATGGCTGCTTGTGCCATTAAATCCGGCATCATATATATATATTATATATATTGTTCGTAGTCTCTCAGCCACTTTGGGGATCGTCTCTGTGACATGAGAAGGATGAGATAGTAGCCACGGGCAACCTCATTGAGCCCTGCAAGTTTAAAAATATGGAGAACAAGAGGCGTGAGGACATTCAATTACGGATGTTTAAAGATGTAATTACATGCTCAAGAATTGTTGGTTGACGATAGATGATGCCACTTCCCACGGAGTGGCATCATATAACGCAACTTCTCAACATAGCGATGTCCAATTACCTATCGACAACATCCGTAATTGGATGTCCTAACGCCTCCTTGCATCCATATTTTTAAACTTGGGCTCAATGAGGTTGCCCGTGGATACCGCCCCATCCTTCTTATGTCTATGTGACGCACTTCCTAAAGTGGCTAGGACTAAGACTATATATATATATATATATATATATATATATATATATATATATATATATATATATATATATATATATATGATGTCGGTTTTAATGGCACAAGTATACCGCTGGAGACTTTATATAGAAGGGATTATGAATGGAATGGTAGGACGACAGGGACGCAAGAGGTAGGAGAACTTGACCAGGCATGAACACAGTTATACGCATAAAGGTGAAATGAATGGCGAGAGACAAAGATAAGACTATTAACATCATTACATCACAGAGCAAGGGACTATTAATATGAACTAATTATCAATTCAATTTCAGCATAAGACTATTAACATCATTGAGCAGTTCATCAGCAAGACAACAAGACCAAGGGTGTCCAAACCCACCACACCAGTAGTAGCCCTCGGCATCCATCGCAGAGTACTAGCCATTTTCATCACAGAACAAGGGGGGTAGAGGCAGAGAGGGAGTAAGGTAGGGTGATACCTCAGTACAGCGCAACCACGGCGGTGACCCCACCACCAGCACAACCCTCATCCATCTCCTTCACCTTGCATAAATCACACAAACATCAGGACACAACTTACGGCTCAAGCATAAAAATCAAACTCAACAAAAGACATTAAGCTAACAGATCTAGAGGAGAATAGAGGGAGGATGGGGAAAGCAAAGCCAGGGGGCCAGGGCCTGAGCGCAGGAGGCCGAGTAGGAGAACCAAGCCATGGCGGCACAGGCGACACGCGGGGTGGCGACGTCATCGTAGTTGTGGCACGACTCTGACACTGCACAAGACACTACGACTATCGTACGATCTTGTGCAGTGCAGAGTGGTGTCACAACCTGCGGTGACGGCGACGGGGTCGGGCGGCGGTGTCAAGGTGGGGAGGGGAAACAGACGAGAGTAAATGCGCTGAGGAGTGACGAGTTAGGGCGAGCGCAAACCCTAGCGGCCGGGCTCCTACGCTCCTACTAGTAAAGAGACTTATCACTGACGGTTCTATTATGGAACCGTTTGTGATATGTCTGTGAAATTGTTTTTTCTCAAGTATATTTATCTTGTTTATACACTTACATGACATGAAGAAATTATATGTTTATATGTCAATTTTGTCATTTAAATACTGCTGAAAATTTGCTTTAACTATATATACATATACATACATACATACATACATATATATATATATATATATATATATATATATGTATATAAAATAGTAATAATTCAACATATAATTAATATAGTAATTAACTTCACCTCCAAACTTTTTTTTTTCATTTTGGAATTTTTCATATAAGTAGAAACTATAATTAAACAAAGTTTTTCTAGTGGCGGAGGTAGGCTGCTATCTCTGTCTTCAATACTTCATAAGCGGCGGCGCGCCAAGAAGCTGACGGTTCTCGATCATCGTGAACGAAGCTCGAAATCGTCCACCCATCGACGTGTTTCGTTCGAGTGTCTCCCGAAGACCCTCAGATTGTTGAACCAAGAAGAATTGAGCCCATAGGCTCTCTTCCCTTGCTTGAGGGTCTCGGCCTAGTCGACTTCGATGCTTCGCCGTCTCGATTCACGCTAGATCCAAGTGATGACAAGCCTCCGGAGACGTGCAACGTCGTTTTGGAGGACCACGTCGATGGCACGGTAAACTCGCCGAAAGTGGGAGATCACCCGGAAGACGCAGCGGAGGAGGATGTCAAGACGGCGGAAGGTGGCCGCCACCGCTCCAAAGAAATTCTCGGTCGGCGAGGAGTGAAGACACCTTTGTTGAAGCAGTTGTTCTTCCGCAAAGACAGCTTCAACGTCTGGCGAGAGGTGTTTCAGACAAGGCGGCGAGTAGGCCATCAATGCCGGTGACAAGGAAGAGACATCCATTTCTGTTTTTTTATAAGTATGTGCGGATGATCATCTTGATGGTAGACGATCCTTTTATAAAACAAGGTATAAATTCGGGCGTGAGATTTAAGAGACGATCGGGAGCGAAGCGGATCGATGCGACGAAGAGACGCATCGGGGAGCCGAAGCGGATGGCGACGAAGAAGAAAACGTATTGGGTTGTAGCAATATTATCACAGACGGTTATAACAAAAAACCGTCTATGATATGTGGTAATATCACAGACGGTTATTGTTAAGAATCGTCTGTGATGTTTCACAGACGGTTCTTTGTGGAAAACCGTCTGTGATATGTAGAATTATCACAGACGGTTATTAACAAGAACCGTTTGTGGTACTTCACAGACGGTTTTCAACATGAACCGTTTGTGATATTACCTCTTCACAGACGGTTTTTAGCGCAGCCAGTAACACAGAGGGTCTCTAAACCAAAACCGTCTGTGATTGCATGTAATACAGACCGTTTTGGTCAACTGTCTATGATGATGCACCTAGTATTAGTCTTTTTGTAGTAGTGAGTCTTGGCCGTAAGCGATAAAGAGCCTTGGAGCTCCAAGCCATAGTTTGACCAAGGCAAGGGCAAATGCCCTAAGCGGAAGAACAACAAACCTAGATGGTGCCCTTTGCATAAGAAGGAAGGACATAATCTTCGCAATTGTCGAGTTTTCCAACGAAAGCTCGAGGACTATTACACCAGCAAAGGACTGCTTCCTACACTCGAGGAGGTAGGACAGACAAGTGGTCGGAAGCAGTTGGACAATGATGAGGAGATGTCGTTCCAGGATCCAAAGCACACCATCGACCACATTCATGGGGGATCTTCAGCATATGAGTCAAAGCGACGGCTTAAAGCTGTCGAACGCGAGGCAAACTTCATTGACCCTCCTCTTGTCAATAAATTACCGAAGTGATCGGAAGTCACCATCTCCTTGAGAGGGGTGATTGCCCGATTCCTTCTACTCGACTAGGTTAGCTTTCGATCGTGGTCGAGCCCACCATCAACAATTGTTGAGTAAATCAAGTATTAGTTAATGGTGGAAGTTCATTAAATATTCTATTTACAAGTGCTCTGGACGGGATGCAAGTACCTCGGACCAGAATAAAACATGTACGATACTCATTTCATGGGATCGTACCAGGTTCTTTGGCCAAACCAATTGGTCAAGTTTATCTGCTTGTAATGTTTGGTACTCCAAAAAACTTCAGGACAGAGAAAATCTCCTTTGATGTGGTCGATTTCGACATAGCATACAATGTCATACTCGGATGACCAACTTTGGTATGATTCCTAATGGATGCTCATTATGGTTATCAATGTCTTAAGATGCCAGATCCCAAAGGAGTGATCACAGTCCGCTGTGATAAAAACATGGCGCTTACATACGACCATCGATCCCTCAAGATAGTTGGCCATATACCAACTCGAGAAGCGAGCAAGGGGAAGCCTTCGAATAAGCAATCGAAGCCTAAAGCTGCTCCAAAGCCGAACGATCAGGTCAAATATGTTCTGTTGGATCCAGAAGAGCCTTCAAAAACTGTTCGCATTGAGGATACTTTTGACCCTAAATAAGAAGACACCCTCGTCACCTTCCTCCGAGCTAACGCAAATGTCTTCGTGTGGCAAGCATCCGACATGCCCAAAGTCCCCAAGGAAGTGATCGAGCACAGGCTAGCTCTACGGCCTAACAAGAAACCCGTAAAACAGAAATTACAGAGATTTGCACCTGATCGACGAGACGCCATCAAATCAGAATTGTATCAGCTACTTAGAGTAGGCTTTATAAGAGAAGTCGATCACCCAGAGTGGTTGGCTAACCCTGTAATGGTTAGGAAGTCCAATGGTAAGTGGCGTATATGTGTAGACTTTACTGATCTTAATAAAGCTTGTCCAAAAGATGATTTTCCTCTCCCTCATATCAATCAGTTTATTGATTCTACTGCTAGTTGTGAAGTATTAAGTTTTTTAGATGCATATTATGCTTATCATCAGATTAGTATGTGTTTAGGTTATGAAAAAAGGCCGTATTTATTACACCATTTGGAATATTTTGCTATGTCAAAATGCAATTTGGTCTAAAAAAATGCTGGCGCTTCTTTTCAACGGTTGATGCAAACAAATTTTTCACCTCAACTAGGCCAAAATTTGGAAGCCTGTGTTGACGATCTAGATGTAAAAAGCATCAAGCAACTTAATCATATTTCTAACTTGCAAGAAACATTCGACAACCTCAAAAAAAAGCGTGTGTTCGGAGTCTCGTCAGGAAAATTGCTTGGATTCCTTGTCTCTGCACGAGAAATTGAAGCAAATCTTGAAAAGATAAGGGCCATTGAACAAATGCGCCCTCCGACCACGAAGAAAGAAGTCTAGAAACTCACAGGATGCAAGGCGACTTTAAGTCGTTTCATAGCACAACTGGGAGAAAAAGGACTTCCTTTCTTCAAACTTCGAAGGAAACATGAGGGTTTCGAGTGGTCAAAAGAGGCTAACAATGCCTTTGAGGATGTCAAGAGGTATCTTACGAGTACTCCTATTCTGATTTCTCCAAAATCAGAAGAGACGTTCTTCTTCTTGATTGTAAACAATACACTCAATGCACTAGCACAGGAGTAGGGTTGTTATTCTCCTCGGAGGGGGCCGAACCTGTATAAAATCTCTGTGTCATTCTGTGCATGGTTTTATCTCCAAGAGTTCCCCTGAATCAAACAATCATACGTAAGATCAGTCCTAGTTCACCGACAAGTAAGACAAACTTCGTCACCCAAATCAGTTTGCCAAACCAATGACTTATTTGGATCCTCGGTTCCATACAAAGTTCCAACAAGATGTCTTCAACCAACTATATGATCATCACTGACAGTTCACTACTCACAAGTATGTGGACTGGGCACATCTTAACTCACTTGATCGCTTCTCCGGTGCATACAGTCTATTCGTTGCTGTGGGCTTGCATGACATAGTTGTGTTTCGGTGTAACTACAATGAGGAAATGATCAGACAGTTCTATGCCACCGTATATGTATCCCTATGACATGGATGATAGGATACAAAAGGTGGAAGAGCCACCAAGCTTGAGTTTGAGCTAGCTCTAAGTCACTCAAGACGGTTTGAAAAGGTATATTCTGGGGCAGCTCTTAGAACCCTGGCATGGTGTCAATTCTATGATGAAAATACTAGATACACACCTGGGAAGATTGCGAGACTCCTACATTTGCCAAGTCTCATCAACCGCATCATTAATCATACATTTTCCCCCAAAGAGTGGGAACTTTGATGCTATCCGAGGGCACGCTTGGAATATCATAGATAGCATCCTGAGTCAAAGAAAATTTGATGTGGTTGATCTAATCATTAAGGAGATAGCTTCTTCTAAAAATGATAGAGTCAAACACATATATTTTGCTCCCTACATAATGGCTCTCATCATAAGAACGACTCACTATTGAGGGTCATGGATGGAAGTCCACAAGCCATATAAGCCAAGGGACGGTGCTCCTGTTCCCTCTGTAGCTCCCTCTCGTGTTCAAGAGGAGGAAGAACACGCTTAGGAACAAGAGAATGCTCTGGCTGCTAATCCTATCTCCTTGTCTTAGATTTATTTCGTCGTCATGGAGATCCACGATGCGCAACATGAGACGAACTAGCAGTTGGCCTCCTTAGCTTAGCGTGTGGGTACGCTCGAGCATGCTCCTTCTTCAGCAGCGCCCCCTTCTCCACTTCGCTACCACCGTCATTGCCGTCGTGATCCCTCTCCTCAGGAGTGACTCTTTTTTCGTATTTGATGCCAAAAGGGGAGAAGAAGAAGAAAAGATCAAATGGGGAGAAGGAGAAGAAGATGAAGTGATATTATTACCTTTATTATCTATCTACTACTATTAGCTATTTGTGTGGACTTTGATATGTTTGGACTCGTTCCTTGGTTGTATGCATTATGACAATCTTATCTTTGTAATAGTCATGATAATGTTACTTAGTTGTCATGTTACTTGGTTATCCTTGCTACAACTATCTGATTTGTGTGAAGTATCTCGTTTGTCATATGGCTAAATTGTTTTTTACTTAACATGCTTCCACAAATTCAATAAATAAAGGAAACTCCGCCAAAATTTCCAAAATTCACAAATGTATATGAAAATCACCTCATGAACTCATATGCACATGTTTTGGGGGAGTTTTGTTTAATTGTTGATCGACTTTTGGTTTGCAACTAATTTTTCATCTCCTTTGAGTCCATGTCAAGAATTAATTACAAACCAAAAGTCAAAACAAGAAAATACAACTTGTGTTAACTCTTGAGGTATTTTCAAATTCTTTACTTCATTCACTTTGCCTAGGTTGTCATCAATTACAAAAAAGGGGGAGATTGAAAGCATCTAGGCCTCTAAAAATGATTTTAGTAATTAATGACAACAATGTGTTATGGGACTAACATATGTGCTAAAATGTTTTAAGGGTTTAGTCCCGGATTTTGGATGAAGACATGGAGATGGCATGCAAAGACGACAAAAGATTGACATGGCTCAAGACAAGAGTATTATATAGCCCAAGGACCCTTTTATAGTTTTTACCGGTCTTGGTTAATGGTGGAAAGACCGGATTTATAGGCTAGATGTCGGACTATAAAGAGAGATCTTGGCTAGTAGCTTAAGGATCTATTTTGTGCCATCTTGATCAACTAAGGCATGCATACATCTTGAACTACATCTGAAAAACAATTATCAGTAAAACCGATATGACTGCAAGCATAACTACGGTACTACCACCCTGAGGTATAACCGCACATGAAGTGCGGTACTATCGTAGTGCGGTAGGTCTGATTTCTAGTTGGTGGTACGTTATTTCCATATTGCATGCTTTTGAGAGTTTTTTCTCCTCCGTAAATCGGTAGTACCGGTAGAGCCGAGCAGTACTACCATAGAGCAGTAGTACCGGACCATGTGGGTGTGGTAGTATTGTACCAAACAGTAATGGCTAGTTTAGAAGCATTTAATGAAACCCATATGACCGTTGAATAGTAGGTGTTGTAGTACCAGCCAATCAATGGTGGTAGTACCGCACCTGCTGAATTGTTTAGGGTTTTTCTTCAAACGGTCATTTTTATGGTTGGGGGCTATAAATACCCCCTCACCTGCACCAATGTAACATCCCAAAGTTTTGTTACCAATTTTAAACTAATAAAATATTATTTTATTTGATTTTATGAGTTTTGAAAGAGTTTTAATGCTTTTTCGAATTTCCTATATATTTTAAAGACAAAAATATAATTGATTGAGTTTTCTGGGTTTTTATTGATTTAAAGTTAAAAAGAAAATTTTAATGATTTTCCTTGAGTTTTCTCGAGTTTTCGGAATTTTAAAAGCTTTTTCATATTTATGTTAAAGCCAAACTAATTTATTTGCAAAATTAAATATCAATGTTAAGTTGGAAATATTTTATTTAAGTCCAAGTTGTCTCAAGGAATTTTTGTGAATTTTTCCTTAATTTTTGGACCCCATTAGCTCTTTTCTAAAATCCTAAAGGAATTATTTCAATTTCTGAAAATGATAAATCAAAAGAAAATCAGAGAAACTCATTGGGCCAAAACCCTCTCGGCCCGATCCATTTCCCCCTTCCCGCGATCCATCTTCCCAGCTCAGCTTCTCCCGTGCCAACCCGCGCCCTCTTCTCCCTCTCTCATCGAGCCGTGGGCCCCATGAGGTAGAGCTCTTCTTCCACGCACATAGCCACGCCCGTGCCCATCACCTCGTCGCCCATGCTGACCACCTCCGGCCGCTCTGCCCTCGTGCCTACATAGGCCAGCCCGCAGCCGCCCTTGTTCCTACTGCCGCTCTCCTTCCCCTCCCGCTTCTCCACCACAAGCAACCGTAGAGAAGCCACCGTGCTGTTCCCGGCTGCTAAGCCACGCCCGCCATTTTCGGCCGCCGTGGTGAGCTCCACCGCCAGCCGACCATGTCACGTAGTGTCCCTCGACGTCTCGAGAAGAAGCCCCCAAACAATTGGAGGATTGTGTGACCGGAGCACCGCGCATGCCCTTCTTCCCCGTTCCTAGCCAAAAATCGTCGCCGCCGTCGCACTCCTCACACGGTAAACCTCCAATCGATTCTTCCTCGAGGGAGCACCTCTGCACCTCCCTCATCCTATTTCCCTCACCCACTCTGGCTCTCCCTCTCTTCAACGACGCCGCCAGCTTCCGCCGCTCGCTCGCCTCGGGTCTCCTCAGCCTACACCGATAGACCCGGTGAGTTCCCCTCGTCGCACCGGTGCTCGTGCTCGCCCTAATTTATCCCTTCTTCCCCTCCAGTGCCATCGCACTTCCCCCTCCCCGGCTCTGGCCGCCGCACAAAGCCGCCCGGCTACCACCGGCCTCCTCAAGTCACAACGCCACCACTCCTTCGACCGCCCATCCCTCGCGGTTCCATTTTTTGCCATTTTGGCCGCCGCCGATGTCCACCTCGCCAGTGTTGAAGCCTGCCCGAGCACCTCCCTCCTCTCTGTGATATCTCCCTGGGACGCCCTGTGTTTGTGTATATCTCTGTATGCACGAGTGTATGGCAGTAGTGCTCATCCCATTAAATTGATTAGTAGGCTGATTACTTGAGGGCTAATGGGGATGGTTAGTCAGTGGTTTGTTTAGCAAATTGCAAAGTCAAGCTTAGTTAGAACTTTTTCAATGGCTTGAGATCAGCTGGCAGTGAGGTTGAAAGATCAAAACTAGCTATGTGTAGCTAAGGCAAACACTAAGTTTAGTTAGATGGTTAATTAAATTCAATTGTTAGGATTACTGATTAACATGCAGTTCAAGTTGCGCTTATGTTTTGTTAAGATAACTAGTGCTTAGTTTAGATAATTAACTGTCAGTTAGTGGACCACTTGTGCAAATGGTGTTAACTAATGAATATGACCAGTGTTTAGGATATTGATATAATTGGTTAATGTTTAGCAAATTAGCAAGAGGCCCTGTTAAAACAACAATAAAAATTGGTTAGAAAACTGATTAAGAGTTGTTAATTAGATAATTAGTTTGATAATTAGATGGTAACTTTCCAACTAGTAGTAGCTTGTTAACTATTTGGACATACGCACACTCATGACCCCATACTAGTGCGCCTTAGACCATTGTTGTAACAATAAAAATTGGTTAGAAAACTGATTAAGAGTTGTTAATTAGATAATTAGTTTAATAATTAGATGGTAACTTTCCAACTAGCAGTAGCTTGTTAACTGTTTAGACATACGCACACTCATGGCCCCACATTAGTTCGCCCTAGACCATTGTTGTAATAATACGAATAATAAGTAATCAAATAGTTAAACTGAGTTAGTGGAGCAGTTAGATAATAGTCGAGCCCCACTAACCTATAGCCCTATGTCTAGGAGTACCCCAGAAGAACTTAGGGTAGTTCATTAGTAAATAGCAGATGGGCCCTTTAGCCAGACCTCAATTAGAAAAGACCCAAATGAACAGTGAATCATACCAAATGTTAAGCCAACAACTTTAGTTAAAAGATAAGCCTATGATAATTACTAGGCAACCCTGAAGATTAGTAGTAACTATGTCACAACCTCATACTAGTAAGTCCGAGCCACATAAGTAATGAAGCTAACCAAAGATGATAATAGATGTGCACACAATCACCATCAAAGTTTGCCCAAAAAGGAGAGCATATAAGAGAATTGATTTTGACTGTATGATCATCGTCGATGTATACATAGAATGCTTGGAGAGAGAGTACTTGAGAGTACTAGGTGGTCTGTTAAGGAAAACAACATCACTTAGGTTTTAGGTATCGTTCGTCGTCATCCGTTCTCAGTAGCAGAACCTTTCATGATCTGAAATCAGATCTGAGAGTATTACCTAACCAGGTAATCTCTCCTATCTAAATAACCAGTGAGGAATGTTCCTATGAACATTCTCTTTCTCCTTGTTAGATTTATCTATTTTGTCTGTAGTATTTCTTTCATCAACTTCTTTTGATTATACTTTCGTCTGCAGTACTTCTTTCATCAACTCCCTTTGGACATACTTCGTCTGAAGAATTTCCTTCATCAACTCCACTAGGTAAGATTAGTTCCATTTGGAATACTTCCGTCCTTCAAGATGTTGTTAAATATGTTTACCTTCATCTGAAGTGTTTTCTTTTATTTGAATATATTTGAATTTTGTTTGTTTTCGCATATAGATTTCGACGACTCCGGAGAAACCGGAAGTATTTGAAGAATCAAATTCTGACGTCGTTTAAGAACAACAACTAAATAAGTAAGGCAAGTTACATCCTTTGATCATGTTTGAATCCCAGTATTTTTAATTATTTAAATTCTGTTTTAAATTATTATTGCATGCGTATTTCTATTCAATGTTATGCCAAAATCTTTTGTACTACAAATCTTGACATTGAAATAAACCTACCTTGATACCTTAGTGAAAATCTAGTTGATACAATAGTATGAGCTAAAATATGTTGAAAGACTTTATGCTTAGACATGCTTAGACCAAAAATATTAAATTTAGGGAATTTTAGCCAAATGTTCAAATATGATTTAATTGAGCCTATGGTAATGTTTTACCATAGGACCTTTGCAAATGATTTTCGAAAAGCAAAACAAAATAAAAATTGGTTTGGACTTGGACGAAATGGATGGTTGGTAGGTGCAGGTTTATGCACGGGATTGATTAATTTCCATGATCGAGGCTCAGAGGTTCTTTTGGAAAGTCGCCCAAGTCAATTAATGACCGGTCTTTAAGCCATATCTTGCCAAGCCTTACCGTACAACCATATGTCCAGAGTGCGGAGGACTTGGCTAACTAATTTGTAACATTTCACCATGATTGTGCCATCCGGTTGCGTGAGTGTCTTTTATGACCTACTTTTATATATTCCACATGGTGCAAGAAGGGGCTTATCCGGCGGATGGTTCAATCCAAAGGAAGCGAAACCTTAGCGAGGCGGGACTACGGTGGGATGGTGTATTGTAAAGGCCTTGTCACATACTCTAGATTGCTTACATAAGGTAGTGAGTAGTGGTATCGACGGATGCCAAACAAACTAGAGAAGTCGTGTCATGTGGGTAAAGTTGTACAACCTCTGTAGAGTGTAAAACTATTCAAATAGCCGTGTCCACGGTCATGGACATGCTGAAGCAAAGCCAATGCAAAGTTAGATTTTGGTTTTGTTTTTAAAAGACTTTATCAAATGATTTATCCAAATAGGAAATTGGGCGGGTAGCCATGTGATAGGATGGTATCCTTCACCACTCTTATGTGAATGTTATCTGACTATAAAACTGAGAATTTAGAAAATAAATTTTAGTTATAGAATATCTGCCTTGGAACTTAGTACAAGTATTTAAAGAAAACATCGCTTTATGCAAAATAAACCCTATAAGCCATTCTTTGTTATACCCTCATGTATTATAATCTGTTATTGGGTGTAACTTGCGGAGTACATTCATTTGCACTCACCTTGCTTAATAAAATATTGATCAAAGGAAAAAAGACTTCGCAACTACTGAAGATCTCGATGACTAGGCCGCTAGCCCAGTCGATTGCCTGTAGCAGATTAGCTGGGCTCTGCTACTTTTTCTTTGTCTTCCGCTGTGTTCATCATTGTTGGCTCGTAAGCCTTTCTGGTAATAAAACTCTGATTATTATTCAATAAATATGTGATATGGATTGTTATCATTTTGTTTAACTGTATACACTAGCTATTGATCATGAGACTAGTGTGGAATACACAGAGGATTTGGGAGTGTTAATCCTGGGTCCTTACAACCAAGCTCTGTGGTCCTAACCTCATTGAATATATTAAAGCTATTGGTGCACTCTCTACTACTCATTTGCTCATATTTTACATTTTGAGGTAGTTGAGAGCATTGAAGTACATTTGTATTATTTGTTGATCTCTTTGGCACTTGATAACCTTCAAACAAGGGTTGTGGTTTATTACTCTTGGTGTTTGCTGGCACCTAGACGGCTTGGAGGAAGATTGTGCAGTGATCTCTTCAAGAAGGTTGTGAAGTGACCCGCACCGTTTGTGAGTGGTTCCGTGCTCGCCATCTCCAGAGTGGAGGAAGAGCAACCCTAGTTGAATTGAGGTTCATTAGGCTCAACTACTCATGGTGCCGGCCCAATTCGTTTAGGCTTATCTCAACGTGAACTAGTGAAGACCGTCAAGTCTTCGATACTAGGGGAAAACATCGATTGTTTTCATTGCGGTTTTTCTCTCTTATTTTTACTATTTCCGCATTTACATTTCTAGCTACTTATTTGTGTAGAATTGCTTAGCTAAAATTGTATTTAGTATTGACATAGCTTTGAGGTGACTTATTGAAAACTTAGAATATGACCTCTTGATTTGTGCTAGAAATATTTAATTAGATCATACTTGTTGAAACTGTTAATTAGAGCACAAGTTTTTTTACAAACCTCCTATTCACCCATCCCTCTGGTCGGTCATCCTTGATCCTACAACGTGGCACGTAGTTGCTCGATCGTAGGCTAAATCGCCGGAGACGACAAAGCGAGTCTAGAGGACAAGCCAGGGGAAAAGATAAGCGCACGGGTTCAAACCGGAGGGGGTGTAGGTGCAACCCAGCCGCGTCGCAGCAGCACGGTCTCGGGCGATGGCACCAGGTAATTTTGGTGTGGCCAAAACGGAAAAAACAACGGATAAAAATAAAATATTACAAATGTGGTATTTATCAAGATTCCATGTGGGTGGTATATTGTCAATTACATCGAGAATAAGGACATATTATCAATTCCCCTTCTTAGAAAGATATTTACTGCAAGAGTAGCCCAATCTCAGTCTATCCCATGTCCAACGACCAAACATACACAACCCAATCTAAGCACGGCCATCGTAAAACAGCTAAAGTTGATCACTATCCAACTCAGAAAATATTCAATATATGGTGAAAGTTTAGTGGTTGGGTGGCGATAAGTTGCTCATTAGGATGGTTGTTGATGATTTTATGATGTGGCGCAACATGAGTTTTTTGCTCGTGGTCAACTTTAGAAAAAAGGGTGGATATTTACTCCACAGCGAATCAACCATATAATTAGGATGACTACAAAATCTCCATTTGTAGTTTTAAGTATTCACATCACATTTTTTGGTAAGCACAAAAATAGTTAGGCCTTAAATCCATAGCAAAAAGATTTGGCTTTCGATAAACACAACAAATACTTATCCTCTGGCAAGATGCCAACATCTTGTCGCACCCCGTGGTTTATGTCGAGCAGTCGAGGCATGAACTGGACCAAGCGAAACAATTACAGATCCGGATTTTCCATAGTATAGCAGAGGAGAAAACAGTGATCTGTGGTATAATGAACAATTCTCTGTCAAGTACTGTAGATTACTTATAGATGTGCGAACAAACCATAGATAAAAGTACTATAGCAAAACACTGTTTGGATTTTAATCGATCTCACATATCTACATTCCATCTAACAGCTCAGGATCATTATTATAGAGAAACATTGTGTCACTGTGTCGTTGCTTGTTGCAACTGCAGATGATTCCGATCCAACGAATTACTCCTTTTGCAAAAAGAGAGAAAAAAAGTCATGTTTTGGATCGATGCGTCGCATCAAGGCGACAGCAAGATTTTGTACCTACCGACCAGACTCGATACATCCAAATTTACCTTCTACAAGACTGGAAGGCTGCCCCTTACAGAATGTTGCACGAAACATTTACAGTTTTACCATGCAATTCGTACATGATTTTTGTTCTCCAACTTAAAAACTGCAAATAACTGATACTTTGGTGCCACTGCCATGTTTTTTGTTGCTATACCAGTGAAATGGTGATTATGATTGTTTACACGCATGTTTTCCGTGCTATTGTTGTATGCCCTGAGGATTGCGATCCTAAGGAGGACTAACAAGGGAAACAAACGACTTATGATTAGTGGCGAAGCTAGAAATTTAAGGTTAGGAGTGCATATATAAAACAATATCGGGTACGATTAGTTTCAACCAGAGAAAAGGCTATCGGTTGGGAAAAAAATTCGGAGCCTAACGATAGACCCGGTTACCGGCGGTTACCGGAATTTTCGGATTTATTTTGGTCGAAATTTGAATCTTTTGTGAAGTTAAAACGAAAAATACAGGAAAAAAAACATAGCCAAGGTTTAAACCTAGAACCAACCTCTTCAAGACTAAGGATGTTTCCACCACAGTACATGCACTCTTGTGTTTGCATATGGTTACAAACTTTCTTTATATTTGTCAACAAAACTAACAAATCTGAAATTTTTTGGCCGGTTGGAAATTTTACCGGAGGGATCCGGTAGATCCGATTTTCGGTAATAGCGCAGAAATTTCGCGAAAAAAGCTACGATCGTCCAACGGAAGTGAAGTTGCCGTTAGAAGTAACAAACATCAAGAAAAAAAGAACAGAGGAAATTGTCTATTAGTATCTTTTCACATGTCATTACTATAGTAATCAATTTGAAAAATAACTTGCATAATAACATGAATGTGAGAAACATGGAAGTTGCTCCATGCGCACGTGCAAAACTATTGGTCTTAGTGAGTGGTGCGTCGCCTACTGCTGCTTGCTGCTCCCACACTAGTGCCACGCCGCCCACCGCTCCTCTCTTCTGCCAAGACGTGGCACGAGTCAGAGGAACCAAATTGGGGAGGAGTGGGAGTATTGGTGAGTGATGAGATGACTGTGGGCTAGTGGAGGCACGGGCGGGCCGTGGGTTGTGAGATGAGCTTACAAGAGAGTGCACACCAAGGAGTACTATGAATATGGCCCAAATGCAGAACTGATCCATGGAAATGTTTTCAATTTTTTTGATGTGTCCGAGCACCCCTACTGGCTCCGCCCATGATTGTATCCAGAGATAAATTATTGGTACTCTGCATGTGTGTATCAGGAAGTGATTGTTTCTGTTGGCGATTGTAGCTAGCCGAGATGACACCATGACAAGAACAAAAGGCTACGCCAAGAATCGAAATGTTTCGTCAGAACAGATGCCAAAAGCCTTCGCTAGTTTGTACCACTAGTCTTTTGTGATAGTACTCTCTGTGATCGATTGTACAATGACTTAGGAATGTGCAGATGCGAGTGCCTCACTGCCTTAGTGCATGACGATTTGCTCTGATTGGTGGGTTGGTAGGTTGAATTGTTAAAATAGTCAGCCAAAATGTTCAACTGCTGAGTGCTTATACCTAGTTAGAAAAAAAAATTATTTATTTTTAGAGGTGGCCGTGATGCCGCCCCCCACCCCCGGCCGCCGCTGCCGCCCATGACTTATGATTACCCCTCTTTATCGAGGCCAGCAACATGGTGCACTCGTGGTCATGTTAAACTGCTAGTAGTACTCCTGATGCTGGACTACATCAAAACTTGTTATGGAATGATTATGGACTCATGGTCAGCAAGTGCACCTTCACATCTCCGCCATTTCTCGACAAGAATGAAAACAAAAAAAGACCAAGCCAATAGCACAAAAAAAAAATGGAAACAAAAAGACCAAGCCAATAGCACGAAAAAAAAGGAAATTTTCCAAAGATGGACATGGTACAAGAGAGGAGGCTATTTAATACGCCAAGCTGATTACGACGCAGACGCCGCCCCAGCCCCGGACCAGCAGCCCGGACGGTTCCCCTCCACCTACTAGCCATTGAAGCGCCTCAATATTCGTGTTGAAACGTATCTCCTGCTTCTCTCACCGTCGTCTGGGCTTCGGGGTGAAAACGAAGCGGAGAGTTTCCAACTGATCCGGACTATTTTTGAGTATGAATTGTGTTGGTTCGGATATTTGTCAGATAGTGTCGGATCGGAAATAAATATAGATTTTTTTTTGTTGGAAACAAATACGAATACGGTAGCCCACTATCCATCGAATATAAATACCAATATGGACTATCCAGAAATTCAAGAGGCTAGATATCTGGAGTTTTATAACCCCATTTCAGCCTAGCCCAGTCCATAGGATATATATCAACATGGAGTCAGAGAAATGCGTCTAGAGTTCCTTGCATTCTCGATCGATCCCCAATCTATTCACACCTGCCAACGTTCGTTGGCGTTGCCCTTCGCCATGCCATGGCCTTGCCGGGGCCTCCCTCGTCTCGCTACTCGTTGCACCGCGGCCTCACTGGTGCTGCCCCTCATCACGTTGCCCGTCCTCCATTCCTGCCACTATCGTCACGCGGCCGTCTACGGTCTGTACACGCCTACACGGTGAGCTTCATCTTCCATTCATATTTTCTTTGTTATCTCCTATGTTCCTAAGTTCCTAATTGATTTCTTATGTGTTGCATCCAACATCCTGTCCTAGATTTGTGATGGAATCTACGACCGCAAATAGTGTAAGTAATGCTACATTTTCCAGCTTTGTTGGTGCCACGACCACCTGCTATATATCACTACTACAGGAAGCCTCATCACGCAGCGGTTGGAATCGTCATCACGCACGGTTTCGAACCGTCTATATTTGTTGGTGCGTGATAACACGATTATCACGACGGTTCAAAACCGTCGTGATACGCGCTATCACGAGCGGTTTTTGTTGAAACCGCTCATGAAGGCTATTATCACGAGCGGTTTTCATTAAAACCGCTCGTGATCGAGAATATCACCGACGGTTTAATTTACAAACCGTGCGTGATGACATTTTCCTGAGCGGTTCTTGTTCGTAACCGTGCGTGATGAGTTTTCTGAGATGGTTCTTGTTTAGAACCGCTCGTGATAGCCTTTTTCGTGGCAAAAGAAAATCAAAACTACCGCTAAAACTTCGGAGGCCGTTTAGAGGCCCTAAACGAACTTTTTTGGGGTTTTCACTTTTTCGAGACCTCGCGAAGAGAATCTGACCTTGACTTATGAATTTTCGGATTGAGCTTTTCGTTAGCTTTCCAACGAGCCAAAGAACGTCGCAATCGGAGTTCGTATGCAAAAGTTATGATGATTTTACCGAACGGTGCGCAATCTACTATCTATATTTTTGCCCAAACCAAATAACTCAACATGAACTACACACATCACAATAGCATCACCCACATCACAAGTAGCATCAACTCAAGAATCCACATCACAAAGCAAAGGGGGGAGTAGAGAGTGAGTCGTGGGAGGCCGGGCGACGGTGGAGGAGGCCAAGGCAACGAGGTCGTGGGAGGCAAGTGGACGACGAGGTCGAGGCGAGGTGGAGGAGGCGGGGTAATGGTTCGGATGAGGCCGGTGACGATGAGGCCGGACGAGTTGGAGAAGGCCGCCGGCGACAAGCTCGGCGTGAGGCCGGCGCAAGTGTGAGGAGGAGAAAGCGAGAGGAGGAGATGGAGGTATGGTGTGAGGAGGAGAGATCGCGAGAGGAGGAGATGGAGGTTATATAAAGCGAGTTTGACCCGCCCATTATGTTTAAATTTTCGTTTCGCCCAACAATCATAGAGCGGTTCTTGTTAAGAACCGTGCGTGATAGCACCTATCCTGAGCGGTTTTTAATAGAATCGTCAGTGATCATTCCTGATTCGGTTCTATTAAAGAAATGCTCGTGACCTGAAGCCTCGAGGCGGCGGTCTGGCAGAAGCGGCGGCGGTGCGGCGAGAGGATAGCGAGATATCACTGGCGGTTCTTAATTAGAACCGCTGCGCGATAACTAATTATCACGAGCGGTTCTTATTCGTAACCGTCTCGTGATATCCTGAGCGGTTCTTATTGAGAACCGCTGCGTGATTAAACTGAATATCACGCAGCGGTTTGTGAATAGAACCGTCGTGATAATTCCTGACAGTTCTAAAAATACCGTCAGTGATAGTCGGCCGCGCCACCAAGCAGTCGACCGACCCAACACGAGCGGTTCTAAAGGAATAAATGCGTGATGGGCGTCTACTATAGCCTGTTTTGTAGTAGTGTATGTTTATGAACCGACTACTGATGCATTGGTGCCAATAAATGAAGTTGACTTGACTGGTGAAACTGATACCAACCCTTCCGCTAGAAAGAGAGTAAAGAAGCGGGCTCCGCTGTTTGGGATCACTACAAGAAATATGACGTTAAGAACAAAGGATCACTTAGTATTATCAAACTTGCGTTTCTTATTGCTCTACTAGATGTCATGAACCACTTATTGTGAGCTTGTGAATTTTGATGAGTTAATTAATACTAGGAGATCACTCGGCGATTCGTGGGATGCGCGCAGCGTGATCGGCTACGGACCCACGGAGAGAACGCGATAAGCGCGTCTTGCTGCTCTGAGCCCCACCGGCGTCGCGTTCTGCCGAAGGCGTGGCGCGGACACGGACGTGCGTCGCCAAAGCCGTGGACAGGACCCGAGGCTGCTGGGCCCACCGCCAAGCGCAGCACCTCAGCTCAGATCGGGTGGCCACGAGGAGATCTCCGTGTGATCGGAGGGCGTGATTTTGGCGGCGTGGCGGGGGCGCTGGGGCATAATCCATCTTTGTTAACATATGTAATAGCTTGCAAGTACCTATGGGTGAATGCTGAAAATATAAACAACTTATGATTTTCGTTGATTTCGGACATACAGTTTAAGGGTTTTCATGTTCCGATAAATATCTGTGATCGTGTTTATTTCTATTTATATTCACTCCGTATTTGTATTTGATATTATTTACGTACATATTCGTACCTATTATCCGCCTGTATTGAGCCGTTTTCACCCAACTGGCCGTCTGGCCCTGCCCCGCCGCACCATTCACTGGAGCACCGGCCCCACCGCCCACGCCTCGGCCACAGGCTCCGGCCCCGCATTAACGCCCGCCCCCTCGTCCTTGATCTACGTACCCATCCCACCAAATACACCTGAAACTACCTGTCACTGACACTGGGACCGTCAACTATTCCGGGACCAGAGTCATAGCCTCGTAAGGCAAGAAGGTGTAGGTAACCAAGAGATTTTCTCAGGAGCGTATTCAATTCCCCCTACCAAACTCCCACCCGTCGGATCCAGATCACACGGCCCCCACCCTGCCTCGCCCGCGGCTCCCCCACTGACACCGGGGCCCACCAGGGGGCAAGTCCAGCGCATCCCCGGCCCAACACGGCAACACCCCAGAGAATCGCCCTCCCGACCGCCCGGTCCCCCGTGTCTCTTCTCTTCCGTTCCTATAGACGCAGCCAAAACATGCAAAAAAAAGCAAAGAGCTGAAACGGGTTCATGTCCGCAACGCAACGCCGTGCCGAGCGGCCCAAAGCACGGCGCCGTGGAGGATGTGACGAAGCGGCCTGGACGGACGGACGGACAGGACGGGTCTCCGCGGCGGCGTGCGCCTGACCCGACCTGAACTGACCCGCGCCCATGCAAAAATAAGCAACAGCGCAAGCGAACAAAGCAAGCACGCAGCCCCGCGGCCCCGCCCGTTTGACTGCCGCTGCGCTGACGCAGCGTCTGGCACTCTCGCGTTTCTCTCCCCAGCCTTGTTCACGCGTCCACACCCGCGGTCGTCGTCTCCACTGGAAATACATTCTACCATATCTCCTTCAGACATTTTTAACCTCTTTTAAATCATGACATATTGATATATAAAGAGGTTGTTGATTTATATTACCATGTATTATGAGATTGAAAGAGACGAGGTCTAAAATATTTTCTTCGGTCTCGACCTGCCATTTTGACCCTCCCGCTCCTATCTCCCCCGCCTCCCTACATAAGGCCTTCTTTATTCGGCCGATGGCTGATGCTCGCCTCGCCTCGTTTGTTTATTCCTCCCCCTCCGCCGCCGTGGAGGGTTAGG
Organism: Phyllostachys edulis; assembly: GCA_036346405.1. Lineage (NCBI taxonomy): Eukaryota > Viridiplantae > Streptophyta > Magnoliopsida > Poales > Poaceae > Phyllostachys > Phyllostachys edulis. Next base: position 90,699,583 of record CM070562.1, on the reverse strand, counting down.
GTTTTGAGGAGCCCAATCTCGTTGTAGAGAGAGGGAGGCCGAGACGAGACGAGACGAGGCTTTTTCTCTCCTCCTCTGCGAGAGGCGCAGACAGGATTCGGCTTGTGAGGTGTGCGGAAAGGTTTGGGTTTGGGCAGATCCAGGCGTAGGCCTTTTTTGGGACAAGGGGTAGGGCCGTAGGGATAGAGACGGTGAAAAGGGTAGACGGGCACACGCGACGCGAGGGCGAGCGTACACTGGTTTTTGCTTCTACGGGCCGGGGGGAGGGGGGAGGCATCAGGCATGAGCTTTGGGGATCTCTTTGACGGCGGGGGCGGGGCCGGCTCCGGCGGCATGCAGTTCCCGTACGCCGGCGGTTTCTCGTCATCGCCGGGGCTCTCCCTCGCCCTGGTATGTGTGTGTTCGACGCTTGTTGCGGCCGGGGTGCTCTTTTTCTTTCTTCTTGTGGTGACTGATTCGGAGAGGTTTGATTTTTGTTTTGTCAGCAGGACAACGCCGGCGGCATGGGCGGACGGATGCTTCTGGGGGAAGTGGGCGCGGGCGGCTCGATCGCGAGGGACGCGGTCGCGGAGAACGACAGCCGATCGGGCAGCGACCACCTCGACGCCATTTCCGGCGCCGGCGAGGACGAGGACGAAACCGAGCCTGGCAACTCCCGCAAGCGCAAGAAGCACTACCACCGCCACACGCCGCAGCAGATCCAAGAGCTCGAAGCGTAAAGCCCCGCTCGACGCTCGTACTTGCATCCTTCTTCTCTCTGCCCAACCTTTTCTCTTGTCCTCTAATGCATGGATGCGCCCGTGTTGTGTAGGCTGTTCAAGGAGTGCCCCCACCCGGACGAGAAGCAGCGCGCCGAGCTCAGCAAGAGGCTTTCCCTCGATTCGCGCCAGGTCAAGTTCTGGTTCCAGAACCGTCGCACGCAGATGAAGGTAAATTATTCGCAAGAAGTCGCACAATTTTCTTTTGGCCTTCCCGTCTGTTCATGTTAATTCCTGACACGACTTCTCGTGCGGTTGCCAGACGCAACTGGAGCGTTACGAGAACGCGCTGCTGAAGCAGGAGAACGACAAGCTGCGCGCGGAGAACATGACGGTCCGGGACGCGATGCGCAGCCCGATGTGCGGCGGCTGCGGGAGCCCCGCCATGCTTGGGGAGGTGTCCCTGGAGCAGCAGCACCTGCGCATCGAGAATGCGCGGCTCAAGGATGAACTCAACCGCGTCTGTGCCCTTGCCACTAAGTTCCTCGGCAAGAACGTGTCAGTCCTGTCGCCTCTCGAGCTGCAGCCATTCCTGTCGCTGCCCATGCCAAGCTCGTCCCTGGAGCTAGCAGTCGGAGGCATTGGCGGCATAGGGTCTATGCCGCCTACCCTGCCTGGTGCTATGCCTATGAGTGAGTTTGCTGGGGGCGTGTCAAGCCCGATGGGCACGGTGATCACACCCGCACGGGCAACTGGGTCTGCTCTACCATCAATGGTGGGCAATATTGATAGATCCTTGTTCTTGGAGCTTGCAATCAGCGCAATGGATGAACTTGTCAAGATGGCACAAATGGACGAGCCTTTGTGGGTTCCGGGCCTGCCTGGTTCTGCCAACAAGGAGACGCTGAATTTTGAGGAGTATCTCCGCTCCTTCCTGCCGTGCATTGGCATGAAGCCCGTTGGTTTTGTGTCTGAGGCCTCTAGGGGGTCTGGCCTAGTCATCATTGACAACAGCGTTGCCCTTGTAGAGACCCTTATGGATGAGGTCCGTTGGCTTGTCACCATTTCCCCTCATACCATTGTTCCTTTCTATTATGCATTGTGCTGATGTTGCTATTGCTTCATCCATTTCGCAGAAACGATGGTCTGACATGTTCTCGTGCATAATTGCTAAGGCCACAGTCCTTGAGGAGGTGTCTACCGGCATTGCAGGAAGCAGAAATGGCGTGCTGCTGCTTGTGAGTGAAGATCAGTCCCCAGTGTTAATCATATGCACGTAGTGTAACCACATGTGATTTCTGAATTGTTAATTTTGCTTGTGTGTTCTTGCAACAGATGAAAGCTGAGCTACAGGTGCTCTCACCTCTGGTCCCCATCAGGGAGGTTACATTTCTCAGGTTTTGCAAGCAGCTGGCTGAGGTTGCATGGGCAGTAGTGGATGTGTCCATTGATGGATTGGTGAGAGATCAGAATTCTGCAACATCCACGGGTGCAAATATAATGTGTAGGAGGCTGCCTTCCGGCTGTGTGATGCAAGACACTCCCAATGGCTTCTGCAAGGTAATAAGCCTTTTACCTCTCTTCTTTCTCGCTAGTTCTCTTAGAATTAGTTAAATAGGGTTGTAAAATGGGACCATGTTAGACACTTTAGTGCCAAGAAATGTTGGCCTAATCAAGCTAATATAACTATCAATCTGTAGTTTCGTACTGGAACTTTTACATCACAGTAACTGGTCAAAGTTTACCCCGCAGCATTAGAACTAACCATGTTAGTTCCACTACTCCACTACCACTATGCCCTCGCTCAGAACTTGGGGACTATGACGTTGTTTTCCAAGTGTTTGATTAATTCAATGGTGTGATTTGCTGATGCCCATGCAACATAGTGTTCACAAGTCAAGGCCTAATGGATTAATTAGGGTCATGAGCCCACTACCCACGTAAACAAATCGATTGGTCAACGAGGTGTGTTAAACACTATTACCCAAGCATGTTTCCTTTTGTTTGTTTAATCTCAACACCAACTTTTCTACGGGATTAGATGCTTCTACCCCTTGGATGGAGCGCCTTGGGTAACTTATTGTCCGCAATTGAATCAATGTGTCCTTTGCATGTTGAAATCTGGACCACTTGCTCATTTTTCTGGGTTAGTAAAGCAGTCTTTGTATCCTTGGGTTTTGCACAAATCTTAACATGATCTCAATCTGTCTGATGATATGCACAAAATTGGTTCTACCATTCTTTTAACACCTGAATCACAAATGCTGTCTGATGATATGCACACCAGGGTGGTGAATTTAACACTTATTGTAAGATGTCGAAGAGATAAATATTCTGGAACTAGTTGTATGCATCATTTGGGAGTTGGCACGTTATAAGGCTAGGAATTTACAATGCAGCACTACTGATCAGAGTGATGTCAAAATTTGTTGGCTAATCCATGTGCAAAAATATATGCTCTTTACTATCAAGCTAGAGATATGCTCCAGATACGAAATCTTTTTTCATTAATTTATTCATGTGATTTTCATTCTCTATTGTGCATCCCTTCTTTCCATGTTACAACATCTCTTACAGATCCATCAGTAGGTCCACATCTCGAGACTGGTTAACGGGCAAACAGCTTCCATGTGTCCTTTTCACGTTTTTACTCCTCCTTGACCCCCTCAACAAAAAATACTACATTAGAGCATGTATAATGCAGGTACTTAGAGAGGAGTTTAGCAAAAAAAAAACTGATTTTTCTTGCCACGTAGGATAAATAAGGTGCTTATTTTGTAGCATCGTTGCTTGATTAGGCATCGGTGCTTAAGAGGTGGTTATGTATACGACTATATATAATTAATAGACAATACAATCATCTAAGCATCTACAAAACATATGCTTGCATTGGAGAAAACGACTTTTACATAGGTACTCGATAACATGACTATATTCTATTTCTTTAAGTACTCATATATAAACATCTCGCATTGTATATGCCCTCACTGGGTAAAATGAAAAAAATGTTCTCTGCACTGTGTAGCACAGTTGTGTTGTAGTGCGCTGCAGAACTCATTTGGTGTATTACACCTCAAGACATTTGCATGTGGGTGTGCATTTATGGACTAACTGATGCATTTACCCTGTAGGTCACATGGGTTGAGCATACGGAATACGATGAGGCATCTGTACACCAGCTCTACCGACCACTTCTCCGGTCTGGTCTCGCCTTTGGCGCCAGTCGGTGGCTTGCGACGCTGCAGCGCCAGTGTGAATGCCTGGGCATCCTCATGTCCTCTACTACAGTGGCAGCAAACGGCTCGACAGGTACAGAAAATTCTGAACCTTTAGTTGCCACTTTCCATGTACACTGTCTGTATGTCTGTAGCGACATACATTAGCCGCGCTTGTGTAGTTGACGGCATGATTAAATCCATTTCTATATTTGTCATGCAACTAGGACAACCAAGGTTTTTTGCGAGTATTTCGAAATATCGCTAGTATATTGAAGTAAAATGACTTGTGGATTAGTGTAGGGGCTACCTTTAACTTTGATACGTGGTTGGTCGGTAAAGCACTGATTTAGAGTATCGATAATTATGTGTTGTATTTGATGCAGCTATATCGCAAGAGGGTAAGAGAAGCATGCTGAAGCTGGCACGGCGGATGACGGAGAACTTCTGCGCAGGGGTTAGTGCATCATCTGCACGTGAATGGAGCAAGCTGGACGGTGCAGCAGGTAGCATCGGGGAGGACGTGCGTGTCATGGCACGTAAGAGTGTGAGCGAGCCTGGGGAGCCACCGGGTGTGGTGTTGAGCGCCGCCACATCGGTATGGCTGCCTGTGACTCCTGAGAAGCTGTTCAACTTCCTACGTGATGAACTCGCCCGCGCAGAGTGGGACATTCTCAGCAATGGAGGCCCCATGCAGGAGATGGCTCAAATCGCCAAGGGGCAGCAGGATGGAAACTCAGTATCACTCCTCAGGGCCAGTGTGAGTATTAGTTATTCTGCTTCTGTTCTATTACTTTTTTGATGACTAATTGTGGCTATGAGAATTAACTTTTGCCAAGACCTAAAAGCCAAATGGTATATATGTCCAGGTTACCACACATTAGTTTCAGCATAAAAACAGTAGATGAGACCTACAACAATTTCGGTTGTGTGTTCCACATGCTTGCCCATAAATTGGTGTATAGCATAAAGCATAGGAATGGCTCAAGTGTTAGCTATGTAGGTATCTTGGGTGATGGCTAGATGAGACCTACAACAATTTCGGTTGTGTGTTCCACATGCTTGCCCATAAATTGGTGTATAGCATAAAGCATAGGAATGGCTCAAGTGTTAGCTATGTAGGTATCTTGGGTGATGGATGAGCCATCTAAGTTCCTGAATGCTAAGGGTAGAATAATAGTCATGTAAGTGTGTTGGGGGAGGGTCCCCACGCTACCTTGAGCCGACGGTAACCTTGTGAAGGCATGACACCTCGGACAGATCAACCCCGGATGAGGTTCGGGGATCAACCCTAGGCGAGGTCCCGAAGGCAACCCTGGGCGAGGTCCGGGGACCAACCCTGGACGTGGTCCTGATACGTGGTCCGGAGACTAACCTCGAACGGGGTCCGAGGACCAACCTCAGTGAGGCGCGATACATCAGTGAACCTACTTCGGGGTAGGCACGCGGCGAGGTGCAATCGACACCCGTATACATGGCGGAGTCTGTTTGACGCGATGGACAAACCCTATCTCCGGAGCAAGCTAAGCCCTGAGGGCAGTGATGTAACTTCACTGATCTCCCCCCTCTATAAATAGGATCCCTTGTAAATGGGGAGGAGGCCAATTGTAACTTCTACCACCCATATGCAATACATTGGTACGAACCCTCTTTTGTGATTCTCGTTGAGGTTCCCTTCGCACCTCAGCGGTCGACGCATCCAACCAGGGGTGCCACAAGTTTACTGTCTGATCTCGTATTGACGGCAAAGTGTTAGGGGTAGTTATGAAATTGTAGTCTAGTCTAGGGTTTCTCTCTTGTACACTATATATTACCCCTTAGGCTCTTGCAATATAACTAACTATTCAGCCTCATTCCTCTCTTCTCTCAAATCTAACCTAGTATCAGAGCCTAGATCCATAGCCTGGCTTCCATCCTCTTCTGCTACCGCGCTCCCCAGGAGGAGCAATCTTCACTCCCGGGGGTGACCGCTTCTAGTTGTAGCAATTTCCATCTAATCCATTGTCCAGTAGCACAGCAAGCACTAGTCTTCACTTATTTGTCGTTCTCCTACTCCAAGGAGCAGCAAGTCGGCGATGGACGAGGTGACGGTGCATTTTGACTCGCAAGGTAGACGATGACGCCTCGGCCCTTGAGGGACAAGGAGGAGGCACGCATTCAGCTGGCAGGTAGGCCACCTCCTCTGTATCGCCATATACCTCCGCTCGTCGGTCCGCCAGATCCGGTCTCTCCATCTCCTGCTCTCTCCCTTGGAGTCTGCTGTCGTCCTTGGAGTCCTTCGTCATCCCTGCCTCCGCCCTCCTCGAGCTTGGCCTGGCTCGAATCTGGCGCCCTCGTCCTCGCATCGTCGCAAGCCTCATCCTCGTCGGATCCGGCGTAGCTCGTCGTCACCATCCTCGGATCTAGGCATCGTCGTCATCGCTGACAACTTGAGCTCCGCCAGATCCGTGCGTCCTTGGCGTTGCTAAGCTTCATCGTCGTCGGACCTCAACACCATCGGATTTGTTGCTGCCGCTCCAGGATCTGAGTCAACAGAGCCCACCTCGACGCCGAAGCCACCAACTCCTCCGGATCTAGCCTCTGTGGTCGCCGAGTGTGTCGTCCTCGAGCTACCGCCTTCACCGGGCCCATTGTGTAGCCGCCTGTCGATACCTGTTGCAGCCTCTTCAGAAGCCATCCACTTCACATCTTCCTGCATAGCTGCACCGACTGCGCATCGTCATCGACCACATCCTCGCCGAATCTGGCACTAGTTGTCGCCGGACGTATTCTCGTTGTTGGTGCCACGATCCATTGTTGTTGTCTCGTCCATCTCGGTGGATCTGGCTGGCCTCATCATTGTCAAGCTTGGATCGAGGTCGTCTTGTTGCCACGCCATCGGATCCGGCCTCCTCACCATCGTCCTCACATCCATCGTTGTTGACAACATCCTCCTCGTGTCGCCATCCACTTCATCACCATATCTGGTGTCCACGTCGTGTCTAGTACTCTAGCCTTCCTCTTCACTTCGCCCACCCATCATCGATGCTGTTGGGTTCCTCTGTGCTACTGGTGTTGGGATAAGCGGAGGAGCCATCGTCTCCATGCTGTCGGTTCATCTTCATCTTCACCGATGACTTCATCGTCTTCACCAGCTCCGGTTGGGGTTGGCCTTCATGCCAGCTTCGTCGTCAGCTGCGGCCATCTCCATCACCAGCTCTCATCGGACCTAGTCATCTTAGCCTCATTTATTCATCTTCCATCTTGTCCTCTTTGGTTTTTTCGCTGGGCTGGTTGAGCTGTTGTTGCTACTGGTTGCTCGAGTGTAGCTATTTCTACTGTGCCTCTGCTATTGCACTGCAGCCTACATATGTGCTGGTTTGTTCAAGCATTACTGTTGTTTGTTGTTGGTGCTTGTGTGGTTCTTCTACACTGCTGCTATTTGGTGCTAGTTCTTGCTGTTTGGAGAGGTGTGATCATTGCTGCTTCTAGTATCCTAAGTCTATTTTCCTTTGATTTCCATTAAGTCCATCCAAGTCCGCTGCATCTCTCTGAGTTGGTCGAAGCGTTGCCAGTCCATCAAATCCTTTGTCGATCAGCCGATTGTTTTTTTCCTTTTCAGGTTGCCACGGTTCGTCCATTGGATTGAGTGCAATCACCCCCATCATCATCATTGTTGATGCGACTTTGCTCTCTTCGCCCTCCCTTGTAGTCATCTTGCTACACATCTTTGTATTATTACGACTCACGACCAATGGTCTTTTTTGTCGTCATCACAACTGTCTCTTCGTCTTTGGTTTCATTGGGCCCCAAGGCACCAAATTCGACACCGTCATCTCACTTCTTGGGTGGGCGGATCTGGTTCGCCTTCGTTGGGCGCCAGATTCGACACCGTCACCACACTTCTTGGGTGGGTGGATCTGGTTTGCGTCTTCGTCTCTATCTCTCTCTCTCTCTCTCTCTTCATCTGCTTGATTTGACATATCTCTCTATTCCTGTCGGTTTCAACATCTCTAAATCAAAACATTTGTGTGTGAAGAGTCGAAGGACAATTTTTGCGAAGGTTTCGAGGTACCACTTCATTGAGGAGGAGATTGTTTGCTACTGGATATATACTTTTTTCAAGAGTTGCATGCTTCGAGGACATCTTCAAGTCCGGACTTAGAATTTATCTTTATTTTAGTGTTGACCTTCTCGAACTCAATGTTATTGTATACACATCAAGTTTGAGGGGGGTGATAAGGGTAGAAGTGTAATGGTCATATAAGTGCTAGGGGTAGTTATGGAATTGTAGCCTAGTCTAGTGTTTCTCTCTTATAGACTAAATATTGCCCCATAAGCTCTTGCAATATAACTAACTATTCAACTCTTGTTCCTCTTCTCTCACAAATTTAACGCTGAAAACATGGCTGCCTGGAAATTTTAGTACTATACACATCACTCTTTAACTCACAAAATCACAAGCAGATGATTGAAAACTGGGATGTTGCAGTGAAAAAAATTTCGCCGAAATTTCGGCGGTAACCGCCGATTTTCGAGTCTACCGGTGGGTCCTGATAAAAAATAGTGCCGGCTAAATTTTTTCCGGCCCATTTCGAGGCCAAGCCCAGCCCAGCCGAACACCTTCTTCTCCTCTCTTCCTCTCCCGTCAAAGCATTCGCCCAGTCCAAGTCGTGAGCGCGTACGAGTGATTTCGGTGGCGGCGTGGAGGACTAGGGAGACTGGGGATTGGGGAGACGCGGTGGGGACTGGGGCGCGAGTGGTCTCCTCCCACCGACATGCGTGGCCTCCGACGGCTCCTCTCCCCCTGGCCATGAGGTCCTTCGGCAGCGCCTCTTCCCCCCGGCCTTGAGGTCCTTCGGCGGCGCCTCTCCCCCTGCCTGTGAGGTCCACCGGCGGCCCCTCTCTCCCCAGCCGTGAGGTCCATTGGTGGCTCCTCTCCCCCTGGCCATGAGGTCTTCGTCGGCTCCTCTCCCTCCCCCCGACCATGAGGTCCTTCGGCGGTGCCTCTTCCCCCAGCCATGAGGTCCTTCGTAGGCGCCTCTCCCCCCGGCCATGAGGTCCATTGGTTTTTGGGTTGTTATTTGGGTTGGATTTAGTTTAGAAATTGAGATTTGTGACGGATCTGGTTAAATCAATTGGAGATTAGAATGTTTGGCTTCTGTCAAGGTTGTTTGGAAATTTCGGTGAAATTTCGACGAATTTTTCAAATTCGGCCATTTTTCGGACCATCCCAGCTGGTAGAAATTCGTAATTTCAAAGTGTAATTCAAAATTTTCGTCTGAAAAATTTCCCAAAAAAACAGTAACCGCCGGTTACCGGTCCTATCGCTACCCTTCGAAATTTTCCCCCTCCCGGTAGTGTTTTACCTGGGATGTTGTACGTACCTGGAAAAGTTTCTGTTCACAAATAGGGCCTAGCTTGCTGATAGTAATTTGCAGGGCTGGCCAAATGGGCGGCCCGGCACAGGCCTGTGTTGGCCCGGTCTATTCCGACCTGGCTACTATTCGTGACGTGCTGGGCTGGCCCACGGGCCGAGGTGACGGTCCAGACACGGCCCGTTTAGCCCATCGGGCCAAATGTGGCCCTGTTTAGCCCGACAAAATGAAAAAATTCAAATAAAAAAATCCAAAAAAATTAGAAAAATGTGTAGAATTTAGAAGTAGACATGGAAATTGAAAAAAATGAGACAATCATATTGAAAATGTAATAGAATTTTATTAATGTTCAAATAGCTAGCTCATTAAAACATTTGTCATTTAGCTCATAAGACATGAAAAATTGAAAAACAATCCTAGAAAAAATATATATTTTTAAAAAAACAAAATAAATTTATATATACTTATAAAATGAACTATATAAAATTTAAAAACTACAAAATAAAACCATATAAGTATTAAAAATGGAAATAAAATCATATAAATATTAATAAATAAAAATAAAAATATATATGTATATTAAAACAGTGTCGTGCCTAACGGGCCCTGTTGTGCGTAGGTCATGCCGGGCTCGGCTCGGCACCATTAAATCTTTGTGTCGTCTTCGGTCCGTCGTGTTAGGGTGCCGGCCGAGCACGGCTTTGAAATTTGTCGTCTTGCGTCTCGGCTTGGCCCATGAATAGTGTGGATCATACCGTGTCTGAATCAGATTAGTAGTATCGTGCCTTGTGCCGAACTAGTAGGCACGGCTCGTTTGGCTCAGTAATTTGTGAGAGCTCTCACGTAGAATAATGCTTTCTCTTCATTGCCAAAAAGGAAGCTATCCAAGTTTCAACACCAAAACCCAATAAGCAATATTATACTGTGAACTGCATGACAAAAAAACTATTATACTGTGAGCTGATGATGACATGGAGAATATCACAAAACAACTTTCCATCAAATACTCTTGCGGGTCTAGGGTAGAAGAAAAAGAGGACGCAATCATGAACCAAAAGTTAAAGCCAAGTAGAATGACTAGCACCAAACTTTACACGTCTGCGGAAAGGGTCAAACTGGGACCAAACAGGGGAAGGAGGCGCAGATCTGCTTGAAAAGTTGTCAGGTTGACAACTTTCAATATTGTGTAGTGTGTACAGAGTGTTAGCATCGCCGGCCCGGATCCCATGTGCATGCAGTTCGTGCCGATCACGTTGCGAAGGACTGCATGCCAAAACAAAATTTTAGGAAAAACAACACCCCCCACTGCTCGTCAAATAGTTCTTGTTCTAGACAGTAGCCCCACTGCTCGTCAAATATTTGCTATCGCTCCATCACACGGTAGGCTCACCCAACATGAAATCTCATAATTTTTGTTCTGGACATTGTGAGTTGCATTATCTATCCTTTCTGTTTCATAATATTTTGCAAAAAATGTTCTAATCGTTTGTACCTTTTTATCTGCAGGCCATGAGCGCCAACCAGAGCAGCATGCTGATCCTTCAAGAGACGTGCGTCGATGCGTCGGGCTCGATGGTTGTGTATGCTCCAGTGGACATCCCTGCAATGCAGCTTGTCATGAACGGCGGGGACTCCACCTGTGTTGCTCTGCTGCCATCCGGGTTCGCCATTCTGCCTGATGGGCCTAGCAACGGCACCGGGCACGAGGCCGGTGGCTCACTGCTCACTGTCGCATTCCAAATTCTTGTCAACAGCCAGCCCACCGCCAAGCTCACCGTGGAATCGGTCGAGACTGTGAACAACCTTATCTCCTGCACCATCAAGAAGATAAAGGCGGCGCTGCACTGCGACGCCTGAGTATTAGAATGGTTTTGCCGTAGGGTCGATCAGCGACGATGAGTCTGAGTCAAGAACGAACCGCGCAACGGAAAAAACCTTTGCTAGGTGATAAGGATCTTACTCGACGGATCCGTAGCACAGAGCAATGGTGGTGGTTCGGGTATTGACTCGGCCTCTACCGTCCGCTGTTCTCCCCGGCAACCGGTGATTGGATACAGTACCATGCATTTCGGAATTTGGATATTACTTGGTTAATTTTATGCTTTGGCTCCACCGTTTTAGGGACTCAATATGTGTACTTTGGCTGGCTCATTGTTACTTTTGCATTGCCTACCTTTTGTTGTGAGATGAGCTAGTGTGTAAGTGGATGCTCAAAGATGCTGGGTTAAAGTACTAGTGTCGTTCATAGATAATGTCAGTGACAGTGGCATTGCTATGGATTAAACGGAATTTATTTCGCAACTGGTTGGCTATACTTGTACGCAAGGAAGTGCGGTGCAAAGAAACACCAGTACTTGAGTTTTTTTTTTTTTAATAAAAAAACACTAGTACACCAGCCACGCAAAGCTACGACCGCATGAGATCCTATATGGCGAAACACTACACATTTCTCGAGACAAACACTGAGCTTCTCACCAGCTCTGCTCTGTAGTCTGTACGACTGTTATGGTGATGGTAATAGCCCTTCTTTGTCATCTCATTCTCATCTACCCAAAGAAAACCGCAGCTTTTACCTTTTTCACACCGCTTCCATGAGTTCCATCGGATCAGAAGAAAGATTTGATATGATGTGCGTAAAAAAAGATCTGATATGATAGATTACAAGAATTATTAGGCTTACATTGCATTGGGTTTTTCCTCTGTTTATCGACCTAGAGTCTTGGACCGGAGTAGGGGTGGAGAAAAAAAGCCCAAAATCTACGAGCCAGCTCGGCTCGTTAAGGACTTGGCTTGACTCGGTCTCTTAACGAGCCGAGCCGAGCCAGCAAATTAGCTCGTTTTCTTAACGAGTCGGGCCGAGCTGGCTCGCGAGTTACTCGTTAACTCGTTTAGCTCGGTTCCGCGAGTTACCAGGCGTGGCATCGCCAGTTCGCCACTAAACAAACCCGCCGGCCTCCAGACCTAGTCCCACGTCAACCCCCTCCTCCTCCCGCGCCGCCTCCCCTCGATTCCCCTTCTTCAGCCCGACGCCGCTGCCCACCTCAGCCTCCCGCGCCGACCCCCTCCTCCTCCTCCCGCACCGCCTCCCGTGCCGCCGCCGCCCTTCTTTTCCCGCGCCGCCTCCCCTCCTCCCGCGCCGCCGCCACCCTCCTCCTCTCGCGTCCGCCCTGCCCCTGTTCTTCCTCTTCCCCACGCGGCGCCCCTCCTCCTCCTTCTCCCCCGTCGGTGCCCCTCGTCCTCCTCACCCACCGGCGCCACTCATCCTCCTTCTCCCCCGCTGGCGCCCCTCGTCCTCCTTCTCCCACGCGGCACCGCCCCTCCGCCCCGAGCTCCTCCCAAGCCAGACGCCGCCGCCCTCCTCCTCTTCCCTCTTCCTACTTCAAGTCACTCTGACCACTCAGGGGTGAGTTGATGTCAAAGATCTTGATTTTGGGTAAATATGTTGCTTATTCCTTCAATTTTCTTTGTTGGTGTTTCAATTGTGCCAATTTGGTTTGAGCATTTACATTACGATCGCAAGATTGTGTGTGCGCTTGGGTTTGAATTGCAGTTTGGCCCCAATTGGGCGAAATTGAGATGTGAAGGGTTGAGATGCAAGCACGAGTTGTTCTCTGAGACAGAGCGGCGGTTCCTTGGCTGCCCTCTTGATTCTGACATTTAGCATGCAATAGATGTTTGTTGATGATTGTAAACTTGTGATCAATGCTATAGATGTTTACTGATGATTGTGAGCTTGTGAATTGTGGACTAAATGGATGTTTTTTTTATAACGAGCCTAATGAGCCGAGTTCGAGTTTTTTAACGAGCCGAGCCGAGCCTGGTTTTCTGCTCGTTAGCTTAACGAGCCAAGCCGAGCCAAGCTCGTTTTCTTAATGAGCCTTAACGAGCCGAGCCGAGCCGAGCTGGCTCGTTATCCACCCCTAGATCGGAGCACCGAGCAGCCACCCGAAAATCCGAAATCTATGTGCCTTCAAGCTCTCTTGTCAACCACTGGCGTCCAAAGCCGTGACCCAAGACCCGATGTCACTGAAACATGTCATGATGTACTCCATGTTACATGACCAACTTGTTGAAATATGCCACAGAGATAATCATAGAGATAATTATATTTCATTATGTTCATAATTTATTGGATAATATGTTATCTTGTTCCAAGAATAATATTGTTAATATTTGTGTGACTTGATTGTGAAACTCTATATTTATCTTTGCAATGATTATTCTAAAGCGACCCCCAGTTGGAAACATATGAGGACACATATGAATAGACTAGCATATGTATTGGTTGATGACCATGTTTCACGGATCATAGATATGGAGATATCAAACCAATAATATGGACACATGTTAGCGAACATGGGGTTGGATTGACCCATCATGCGAGAACGTTGTATTCTTATATGTCATCAGTTGGTCTCATTTACAATGCGTATGCTATATCATTAGACTTGAGATCGTCGTACGTACTCGAGATGTGTAGTGACTTACTTAGAGGTTGCCAAACGCTACTCCGTAACTGGGTAGTTATAAAAGTAGCTTTCGGGTTTGTCATGATACATGAGTCGAGGCAAGGTTGATCAAGATAGGATTTGCCCCTCCATGCAATAGGAGAGATATCTCTAGGCCTCTTGAGTGATCGGATTCTAGAAATGCATGGCCATACTACTCGCGGTTAAAGAATTAACTATAGTCGGGGAATTCGAGTCACGTGATCAAGAAAGAGTGGTCGAGCTAACCAATAAGGATGGCACGTACACGCCTTGAGTTTGACCGATATCGTGAGGCAAAGGGAAATACATATGAAATTTGTTAAGGTTCATTCGATGTGATCTTTACGTATACTCGGGAGTCGGCATGTCCTGCTAGGGGCCAATACCGATTAGTAGACGAGTAGGAGTACTCAGACCATGTCCAAGTGTACGTGAACCTATAGGGTCGCACGGTTAAAGCGCTGGGACACATTTTGGATGGTGATCCGAATTCTTATGGGCCACAAGTTCCTAATGGGCCTCAAAGTTCGGGACCCATCATGGATGCCTATATATAGAGGGGCAGTGGCATAGGGTTAATATGATTTTGAAATTTCGGAAACCTGAGCCACCACACCTCCTTCGCCCAAAACCTCTAGGCCTCCTTTACTCAGATCGAAAGGTAACCGTCGAAGCACGACGCTCGTAGATTAAATCGTATTTTCTAGATCGCTTTCAATTCTGCAAATTTGGCTTTCTAAAGTATTTCCTACAATGCAAATCCACTCTAATCTACCGCGAGTGCACTTGAAGTCGCCGGCCAAGCCGATCGGTAGGTTGAATGAAAGAGTAGACGTCGATTGCACTGTAGATGATAGATTGCATGAACATAGAAAAAGAAAGAAATCAGGCGCCGCACCGCCGTTCACTCGAAGTTGCGTGCACGCTACGCCCCGACCACCGTGCCTGTATGTGCAGTCGGCCCCTGCATGGGCACGCGCCGCTTGGCCCAACACGAGCGAGCTGCTGCCGGCCCGGAGCCGACCACCGCCTCTGCCGGCCTGATCAAGTACGCGTCACCGGAGCCACCCCACACGGCCGCGCGTTGAGGAGTTCATGATTAATGATTATACCATGTACAGTACAGAATCTTCACGTGCATGCAACGAATCAATTGAGATTAGCTCTTTCCTTTTGAGAAGCAAACATATGCACATAGACAAATACTTCATTCTGAACATGGCCTTCTTGATCCCTGGTTTCCTTTTATCCATGTGTACGTGAACGTTAGCTCGAAGCCACACGCTCCACGCCGCCCAAGGCCGTGCCGCCTTGCCGTCGCCCTCATGGCTGCGCCACCCGCATAATGCGTCGTCGCGGATCTTTGTCTTTGCGAGTCCCGCACCACCCATCAGTATGGCCCTCGCGTCGCCGACGCCGCCTGCGCTGCACACGCTAACCAAGCGTGCTCGCCTCCTACGAGGCACACCGCCGCCAGCCATGCGTGCTCGCCCCCCGGGTATGGGCACACCGCCACCGGCCATGCGTGCTCACCACTCAACATGCATGGGTGCGATGCCACCACCAACCCTACATGTTGCCGTGCTCAGAGTCGTAATCGGCGGCCCATCACGCGGCCCACTCGCCGTCGCACCGTAATACGCGATACCCGACACAAGCCGCAACTCCCGTGGCGTCGCCATTGTGCTTAACACGCGTTACACCTTGCGTGTCACGCCGGCCGCAGCCATGACACTAGTGGCCGCCGCCTTTGAAAACAAGGGTAAGGGGAAACCCTAGCCCCTTTGGCTTGGCCTAGCTGGTGGGCCGCAAAATGGGCCGGCCTAGCCCAAGTATTTTCGGGAAACAAAAAAAAATCGAAAAGGAAATGAAAATTTTGCAAGAAGGCCCTCGATTTTTTTTAAAATTGCGCGACAAATTTCTCATAATTGAAATTTAGCGATTTGGCCCTCGAAAATTGCAGAATTCACAAAAAATCCATATTCCAGCAGAAAAGGCCTCGATAATTCAATTTTGAATCACTTTGAGCATTTGAAGCATGTTTAATTCTGTTATTATTATTTCTATGCAATTTATATATTGTATTTACTATTTTTATTATCTGTGATTGTTTATATTATTTTTAATCATTGAAAATAGTAGTAAATCATAAAAATGCATAGAAAAATACGGGAAAATTATGAGAATTTTGCAACCATTTTATGCAAATTACCAGTAGTAATCTTGTGAACTCTTTGCATAAATATGTAGATAAGCGCACCACTGAGCAGGGAGTTCAAGAGTCGCCCAAACATGGCGTAATTTGTACCAGTCTTCAACTCTGTGGTAAGGTAATCACAGATGAGCAGAAAATTGAGATGACCCTCTCTACTTTTCACCCGAATGCAGTGCAATTCGCACGCAACTATCGTCAAGATGGCTACAAGGAGTATGTCGAATTGATTGACATCATGCAAGTTGCAGAATCTCAAGATGATGTTCTAAGAAAGAACTACATCTCACAGCCATTTAGTAGCAGTGTTGGCCATAAAACCAATGCTAGCAGCTACAAGGTGAGGAAGCCTCTCACAAAGGAGAGGGGCAAGAAGGGTAAGGTTGTGGGTTACACGTTATTGATGCTTTCCAGTCTAAGAAGAAGGACAAAGGACATCATGAGGCACATTACGCCATTGCAAGCACAGAGGATCCACAACTATTAGTTGCACTCATGGGTGTGGACAGCCCAGTAGCAGCCCCCATCACCCCTCCTTTGGACATCGCAGTGGCCGCAGCTGTAGTTGCCCAAGAGGAGAAGATCACCATGGATCACATTCGGGCAGAAGTTTCTAGATACTTCGCTGATTCGATCTAGTGGACGCATTGCACTTTGATCTTTTTATCATCACTTGTAGTTAGTGATTGTGATAGAACTTTGAATTATTTTACTCTTTGAATAATGGGTTGTAAGCTCTAGAAGAGCAAAGCATTAAATTCTTGTGATAAGTCCTACAAGGCTTATATTTTCTTCTCGTATTTATAATAGCAAGTTATGTTATGATATTTGAAGTATTTTATTTATGTGTTGGGTGCTTCCTGCTACATATTATTAAAATACTTTGTATTACAACGTGTGTAACGCCCTTTAGAGGAAGTGTGCTTAGGTGATAGTAGCACAATGAATATCATCTTGAGAGAAACAGATTTTTTTTCAGTCGATCGGCAAGAATGCTGGTAGTCTTATGACAATCGCGAACAGCGATACTTGTATAATAGGCTTAGGAAGGGCCACAATTATACTATCGATGGGCACAACTTTGATCATTAAAGAAGCCTTGTTGTTTCCAGAATTGACTAGAACTCTCCTAAGTTTCAAGGATATTCACACTAACGGTTTCCACGTAGAGACTGAAGAAGAGTATGGTAAGAAATACCTGCTCATTACAAAGCGTGAAGAAAGTGAAAAAGGGGTATTAGAACGACTTCCTTCATATAAAACTAGGCTATACTACACTAATATTAAGGCACCTACAGCCTATACTGCCTTGAAAATGGTATTTAGAAGCTCTGAACTTTTCTGTCTCTAGCATGATAGATTAGGCCACCCAGATCTTAGAATGATGAGAAATATAATTAATAATTCACAAGGACATAATATCGATGTAAATAATTTTTCGAATAAGGAAGATTTTGTGTCCCGCATGCGCCACCGAGAAATTAATTACTAGACCTTCTGCTCTGAAAGTAAAGGATGAAGTCCCTACATTCCTAGAACGCATCCAGGGAGACATTTGCAGTCCTATACAACCCCTGTCAAGGCCATTTAGGTATTTTATGGTGCTCATCGATACTTCATCGAAATGGTCGCATGTATGTCTATTGTCTACGAGAAACCATACTTTTGCAAAGCTAATATCATAGATAATTAACATTAAAAATATTTTTCCAGATCATTATGTGAAGTCCATCAGAATAGACAATGCCAGAGAATTTACTTCGAAGGCATTTGATGATTATTGCAGTCAATGGGAATTAAAGTTGAGCATTCCATACCATATGTCCACACCCAGAATGGACTAGCAGAGGCATTAATTAAAAGGATTAAAATTATTGCCCGACTGTTTTTGCAGAATTGTATTTTACCAACTACATGTTGGGGATATGCAGTGCTGCACGCAGCAACTCTCATCAATTTTAGACCATCGGTGTATAACATCCATTCACCTATGCAACTAGCACAAGGATCAGCACCAAAAATTTCTCATCTTCGCAGATTTGGTTGCAAGGTTTATGTACCTATACCACCACCACAGTGAACTGCAATGAGCAGTCTCTGAAAGTCTGTGATATACGTTGGTTATGAGACAACGTAACATCCATAATCAGGTATTTGGACCCTATGACTGGAGATTTGTATACTACCTGCTTCGCTAATAGTATATTTGATATGATAGTTTCCCATCATTAGGGGGAGGAAATCAACCCCTCGATGAAACATGTTGAGAAATAACGTGGTAAGCCACGTGAATCTATGCACATGACCCATGCCTTAGGGAAGCAAATAGAGAAGTCCAGAAGATAATTGATTTGCAAGCATTAGCAAATCAACTGCCTAACCACTTTAGTGATTTAAAGAGCGTGACCAAGTTGCATGTGCCTGCATGCAATGCACCGGAGAGGGTTGAAATATCGAAGAAAGTTGAAGGTATCCCTAATCCTATCCAGAGGCCTTAGAAAAGGATGAGAACTCCGGCCCCTTGAATCCAAACTAACTGGGGACGCCTGGTGGAAAAGGATAAGAAGGACTTGACACAGTCGATCACCGAAGTTCCCCAAAACCAGAAGGGGAGCCAGTTGAGACCTAGCAACAGTATGAAACCTTCAGGAAAAGGCATACCAGTGTGCGCACACATCGGAGCTGAAAAACAAAAGGGACTTGCCTCCGTAATTGGAAGCAACGGTGAGCAAGTAGAATAATTAGAAGAATCGCCCCATGAAGAAATAACTATAAATTATGTGACCACGGGAGAATCTATGAATAGGACAACAACCAATGTCGACATTTATTTTGCCAAGAAAACCACAATCATCGATCTTGATCCTTAGCCTGCATCGCTCGCCGAATGTAAAAAAGATCAAATTGGGAAGATTGGAAGAAGGCAATAGAAACTAAATTCTTATCTCTGAATAAAAGAGAGGTGTTTGGGCCTGTAAGCCGTATGCCTCCCTATGTGCACCCCGTAGGGCATAAGTGGGTATTTGTTCAAAAGAAAAATGAAAATAATGAAGTAAAGCAAGGCTTGTTGCACAAGGTTTCGTTCAACGTCTAAGAGTTGATTATGAAGAAACATATTCCCCGGTCATGGGCGGAATTACCTTTAGATATTTAATATCAATGGCAGTGAACTTGAATTTAGAAATGAAATTGATGGATGTGGTAATTGCATACCTTTATGGAAACATGGATTCGTACATTTATATGAAGGTACCTGAAGGTATCTCTGTCCCGAACTAAGACAGAACAAATAGAAATCATGCGATGTGAAACTTCGAGAAAGTCCTTTGTCACGGACTTAAGTGTCGAGCAAGATGTGGTATATCGCTTGAGAGACTTTCTATGCAACAAAAGGCTATTCGAACAATGAGAATTGTCCCTGTGTATTTATACGACGATCTCAGGATGGATTTTGTATAATCTCACTATATGTAGATGATCTAAATATCATCATAACCTTAAAAGATATTAAGGAAGCAAGCTCTTACCCGGATTGAGAGTTCGAAATGAAAGATTTGGGTAAAACCAAATATTGCTTAGGCTTGCAGCTTGAGCATGCTCCTTGTTGGAGGAATATTTCTCCCTCCTAGACCTGGGACCCGCTTTGCAGCAGACGCGCATACAGATCCAAGAAACGCTGCTATACTCCTGAAATACTGTAATGCCCCTCGCTTGTAATCATAGGACATAAATCCTCATAAGGGTATTTTGGTCATTTATGCAGTGAGGAGCCTATAAATACCCCATGTATCCCTCCTTTGAGGGGGATTTTTCTAAGGCAATACATGAAAGGAACACACTAGGTGAGCCTCAGGAGGAACCCTCGGACCCAGAGGCGCCGACAGAGTAAAGGCGGTCCTCTCGGACCCCGAACTGTATAAATCTCGCGTCACGCTTCGCTCTCGTGGGCGAGGGCCGTGCTACGCCCGACGTCCGTCCTCTCACTCACGTTTGGTTTTCACACCATCAACATTGGCGCCGACCGTGGGGCGTGGTGATCAACGAAGGCTATGGCTCCTACCAAGAAGTACTCCAAGTCATGAGGCCTCCTCTCACTTGAGCATAGGGAACTCATGGACGGCAGGTCCATTCTCAAGAAGCCCAAGGCATGGGTTATCTTGGAGATCGGAGCTATTCATCCTAGGACAGACAACGTCCTGCACATTCCCGGGCTGCCAGGCATCCCCACCTCCATTGCACCGGTGATGCGATTATGCGGCCCAAGGCAAGAGGCCCAAAATGTTCTTTGAAGCTCGGGGCTATCCACCGCTCTGGGGGCTCGGCGCCGCTAATTGCAAAGCAATGGTGGAGGCAACCACAAGGCAGGTGGTGGACTACATGATGGCCACGTATCGCACTCCCAGCAGCCCTCAGCACGTCTCCCCGCTCCCAGCACCGCCTTCAGTTCAAGTGGCCACTGACCCGGCCGCGCGGGGATTTTTCCTCGGAGGAGGGCCAAGGGGGCATCCTTACAACCTCCCTCCACTCGCCCACGTGGCAGTGATGAGTGGGGCTCCTTACTGGCCAATGCACCCACCAAACTCTGGATGGGGAGGAGCTCAGCCTTTTCCATTGCAATTCATCCGTCGTGACCTCAGGGCTGAGTTCATACCTCGAGCAGGTGCTCATGACCTCCCTCCAAGCTCCTCACTTTGGGCAAATCTTTGCAGGAGATGGTGAGTCAACTCCCCGATGAAGTCTTTGGGCTCCATCCTCAAGGTGCTACATGGCCGGGCGACTAGGGAGCTGTGAGGCCAAAGTTGCTCCCGGTGCCTTCCGGCACCTTGAGCGAAGGACCGTTCCACCGTCATGCCCCAAGTGCACTCATCAAGCCGTGAGGATTCACATCAAGGAGGCTGTGGCCGAGGCGGTCAGAAGAGCATGTACTCTGCGGGCACTAGGCGTGTCCCCGTGCCACCAATCGGATCCGCTGGGAGCGCGGTCACCACCGCCACGAAGAAGAGGATCTTTGAATCACTAATCTCCCGGCGGATCAAGTTGCAAGTCGTGGCAGGCGCTCAACTTCGCCAATCTTTCGCACCATCGCCGCCACCGTGACATCTAACTCTTCGGCTCGGGAGAGCCCGTCACCGCTGTCGCCGCACCCTTCGATCACCATCACAGCACAAGACGAAGGGGCGGGCGCCCGAGAGAGGAATCCTCTCACAAAGACATCGCAAAACTCCTTTCCGACCGAAGTTCCTTGACCTAACCTCGGGCCTTACAATGGGGACTCGACCCCATACAATTCTTGAAGTATACTCCACGGCGATTCGGGCGGGGAGGTGGAGAAGTAGAGATGTGCAAGCGCCTCCCATTGTTCCTTTCCGGAGCACGCGTTCTGATTCTTCAACCAAAAGAAAGGCTCCATCTATTCTTAGGACCAGCTGAGGGAAGAGTTTAGCGCAAATTTCCAAGGAAGCTATAAACGCCTTATGCTCCCCAACCAGCTCTTCTTGTCAAGCAACAAAAGGGTGAATCCACAAGAGAATTTCTTAGCGCTTTTCCAAAGTGAGAAGCCAAGTCGCAGATGCCCCAGACTCAACGGTCATAAATGCTTGCAAGGAAGGGCTGCTCCCGGGAGAACTCAATCGCGCGCTTGGGAGAGATCCCCCGAGGATGACCCATGAGCTCTTCAAGGTTGTGGAAAAATACGCTCGAGGGGAGGAAGATGACCTAGCCAAGAAGGGACTTCACCTGCAAGATGAAAGCATCTCCCGGGGAGGAGGTCAAAGGCTCCTCCGGAAAGAGGGCAAGGACCGGAGGATCAATCCGATGTGACGCGACTCAAAAGTCCTCGTCGTGACCGGCCGCACCTCCGCAGAGGCGTGGGAACAACTCCACGGAAGGACCCAAGAAGGAATCGGGACCTAAAGCCCTTTGGAAGGGCGCTACAGTGAAGGCCGCAATGAAAAAGAGGTGACCCAAATCAAGGAGGCGGACGCTGGTGCGCCTACCACAAGATGCGTGGGCATGATACAAATGAGTGCCGCCGCTTATGATGCATTGAAATAGCGAAGCTTCTCAAGCGACCTCGAAGCGCCGCACGGGTCGCCATCACGCCCCACGTTGCGAAGCGATGCCTCTTCAAGCAATTCCACCCCGATCTGAGGCCCTTGGTGATCTACCCCGGGCGCAACCGCGGGATGCGAGCATGAACTCCTTTTCAAGCACCGCAAAGACAAGTAAGCGTCATAATAGGGGCTCGGCCTCGGGCATGCGTCAAAGCGCCAACGAAAGGAATGCTTGGGAGGTCAATGTCGTGAGGGTGGCTCCTCAAAGCATCCCTCCCAAGTGGGCAAACATTCCTCTTAGCTTCACGGTAGAGGATGCAAAGGGCTTAAGGTTCCCTCATGATGATGCCCTTTTACTAACCGCCACAATATCCAATTGCAAGGTCTCCCGCATCCTTGTCGACGGAGGAAGCTCTGCAGATATACTCTATTTGCGTGCACTCAAGGAACTATGGGAGTCACGGGGGGATATCATCATGGCATCCTGCTGCCATCCGATCGGCCTCTCACTGGTTTCGTACCAGGAAAATCCATTCAACCCCTTGGGAGGATTGAGCTTCTCATGACATTCGGAACATAGGAGAATCACCGCACGGAAGCTGTCAGGTTCGATGTCGTTGACATCGAGTCCCCATTCAATGCTATCATGGGAAGGGCAACTCTCAACCGCTTCTGTGCGGCGGTCCATCAAAACTACCTATGCTTAAAGATACCAGGCCCTCGCGGGGTCATCTCCGTGAGGGGCGACCAAGACTTAGCTCGTCGTCTATACCACAAAGCGGCAACTGACTCCGGCGACATCAACTTCCTCGAGACTAAGGAGTCAAACGAAGGAGCGCGCTCGCTTCTCTCACTAGGGAACAACAAGGACGTATCCCCCCCGGGGAGATGCTGTCTGAAGCCTCGCTCTGAGGGGGACCTGCACAAAGTGCGACTCGTCGGGCAAGACGACCCGCGGTCTCTTAGAGTCGGGGTCGATCTCCCAAGAGAAGTGGAGAAAGAGCTCGTGAAGTTCTTAAAATCCAGTGCTGACGTGTTCGCTTGGACACCGTCAGACATGGTCGACATCCCTCGGGAGGTGATCCAGCATCACCTCGCGGTGAGACCTGGATGCCCTCGATAAAAGCAAAAGCCGGAGCTCTCTTCCGCGGTGTCGAGCAATTAAAGATGAAATTGACAAGCTCTCAAGGGCCGGCCTCATTCGGGAGGTTTGGCATCCGGAATGGCTAGCTAATCCTGTTTTGGTAAAAAAAGTCTAGCGGCAAGTGGCGCATGTGCATCGACTTCACCGACCTCAACAAAGCATGTCCGAAAGACCATTACCCACTCCCGCGCATCGACCAACTCGTTGACTCCACCGCTGGGTGTGAGTTGATGAGTTTTTTAGATGCATACTCAGGGTATCATCAGGTCCACATGGCGAAAGAAGACGAGGAAAAAACAAGCTTCATCACCCCTGTAGGCGCTTTCTGCTACTTGCGCATGCCCTTTGGGTTGAAGAATCTTTGGAGCCACTTTCCAACATCTCGTCATCTCATCCTCAAGGACCAGCTAGGTCGCAATGTGAAGGTTTATGTCGATGTATTTGTCGTAAAAGAGCATTCAAGCTTAAATGCATATTGAAGATCTCCAAGAGACATTCACCAACCTTCGCAAGTTAAGCGTCAAACTAAACCCGAAAAATCGCCGGGGTAAAGGGAGGAAAAGCTCCTAGGGTTCCTGGTCTCACAGCGGGGGATCGAAGCCAATCCTGAAAAAATTCGTGCAATCCTTGACATGGAACCACCCCGCTCCACCAAAGACGTCCAGCGCCTCATGGGGCGCGTGGCCGCGCTCGGACGCTTCCTGTCACGTTTGGCGGAAAAGGGCCTCCCCTTCTTCAAGATTCTCCGTAGGCTTGAAGGCTTCCTATGGACCGATGAAGCCCAGAAGGCCTTCGAAAACCTAAAAGCCTACCTGGCGGCCCTCCACTCCTCACAAGTCCAAGACCGGAGATGTGCTACTCCTATACCTCGCTGCAACCCCCCCGCGGTGGCGCCATCCTAGTCAAGGAAAAGAAGGAATTCAACACCGGTATATTATGTCGTGAAGCCTGGCGAGAACAAAGACAAGGTACACGAAATAGAGAAAATATGCTATGCTCGCTTATGGCTTCAAGAAAGCCGTCACTACTTTACGGGATATTCTATCCTTTGTTCAACAAGCTACCCCCTCAATGAGGTGATGAGGAACAAAGAGGCCACGGGAAGGATAGCAAAATGGGCCGCAGCTAGCACCTTCTCTCTCAAGCTCGTGGGGAGGAATTCTATCAAATCTCGAGATCCTTGCCGATTTAAGTGGCTGAATGGATGCATCCGATCGACCATGAAGCACCGGCAAGCACCTAAACACCCCTAGCAAGCATTGGGCGTTATACTTGATGGGTCCAAGCGTCTGGCGAGGGGTGCGGCGTCGTCTTAGTAAGCCGGAAGGAAGGCACTTAGTCGCTGCCCACTTATCTTTTAACCCCACAAACAATGTGGCGAGTATGAAGCATTACTCTTGGGTCTCGCCTTGCTAAGGCAATGGGCGTCGGACACCTTCTCATCTTAGGGATTCGGTTGGTTGTCAATCGGATGGATAAAACATATCGATGCCTCGATCAAAAATGGCCAAATACTTGGACAAAGTAAGGAAGATGGAATGCCACTTTGCCGGACTTGAAGCTCGTCGGATCCCGTGGAGATAATCACCAAAGCGCACCGCTGGCTCGTCTTTGCGAGTTCTCGGGAACCCCTTCCTCGAAGTCTTCTTTGAAGTGTTAAAACGCCATCGATGGAAGAAGTGGCTAATCCCGAACTACCCCAGAGGTCAACGAGACTTGGTCCTCCTCCCTCTGGATGACTCCCATCATCAAGTGCATCTGAGGAGAAGAAGAGCCTGAGTATATGATAATGGCTCAGAGGCTACACTCCAAAGCCAAGGCTTACGTGATCATTGAAGGAAAGCTTTACAAGCGCTGAGCATCTGCCCTTCTCAAGTGTGTCACAAGAGAAGAAGGCATTTCTCTTCTCCTTGATGTGCATGAGGGCCTCTGCGGTTCTCACATTGCGCCAAGGGCAACCGCAGCCAAAGCCCTCCATCAAGGCTTCTATTGGCCCACGATGGTGCAAGATGCCCTCGGCGTCCTCAAGACATGCAAGGGGTGCCAAGGATGGCGACCAACCTGGCGCTCTGCTAGCCCTCTTTGCACCATACCGATCCTTGGCCGTTTGCCGATGGGGAATGGACACTGCTCGGGCCATTCCCAGGGCAGGGGCTACAAGCATGTGGTGGTATCGGTGGATTACTTCACCAAGTGGGTGGAGGCGGAACCCTTGGCCTCCATCATATCTCGTTCCGTACAGAAGTTCTTTTGGAAGAATGTTGTGTGTCGCTTCGGGGTTCCCAAGGAACTCACAATGGACAACGGCACCCAATTTGATGCCTCCTCCTTCAGGGATTTCTGCGACTCCATTGGGACTGTGGAAAGAGCTAATGGGCTAATTCTGCAAGGCATACGACGTCGTCTCGAGGCAAGTGCCCTCAAGCGAGGAACATGGGCGGAGGAGCTCCTCAGCGTCCTATGGGGATTACGCACGACTCCTAGTCGTGCCACTAGGAGAACTTCGTTCTCGCTGGTGTACGGGGCAGAAGCTGTCCTCCCTGCTGAAATCCACCACCGCTCCCTCCGAGTGGAAATGCTCTCAGGGCCATCACTTGTTAGCTTCACCCAAAATGAGGACAACCATAGGATTGAGGTGGACTTTGTTGAGGAGATCCGCGACCAAGCCCTCCTTAAGCATGCCGTTTACAGGCAGGAGGCTGCCCGGCTCTACAACAGCAGGGTGAAGGAACGTGCTTTTCTTCTTGGCGACCTTGTCCTCAAAAGGGTCACCGATCCGACGGCTCAAGGGAAGCTTCACCCCAAGTGGGAAGGGCCCTACCGCGTCTCCTCAATCCTAGGATCAGGCGCTTACCGACTTGCTACCCTGGAAGACAATCAGCTAAAGCATGCATGGAATGCGGATAAGCTTCGCAAGTTTTACGCTTAAAACCCTCTTGTATGCCCTCTGTGGCACCTATCAAAGTGTAAACACCATCTTGCTCAATGAAATGAATACATGAGATTCCGGCACGATCCCTCTATATATGCAATTATGCTACAATTTAAGTGATAGCCCTTAACATTTCTTTGTTAAGGCGGGTCCTAATCGGGGTAGTTCCTTAACACGCTGCTGTTAAGGGATATGTCTGTTTTGTGTGTATGTTCCCAAATACATGCTCGTCGGCGATTGAAAAGTTTGCCTTCTAACACATTACTGTTGGAAGGCCGCCCTCTAACACAATGTTGCAGGAGGTTGCACCGTTTCAGGAGATCGTCTAACTAGCACATTTACAACCAATTGTAAGGACTTGCTCCTAACACGCTGCTGTTAAGGAGCTGTCCTTACCCAGTAATCTCATAAGTCTTGCTTGACCCTTCCCTTACAAAGGGTGTCACCCCCGTGGTGTGTAGGGCGCACGACCCCTGTGGTCTCCCCTAACTAAGTCCTAAGCGGCTTAGGCGTCGCTTGCTTGCTTGGCGACTTGCATCTCTTTGGACCAGGCGCAAGTGGCGGCTTGGGCCTAGCGCCGAGTCTATGGATGTGCTAAGATTAGTCCCCTTGACCTCCGGGCTCGTCTTGAAACGACCCTCGGGTCACGCCTTGCTCCAACGCAAGCAAAGGCTCTTGTGCCTAAGGCGCTCACATCCCTCGGGAACATATACCTACAAGCAAAACAATAATACAAGCCAACAACATTTCTGAGGTTCTGAGAGGCATGCCCTCTCAGTGGGCCCAAGAGCACTTCCCTTATTACATCTGGCGTACCAAAATCCTCACAAACAAGGCACCCACACTTTCTAGGAAGTGTTTAAAACTCCCAGTTACCTCGCCCAGCTAAAATTTGGAGGCGGAAAGAACCTACTTGGGGATAGAAGCGCCTCGCGACGATCATACCCAAGGCTAAACCGCCCACCCTCTGTGGGCTATCCTCATAAAATTTGGTTTCGATCGGCCGGGCGCCTCCCCTCACACCGCTTATATTTGATGCCAATCACCTTCTTAAACATGCCCTGAATGGAGTATAACATCGTCATGTCATTTTCATAATAGTGATAAATGCTAATGTAACCATGCTCTTGCATGGGAGGCTGCATAAGCCCTCAGGCCTAACTCATCTACAAAAAAGAGAGCGCTAAGCAGCCTTGCATGATATCACTACAAAGTCTAGACAAACGAGAACATGTCGGCAGAAGTCATACGCTAGCTGGGGCGTCACGCTTTTCGTCTGCAGGGGCAGGCACGTGAGCTCTAGGTGCCAAGGATGAAGCAACGCTCTTCACAAACTCTGCCGCAAGGGGCCTCAGCGCAGCTCGCTCCCCTGGGGATGCCTTCCTCACCTCTGGGGTAAAGGAGCCACGTAGGCCCTCGCGCACCGCCTCCTTGCTGAATAAATCACGGTGGTGGGAGATAGCAAGGGCCCTCTAATCAAAAGCTGGCATGGCGAAGGATTGACTCGGTCCTTCTGATGGGAGAACAGATGAACTCGCTCGCAAGGAGGGGAACCACGCCTCTGGCGCGTCACCTGATGGGACTGGGCAACCTTCACTCCCAAGCTCTCCGGGGACCTCTGGCGGCTAGGGTGATCTCTGAGTTGAAGAAGTAGTTGCATTGCCGGAGGACTTAGTCACGTCCTCCTCCAAGCTCACATTCACATGTCGAATGACCTTAGCCTTCTCCTCCGAAACCTTCAACTTCTCCTCAGTATCTTTCAGCTTTTCTTCAGCAATCCGCAATTTATCCTCTACAGCCTTTAGCTTCTCCTCTGCGGATGCCAGCTTTTCATCGTCTGACGGTGGGGCACTCCGTCGAGCGTCAGCTACTGCCTCCTGAAACATCTCCTCTATGATTCGGGGGGCTTCATCCCTAATGATGTTAGAGATAGAAGTGGCCTACAAGGAGCATGCAAAATGCCAGCGTTAGAAGATGATTATGAAGCGGGTATTAAGTAGAGGAAGGCAATTACCACAAGGGTACCTGGAAGTAGAGGTTTACGGCAGTACCCAGCCAGTCCTTGAGAAGCTGGGAGAACTCTCCAACGTCTCGCGTATCACGAAAGCGAGCCATGTACTTGTTGACACGCCCCTCGGTGAGACGACGGATCTGTGCTGCCGCATCATCATCATCAATAAGCGGGACAGCGTAGGAGGGCAATACACTGGAGGAGTGGCTCGCGGCCTCATCACGATCCTCGTGCACCTGAATCTCGAGGCTAGGAAGGGCCTTCTCTCCTCTTGGGCTCGAGCCTTGGGCATCACATCCCTGCGTCCCGGCTTGTGCTCCTACCTCTACAACATCTGGCGAGTAATGAAAACATTAGTGGGCAATGAGCAACAAATGAACAAAAAGGTAAACAAAAATTAAAATCGTCGACCTTCATTGGCGCCAAGAGAGAGTCGAAGGCATCACGATCTTTGGATAACGGTGCCTCCGAACCACCGTGGTCGAGCCCAACTCTCCTCCTCCATCCGCTCCTCCACCTTGCGTCCAAGGGACGACAGGCCGAGCCGGTGGAAGATGGGGAGCTAGAGCCCAAGAAGAGGATGTGGCACGAGAAGTCCCATGGCTCGAGGATGCTCCTCGGCAACCAGCAGGCTCGGGCTCGAGTGGCATGAACACAAGAGTGATCTCCACTAGAGGTCTCTCTTCCTCTTCTGCAAAACGACGTCTGAAAGGCCTTGGGATCTGAATCTTCTCCTTCTGTGAAGCATGACCCAAGCGGGAGGATGTATAGGATGCCCCGAGGAGGTCGTGCGGTACCAGAGCACGAGGATGGCCACCACTGTCGGAGGAGGCCTCGCCCTGATGAAAGCCGTTATCAAGCTGACCCTTTCGAGGAGGGCCCCTGGCAGTGCCCTCGGGATCCGACACCTTGGCCTTCTTCCGCTTCGTCGGGTCAGGGATAAGCTTGCCTCGGGGAGGCATCATCAACTTCAAGCTATTGGCAACGCTGTTCCACCCTCGACCATCAAAGATGCCGACCTCTTCAAGAGCCTCATACTCAGTCACAGTCATCTCCCCGAGAATCCAGTTGCCCTCCTCAACTGCCCTCGCAGCAAGGCGCACTGCACAAAGTTAAACAAGATGATTCAGATTCACAAATCAAGAGTCAAGCCACAAGTAAAGAAGAAAACTAGCCAAACCAGGCCTACCTTTTTTCTTGGAGAATGTAGAATAGTCACGCTTCTCAGCAACCAGGGGGCTAGCATCCAAAAGGGTCATCTCCTCCATCAAATCCCGAACGCCGCTCCATTGGCGGACATTAGATATGGCACGAATAAGCTCCCAATCAGTGTCCGAGAGAGGAGGAATCTCAGGATAACCGTCCTGGGTTATCTTAGGTTGGCTGCCGGTGTATGGAAAGCCCTCTACCTTCAAATAAAACCACTTCTTCACAGGCGATTCGGTTGTACTTGGTGGCATGGATCGATACTCACCACAGTTACGGACAATCGAGGTCGGTGTGCCTAGCGGTCCAAACCTCCGTTTATTCTTTGGAGACGGAAGAAGTGGTCGAAGGCTGCAATGGTAGGCTTCAAACGCTTGCCCTCAACCGCCGTCTCACACAGCCACATGAACACTCTCACCCTAGCAAGGAGGTTGGGCGAGAGGTGCGAGAGCTCAACCTGGTAGTGCCTCACGAGGGTCTGAATGAAGGGGTGGATAGGAAGCCCCAAGCCGACCTCA
Organism: Phyllostachys edulis; assembly: GCA_036346405.1. Taxonomy (NCBI): domain Eukaryota; kingdom Viridiplantae; phylum Streptophyta; class Magnoliopsida; order Poales; family Poaceae; genus Phyllostachys; species Phyllostachys edulis. The sequence goes on along the minus strand of CM070562.1, from coordinate 90,669,747 downwards.
AACCAAGCTTTGAGTGCAACTGTGTACCCTTTCAGGGGACAGGGGCGCTCGTCAGGCCCCGGCCACCGGATGTCGTCCAGTGTGAGGTGGCTCCCAGGGGCCACCAACGCCGCCTTCTCCGTCTTGGTGAGTAAGGATGGCTCGACCCCCACAAGAGCCTCCTTGCCGAGGACGTCGTCGAGGATCTCGACGTCCTCGTCAAGATCATCGCATGGCGTATCCGTCACGGCTACCTTAGCCCGATCCTTGTCTCCGCTTCCCCGGTGGAAGAGATCGTGGTCCTTAGCCACGGCGACGAAGCGAGAGGAACCTACAATGACAACAATGCAAATATTGATAAGTGCTTGGCAAAGGAGCACCGGCAGGCGCGTAGATTATATGGAATGTAACGTATTGCTAATAGATCCAACATGAAGGACATCATGCTCGCCGTGTACGACCGCGCCCCCCACGTGCCTCGCACACCATCACAAACCCTCACACTAGCACCAAGCATGCCCTGTGCGCCCGCGCGCTCCGCATGCCCTCGCGATTGAGGCCTTCGCGAACCCTCGCCCCCGAGGCCTTCACGAAACCCTCGCCCCCAAGACCTTCGCGAAACCCTCGCGCGCGAGGCCTTCGTGAAACCCTCGCGCCCGAAACCTTCGCGAAGCCCCCGTTTCGTGAGGCCTTTGCGAAACCCTCGCGCCCGAGGCCTTCGCGAAACCCTCGTTTCGCGAAGCCTTCGTGAAACCCTCACGCGCGAGGCCTTCGCGAAACCCTCACGCCCGAGGCCCTCGCAAAACCCTCGCGCGAAGCCTGCGCAAAACCCTCGCGCCTGAGGCCCTCGCAAAACCCTCGCGCCTAAGGCCCTCGCAAAACCCTCGCGCGCCCTCGCACATACCCTCGTGTCCGAGGTCGTTGCATGCCCTCACGCGCCCGTGCCCTCGCTCCCGAAGGTTATCGTTCACCATAAACCAACAAGCTGCACGTATACACACAGACAAAGCACATCCACAATTGCTGGTCGTACACACGAAAAGGAAATCTACTGCAACAACGGCGAAGGCATTTCATCGAACAGGCGGCGTGCAAATCCGAAACAGGAAGGGCGACGGCCTGAGGCCGCTGGTGCCGGCCCAACACCAACACCCCTCGAGTATCACATCTTCCACCCGAGGCCGCGTGCCGCCGGCTGATGGTCGCTCGCTCAACTCCGTGTGGCGGTGTTGTGCACGCACCGCCACGCGTGGCGGTGTTGCACGATCGCCACGCTGCAGCCGGCGCTTGTGCACGGCGCTTGTGTGACCATACGCAACACGCCACCAAAGACGCGCCGCCGCTGCACTTTCAGCGTGCCGCCAGCGTGCCACCCGCGCAGCGCTCCCCGAACAACGCGCGCCGCCAGACGCCTCGTCGCCTCATGGCACCAAATAAAGAAATCACTGAAAGGGAGAAACAAAAGACCGCAAGAAAAACGGCGCTACAAGGGTCCCAAGAAAGGCACCTGCGTGGTGGCGCTGCTGCTCTTCAGGTCGGTGCCCGACCGGTCGGCGGCCGTCAAGCTTGACCGCGACTAACGCTGTCTGCCGACGCTCTCGAGCCAAGCTCCATGCGCGGCGGCGCTCAAGCTGGCTCCACGCGCGAGCGCACTGAAGTCAAGCCGGCCGTCGGCGGCGGCTTTAGACGGAGGGGGAGCCGAGGAGCAGCTCGAGGCGCTCCATCGGTGGAGGAACGATGGCGGTGGCGAGCTACTACGCCGGCTAACAAAGCGAGAGAGAAAAAAGCGAAGCGGCCGAGCCTATGGACTCAGCGCAGGTAGAGAAGGCAAGGACCCGCCGGCGCCCTTCCGCTCGCCTCAAGTTGGAGCTTGACTCGCGTTGCCTTCTCGAGAGGATCTCCTATCCTTTAGAGAGGTTCGGCAGAACCAGCGTGTTTTAAAAGCACCCGACAGAACTCCTTTGAAGAGGCGGCGGCGGCATCAACAAAGTCAGAAGCGTGATCTTTTTGAGCATCAAGGCACAAGGCCGTTGGTCCTCAAATAGCCGATCAAACCCACCAGGGACTTGTTTAAAGGGGCTGTTCCAATCCGGTCTAAAGGTGGTCATCTATTTTACATAAGTCCAAGAGGGAGGTGCGACCAGAGCATGGCTCTGTCCAATCTGGTCGACAAGGAACCAGGACGATATAGCTGTTCCTCAATAATTGTTGTCTTTTGTCATCTTCATGTGATACTAAAGCAGTGAATTACCACCATCTTCAAAGTGTGGTGATTAAGAATTGCTCTTGCCTAATGCCACTACCTCCACTTCCTCTTGGTCCTAAATGTAAGCTGTTGATTGAGAATGTGCCATCATTTCCATGTGGGCACATATCTTACAATGTGGATACCAATCCATGCTTGCTCTTAAAGGGAAGAATGAACCGAGAGTTCGAATGGAAGTTTTACGTCATTTGAACATATACAATTTTGGAAGAGCTCTCTATTGATAGTTGTCCAAGCCTCATTTAGTTCTCATGGGAAGGATTCCACCAATTCAACGCCTTGAAAGATCGACCATATATAAGCTGTCCAAACTGCTCTCGGTGCCAATGACACCGATGGAGCAAGAGTATGCTAAGGGCCTTCTTCCATCACTTGAGAGACTCGAAATATGGTCTGTGGTATCACAGGGAAGAATCTGTCTTGTTTGCTATTACATCTCGACATCTCTCCTTCCTTAAGCTAAAAGCATGTCGACAAATCACAAGTTTGGCGTGGCCCAACAAGAAGACCAAGGAGCTCGGTTTTCCTATCCAATGGTGTGGCGGTAGGCGACTTCTTTGCACATCCGACCTAACTCCTTGCCATCTCTCGAGAGAATTATGCTTGGACAAGCGCCCAACAGTTTGTGAAAATAGACAAGGTCTCAGAGGACTTGTCACACTTGAAAAATTGGAGATATATGAGTGCAGGGTTCTTTTTCGATTTAGAGTCGAGAAAATGAAGATATGCATCATGTTGAAGGACATGTCTCATTCCATCATCACTGCAAGAGCTCAAGATAGCTAGTGTGGAGTGGAGGTTCTTGTCCCTTCACGGACTCCTTGCTATCGAGAGGCTATCCATTCGCCACAGCAGACTTAGAAGCTATTGACTTGGAATCTGCATGGAGTTGAAGTATGTTGAGGTGCGAGGCTGTCGGCACTATCATACCTCCAAGGTTTGCGTTCTTGCATTATTTCGGGATATTGGAGGTCATTTTCACTCTGGGTTTTGGAGAGCTTGGGACCTCGCATTGCAAGGAGAGGGAGCGAAGATGAGTTATCATTCGGTGGACCTTGTCCATACGAATGACATTCAATTCTTACCATGTCAATATGCAAACACCTAAACCACCTTGACGGTTAGAGTTTCTTGCCTTTGCAATAAAGCTGGAAGTGGAGCAAGAGCGAGCATTTGAGCATCTCATCTCGCTCAATGAGCTCCAGTTTTTAGAGTGCAAGGAGAGCTTCTCCTTACCCATGAGAAACTTCAGACTTACATCCCTCAGGAAGTTAGAGCGATGGCCGTGACATAACCGGGTTGTTTAGACTTTGTGTGTCAAGTATGAAGATATGTCGTCTTCGGGATACAGCTTTAGACACGGCTATCACCCGAGTGCTTTGCTCAGACAGAACAGTGACAGAGCAGAGGACACGACCACCGTACAAATCCGAGTATTGACTTTCGCATCAAAGGCATAATTCGAGACTGCCTCTTTGGCATTTCCTTCGAAACGCCAAGCGGCAAGAGGCTACTGTTGGAGGAATATTTCTCCCTCCTAGACCTGGGACACGCTTTGCGTGCAGACAGCAAGATCTGAGATCCAAGAAACGCTGCTATACTCCTGAAATACTGTAATGCCCCTCGCTTGTAATCATAGGACATAAATCCTCATAAGGGTATTTTGGTCATTTGTACAGGCTGAGGAGCCTATAAATACCCCCATGTATCCCTCCTTTGAGGGGGGATTTTTCTAAGGCAATACATGAAAGGAACACACTAGGTGAGCCTCCGGGAGGAACCCTTGGACCCCCGTAGGCCGCCGACAGGAGTAGGGCGGTCCTCTCGGACCCCCGAACCTGTATAAATCTCCGCGTCACGCTCGCTCTCGTGGACGTAGGCCCGTAGTACGGCCGACGTCCGTCCTCTCACTCACGTTTGGTTTTCACACCATCAACACTCCTGAAGAGATATTAGTGTATCAGTCAACATACACTCAAACGGTGTTAGAAAGGTTCAACTTTGAAAAGACATATCCTTCGAAAGTGTCAATGGTCGGGAGATCTTTGCAGCAAGACAAGGACTTGTACAGACCCAAAGAAAAGGGGGAGTAAGTTCTGGGACCGTATTTCCCATACTTAAGTACAGTAGGAGCACTCATATATTTAGCAAACTGTACTAGACCGGACATTGCATTTGCGTAAACCTACTAGTAAGGTATAGTGCAGAACCAACCAAAAGGCATTAGTAGGGAATAAACGACATCTTCCGATACCTCTAAGGAAGCTGTGGATATCATGGGGATATGTCGGGACCCAAAATATGCAATTTTGGACCCTCTGTGTATACTGCACTAGTCCAGGATCACGCTAGTGCACACAGTGGCAACATCAGTGAAATATCATTTCCATATACAAAGATAACTAATAAATAGGTAAAAAACCATAAACATCAGAGTAAAGACCTTATGATCAAAGCTTACAATTAATGCTTCAGAGGGCAGGTAGCTCAATGAAGCTGCAGCGGAACGAAATAGAATAACTTCAATGAAGCCCATCCATATGCCCACAGGCAATCGGCTGGGGTGCGCGACCTAGTTCTCCACGATCCTTGAAGTAGACCTTGTCGACTGGCGATCCCTTCACTTCTGCTTGTTTTAATAAAGCAAGCATGAGTACACACCGTACTCGCAAGTCATACCACAGAAATGCAATTATAGATGCAGGCTTATTACAAAGGAATGGCTTCTGTGGTTCTTTTGCAGAAATGCAGCATTTGCAATTTAAATACAAATAATAGATTGAAAGCATAAGTAAAACAAATAGACAATAATAAGTTTTATCATTTGTTTTCACAAAGCCACATAGCCTAAACAAGTTATTCACAAAGCCATATGACTTAGGTCACACAGCTCCCTTCCCAAGGTTTTCATGAAAATCTACCCCTCGTGTGAAATCCCTGAGCATGTCCATGACCACGGACGCGGCTATTCGAATAGATTGATTCAACACTCTGCAGAGTTTGTACACTTTACCCACAAGATGCAATCAACTGGATCAGAATTGATCACAACAAAACCTTTCGGAAACTTCATCTCAAGCATTGATACTCCCAGTGTGCTTACAAACCGTCAGACAACCCCACACAGGAAGTCAGTCTGACACACACCGTTGGACAGGGACACGACGAACCGCCCCGTGATGTGACTATTTGGTAGCACACCTCCACCCATGCACACAGCCTAACCTACTACCTGAGTAATCAATGTCAAGACTCCATAACTTACTAAGTTAGGCCCGTCCCATACCAGACATGTGGTTGTACGAGAGGCTCAGTTCAATGGCACACAAAGTTAAGTCCTTAATTGACCAAGGCAAGACTTCCAATTTCTAACTAAGCCACACAGATTATTTTGACACACAGATTCATAACCCCAATTCACACAGCCACCATGTTACACAGTTTCCACCACTTGCCTCAGTCTAAATCTTTTCCCACCCAGTTGGTTAAGTGCAACACATGCCATAATAGCACACAATACACACAGTTTTATCACATAGTTCCATAGTCACTTAGTCAAGTTGATAATTGTAACTTTACATGAAAAGGTGATTCGTGGCATGGCTAAGCAATCTAATCGCATCTAACCAACCCACGTTGGTGCTACAATATTACCAACTAAATAAACCAATCTAGGGTGACAAAAGATTATGATATATCAATTAGGCAAGGAGGTTATAACAAATTGGATTATTAACTAAACCCAAAAGCATTTAAATAAATACTTAAAGTAAATGCAGTAATTTGAATCAAGATACTTTAGAACACTGGGATTCAATATGATCAAAGGTACAACTTGCCTTGCTAGCAATGACGATCTTATTTAACTTTAATCTTCTACTTCCTAGATCTTCTGCTCCTTCTTGATCAGCACCTCTCGCAGTATCAACGTCTACTCGCAACAAGCAAATAAACCAAATAAATAAACAACAGAGAGTAAACAAACTCCAAATATTAAATAATAATCTCAGATAGATAGATCTTGAATTTGTATGAATTAGGACTTTGAATGAACTGAATCGGGGTTCGGATTGAAATGATATGACTCTTGAAAGAATCACAAGAAATGATGAAATTGAGAGAGAAAAGAATATTCAGAGAATATTCCTTCGGATTAAATAAAATAAAAGGAATTAGAGACTTACAAGTGGGGTCCACTGGTAAGTGAAACAAAGATGAAAACAATGGATGACATGTGGGACCAACTGGTAAATGAATTTCTAGAATTACACTAATTCTAGAAAATAAGGTAAAGAGGAAGATAAGTGGGCCATTGGTCCATAGACCAAGCCCACGGGCTAGGGTTAGGTGCATGGTGAACCGAGTTCACGGAGTAGGGTCTGACAAGGTGGGGATCACGAGTAAATGACTCGACTCATAGTGAGCCAAGTCTACCCGAGTATGGCTCAAGGTTAGGTTTACATCTAGGGTTTGAGATGCCTGGCTAACGAATGGGGTCCAGAGGCATAGAGTAGGTTCATGGTAAATTAGGTTTATGGAATAGTGCACTAATGTGAGGGGCCGGCTTGACATAGAATAGGTTCATGGTGAACCAAGGCTACATGGTTGGTTTAGGGTTAGGGTTATGAGTATACCACGTGGGCGGCTTAGGTGGCGCAAGGTGGCGGCTATGTGGCGAGCACGGAATCGACGACGAGGATGCCACATAGGATGACACACAAGCACAAAGGCTTTGATGGCTGCCAAATAGGTGACGACCAGGCGGATGACAAGGCGTGCTGACGAGGTAATGACATGGCATTGACCATTGAGCACAGGAGTACATCCCGATCACCACAGAGAAGAAAAGAGGACGTGAGCAGGGCCCACACGTAAGAGAGACACCGCAGTGGGCAGCCATGGCCTTCTCGGGTCGATGTCAACAGCGACCGACTGGACTCCAATGAGGACGAAAACGGGGTGAGGGTGCTGTCCTAGAGATGGAGAGAGAGAGGGCAGGGCCCGCATGGAAGGCGCACAGAGGGGGCACGTTGCTGCCATGGCTTCCTCGGGTGGCGGATCGGTGACGACGGGCACTACCAACGACACAGGGGCACGGTCCAGAATTGGATCTGGAGGGCAACACTGATAGCTACAGAGACACAAGAAGGAGAGGAGGTTGTAGGGTCCATATGGCAGAGAACCAACGACAGGGCAACCACGGCTATGGGGTGGCACTCCTTGATTCAGATCTGGAACGCGGGACCCATCGTCATAGAGACAAACGAGGGAGGGGTTGTTGGTCCCACACGGAAGGGACACAGCAGAGGGAGGCAACAGCCAGGGTCGTCTCGGTCATCCCTGTCGGCGACGAGCGGTGGTGAAGGGGGCGTCCACTGGATCCACGGCGACGGTGGTTGAGCTAGGCACGGCGACTTCAGTGAACACGAAGGACGACAGCGTTGGGCACGCATCTCCGGCGAGATTGGTGGAAGAACCGACATGGCGACGCCTCGGTCGGAGGACGGGGACGAAGGCGAAGCACCCATGGTGGCACGGTTCTGACGAAGTCCCGGGCGACGAGAACCGGCGAAATGGGAGAAAGAGAAGGAAGGGGGCCTCACCGGTGAATGTGGAATGAGGAGGAGGCGTGGGCGGCTTGGGTCACAAGCGGCACGGTGTCCTGGTGGCGGATCGATGTCGGTGCGAACAGATCGAGGACGAGGGCGGCGCGGGGACATCGGACGTGGCGTCGGTGAAGGTGGAAGGGCACCGAGTCGGTAGCGGCGGGGAGCTCCGAATCGGTGTCCATGGCGGAGGCGGCATGGCTTCAACTCGGTGAGCCCGCGCGGCACGACGGCGACGTCTCCGGCTGTGGCGCCTACGGCATCGGGGGTGGCGGCGGGTGAGGGCGGAGCGATGCACGCCAGCGGCGCTTGGCGGCGTCCCGGAGTTGGAGAAGACGGCTTGGTGACGGCGCTTGGCGCGGCTTCTCGGCGGCGAAGTCTAGGGCGACGCGGAGGCACTCGAGGCGGCGCCTATATACGGCCTCGGGAGGCACAGAAGACCCAGACGCCAAGGCGCAAAGCGGCGGTGGCGGATCTGCAGACCTGCACGCTGCGGGACACACGTTAGGGCGGCGCTTCTTGCTAAGCAAGCAGCCTGGGTGGACTTAGGGTTAGGCGGCGGAGAGCGGACTTTGGGCCAAGCGAGCGAGGCGAAGGAAAGTGGGAAAGGCGGTGGTGGCGGATGAGAGGAGGAGTGTGGGCGAGCCGAATTCGCCCACGAAGGTTTGAAGGATTCAATGAATTTCCGAATTAAGAAAATGGATGGAAATTCAAAAGAGGTCAAATAAATAGCAAATAAACTCAGAAAAAACCAAGAAAATACACAAAAATTCCTTGGAGCACAAGGAACCCAACTAAGCTTTATTAATTCAAATAAAATTGACGTTTAGATTAATCAAATTAAATATTTTTAAATTTAGAAAATTTCCAATTAAGCTTTATTAATTCAAATAAAATTGGTGAAATTTTTCAGGGACCTAAACTACTCAAAATATTTTTGAAAAGCCAAATTTTGGGACGTTACAGGATATGTGCACGATCTTAGGATGATGGTACAATTGGCAATGTCGTTAAAGGTTTGTCGAATCACGAGTTTTCGTTGAAGTTTGGAATGCTCTTGCTGATCATCGGCCAATCGGTGGCGATGAGTGTTGGGTTAGGTCAAGTTCATGGGTTTCATGGTATATGTGTTGCATGATGCATGTTTTGACTAACGTGGGTCAAGTTGTGAAGAACTTGTTCCTAGAATCGATTTCTTTGTCTATTGTTGTGTAGGTTGCTTGGAGGTCAATGACGATCAACAACGAGGATGATCGGGACTAAGCTTGGAGAGCTGAGGTCCAGAATGATCGGGGATGCCGGGTGAGGTCAATGGAGTCAAGCATGGCGCAAAAGGGACAAAGGTGACCGAACGGGTAGTTCGGTGCGACGGGTTGGATCAAGCGGCGCGGGGGTCGGTGCAAGTGCCATGGTGGTTTCAGTGGGAGCCAGATGGGAGAGACTTACCGACATTATAAGAGCCGCTGGATCAACCTACACATGGCAAAGCATGGAAGTGCTTCACGAAGATGGGACTCGGTCTTTGCAAAAAGATCGAGAAGGGGTATTTTGGTAATTTTACCAAATACCACCTTGGTGACCTTTTGCCAACCCGCGGCGCAAGACGGTGCGTGAAGAAGCGGATTAGGTCAAGAGGAGATGAAGACAACGCTTTAAAAATATGTGCGTATGTGGCCCGTTTGTTTGTGGGTCTTAACAGGAGCCCATTAGGGTTTTATTTCTAAAAATTCTAAGCCTCCACTATAAATAGAGGAGAGAGGTGGCTGCACCCCCTTCAACCCTTTTATGATTTGAAAACCCTAGTTTTGCTTGGTTGCTTAGGGAGAGGATTAGTGGAGGTTAGGGTTTTAGAGAGTTGGATTTGATTTCGTGCTCATGTATTGAGTCTTTGTCCTCCATTGATGGAGTGGCTGTAAACCAATACTATATCAAATCAATCCAAAGAAAATTCTCTCAAAGATGAGTTCATTTGCTTTCTTTATCTCTATTTGGTGATTTGGGGTCTTTCTTTGATCCGCGAGTTTTTGCTTGGTTTCTTGCCGTGATCTAACTTGCTGTGACATGTGGGAACCCATCTAGGATCATCTTGATCATCAATCACCCACGAGCAAGTCTCTAGATCATATTTCGTATTTGGCTCGGTTTTTGAACCACCTTCGTTCAAACTGAAAAAGATAGGAACTTTAGCATGGATCTCTGTGATCTTTGATTGGAATAGATTCCTAATATCTTAGAGAAGGTGTGTCTCAAATTTCGTGGAGTTTGGCCTTACGGATCAAAAGTTAGACCGATTTGAGTTTTGGTTTTCGGGCTGTTTGTGCTATTCATCGTGCCTGAGGTCTGACCGCACTTTTGCCTGAGGTCAGTCCGGCCCAAGGTCAGACCACACTTTTGCTTGAGGTCAATCCAGCCCAAGGTCAAACCACACTTTTGCCTGAGGTCAGTCCGGCCCAAGGTCAGACCGCACTTTTGCTTGAGGTCAGTCCGACCCTTTGGATTAGAGTTTGTGTTTCTTTGTTTTGGCCTTTTGCTTTGGGGATTTTGGATTGGATTCGATACTAGTCTTCCGCTGTACTGGTATATTAATCTTCATAGCTTCCATAGCTATTGGAGTGAAATTTGTGTTGAATCTGATCAAAGTGAAAAAGTGAGCGTGCTCCTATTCACCTCCCCTCTAGTCGCCTTTTCGGTCCAACAGAAGCAAAGACATAACTATGACTTGCTATGCAGATATCGGGTGCCTGTTGAACCCGCATACAGCCAAGTTGCAAATAGGCTATGTATTCCTATAAGGTGGAATTGCACTTTCATGGAAATCGTCCAAGCAAAGTCCTGTATTGACTTCGACGAACCACTCGGAAATCATAGTACTATACGAGGCCTCACGAGAATGTGCTTGCCTTCGGCGGATGACTCACCACATCCAGTAGTCGTGTGGATTGAGTACCGTGCAAACCCCCACTAGTATCTATGAAGATAATGCAGCTTGTGTTGTATAAGTGCAGATGGGCTATGTGAAGAGTCATCTCACAAAGCATATCAACCCCAAGTTCTTCTATGCTCATGAATTGCAAAAGATGGATGAAATTGAAGTACTACATGCTAAGTCATGTGAAAATCTTGTAGATTTATTCACTAAGTCACTTCCAGCGTCTAGCTTTGAAAGATGCCTACGTGGAATTGGAATGATAAGACTTAGAGAAGTGCAGAATTCAGGGGGAGAATCTTCACAAACTCATTATTGACACTTGATCGTGAAGATTGAGTACCCAAAGAGTAAATCCTGGAGATTAAATAAAATTGGGTGGATTGTACTCTTTTTCTCTTGACGGAGTTTTCCTAAAGTTTCTCGGCTAAGATTTTTAACAAGGCAATTCGTGCAACGCATCAGAACATGTGTTATGTACTCTTTCTCCAAAATTTTCCCACTGGGTTTTTATGAAGTTTTGATGAGGCATCAACATGTGAGGATGGGTGCCCAAGGAGGATTGTTGGGAAACCATGGGCTTGGCATAGCAGCCGGCCCATGGGTGGGCGTCCCATCCAAAACCCTAGCAGGGTCTTTAGTATATAAATAGGGGGTGCACATCATTGTAAAAGGCTGTGAGAACCTGGGGTATTTAACTTGTAATACTTAACCATCAAGTTGGTCCTAGCATTACAAATCAAATATCTCGATTCTCGGCGTATATGTACTTCCCAGAATTGCAGTACACATACCCTATACAAAAATTAAGCATCCATTCCATACACAAGTCATTACATTATTAAGTCTACGAGCTTACAACATAAAGGACATACAAGTTCATATTACAAAGGTAGGGTTGACCGGCCAAATGACAAGGCAAATAACCAAAGTAGTAGTGGAAACATAAGCCATAAGATGGCGATAAGCAAAAGCCAAACGGTTTGCCATTACCCACAAGGCAACCGACTGGAAACGTCCAAGCTAGTTGTCGAAGGCAAAGTCGAAGTCGGTCTCACAATAGTTAACCCCTTGGGGGTCAACCTCCTCTGCAACAATTAAGAAATGCAACTGAGTACAAAAACATACTCGCAAGTCTTACGAGTAAAAAGCCTATACATAGCTACATGCAAGCTGATTCAAAGGAGAATGTTATATGGTTCATTTGACGCACAAAGCAATATTTCATTTGCAATAGGTAATAGATTGAAGGCAATTTGACAAATCTATTTTTATTTGTTTAAATAACAGTGAGACAACATTTATAAACATAATTAATATCCTAGAGGTGACTTCCCAACAGCCACCACAACATAGCACGAACTACCCATTCGTACCACCCGAATTCAAGTTTTATCGAAAATGTTGTAGTCTAGTTCTTGCACGACCTAGCCAAGCATGTCCATAACCTAGGACGAGGCTATTCGAATAGATTATACCCTACAGGGGTGTACCAATGTACCCGCACGCCAGACCACCTTTTCGTCACATGATTAAGCACACTTCCTTTTGGTATGCCGGCACGGCTAAGTCCTATGAGACGTTTCCAATATTGTGTATTAACTACGAGCCGCCCGTATGGGAATGGAAACCCCCAAACGTTGTGATGGAGTCATCGGACTTAGAAAGTACCGAAGCTCCTCGGGGTAGGGAACTTGGACTTATTACCAAACCCATCCCGTCACACCCAATGCACACATGGAATAAATCCTTTTTCAACACAACACACACAACCTCCTGCGACCCGGAGCTAACACACGCTAAGGTACTAAGTCAAGAGAGGTGCCATATGCCTCTCATGTGGTTAGCACACAAAAACGCTTGGATCAGTGACACAAGTAACTCGGTCCTTATTGACTTAATCACCAAGCACACACCCGATAACCACACCATCCAATCAGTTTTAGTTTCTCAATTACAATACATCCATGGGTACCCTGACCCGAGTAAGTAAAGTGATGATATAATAACCATCGCCGAAGCGATGATTCCCATTCTACCGTTTTAAGCATTGCTAAGCGATAATAACTCGTAGACTACAAGTAAAGTGACTAGGGCCCATCCATCGAGCCCTAAACCGCAGCGGATATAACCTAGGCTCAGTGGTAGAGGATGAACATTTACCTACAGTTTATGCAACTATAGGATCAACTACTTGACGATAATTTAACATCAAAATAGAGCATGCATACATATACTTTGCAAACAAGATATTAGACTTTGAAAGTAATGGGATCAACATGATCAAATGGAAACAATTGCTTGCCTTGCTGGAGATAACTTTCTTCCTGCAGAGAATCACTCGCGCATTCAATAAATTCGTCGAAACCTAGCAAAATAATCGAAAAGAACCAATAAGAAAGGATAACACCGAAATACTCAAAAATTAAAAGTCATCCAAAAATCATGAAAAATTCACAGTAGCTATATCATGATTTTAAATGAATTTATCAATAAAAATCAATTGATTTGGATGTTCCATGCAAAAGTTATGGCAGTTTGAAAATCAGTTTTCCAGAAAATCCAAATAAATTGCTATCTGTTACTGTTTATCCGAAATTAAATGTTTTGGTGAAAATTTCTAGAGAGGTGGTGTACTTGAAATGTTTAAGGTAGACAGAGCACCACATGAGATGAACAATGAAATTTGATTCACCTCATTTGGAGTTAAGATGAATTTTCTATGTTTTTTCAAAGTTATGAAAGTAGTGTACAGAACATTTGTAAAATAAGATTTTCAGAGATAGTAACATGCTCAAAACCTATTATACAATAAAGTACAGTAACAGTGGAATCCAACAAAATTTGTTTCACTTATTTTGGAGTTACAGAGAAATACTTAGGCATTTTTGAAGTTAAAACAATTTTTAGTGCAACAATAATACTAAATCTAAAGTAATTTTGCCAAAAGTGATTACTGGAACAGTAACAAGATTCAACCCATTTTTGTATTAAAGGACATTTATAAAGGAAACTAGCAAAATTTGAATCATCAATTTTGGAGCTAAAATGAATTACATAAGCAATTTTGAAGTTTAACCAATTCTTAGTTCACAAATAAAGCATTTCGATTTTATATAAACATTAATACTTTTTACACCGATACCCATCCTAGCCAACGGTCTCTGACAGAGCGGGTCCCACAGTCAACAGCTGACTTAGTCAACTTGACCCGATCCCAGTAAAAATACGCTTCGAAACTAGAAGCGTGCTTTAAGTGCAAGCGTAAGAAATCGTTTTCCTTGAGGGAAAGCGTAGAACTCCAATTTAACCTACCACTTAACCGGCCTATGGCCCACTTGTTAGCGGAACAAAATGTCCTTAACTCAATTTAACCTGTGCTTAAGACAACGTTTAACATCTAATGACTCTACAAGGCGTGCCAGCTCGTTTGACAACAGAGGAGCTCTGGCCACGACTTTAATGCGTTGGCCGTGAAGGAGAGCTCGTCGGCACGGTCAAGGGCGAAAATGGAACTCAGACGCTATGGCGACCAGTGAACCGGCGGTGAGGTCGGAGGTGACCTGACGCGGCGGCGCGATGGCGAGGGGTGGAGTGGGAGCTACGGGAAATCCAACAACCATGCTACGACAATGCTCCGAGCGAATCTAGTGTGCGCACAAGCATCAGTAGAGGTCAAGGAGCCTACCAACGTGTCGCAGAGAGGACGAGCTTGTTGGAGGCGTGCCATCGATGGAGAACCGTAGCGGCAGCGGAGGCTTTATCTTGGCGGCTCAAGCGAGCAAATGGAGCAGGCGGAGATAGGAGGAGTATCAGAGGGGTCCACAGATGGTGTACAAGCGAGGAATTGAACCGGGACTCACCGTGCCGGAGATGGAGACGAAATGTGCTCTTGCGGCCGGAAATGCGGAAATCCGAAATTCAAGAGCTCCTGTGATCCACTGGACCAATAAGTTGAGGGGAAAAGCTTCATAAGCTAAGGGACACAAGATGACATGTCTAGGGAAAAGAATGGCTCACCGGAGTGGCAGTTGGCACGGGGAAGCCCTACGGACCACGCACCGGAGACGGAGGCGACGAGCCAGTGCCCAGGCGCCTAGCGGTTTTATTTAAGTCTCACAATAACATACAAGGCACGGCGATGAATGAAGATGACGGAGGACCAAGAGAGAGGAACCTCACCCAAGAGCTGAGCTCAAACAAGCGCATACCTCCTTAGCCACCGAGAGGAGGAATGAGCTCTACCGGGCAAGGGAGAGAGAGGTATAGGGCTTCAACGACAGGAAAGGAAGCGACGTTAGCAGGCGAAGCCCAGGTTGGGTCGTGGTGGCGTTGGATTGACGATGTGACCTGGCGAAGATGGAGGCGCAGGGAGCGGCACAGCCGCGTGGCGTGCGAGAGCTGAGCGCCCGTCAGTGAGAGGTGGAAGACACACCCGACAGGTGGGGCCCGCGGTGTCAGCGAGAGCGGAACGACGTGGCGCAGTGTTGATCGGAACCGTTGATCTCGGATCAGACGGTCTGCATGTGATGGAGTAGTTAGGGGGTTAGACCGAGTCAGGTGGTGCGGTCGGGTTTGAGTCGGGCTCGGGTTTGAGTCCGATGAACAGTGCAAGCTGATTTTTGAAAAGATGAGGCTGAGATGGTTTGGGGAATTGTTTTTTAGAGGTAGCTCCGAAGCTCCAAAAATTCTGAAATTTTTAGGGTAGGTTACTGGATTTGATAAAAACCTTGTGTAATTTTTCTAGAAATTTTCATGCAATTCATTTCTCTCTAGAAAATTCACAAGCTGCTGCCCTAGGGGTTTGACTAAGGATCAAACTGGTTTGACTAGCCTCTTAGAAATAGCAAATAATTCCTAAAAATTATGAAATTTTTCAGAGGGGTTACTAAGATGATCTAGAACTTAGGAAAAATATTTCCAGAGGATGATCACAAGATTTGATTAGAAAGTTTTAAATTGTTTCACTTCTAGTCAATTAAAACATTTAGTTTTGAAATCAACAATTCTTTTGAAGGAATTTCCAGAAGTTTCAAATAACAACAATGATGCATCAAAAGTTTTAAATTATCCTCATTTTCATACATTTGAAACACAACACATAGTTTGGGATGTTACAAAGGCTGATCATGAGAAGAGAAATAAAGAGAAGAAAAAAGTCCCCCCACATCTCTATGTTCAATCTGCTATTTGTTCTTGCATTGTTCTATGCGATTCTACGCTTGTCTACGAGGTGATCGATCGAATTGGACTCGCAAGTGACGGTTCCTCAACATAGTGATCCTGTAACCAACAAAATTCCTTCGCATTGACCCTGTTGCAAAATATGTACTCTTGTAAAGTACTCAGTGTTGCACACCATGTAAGAAGCTTGTAAAAAAGAAGTTGTCTATTGTTAAACTAATAGAACTATTCTAAAAAAACTAATAAGAACTTAGTTTAAAAAGAAATAGAGGTTTCAACTTTTGCCTCCCTTTTTCGACCACAGGTTATTTCCTTATTGTTTTGTTAATCAATTACAAACAAGCACTGCAGCAAAGGCTCCCCAGTTTAAAAATGCAAGTTCATTGCACACTGACCCTGTTGCAATTAGTCAGATGAGACTGCAAAACACAATGAACTTTTTATTTTTCAAAAGACCAAAATTCAGTTATTTTTCTATGCATGTTGAGAAGTACTATGTATCTTGTAATAATCATTACAAAAATGTAGAATCAAATAGTAGTTGCACATCCAGCGAATTAAAATTGCAACAATCCAAACTCTAAAATTTTAGTGAAATGATGTGCAAGTTGATACCTAGTTTGTATTTTCATGGAGAATTTCCCTTGGAAACATATTAAATATAGAACTAAATAGAAGTTACACAACCAAAGAACTAAAATAGGAGGATTCCGAACATTAAAATTTTAAATGAAATGGCCTACAAGTTCACATCTTGTTTGTATTTCCATGAAGAATTTCTCCTTGGTAACATTAAATATTGAAAAAAATATATATTAAGTTACACACGCAATGAAGAATTTCTCCTTGGTAACTTTTAGACTTATAGAAACAAAAAAATGATTACATAATAGTTGCATATGAAACTTTTAGACTGTTTGCATGAAACCTTATAGATGTTTAAACAAAAAAAAAATCTAAGGTAGACAAAAATATAGGGATCAGTGAACCCGTACAGAAATAGAAAATAAAAAAGACAACTATTTTTTTGTAAGCTAGTCAAATTACAAAAGTATTAAGAAAGTTGTAGATACAATGAAATAAAATTGAAAATTGAATGAGAATGCAACTTTTATTCTTACATGCTATCTATATACATTAACTACATGGTAATGTTCATATGTTGCTGCCTAGGTGAACCCTAAAAGAATTGAGCTTTCTGAGTTCGCCATGTTTTTTAGATTACTTTTAAAAATTTTATGCTTATAATATAAACAAAAGAAACACTATAACAAGTTGATTCCAAGGCAGAACCTATTGATTCCCACGTAGAACCTTCAGGAGAATCCCACATGAATAAGCTAAATTTGATCTGGCCTTCACTGGTTGGATCAGACGACGAGCGTCATGTCCTTCTTGAAGGCATTGTCTTGGAGCACCGGTATCTGTTCACTGGGGGTGAAAAACCCTAATCTAGCCTTCAGTGGTTGGATCCGGCGATGATGACGTTTTAAGCTTTGTTTAGGGTGAAAATCCTAGATCTGGCCTTCATTGGTTGGATCTAGTGACATTTTCTGTGTCGTTTCCCTCCTTGGAGGCGTTGCTTTGGTGACTTGACCGTCAAACACCTTGTTGCACAGCTAATGTTCTTGTGTCATCGCGCTGGTGGATGACCTGGTGTTCACTGGTGATAGGGATGTGTTGGGTGAAGGAGAAGCTAGCTGTCACCAATGGCGGGCTATTCCCGATGCTAGCCACAGCATGGCAATTTGTTTGTCATTTAGCTCTTGGTCTACCTTTTGCAAGCTGTTTTGTTCGTTTGTAATAAATTATGGCTGTGTGCATCGTATGATGCAGAGGCCGGGAGGTTTGCCCTTCCATTATCTAAAAAGCAAAACATAAGTACAACTAATATAAATCAGAACTGCACAACACTATAACATGTTGATTCCCATTCATTCACAAATTGTCCGCACAACATACACAAGGCAAGGCAAGCACCATTCAAGCACAAGCAATGGATTAACATAGCAGAGCAAGAAACATTAACTCATGCATAAAATTTGAGAATTGGACATACGACATCAAATTGTTAGCTAAAAGAGCTCAAATTGAAACCATTAAGGTTGCATAAGGAAGATCAAAAGAAAACTCAAGAACACTTTATAGCAGGACTAAAAACAAAGTTAATGTTTGATAAAATTGCAATATAAAATTTGGACAAAAAAAATCTGGTAATACGTTCTACAATATCAAGAATCTTGATTGGCTGCTCCACATAGGTGAGGTCCTCCTGAAGATCGATGCTCTCAAGCGGTGTTTGCTCTGTTGGAACTTGAAGACACTTCTTCAGTTGAGAAACATGGAAGGTGTCATGAACTGCAGATAAAGATGCCGGTAGCCCTAATTGATAGGCAACTTCGCATCTTTTTTTCCAAAATCCTATACGGTCCAACAAATCTAGGTGCGAGTTTTCCTTTGGTCCGGAATCGTTTTACTCCCCTTGGTGGAGTTACTCTAAGATAGACAAAATCTCATGTTTCAAAGGACATTTCTCTCCGACGATTGTCAACAAAACTTTTTTTTTGTCGGGATTTAGCCACTCTCAATCGTTCTCTTATCATTCTTACTTTACTTTTGGCCTCCTTAATTAATGCAGGTCCAAAGAACTGATGTTCTCCCACTTGATCCCAAAGGAGAGAGGTCCTACAGTTTCTACCATACAATGCTTCAAATGGTGACATTTGCAAGCTGATTTGACGGCTGTTGTTGTACGAGAATTCTACATAAGGAAGATTCTGATCCCAACTCTTTTCATAATCTATAGCACAGGCTCGAAGTATGTCTTCCAAAATCTAGTTTGCACATTCCGTTTGTCCATCTGTTTGGGGACGATATGCCGTAATGAAATTGTGTCTTGTTCCCAATGCTCCATGCAGGCTTTTCCAAAACCTAGAGGTGGACTACGAACCTCTCTCGAACACTATCTTTTTGGGCACACCATGCAAATAGACGATCCTAGCCATATACAACTCTGCTAATTTACTGCTCCTGTAAGTGGTCTTGACTTGTATGAAGTGTCCTACTTTAGTCAAACGGTCAATCACAACCCAAATGGAATCATATCCCGAGTGGGACCTAGGCAATCTAGTGATAAAGTCTATGCTGATTTGTTCCTACCTCCATTCAAGAATTGGTAATGGCTACAATAATCCAATGAGCCTTTGATGTTTTGCCTTAACTCTTTGGCATACATCACAACGTGTAACAAATTCAGCAATTTCTCACTTCATATTGACCCACCAATATTTTTCCTTCAGATTCTGGTAGATCTTGGTACTCTCAGATGAATGGAGTAAGATGATTCATAGGCTTCCTTCAGAATCAGCTGTTTTATTTCCAGATGGTTAGGTACACAGATGCGGCTCCCAAACCAGATGGTACCATGCTCATCCTCTGAGAATCCTGGGGCTTTAACTCTTCTCATGTTCTTCCTAATTTTTCTAATATCCTCATCATCTTTCTAATTTTTATTGATTTGACTCTGAACGGTTGGTTGAACTTCGAAGGTGTTTACACAACCCTGGTTGACAAACTCTAAGTTCAGATGCCTCAATTCTTCATACAATTTTGGCTGACTTTCCTGAACCAACATAGTGTTGCAATACCCTTTTCGACTCAAGACATATGCTACTACATTTGCTTTGCCCGAATGATAATGGATTCCAAGGTCATAATCCTTTATCAGTTCCAATAATCTCCTTTGCCTGAGGTTGAGTTCTGACTAAGTAAAGATGTACTTCAAGCTTTTGTGATCCATGAAAATCTAGCAGTGATTACCAATGAGATAATGCCGCCAAATTTTCAAGGCATGCACAATTGCAGATAACTCCAAATCATGCTTCGAGTAATTTCCTTCATGAGACCTCACTTGGCGAGATGCATAGGCTACGACTTAATCTTCCTGCATCAGCACACATCCAAGGCCCTGACAAGAGGTGTCACAGAAAACCTCAAAGTCCTTATGGATGTTAGGAAAAATCAACACAGGGACAGAGACTAGCCTTTTCTTCAACTCCTGGAAACTTTGCTCACAAGCATCTGTCCATTCAAACTTCTTCTCTTTTTTCAAATGCTGAGTCATAGGTCTAGCGGTTTTGGAGAAACCTTCGATGAATCTTCGGTAATAACCAGCTAAACCAAGAAAACTCCTTACTTCGGTGACGAACTTGGACTGCTACCAATCCATTGCGGCTTCGACCTTGGCGGGAACTACTATAACTCCTGCTAACACGATATGTCCCAGAAAAGCCACTTGGCTTTGCCAAAATTTACACTTGCTGAATTTGGCGTAGAGGTGCTGCTCCCTGATTTTTTTTCCAAAACTGCCCTGAGATGCTTTTCATGCTCTTCATCATCTTTTGAGTAGATGAGAATGTCGTCAATGAATACAACCACAAACTTATCCAAGAAATCTACGAATACTTTATTCATCATATTCATGAAATAAGCTGGTGCATTCGTCAATCCAAATGACATTACTATAAACTTGTACAGTCCATATCTTGTGTAACGTCCTAAAAAATCCTTAAGTTGGATTAGCTAAGCATATCATGTTTATGGGTGTAAATTATGTATCAATGTAAAACTTTGGTTGTTGTAATGAAGTTTGTCCCAAATTTTCAAAATTTTAAACTTGAATTCAAGCTTTATTATGAATCCAACAAATTATGTGATTAAAAGTTGTTGGAAATAATTTATTTAAATACTAGATTATTTAACATGAATTAATATAATTTTTCTTCAAATTTTTAGAAGTCACTTTGATCTAACCAAAATTCAAACCATTTCTCTATTATAGTTTTGAAAATAATTTATTTCTGACAAATTTTAGTTTGAACAGTGCTTTAAACTAATTTTCCTAAGTCCTATTTGATTCTCATAATACTCATAAAATTTTTTAGAATTTTTCAAATTTATCTTCTATTTCAAATCGCTCGGTCAAACGTTTTGTATTTTGGTCAAAATTGAATCTAAACCCTTGTTCCGTTCGGACCGACCAAGCCAACTTGGTCCAGTTGCACCATCTCACCGCACCTGCTGTTCCAACCTGGTCCGATTGCATCATTTTCGTGCGGACCGTCCGATGCTGATCGAACGGTTCACATCGCCGGAGCCGTTCGGACTGTCCGAACATCACTACGCATATGGATCGTCCGATGTTGATTGCACAGCTCACATCGCTTGGGCCATTCGGACTGTCCGAACTCGCCACTAATCTGGACCGTCCAATACCGATCGTATGGCTCACATCACTTTGTGTCGTTCGGACCGGACTCGGGATCTAGCCAGCTGCCGCGTCAAACACCAACCGGACCCGAGCGTCACTTGATCTGGCTCGACCACTTCGTCGTGACGTTTTGCTTTCGTCATTGACTAGCGGGCCCCACGGTCTGAGCGGTGGTCATCTTCCTCTTCGGCGGTGTGGCTCGGCATTGGCGCTTTGCATGCGTGCCACTGAGCTTTGAAACGCCACATAGTGCCTTCATGTCAGCTCCTTAGGCATCGCATGAGTTCCACTAAGCTCCCTATCCCATTCTTGATCTCGCTCTCGCACTCTTTTCTTCTCATCGCTCCATTTTTCATTGCCACTGAGGAAGAAGATGATCAGAGAGGGGTCACCATGGTGCCGCCCTCAAGCCCGCAAGCCTACCTCCAGATTTCTCTCACCGTGTCGCACCTGTTTTTGCTAGTGCGAGACCTTGCCATCCACTAAATCGCCAGGGACCGCTTCTTCGTCTTTGGCTCCGGTAGCCATGGCCGCGATGCTCGCGAGCGCTTCGGTGCATGATTCTCTACGCCATTGAGTCCTTCAAGATCACATTATCTTGTTAAGTTTACCTTCGAGTTTAATTAGCTTTTGGTGCTTCCTCAAGGGAGTATGGACTCTTCTTCTCCAGAAACGATGAAGTTCCGACGTTCGCGTTCCGGCCATCACCGGCATTCCTCATCGTCAACTGTGGTTCCTCCACGTTCCTGGTGCCTAGGTGATCTTTGCACTCACCTCCTTGTGTTTTCTCGTCATCAGTAGCAGCGTGTCCTCAAGAACCGGCCGTTCAGCTCCGCCTCCATTCGTCGCGAGCTTGCCGCCATCCACCTCGGGTCTCCTCGTCACCGTCATCAAGTTCGTGATATTCCTCCGCACCCTTACTCGTTGATTCCATGCTCAAAGTCCCACGGTAGCGGCAGACCGCCTTCTTCGCCGCGCCGCCGCACACGGGAGCTCCGTTGAACCACCGGCAACTGTGAAGGTTAACCCTAAATCTTCGGCGGTTATGTAATTCCTTAATGAGCTTATGACATGTAGGTCCCACCGAGGGTTAAACATGATTAGAAATAAAACCAACCCTGTTTAATCACTGAGACATTGACATGTGGGCCATAGGGCCGGTTAAGTGATGTTCTATATTTGTCTTGTGCATTTTCTTTTAAGGGAAACGTAATCAGTTTAAACTCAAATTGATTTTACGTTTTGTTTATAAGAAGACGTATTCCATTGAATACGCCTTCGGTGTAGCCATCGGCTATGACCGGGTCAGCATTGACCGAGTCAAACCCTCACCCTGGCCCCACTTGTCATTACCTATGGTTAGTTGTGAGTGAGTGAGGAAAGTATTTAATCCTTTTAGTAATTCTGAAACACTTTAAAGTTGTACTGAAAATTCATATAACCTGGAAAATTCATAACTAATTCATTTTAACTCCAAATTGAATGAAATCAATTTTGTTGGTTTTTATTTTTTAATGCACTTTTAAATGGACTCGGTCTTAAGTATGTTTCTATTATAGAAAATTTTGATAATTGTTTTATTTGTGCATTAATGACTTTAAACTTGTAAAATGTGTAGAAAATTCGTTTGAACTCCTTTCGAACTAAAAATTTCACCTAAATTCACCTAAAATCTTAATCTACCTACTATGTGAATTGCATGCAATTTTGAATGATTTTTTATGCAATTTTAAATGTTTTGTTACTGTTGGTTTTATTTGGAGTTTATTGCAATATCTTCTTTCTGTTAGGTTTTCGACGATTCCGACGTATATTGAATTCAATCTGAGGGTATTTCCGAGTGGTACCAACAAAGGCAAGCAGTTCTTCCCTTTGATACACGTTGAATTTCTATTAATTTCAAAAACTATTTATGTTGATTTTCAAGTATTCTATGCATCGCTTTAATTTCAAATACATGTATGTCAATTGGGTAGTTTAGTTATCTCCTCTTGCTGCATTGGCCTTCCTTGAATGTTGACTACCTTTTCACCTTAAGTAATTAAGGTTATATGTTATATGAGTTGTTTGATAATTTTTAGAACGATGGTTAGCCATGCTAGTAGATGTAGTTGAACTTGGTTGATGGAGCTAGTCCATCGGCCGAGATTAAAATTGTATTATGATTGGAATTAAGGATTATGTTCAGATCTTGAATCTAATTATTGTGGACAAGTTGGTCCTTGGGTTCTTTACATTTTAACTTGGACGGGTGTAGGATTATGATGAAAAATTGTTATGAAATTATGTAGCCTCGTCTGAGTATTTAAGGACCGGTCTATGTGGTGTTGAACCAAGCCATATGTGCAACCACATGCTGGGTTAATGGAGAAGGCTTGGCCTATTAATTTGTAGTGTGTTTGCTATCAAACCACAAATAGATTGACAATTGTTGTTTTTATTATTGTTACTGTTGTATTGTCAATCTAGTAGGGGCATGATAAATTTTGTCTTACTTGCCCTTAAGGGTCGCTTGTGTTTGCGGAAAAGGTTCGCAAGGACTTACTTACACAATGAGGTGTAACCATGGTTCAGGCGACCGACAGTCTACCATGGTGCGTATCCTCGTGTTGGTTTAATAGTTGACACATGGCACTGTAACAGCCTCATTATGATATCTCAATCACACTCCGTCGGAAGAGTGCATTGGCCTACATTGAGAGATATTCATATCATGTGGGTAAAACAGCACAAACTCTGCAGAGTCTTAAATCTATTCGAATAGCCGTGTCCCCGGTCATGGACATTACTTGTGGGAAACCATGCACAGTTAGTTGTAGGGAATAGGAAAGGGTGTGGTTGGAATAGATTTGTCATCATGAATGAGAAGTTCATGTATCGATGTTAGTTTACCCGAGTAGTATAGCTACTTTGGGTATGGTTATCTTGATGGTTGAATCTTGGAAATATTGATCATGAATAGGAGAACCTACTATTATATCATATTTCAAATTTTTGTCAAATGGCAATTTCAATCTATATTAGTTATCTTGTAAAATGATTTGGCATTACGCTGAAAAAGAACCATTTTAACCATCCTTTGACACCAAGTGCATTTAATTAAACTTGCTATTCATAAGTCTTGCGAGTACATTTTTGTACTCAGTTGGCTTGTCTATGTTGCAGGTAAGAACGTTATAGTTGAGGTGATAACGATTGGTACTTCAGCTTTAATCCCAGTCAGTTTCCCTTGGGGTTGTGGCGCACCATTGGGAAGGTTGTTTTTTATTATTTGACCTTCTATTCTTATTTACTTAATATTTTTCACTGCTAACTTTTATTCGTTATATTCTAATCGTGTATGCAAGTGATATAACGTTGTATGGATATGCGCATGTTAGCAGCTGATCCTGGGAGCTAACTTGAGACACATATCCGGGTATTCGAAATTAATCTTGTTTCCTGTTAAGGGTTACGTCTCTAGCGTAATTACTTAATTTGAAACGGGTTTAATTTCGGGGTCCTCACATCTTGTGGTGAAAGCAGTCTTTGGTATGTCTTCTGGTCTGATCTTCAATTGGTGATAGCCGGATCTTAAATCAATTTTGGAGAAAACACTTGCTCCTTTCAACTAATCAAAGAGATTGTCAATCCTAGGCAAATGATACTCGTTCTTGATTGTGACCTCATTGAGGGATCTGTAATCCACACACATCCTCATACTATTATACTTCTTTTTGACAAACAATACCGGTGCTCCCCAAGGTGATGAACTTGACTGAATATAACACTTGTCTTGCAATTCTTCGATCTGTTTCTTCAATTCTACTAACTCATTTGTGGGCATTCTGTAGGGTCTCTTTGAAATCGGAGCTGTCCCTAGGACTAGGTTAATTAGGAACATAATGTCCCTATCTGGTGGCATGTCAGGTAATTCTTTAGGGAATACATCTAGGTATTCTTGTAACATTGGTATTTATTCTAACTTTACTTCCTTCAAACTGGTCAGGATGGAACTTTCTCTAACAGAGGTCTTAGGTCTAAATTCTACTTTAATTCCTTGTTCATTTCTGAGGGTGATAGACCTATTGGCACAGTCTATCTGACCTTAATTCTTGGCTAGCCAATCTATTCCGAGAATCACATCAAGTCCTTGGGAGTGCAAGACTATTAAGTCCGTAGAGAAAGATACTCCTGATATCTCCAAGGTAAGATTTGGGCATAGGAAACTAGTCCTCATTTCTAAGCCTAGAGAATGGATTATCATAGGGTTAACTAAGGGAGAGATAGATAACCCATATTTTCCCATAAACTTATTTGAAACAAAAGAATGTGAAGCTCCTGAATAAAAATAAAATTGATGCTAGTACTGAATTAACAAGGAATGTACCAAGGACCATATCTGGTGCAGTCCGAGCTTCTTCAACTGTGATGTGATTCACACGTCCCATCATGAACTGAACTTATGGCTTTGGGGTGCTGCCAGAGGTTGGAATTCCCTAATTTGGACTTGTCGGAGCTGCTGGTTGCTGCTTTTTCAAGCACTTATTAGCATAGTGCCCCGTCTCGTTGCAATGGAAGCAAGTAACTCCTGCAACTGAGGAAGTTGCCTTCTTCTGAAACTGGCCTCCAGGAGAAGTGTTGCGGAAGTCGGAGTTGTTTGGGCGCTGGGCTAGCACAGGTGCTCTAGACGAAGAAGACTGAAATTTCCCGTGCTGAGGTAGCTGAGGTAGAGTGGTGTGGGGCTTGGGAAAACCCCTAGAGTTGAACTTTTGGGTTGTCATCCTCCTCTTGCGGTTCTCCATCTCTAGGTGCTTGCCCTCTTGGCGGATAGCCTTGTTCACCAACTGTTGAAAGTCGGTGTAGTCTTGAACAATGAGGCGGACGGAGAGATCATCATTGAGTCTTTTCAGGAAACGTTCTTGCTTGGCCTCATCAGTGGCCACATCTTTAGGTGCATAGCGAGCTAGCTGGTTAAACTTGTGTAAGTACTCGTTGACTGAGCGATTGCCTTGGCGCAAGGTACGTAACTATTTCTTCCTCAGGGTCACCATGCCTGAAGGGATGTGTGCACAGCGAAAGGCCTGCATGAACTCATTCCAAGAGATTGTCTGAGCATCAGCATGAGACTGAGTGAAATTGTTTCACCACTCCGATGCTGGTCCATTCAGCTGGTGAGAGGCGAACAAAACCCTCTCGCGATTAGTGCATTGGGCTATATCCAGCTTCTTGCCGATTACCCTAAGCCAATCATCAACATCCATTGGCTCGGTGCTGCTGGAAAAGTTGGAGGACGCATCCTCATGAACTCAGATATGTTGGCCCTTGGATGAGGTAGAGCGTGAGGTTGAGGTTGAGCTGCTGCTGCTTGCAAGTTCTGCGTTCTGTTGAGTGATTGCGCGAGCAAATTAATCAGATGGGATTGGTTGGCCATCATTTGGCGTCAATCGGGTCCTT
Organism: Phyllostachys edulis; assembly: GCA_036346405.1. Classification (NCBI taxonomy): domain Eukaryota; kingdom Viridiplantae; phylum Streptophyta; class Magnoliopsida; order Poales; family Poaceae; genus Phyllostachys; species Phyllostachys edulis. The sequence goes on along the minus strand of CM070562.1, from coordinate 90,643,081 downwards.
TAGTTGGGGTGGTGTTGGCTGCGGAATTGGGTTCTCTTGATGATCGGCATTTTCTCGGTCCTAATTGCTAGTGCTACCACTGCCGTTGCGAGTAGTCACCATCTGCTAGATCTCCTAGGACTTAGGAAAGAAGAGAAACTAAGGGGATAGAGCGAAAGAAAACAACCCAAACGAAATGACCAACTAAAAAAATTCAAATAACTTTAATAGCTTTATACAACGTTCTACTCGATCAATACTCTTAAACTAATGAACCGACTCAATGCATAGAATGTATGGCTTGGCTGACATCGCAATCTTCGGTTCATGGTCTTCGATGATTCTTGCATGACGATGCTCTCTTGTTAGCTTCATGTCTTGTGGTCTTGAACATAATGGTTAATAATTGTGTGACTATCTATAGAAATTTTTAAGGGAAAGAGGATCCATTTAACATTGTAAAATGGTGAAGAGAGAATTAGGTAAGAAAGAATTGCTATGAAGAAGCTAAGGACAGATAGATGACCAAGATGAGGAGAGAACATATTATTTTTCTTGTTATGTAAAATAAGTTTTGAAGTTTTTCAACTAACGACTATTCTAACTAGGTCACGACCTACAGTCGATATGTCTCTGATACCACTTCTGTCGAACCCGGGAGCAAAGGATCCCAGATTCTCTGTGTCTCATACACTAGTCTAGGAACAGCTAGTGTACATAGTCAAACAAAAGATGATAACATAACCATAATACACGATTCATTCATAATAATTCAAGTTTGTTACAAAAGAGGCATAAGGCCAAAAGCAAAGTACATCGGAAGCAAAATAACAAGGTAGGCCACACGATTCGCCATAGGCAATCATCTGGAGGCGCGGCCTAGTCGTCCAAGTTCTCATCCTCCTCGTAGTACTCCTCCTCTGAACAACAACGTATTAAACAAAGGCTGAGTACAAATAAATGTACTCCGCGAGTTATACCCAATAACAGATTATAATGCATGAAAGGATTTATCAAAGGAAGTCTTATATGGCTTAATTTGCATAAAGTAAAATTTTATATTTCAATATTCTTACTAAGTTCCAAAGCAGTTCATTCTATAACTAAAATCAAGTTTTAAATGACAGTTTTATAGTGGATAACCTCCGTACAAATGTGATGAAGGATACCCTCCTATCTCATGGCAAACTGCCCAATTTTCCAATTGGATAAACTATCTGAGATCATTTGTCAACATCTTTTGAAATCGAAATAAAATTCTATTTTTGAGTGGCTTTGCTCAGCATGTCTATGACAGTGGACACAACTATTCGAATAGTTTTACACTCTGCAGAGATTGTACAACTTTACCCACAAGAGATAATTTGCTTAACATGTCGTCCAAGACACGCTTCCAAAGGCGTGCGACTAAGCAATATCACGAGGCCTTTACAATGCACCATCCCAATGTAGTTATGCCCGCTAAGGTTTCACTACCTTTGGATTGAACCATCCGTCGAAAGCCCCCTCTTGCGCCATGTGGGAACATATAAAAAGTAGGTCATTCTGAAACCTGCACAACTAGAAGGCACAACCACGGTGAAATGAGGCAAGTTATTTAGCCTAGACTGTCCCACTCCAGACTTGTGGTAGTACGATGGAGCTTTGCAAGATGCGGCTTGAAAACCGATCCTTAACCGACTTGGACGACTTCCAATAAAACCCTGGTCTCGATCATAGAAATGAATCGATCCCGTGCAATGACTTGCACCATCCAAACATCAATTTCGCCCAAGTCTAAACCAATTTTTATTTCTTTTCCAAGTTAAATCGTTTGCTAAAATTTATATGGTAAAACAATACCATAGCCCCATTTTAAATCATAATTGAATCATTTGGCTAAACTCCCCAAATTCAATATTTTTTGTCTAAACTTTGTCTAAGCATAAAGTTTTTTAAAATATTCTAGTTCATACTAACGTACCAACTAGATTTTTAACAATGGTATCAAGGAATGACTAATTCAATAGCAAAATTTGGCTATACAAAGGTATTGGGAATAACTATAATTTAAAATGGGAATTTAAATAACTTGAATATGCAAATGCATGCAATAATAATTTAAAATAGAATTTAAGTAATTTAAAATACTGAGATTCAAAAATGATCAAAGATGTAACTTGCCTTGCTAAAATGCTTGAGGATCTAACTCTTCAAATAATTCAGGTTTCCCGGAGTCGTTGAAATCTATACGCGAAAACGAGTCAAATTCAAATAGGATTCAAATAAATTCAAATGAACTCCAAATTAATTAATTTCAGTATATATAGCTAGACCTTGATTTTAGATGAGTTTAGAAATTTGAATCACTTGAATTGGAGCTCGAACGAAGGAGAACGGGCTGTCGAAAGTTTAAATTTCATATGAAATGATGAAATTGGGAATTTCAAATTTTAAGGAATTATTTTCCTGAAGGAAAACCTTTATGGCGTCAGCGGCTGGAAAAAGGATTTTGGCCCAAATAATTTTCTAAAGAAAATGATGAAAAAGACATGTGGGCTTGACTGGGCTAACACCTAGGCAAAGGGGCTGATGTGGCCATGACGTGGCATGCCACGTGGCAGCCACGCTGGCATAGAGGTGGCAGCGCGCATGGGTTCTGGTGTTCCGGCGAAACGGTGGTGCGGTGGAGGGCGGCGAGGGGTGGAATGGAGAGAGGAGAGACTGGGGAGCGTGATGCTCACCTCGTCGGCGGCGAGGCTTGAGGAGGTGGCCGGCGACGAGGGAGAGAGCGACGGCGGCGTTCGGTTGAAGGCGACGACGGCTCTCCAGTGGGTTTCCAGCGAAAGTGGAGGGGGCACCGTGTAGAACATGGCGAGGAAGTGCTAGAGGTGAGGTTGTAGGACCGGATAGGCGCCTAGAGGGGGGGGTGAATAGACGCTCGCTCAAATTTCACCTTAATTAGATTCAACACGAACTTTTCTCCAATAGCTACGAAAGCTAAGAAGATCAGTATATACGCATAGTGAAAGCCTTGTGTTGAATCCAATCAACCCCTAAAGCAAAAGACCCAAAACTCAAGAGCTTAATCCCTCAGGCCGGTCTGACCGAAGTTCAAGGCTCGGTCTGGCCGAGGTGCGGACTGACCGACGGCTTAGGCGCAGTCTGACCGGGATCCGGACTGACCGGCGTAAAAAATTCAGTCTAACCGCCCTGACGATGAACAGAACAGACAGCTCGGGTTCCAAAACGAAAATTGATCAAACTTTTGATCTACAAGACCAAACTTGACCAAACTTGGAACACACCTTTCTAAAAATATCTGGAACCTATTCCAAGAGACGATCGAGTAGATCCACGTCAAAGTTTTGATCTTTTTCCGTTTTATCGAAGGAGGGTTCAAAACCGAGCAAAAACGAAAAACTTGATCCAAAACTTGCTCGTGGGAGATTGATGATCAAGATGATTCTAGATGTATTCCCACATGTCACAACAAGGTAGATGGGGGCAAGAAACTACTAGAAACCCATTGGATGAAAGAAACACCCAAAATCACCAAATGAGAAGGAAGAACACAAGAAGACTCATCTTTGAATAATCATCCATAGATTGATTCGCGATTGTTGCTGGTTACAGCTACTCCCTCAAGGAGGACAAGAGCTCAATCCATGAGCACTCACTCAACTCATCTCTCTAAAACCCTAAGCCTCTCCTTTCCTCTCTAAGCCCTAAGAAAAACTAGGGTTTTGCAAATGAAGTGCTTGGGGACTGTTTGACAGCACCCCCTCCTATTTATAGTGAGGCCTAGCATCTAGAAGAGTTAACCCTAATGGGCTCTCATTAAGGCCCACACACAAACGGGACACACACATGCATCTTAAAGCGTCGTCTTTATCTTCTCTTGACCTAAACCACTTCTCCATTCGTTGCCTCGCGCCGTGGCTTAGCCAAAAGTGTCACCAAGGTGGTATTTGGTGAAATTACCAAAATACCCCTTCTCGGTCCTTCTCCGAAGACCGAGTCCAAACTTGGTGAAGCAATCGTCTGCTTCGCCACGTGTAGGTAGATCAACGGCTCTCATCATGTCGGCAAGTCTCTCCCGTCCGGCTCCCACCGAAGCCACCATGGCACTTGCACTGACCCCCGCGCCGCTTGATCCAACCAGTCGCACCAAACAGCCCGTTCGGTCACCTTTGTCCATTCTGCACTGTGTTTGAGTCTATTGATCTCACCCGGCATCCTTGATCATTCTGGACCTCAGCTCTCCAAGCTTAGACCCGATCATCCTCGTCGTTGACCGTCGTTGACCGTCAAGCGTCCTGCACAACAATAGTCAAAAAAATCGATTCCGGGAACAAGTTCTTCACAACTTGATCCATGTTAGTGAAAACATGCATCATGCAACACATATGCACTATAGCCCATGAACATTACCTATATTAAAGCCAAATTTCCAAGATAGCAGAAGAATCACCATAAGTTTGGTCAGACCGTAGTTTACTAGCCGGTCTGACCGCTCTCAACACGCCGATCGATCGCACTGTTTCGACGTGACTTTAAAACTTAGCAAAAGCGTGATTTGACAAACCATCAAAGCCATTGCCAATTGTATCATCATCCTAAGATCATGTACATATCCCCATGATATCCACAATCTCCCCCTTGATGAAAACATTGGCAATTCCCAAAAATGCAAAGTTTGTGGTTTGAAAGGAAAAATACTCGACGTTTTTGCACAAAGACACAACTTGGTCCAAATGCAAGAGAAAGCAATGGAAATGACCAAGCTGGCTCCAGAATAGCATAAGCAAGTGAGATAAGGCAAAAGAAAGTAAGAAAGCTTCAATTTTTAGAAATTTGCAAAATCTCACTTAAGCTCCATATGAAAGAACAATTGTTCAATTTGACCTTTGATCATTGTGAGGATGCAAGAATTGCAATACAAGTTAAAAATTGGCAAGAAGATCACAAAAATGCATATGAGATGCTCCCCCTCACAATGATCCTCATAACCTCATAAAAAATTTCATTTTCTCCCGCTTCATTTTTACCATTTCTCCCCCTTTGACAATGGATTCATCAAGGTGCCCCTTTGACAATGGATTCATCAAGGTGCATAAAGGAAGATAGAGCATGAATGACATGGAATGGCTGCAATTTATTCATTTTTAGCACAGGGAGCTATGAAAATTATCCAAGAGGACTGAACAAGTATTACACCAAGCCATATTATGTGAAGAAGCTATGGTAAATCATGGCAAATCATATATAGCAAAGCTAAAACTAAAAGAGCAATAATCTATGATTAAATGTAAATTTAGCATATTAAGGTGCACAAGATCATAGTTCAGCCAAACATATCCAAAAATGAGTCAAGCCATGTCAATAAACTAAATGGAACCAAGAAGCTAAAATTGAGCCAATTTAGAGCGCTATCAGTTCAATGATGAATCAATTTGTTCAAGCACTTTGAAATTTAGCACATTTAGCACTTGCTAAAATTGATTTTTGGTTTTATCTTAGCAAAGCAAGTCCTGGACTAGGAGCCATCCACAACTGCCTCCTAAGCTTCAACCAATTTTCACAAATTGTTTTCTTAGCTTTGTGCTAGATCTCAAGCCTTGCCGCGACCATCCCAAACAAAAAGCTTAAGAGAGTGGTCTAGGTCATCCAAAACTTCCCCTGAGTGCATGCCTAGTGCAATGGCAAGCCGTCTCATGAGAAAGAATTGGTGAGATCAGTTTTTTCGCATAGAAAAGTTCATTTTTCATTTGCTTGACTTAGGAAATAGCATAGCTCAATCTAAAACTCAAATTAGATTCAAGACTCAACTTAGCCTATTTGACATGGCATGAATCACGAGAAGATCACTATGACAAAAATAGTCACAAGAGCCAACAAGTTATGTGTTAAGTCAAGTTTTTCACATTTAATAGAGCTGGCATGGGAAAAGCTAAGCTACACATAGAAAGTCATGATAAACCAAGTAAACTAGCACAAGACATGGCAAGGTATAAAGAGTGAAATCATGTCACACAAGGATAATAAACAAGGCTCCGTGATTTTATATTACAATGCAAGTTGCTGATTTAAAATGCAATATGATACAATGAATGCAAAAAAGCCAACTCCCCCTCAAAACAGGTCAAGAGGACTAATAATCCCCAACTCTCCCCGCAAAGAAGCAAAACGAGAAGAATCAAGAGCCTTAGTGAAAATATCCGCAACCTGTTGCTCAGACTCTACAAAGTGAGGCACAACATCAATCTTCTCTACATGGTCTCTAAGGACATGATATCGAATGTCAATGTGCTTGGTCCTAGAGTGTTGCACTGGGTTTTTGGCAATATTTATGGCACTAGTGTTGTCACAGAAAAGAGGGACACTATCCAAAAAGAACCCATAGTCCCGCAGAGTAGATAAGATCTAGAGAACCTGAGAGTAACTACTGGCTGCAGCTACATACTCAGCCTCGGCGGTGGACTGTGCAATAGAAGACTGCTTCCTAGATGACCAAGAGATAAGAGATGTGCCTAAAAAATGACAAGTGCCAAAAGTACTCTTTCTATCCACTCTACACCTCGCAAAATCAGCATAAGAAAAAACACGAATGGAGAGAGCAGAATCAGAAGAAAACCAGAGTCCAAAGTCAAGAGTGTCCTAGAGGTACCTGAAGATGCAACGCACTACTTGACGATGAGAGGCACGAGGAAGCTCGAAATCGAAGCGCAGACATACTGACAAAGCAGTATGTCGGCCTCGACGCCGTGAGGTAGAGAAGAGAGCCAATCATGCTGCGGTACTCCTTCTAGTCCACGGGCTCTCCATCCTCATCAGGGTCCAGCACGGTGGATGTGGCAATGGGAGTAGACATTAGCCTATTGCTTCCCATGTCGAAGTGCCAAAGAAGGTCCTTGGTGTATTTGCTTCGATGAATGAAGGTGTCTTCTTTCAGATGCTTGACTTGAAGACCATGGAAGAAAGTCAGTTTGCCCATCATGCTCATTTCGAATTCCCTACTGATAGAGTCTGAAAATCTGGACACCAAAGCATGAGAAGAACCACTGAATATGATGTCATCGACATAAATCTGAACCAATAAGAAATCACTGCCATGCCTGAGAGTGAACAAAGTTTTATCTACCATTCCCATTTTGAATTCATTTTTAAGTAGGAAACTCTTAAGCCTATCATACCAAACTCTAGGGGCTTGCTTCAATCCATACAAATCTTTGGAGAGCTTAAATACATGGTTTGTGAATTTGGGATTTTCAAACCCAGGGGGTTACTTGACAAAGACCTCTTCTTCTATAAAACCATTAAGGAAAGCACTCTTGACATCCATTTGAAAAAACTTAAAGCCCTTAGATGTCGCGAAAGCTAGCCATATGCGAATAGCTTCTAATCTAGCTACAGGAGCAAAGGTCTCTTCAAAGTCTAAGCCTTCTACCTGGGAATATCCTTGAGCTACAAGCCTAGCCTTGTTGCGAACTACCAACCCATCTTCACTTTGTTTATTTTTGAAAATCCATTTTGTTCCAATAACATTTTGATTAGGTGGAGGTTTAACTAAGGTCCAGCCTTGGTTTCTTTTAAAATTTTCAAGCTCTTCATGCATGGCATTGACCCAAGAGGAATCAGATAAAGCATGAGCGACATTTCGGGGTTCAAAAGACACGACAAAAGCAGAATGTGCATGAGAATCTGGAGAGATAAACCTGGAGCGAGTGACTCGCTCATGAAGAACCCCAATCATCTGCTCGGATGGATGCTGTCGCTGAATGTGAAGAGGAGGTCCTGGTGCAGTAGTGGCCTCTACCTCATGGACTGTGGAGGTAGGAGCAGAGCCACTCGGATCGTCGATGAAGGTGGGAAGAGGCTGCTCATCAGAAGCTGGAGAAGTAGAAGTAGGCTCTCCAATGACCTTAGAAGTGACTGGAGGATGGATTGGGTCCTCATCCTCAGAGTCTTCGTCAACGAAAATGCTTTTAGAAACCTGTGTACCTGCACCATCGGGTCTAGTACCAGGACTAGCCTCATCAAAAGTGACTTCGCAAGTCTCAATAATTTTGTTAGTGTCCAAATTAAACACACGATAGCCACGAGAATGAGCAGGATATCCAAGAAAAATACCATCAGAACATCTTGATTCAAATTTATCCAAGTTGTCATGTTTAAAAATGAAGCACTTGCAACCAAAAATCTTGAAATGAGAGACTTTAGGCCTATGACCAAATCTAAGCTCAAAAAAAGTCTTGCCTATGACAGATCTCAAGAATACCCTATTGGATACATAGCAAGCAGTAGAGATTGCCTTAGCCCAAAACCTCTTAGGTGTGCTATGCTCATCTAGCATGGTCCTGGCCATCTCTACAAGGGTTATGTTCTTCCTTTCTACAACACCATTCTGCTGGGGAACTCTAGGTGAAGAAAACTAATGCTCAAGTCCCCTATCAGTGCAGAAAGTGGCAAAGGAAGAGTTTTTGAATTCTATCCCATTGTCACTCCTAATGGCTTTCAAAGCTCCAGGAAGATTAACAGCTAGTCTAAGGACCAATTCTCTAAAATAGCCAAAAGCCTCGTCCTTAAAAACAAGAAAATAAACCCATGAATACCTGGAGAAGTCATCCACAATCACAAACACATACCATTTCCCTCCTGCAGATTGGATTCTAGAGGGGCCAACTGTATCTAAGTGCAAGAGCTGACCAGGTCCATCAGTCATCACTAAAGAAAAAGGTGGATGAGAAGCAGAAACCATCTTACCATGTCTATAGGGTGTGCACACTAGGTCTCTAACATTCTTAAGCAAAGGCAAATCTCTAATCAAGTTCTTGCTACTGACTCTGGTCAAATGGTCAAAGCCTATGTGTCCAAGCCTACGATGCCACAATACTAGATCATGAGAGTCAGAAGCCACAAGACATCTAGGACTGGAAGCAGAAAAGACACTGAAATCAGCACAAAAGATCTTCTCAAATCTGGAGATCCCAAAGACATGCTCACCTGAGGAGTCTAGAACTCTACACTCACCACTCTTGAATCTCACCTCAGGACACTCATCAAGAAGCTGAGAAACAGATAGCAAATTATACCTCAACTTACTTACCAAAGCGACGTCCTTAAGCATGAAGTTGTTGTTGACGCGCACTGTGCCCTTGGCTATCACGGTCCCGATAGAAGCATCCCCAAACGTGATCAACTCGTTGCTGGATGCACGTGTGAGAGAGAAGAACCATCTAGAATCTCCAGTCATGTGTCGAGAATACCCAGAGTCAACAAGCCATTTGTCCTCCTTCCTCGCACGACGGACCTATAGGGCATAAGCAGATAACATCTATGCTTCGGTACTGGGGTTAGTGATAAAAGACTTGGGAATCCAGTACTGAGCCACACGATGCTTAGAAATAGCAGAAGAAGCAGCAATAAAATGGTTAGTGGGATAATCATAAGAATGCACACGAGCAACACCTAGACCTCTCCGAATCGACCTGCCAAAAGGTCGGTACTCCCCCTGTCTAGATGCTACCCGTGGTCTCTCCTCACGATATCCTAACCCAAAATGCTGCCTAGAGCCACCAAAATAGTCAAAGAAGTCATCTATGAAGCTAGGCCTATGCCTAGTAGGAAAGACATGCTGCCTAGCTCTAGAGACTGTCATAGATGAGAGAACTCCTCTAATGGTCCTCAAGGCACTCATCCTCTCCTTTCTCTCAATCTTGGCTCTACGGAAGCAGAACTCAACGATGTGGCCATCCTTCTTGCAGAAGGTGCAATGGTACTTGACCTTTTGAGGGGTCTGACCTGATGAAATAGAAGCACCTGTCTTGCTTGAAGGGGTTTGGTCAAAACCTGCAGATCTAAAGACTACCTTAGATGGCTCAGGGGGTTCTACCTCGAACATGCCACTCTCAACAGCTCTCACAATCTCAGGTGGATGGTTCTTGGAATGCTCTAGGGGATTAAAACCTAGGCCACTTTTCTTCACACTCAACTTAAATTGGTCGAGGATCATGTTGAGATTCTTCTTCCCACTAGAAAATCTCTCAAGAGTCTTTTTGAGGTAATCATTTTCTTTGGTTAGGTCCTTACAGGTGACACACCTATTTGACTTGATTGTCCTAGCAAGTTTTTCTTTAACAAGAGTTACCTCAAACCTTAAAGCCTCACAAGACACACAAGAAGCATACTCAATCCTACTTACTTGCTCTTTGAATTTAACTCTAAATGCCTCTTGTATCTCATCTAAATTTGTCCCAACTTCAATACAAAAAGCACAAGAAGTAGAATCAACAACTTCCTTAGAAGCATTCATGGACATGGATTGTTCAATTTTAGATTTCTCCTCTAGAGTTTTGTTAGAGCATCATTCTCAATTATGAGTTTAAGACAGTTTTCACACGAAGCAGTCTTAGAATAAAGAATCATTTTAGACATTTCCTTCATTTTAATCTTGTTATCCTCACAATGAGAGCAAGTGTGACTAGGATCAAATTTCAGCAATTCCTTAGTAGCACTATCCAATATCAATTCAAGCAAGGCACAATTTGAGCAAGGTGAAGGAATAGCATCTATAACAGTCACATCTAGAGCAATAGCATCCAAGCAAACATGACTAGGACTTGATTTGAGAGATTCTAGTTCATCTGGAGCATCTTTAAGTTGATTTGAAATAGTGGAATGAGCAGATTTTAGTTTAGTCAATTCATCATGCAAGCTAAAACAAGAATCACAATCATCAACAGGATTAATGGATTTGAGCCTAACCACTTCTAGGTTCAAGTTGTCAATCATTATATCCTATCTCTTAATCTTTTTAGCTTGCTTTTTCAGATTTCATTCAGCAACAACTAATGCATGTTTCATCTCATCTAGTAAGGGGCATACCTCATCGAGATCACTGAAAAGCTCATCGTCGTTAGAGGAGTCGATGTCGTGGCTGTTCTTAGCCATGAAGCACATGCTGGTGAAGTCCTGGGCCTTCTTCTTGCCATAGGAATCATCGTCATCGTCCTCCGTCCCCGAATCCACATCGCTCATATCAACATTCTCAAGAGCGGCAAGGACCCAGTTGACGAACTTCCTGTAGTTGGGCTTCTTGGTCTTCGCATCCCGAGCTTAAGGACGCCTCCGGAAGTCCTTCTCCTCCTTGCCCTTTAGCTTGGGGCATTTAGCACGAATGTGGTTTGGCTCACCACACTCAAAGCAGGTAACATGGCTACCTCTTCTTCTGCTCCTCACCTTGTTGTAAGCTCTCGTGAATTTTGTGGATAGGAGGGCTAAGTCATCCTCAGGTAGCTTCTTTAGCTGCTCATCGCTCAAAGAGTATAAAGCGGACAATGAAAACCCAGATGAGCCAAAATCCAAAGAATCAGAAGAACTACCCTTAGATGGGTCAACCACTAATGCCATCGACTCTGTCTTAGGGAGACGTGAGATGAAGTCAATCTCATGTGTCTTCAACCTCGAGTAGAGCTTATCCATGGTAAGCTCACTCATGACAGTGTTGTCATTGATGAAAGTGATTTTCATCCCCCAAACTCTCACATCAAGAGCACTCAAGAGCTGACGTGCATTTTCAGACTCAGTAAACACAAGATCCACAACACGCAAGTCATGAAGGATTTTGGAAAACCTTCCCCACAACTCATCCAAAAATTTACCAGGCCTTTGTTCGATCTTTGAGTATTCTTTCTTAAGTTGGTTCTGTCCCACTTCCTTGATCGCAGTAGATCTCTCATGGTAATCACAAAGGGTCTTCCAGATCTCATGAGCAGACCTCAAATGAGCAATACGCTCAAACTCAGATCGACTAAGCCCTTAAATCAAAAAGTTTCGAGCCTTGCTATTTGCCTCCACATCTGGAGTGATCACATCGTCATTGTCTCGCACAACATAAGGATTTTTGACTTTAAGCCAAATTGCGTGCCCTTGAGTCTCGATGTAGGCATGCATGCGAGCCTTCCAGTAAGCAAAATCGACTCCATCAAACACAGGTGATTCGGTGGAATACTTGTCAGACGCCATGGCTCCTCAAACTAGTTAAGATCTATGAGAAGAGCTAACGGGCTCTGATACCGCTTGTTGGACCGGATAGGCGCCTAGAGGGGGGGTGAATAGACGCTCGCTCAAATTTCACCTTAATTAGATTCAACACGAACTTTTCTCCAATAGCTACGAAAGCTAAGAATATCAGTATATACGCATAGTGAAAGCCTTGTGCTGAATCCAATCAACCCCCAAAGCAAAAGACCCAAAACTCAAGAGCTTAATCCCTCGGGCCAGTCTGACCGAAGTTCAAGGCTCGGTCTGGCTGAGGTGCGGACTAACCGACGGCTTAGGCGCGGTCTAACCGGGATCCGGACTGACCGGCGTATAAAATTCAGTCTGACCACCCTGACGATGAATACAACAGACAGCTCGGGCTCCAAAACGAAAATCGATCAAACTTTTGATCTACACGGCCAAACTTGACCAAACGTGGAACATACCTTCCTAAGGATATCTGGAACCTATTCCAAGTGACGATCGAGTAGATCCACGTAAAAGTTTTTACCTTTTTCCGTTTTATCGAAGGAGGGTTCAAAACCGAGCAAAAACGAAAAACTTGTTGCAAAACTTGCTCGTGCGAGATTGATGATCAAGATGATCCTAGATGTATTCCCACATGTCACAGCAAGATAGATGGGGGCAAGAAACTACTAGAAACCCATTGGATGAAAGAAACACCCAAAATCACCAAATGAGAAGGAAGAACACAAGAAGACTCATCTTTGAATAATCATCCATAGATTGATTCGCGATTGTTGCTGGTTACAGCCACTCCCTCAAGAAGGACAAGAGCTCAATCCATGAGCACTCACTCAACTCATCTCTCTAAAACCCTAAGCCTCTCCTTTCTTCTCTAAGCCCTAAGACAAACTAGGATTTTGCAAATGAAGTGATTGGGGGCTGTTTGATAGCACCCCCTCCTATTTATAGTGAGACCTAGCTTCTAGAAGAGTTAACCCTAATGGGCTCCCGTTAAGGCCCACACACAAACGGGACACACGCACGTATTTTAAAGCGCCGTCTTTATCTTCTCTTGACCTAAACCACTTCTCCATGCGTTGCCTCACGCCGTGGTTTAGCCAAAAGTGTCACCAAGGCGGTATTTGATGAAATTACCAAAATACCCCTTCTCGGTCCTTCTCCGAAGACCGAGTCCAAACTTGGTGAAGCAATCGTCTGCTTCGCCACATCTAGGTAGATCAACGGCTCTCATCATGTCGGCAAGTCTCTCCCGTCCGGCTCCCGCCGAAGCCACCATGACACTTGCACCGACCCCCGCGCCGCTTGATCCAACCAGTCGCACCGAATTGCCCGTTTCGGTCACCTTTGTCCATTCTACACCATACTTGAGTCTATTGACCTTACTCGACATCCTTGATCGTTCTGGACCTCAGTTCTCCAAGCTTAGTCCCGATCATCCTCGTCGTTAACCATCAAGCGTCCTGCACAACAATAGACAAAGAAATCGATTCCGAGAACAAATTCTTCACAACTTAACCCACGTTGGTGAAAACATGCATCATGCAACACATATGCACTATAGCCCATGAACATTACCTATCCTAAAGCCAAATTTCCAAGATGGCAGAAGAATCAGCACAAGTTCGGTCAGATCGAACCAGGCTGGTCTGATCGCTCTCAACACGCTGGTCTGACCGCACCTGTTCTGATAGCTTTAAAACTTCGCCGAAAACGCGTGATTTGACAAACCATCAAAGCCTTTGCCAATTGTATCATCATCTTAAGATCATGTATATATCCCTATGATATCCACAGAGGTCGATGTCGCTGAAGCGTTGTTGATGGCGAAGAAATCGACGGCGGAAGGAGCTTCAGTCGGTGGGGTTCAAACGCGAAATGCGGAAAGGAGAATGCGACAGAGAGACCAAGATTCGGGGGATGGGAGGAGGAAGAGAAGGGGGCGTACAGGGCTCCTATTTATAGGGGTAGAGGATGAGCGAGGGAGGAATCACGAGAAGAGTGGCGGCGAGAAGTGCGGCGACTTTTGTGCGTTCTGGAGAAACCGCGCGGGATTCGCAGAGCGATTGCATGGAGATTTGGAGAGGGAATCGCGGTGGAAAAGAGGAGCTTTGATGAGGGGTAATGGAGGTCGGCTCGGGCGCTGGGGAAGAAGAAAGGCAGGAGGGAGATGGTGCGCCGATAGGTAGGCCCCGTTGTCGGTGGGAGAGGGACAAAGTGAGAGGGGAGGTGGGCCGACGGGCGCGGGTGGTCCGATGAGATGGGCTGGCAAAGCGGGCCGGTGCGTGCGCACGTGCATACGTGCGTTTGTGTGCCTTTAGCTATAGTCCTCCTCATGCCACCCCATGTCATGTGACACATATTTCAAGGGGTGACAAGAACTCTACCTTATAAATTGCTCTCTTACCGCTAGACAATATGGAACTAAACCATACATGTTTTGGAATTTCATGAATGAATAGGACTTTACACTTATGAGCCCAATTATAACAGAACCATCTTTCTTTAGGGAGTTAATTCAACTTTTTCCTATATATAATCTTGTTTGTACTGGTCACTTCTCTGAATTCCCACTATCTTTTGGTATCTGAATCTAATATGTGACTGTGCTTACACTAGGGCAGATATATTTAAAAAAAGGATAATGCTTTGATTCATACGTCTGTATATCCCGAACGCCCACACTCCGCCGGTCCGCTCTGCTTCCTCTCCACTTCTCTCTCCATCTTTAAAAAAAGGATAATGCTTTAATTCATACACCCGTATATCCCGGACGCCCACGCTCGGCCCTGCTTCCTCTTCACTTATGTCTCCATCTTTACAAACGGGCCATTGATATCAACAAATAGATCACCTTGACAAGCAGCGTTGCAGTGTACACTCTTGTTGCAGCCTGTCACAGCAAAAATTCACTACCTGCCTTGTGTCGGCCAGCCACACCGAACATATAAACATACGACAGAAAGGCAAGATTTCATGACAAATGAAATAAACTTTGCCAAAAAAACAAAGATCTTATTGTTTTTTTTTTGTTATGATCACAAGACGCACACGAATGCGCACACACATAAGTGCGCCCCTTAGCACACATCACGATAGACGGAGGCCAGGGATAAATTTGTAGCCTCACAAAATTCATACGGAAGCGCACTCGCATATGCGTAATAGGTTGGGCACCAGGATTTGAACCCTAGTGGGTAGAGTCGTACACCGACAACTCTACCACTCTACCAAGAGGTGGTTCTCATGATCTTATTGTTTAACTGTTTAATATACGTAGTATACATGCTGTACTTTACTAATGTTGCGGTCTGTTGAAAACAATGTTGTATACTGTTATTTGGAATGTTGCATTTGTAGAAAAAATTGTTGCATCTGTAAGAACAAAATGTTGCATCTACAGGGAAAAAATGTTGCATACTATTCACGACGATGTTGCAATTTTTTCCAACGCATTTTTTTTTCAGATGCTTTGTTTTTTGATTTATGATGTTGCAACCATTGTCTGAGGTTGTTGCAACTATTGTCCTAGGGATGTTGTAACTATTGTCTGAGTATGTTGCAAGTGTTGCATCTGTAGAAAAAAAATATTGTATACTGTTCACGGCGATGTTGCAATTTTTTCCAACACGTTTTTTTCCAGATGCTTTGTTTTTTGATTTGTGATGTTGCAACCGTTGTCCGGAGATATTACAACTATTGTCCTAAGATGTTGCAACCGTGTCCGGAGGATGTTGCATGCAGCGACATACTTCTGCCCCTTTTGCATAATGAACGTTGCTCCGTACATCTTCCCTCCCTTGATGGTCGAGATCAAAATCCTTCTCACTTAAATACCACCATCCACAGGAACGATTCGTCGCATAGCTCTCCGACGTCGCTGTTCCAAAAGGGACAGACGAGCACAACAATTAACAGCAACGCACCCGCATCGCCGGCCACTAATCACCCACCCACTAGCCACTAATCACCACCTCATCACCACGACGAGTCCACGACTGTCACAATTTACTAAAAAAAAGCAAAAGAAGATGACCCAGGCGTCCGATCCTTCGGACGTCCGAGTGCTAGTTCATCCCAAAAAGAAAAACGGAAACTATGCTCTCTGTTGATGCAATACAAAGAAAATTTTGACATGGATAAATTTCATTTCTGCAGAAGAGGATGATTGAAGCTGATCACATCGCCGTAGTGACAATGGTGGTGAGGTGGTCACCAGAAAGAAGCAGATCACGGCCCAGTGGAGACTTGAGGAGATTATCGAGATGCAAAGGTAATTGTTTGATTTTGTTGTCTCTCAGGGATTTGGTGTTTCATTTGTATAGTCAGCCTCAGCCGTGGATGGCCTTCTTTACTCATGACTCTATTGAGAATTTCAAACTTTGTGTATGAAATTCTTCATTCAAAATATTTTCATTTTCTTGTGCTGAATAGATCTGGTTTAAGGACCCTTTCGTGTATCTCATTAGAGTTTGATAATGTAACGAGCTGGCAATAATTCTTGAATTAGTTTTCCTGTTTTCTAAATTTCCAATTGACTCGTGGAGTCGTGGTCAAAGCAAAATCCCAATTGGCATTATTTTTGTTATCTCAGATGTTTGCTAATGCATGACAGCCCATAAAAAGATATACTTAATTTTGCAAGCATGTTGAGATGCTATTACAGCTGCAATATAATTCTTATTACATTTGTGCTCAAATATTACTTTTTCAAATTTTTTATCACTGATTTTCACCATAATTGCTAGGTTGTTCCAGTAGAATTGCAAAGCTATAGGCCTCTGAAGTTACAAAATAACAACAGATGCACTGAAGCTCCAGGCCGAGTCCTTGGCTGAGTCCAAGGGTCATATCTTTCCTTAATTCTCCACTCATCATCTCAAGGATATTGTTCTTAGAACAACATAGTTAGTGGTAAGTTAGCGATACTTCTATTTGTATTGTTTAAAAATCTCAATGATACCGTGATTTATGGAATGACACTATAGGGTCATTCTTATTTAAATTTCTGTTACTTCTATTTATCCTTTTCTGTGAGCAAAGCTTCTGTAAAATCTCAATGATACATTTTTTACATGAGTGGGAACACCGATAGCACGAAATATATTGGGAGCATAATATATATGTTTTCGGGCACAATAGTGTGATTCAATTTATATATGTACATTTAACTATGTTTTAAATGTTTAGTACAGAAAAGTGACTGTAGTTTCATGAAAGTGAAATATTGAATAAGTGATTCATGCCGGGTGAAGATGCCGGGTGAAGGAGATAAATTATAGTTTTTTTTACAGAAGATAAATTTGAGGTACTAATTTGTATGTGTTTTGCCGATAGCGATATAAAACAAGATGCAGCATACAGAATACAAATAATATGTGATGCAAAATTTAGGTTTTCATTGTAACGCACAAGCACCTACTTATAACCGTAGAATAAGCCGTGAGCTCAAATGGGGGCGACGGAAAAAGCTAAGTCCGAGATTAAACAAATCGCGCCGAATTGGAACTATTCAATTCCCCGAATCTCCCAAATACCGCACGCCCCGCGCGGCTTAATCGCACATTCGCACCGAGGAGCAATGCATCAGGCCTAACCCAATTCCCAATTTAGACGAGCACAGAACCAAGTCGCAGAAACGGAATGGAACCGGCAAACAAAAATCAAGAATCGGGAACAGTTTGACGCAAAGAGAGGGGAGTGGAATGGGGGACGACAGACACACCGAGAATTTTGGTGCTCGATCGAACGCTTGGAATCCAAGAAATGTAACTGCCTCAAGGATCGCGTCAAGAACCCGCGGATCTGGTCTGCGGCCTCCTGGTTCTCTTCGTGATCGCCGGGGCGCAAGAACGGCCACAGCGGCGTGGAAACAAATATAGGTACGGAGGTTTCAGCGGAGGGTCTGTCTGCACAGAATTTGACTGTTTTCCCTCTAAAAAGGTATCATGTTCTGAAAGTTCATTTATAACTTCATCATACATAAATTACAGTAAATTATTTATGTAATTTTGATTCTTGGTCACTGTAATTATTCTTGAAAGTCTTAACAACTCATATTTACATCACATGATTCAAAATCTCACATGTACTTTAAGAAGTTGAGCAAAAACAAAGACAAAAAAAAAATATATACCAACAAATACGGCAATGTGGTGAACCCGTTATGTTTCGAATAAAAAATCATAATAAATTCAGACCCAATTTATCAGATGGGAAAAAAATTGCAAATCTGAAAGCATATCGGACAAATGAAAATTCAACTATTATAATTTTTTTTCTTACAGCACATCAACAACACGAATCTTATAGCACATCTAACGAACAGAAAAGTGACAGTTTTGGCTTCAAAAAACTGTTGGAAGTTATATAACAATTCCCTTCAGCAGATAGGCCAATTAGGACATGTTCAATAGTTTGTCTTTTATATTGTCTCTAACATCCTTCATGTCATCTTGAGATAATTTTAGAGACAACTATTTCAATACATTATATCTTGAGCTGTCTCTTTAAAACCTCACAATCATTTAAGCTTTACATGAAACAAGTGCCTTGTTTCGCGTGAATAAACGACGATTGCGCTCTAATAGCAAAAAAAAACTTCATCACTAGTGTCTAGTTTCGCGTGATACGACCATTGCTTCGTGAGAGGACGACCTCATTCTCTCTCCTCTTTCACTCTCCTCCACGTCACCAGAAAACCTATGTGACAATCTTAGAGACAGCTGAATTAGCACTATTGAAGATGCCCTTAAAGGTGAAAAAAATAAAAATATGTGGGATTTAATATGACATGGGAGGAGATTGTAACATCCATTTCGACTCGGAATAGACCACACACGTAACAATACATTTGCATTTTCTAAACTAACACATACAAAATGGTTAACTTATGGTTGCTACCATTGGACACCTTAGCCTTACATATCGTTGATTTTGCCTATCAACTAGCAAAGTTGTATTAATTTTTGGGTGGAACTAGGACCCGGACGCCCGATTTGGATGGCAAGATCGGACGCCTGGGTATTAAGCCTGCTGCGAAGCTTGTGGCAATTTGAAAACAGCTTTCTTAGTTGCGATTGTAAGTTCTCGAGATTACGCTCTCGCCCTAGAAATTTGAAGCTAGGTTTCTTAATAAATTGTAGAGCTAGCCGATCTTAGAAATTATCTATGATTTTTTAGGTTTGTCAACCGCAGTTTGCAAGAGCTGAATAAGGTCTGTTGTGCACTACGCTCATCTCCGGCAGCACAAACTTGATCAATAAAATCAAAACAAAGCATATGAAAAAAAACGCGTTGAAATTTTTTTTGCAACATCACCGTAAACAGTATGCAACATTTTTTTCCTATGGGTGCAACATTTTTTTCAACGGGCCGCAACATTTTTTTACGCCGCTGCATGCAACATCTCTCGGACATGGTTGCAACATCTCCCAGACACGATTATACATAGAATGATTTACTTTGTTAAACACTGTTTGCCTTCTTAATTTGTATATTCAAATTGGCAAAAATAAATTATCACGTGGCTTCAAGAATTTTTCTTTTTTATAAAAAAAAGAGTAACAAAGTTGTAAGTTGTTTCGTTCGTTCTCTCTAGACGAAAGCCGAAGAGCAGCGGAGTGTTGTGCTACAACTTGCATCAGGAGAAGAAAAGAAGATTAGAAGAGGCGCAGCTTTGTGCTACATGGTTAACACGTGAAGGCCCATAGGACAGAAGGCCAAAATGCTGCTTGTTGCTTTGGTCCAGCCATCAGTCACATCGATCGAAGCAATAGCCCTACGGGAGGTGGTCTCACGTGAAGAAGAGAGCCGGTGAAAAGGCGATGTTTGCGCAAAAGACCAAACGAAGTGAGTAAGTGGAGGACTGATCGCTATTAAATGCGCATACGGGGAACAGACGTCCGTGTGGTAACGTTTTCCGAAATGGATAATCGTTGGAGGCATACGTCCGAAAGGAAGTAAAAAGTGCGGATGTCTTGCTCCTCGTGTGACACGTCCTAGGCCCACGTGACTACTTTTTGACTCCCTTGTTTCCGGCTTCTTGGGAACTTATCCTCATTCCACTCACATTTGGCATTGAAGCTTACAGCCCATAACCCTTCGATTCAAATCTCTCTCACACTATAGCACAAGGAGAACAAGCGAGGCGAGCCATGACGAAGCTGCCGCTTAAGGCGAGGTTGCTGGACATGTGCCCCTACAAGCTCTCCCTGAAGCTCCTCGTGCATCTCGTGAACGCGCACCGCGTCCAGGCACCGTGCCATGCCATAGTCTTTCGCCTGAGCGCCCGCAATGCCAAGTGGCTGTATCGCCACCGGTTCACGCACGTCGAGTTCTTCCCCGCTGACATCAGTGATGTCGATGTTTTACTATCGATCTTACGAATGATTGAATGAATGTTTGTGGGGTCTCCTAGATTTAGAACTACGCAGAGGATAACACAGTGATTTTATATAGGTTCAGGCCTTCTCCGGAGAGAATAACAACCCTACTCCTGTTGTACTTTATTGAGTGTACTGTTTACAATCAAGAGAGAAACTAAAGCCTAATGGCTTGTGCTCCAGATTGCTCCTCTCTCGATTGCCTTGTCATCTTCTCTGTCTACCGACTTCATCCTTTATATAGCACATGGAGAGGTGACAGTTCCTCCAAACCAAGAGACATCTCAACGTTCCAATGATGAACCGTTGGTGGAGGTCGCTATCAGATAAATAACTTCCCCATGTCGCGAGGTAGTTATTGTCAGAGACAGAGGTATAAAACATGCAGTTATTCATAGAGAATAACAGCGTATGTTAACTGCCCCGTGTGTTAAACGCGGCATATAAGACTCCCTAATCGACTGGGCCCACATACTTGTAGGCGTTATCGATGATAGGGTGGTCGTAACCGACTAGGTTGTGGAGAGACTTACGACCACAAGGTGCTCGTAGAAGGCTCAGAACCTAAGACGAGTTATAGATATGCTTACGACTAGAGACTAGTCGTAGAAAAGGCTTACGACTAGGGGTGGTCGTAGTAAGACTTACAACCACTCGGTTAAGCTTCTTCCTTATGAATGGTAAGGAGTATACTTATGAGTAATATAAAGATATTGTTATATATAATATGAATTATAGATAAATAATTAAATGATGATTATAAGATCCTCGTCATCTAGCCCCCCGGTTTCAAGTGAAAATAACTTACTTGATAAAGAGGTCATAGAATAACGGTCGGAAGTAGAACCTTTCCGATTGGTATTTCATTTGACCAGAAATTGATTTGGTCAAGAAGATAATTTCACTTAAGTTGTAAAGACATAATCGGTTTTCCCGAACAAACAAATTAAAGAATTCCAATCGACTCTCACAAACCCGTCAATTGATGCAGTCCCCAAATGGGTGGTAACTATTGAGTTCCCACGATCTTTAACTCAAGCGTGCGGTTATAAAAACTTTTCACAGGTGTGACTTCCCCCATTTGCTTCAACTGTTCTTCGAGCCCTTGCTCTCTCTGCCGCCAACCAAGTCGAATTCTTCTTCGAAGCCTTTCTAAATCCAAGTTAACCTCACTCGGAAAAGATGGCTGGAATCGTTTCTAAGTGGGCAGTGTCGAAGATGGACATGACGAAGATGAAGGCTTTGGTGGCCACCAAGAAGATCCTGAAGAAGGAGTACGTGAAGTGGGCCGAAGTTGATGGGCAACATTGTGTTGGAAATATGCCCTAGAGGCAATCATAGAGATGATTATATTTCATTATGTTCAAAATATTGGATAATATGTTATCCTATTCCTTGAATGAATCATTCGTTATGAAGATTATCAAGTATGTGACTTGTTGGTGAAACTCTTTTTAACTTATATGATGTAGTTCTAAATGAATCCCTGGTCATATGTCAATGGTCGGAACACTAGTAACTCTATCGACCAGCACATTGTCTTGATTGATGACTATGTTTCACCGGTCATGGATATAGAGATATCGAATCAATAATGTGAACACATGTTAGAGAGCATGGGGTCCGATTGACTGTCAGGACCCCGGATATGCAACTCCGGGACCCTCTGTGTATTCTGAACTAATCCTAAATCAGTAGCTAGCTCACATGGTTGCAACATTGATGTAATCATATCCATACAACAAACTATAGATGAAGCAGATAAATTAATAATATTTGGGAGCAAAAGGACCTCATGGTCAAGTCTTACAAAGTGGTTACACAGGGCTTAACAACAAAAGGGTACTTGCAGCAGAGAACAAAACATCTGGTGGAAGCCATCCGATATGCCCACAGACAATCAAGTGGAGGACGCGACCTAGTTCGCATAATCTTCGAAGTATTCTTCCTCGTAGAACTCGGTGTTCCCTAGTTCTTCTACGGGGACTGATCAACAAGTGGCTTATAGCCGTGAGTACATAAAGTACTCAGCAAGTCGTAGGGAAATATGTGCAAATAGTATTCATGCAAGACTTGACAAGGACAGCTTTATGGCTATTTTGCAGAAAGCAATATTGACAGTAAATACAGTAAGTAGATTGAAAGCACAATTTAAAAGATTAATACATAAGTAATCAAGTTTCTTTAAAGCGACTAGTGAACACCCCGTTTACTTCCCAACCATTTACCAAAACCAACTACTCAGATCCATTGAAACCATTCCAACATTTTTATAAAGTCTACCCCTCGTGTGAAATCACCAGGCATTATCCATAACCAGGGACACAGCTATTCGAATAGTTTTACACTCTGCAGAGGTTGTACAACTTGACCCACAAGACACGAATTCTCTAGTTTGTTCGGCATATATCTATGCCACCGCTCACTACCTTAGGTAAGTAGTCTAGAGCACGTGAAAAGGCCTTTACAAAGTTCTGTTTTGACCCGGTTCTACTCGCTAAGGATTCGCCATTCTGGGCCCCCTCTTGCGCCAATTCAACAACCAAAACAGAACCAAATCAAAACATTGCTAATTAGTTGGCCAGGTCCACCGCATCCTAGACATGTGGTTGTACGGTATGGCCCAGATCAATGGTGCACAAAGTTAAGTCCTTAGTGATTGCTCAGGCGAAACCGCATTCCGTGTGCCACGCGCACCTAAGTGCCTCCCGCATTCCTCCTTTACTATCCAACCACTCGCTCGAGCATAAATCATTTTTGTTCAACCCGGACAATTGACAACCCTTACCATGACACAACAAATTTTAATAATAGTGGCTCCGCCACAATTCCATATATCATTAAGTCGTGATTAATCATTCAAGAGTATGTGATCATGGATTCCATCGTATAACTAAAGCATTGGCTAAGCATACACGATACCCAAGTTGGTAGTACAATAATGTCCAATTAAATAATTAACCATCCAATGGTGTCCAAAGATTTATGTCATTGAAGGGTACATGTCATTCACAAATTATCAAGGAGGCATAATGGCAATTAGGTATTTAACTATTCTCGAAACTATTTTTTTATACAAGTAGCCATGCATGTTTATATCAAACAATGTACTTTTATAAATTAGGTTCAACATGATCAAAGGCCTACGACTTGCCTTCATTGATGAGTTGAGATGCTTTGGTTGTTGGGTCCACGAAGTCTTCCGAAACGCTAGAATCTATATGTGTGAACAAAGCCAAATAAATAAAATAATACCTAATAAAATCCAAATAAATACCAAATACACACCAATACAACGATAATTAATTTAGATGAATTTAGAAATTTGAATCACTCGAATCGGAGTTCGAATGAAGAAGTTATGGCCTTTAGAAGTTTGAAAAACACATGAAATGATGGAATTAGGGTTTTCCAGATTTTCTGAATTATTTTCTTGAAGGAAAATCGAATTATTGCACCGGATGACGTCAGCAGAGGATTTTCGATTTCAGCTGATTTGTTTTTCAATGGGAAAAGAGAGAAAAGCCACGCGGGCGCTGACGGGGCTACCACATCATCAAAAGAGGTGACGTGTCGCTGATGTAGTGCCACCTAGGAAGCCACGTGCGCACCGAAGCGGCGGCGCACGGGAGGCGAGGGCCCGCCGACGAATGGTTGGGTGGCGACCGGCGGTGAGGGTAGCACCGGGTGGAGGGGCTCAAGGGGAGCTTGGTGCTCACGGTCGTAGTGGCGGGGCTCCATAGGAAAGCCCAGTGATCTCCTAGGCGGGCGCCTAGGCGCTAGGGCGCTGCGCTGGCGCAAGATCCCCGCCGCGATTGGTCCCGGTCAGCGGCTCTGGCGGCGGGGCGCCTAGCCGAGCTAAGCGGTCCCAGCGGTCGCAGCGGCG
The DNA here is from genome assembly GCA_036346405.1 of Phyllostachys edulis. Taxonomy (NCBI): domain Eukaryota; kingdom Viridiplantae; phylum Streptophyta; class Magnoliopsida; order Poales; family Poaceae; genus Phyllostachys; species Phyllostachys edulis. The sequence goes on along the minus strand of CM070562.1, from coordinate 90,618,823 downwards.
TGAGTCGGTCCCAGCGGCTCGAGGATGGGCGGTCTGGAGCGGCGAGGCGGATTCGGGCGCCTGGCGGATCTGGGCGGCCCGACGCGGATCTGGGCGGCCCGAGGCGGAGCATGGTGCGGCGGGAAGAAAAACAGTAGAGCGGGAAGCGGGAAGCGCGGCGGGAAGAAAAACAGTAGAGCGGGAACGCGGGAAGAAAAACAGTAAACACAGGTAAGTGGCTCTCAGTCTCACCTACTGTTGGTCGGCTCGGTAGCTCCCGTCGGGGTCGCGCGCCGCCACCTCCTCTGGTTCTCCGTCGCAGCAGCGCAGCCTCCTTCCGGCTCCCGTCGCCGCTGTGCAGCGCACTCCTCCCGGCTCCCGTCGTCGTCGCTGTGCAGCACAGCTCCTCCCCGTCGCCCCCCAGGTCAGCCGCCTCCCTCTTGCCCTCGCCTCCCCCTGCGCCGCCTCTTGTTCGCCTCGCCTGCCCCGCTCCGCCTCTCGCTGGCCCTCGCCTCCTCCGCCGCCTTCAGCGTAGGTCGCACCAGTACAGGAGTAGTAGTAGTGAGCGATGGTGATCAGTGCTTGCTTGAGGGTTGTGCGCAGGAGACAGGAGTAGTAGCGCTCTCTGATGATGTAGTATTAGACTATTACTCTATTAGTAAGTACTAATTACTTAATTAGTAGTGTAGTACTGAACTGTAGACTCTAGTAGTAAATTAGTGATATAGTATTAGTGTATTACTAATTAATAACTAGTAGTGGTACTGTGGTACTGTAGATTGTTGTTGTAGTACTGTAGACTGTAGTAGTAGCACTGGCAATTAGTAGTCTTAGTCATTACTTCATTAGTCAATTATTCAATTAGCAAGTAGCATCATAATTGTAAGTTTGTAACAATTGTTCATCAATGTTTATGAATTGTAGAATGTCATCCGTTGCGTCGGCCACGGTGGAGGTGACTACGGATAACCTTAAGAGGAAATCCGAGGATATAGGGTGGGAGTATGGAGTATTGGTTGATCCAAATAATATGGATAAAGTAAAATGCAAGTTGTGCAACAAAATTGTTTCCAGAGGAGTGTATAGGATAAAGCAACATATTGCTCACATTAGGGGCAATGTTGCTAAATGCCCTTTGTCCACAAAGGAAGATCAAGAGAGGTGCATCAAATCAATCGAGGATGCACAACTTAAGAAGAAGAGTAGGAAAGAAAAAGAACAAGAAGTTAGAAATGAAGTTACCATTGATGAGAATGTCACCGGTGAAGGTGATGGTGATGGTGATCTTGAACTTGAAAATGTAGGATGCTCGGCACGTCGGAAGTTGGGACCTATGGATAAGTTTGCAATGCCTATTGATCCTAGTACATTGAGCTCCAAAGAACTACGGCAACAAACAATTAGTGCCACTATTTGGAAAGAAAGACTCCATAAAGTAGGACAATATGTTGCTAGGTGGATTTATGAATCAGGTATTCACTTGCAACTCTTGTAATGTCTACTAATATTCTAATAATATGCGATTGACATCCTAGCGTTGTTTACTAACATAAGTAACATTGTATAATTATTGCATGTTTCAGGTGTACCTTTCAACTCCATCAACAATGATGCATTTGCGCAAATGTGTGAAGCCATTGGCCGCTTTGGCCCTGGCTTTATTCGCCCTTCTCAACACGATGTGCGAGAGAAGTTGTTGTATGAGGAAGTGGATAGAACCAAAGGGTTGTTGAAGGACCATGAAGAAGAGAGGGCCAAGACCGGTGCTCTATTATGGTGATGCATGGGTGATCGAAAAGGAGGAGCATCATGAACATGTGTGTGCATTGTAGCACGGGGTCATGTTTCCTAGAATCAAAGGAGGCATATGAGGAGTCACACACTGGAGAGCTCATCTTTCAATATGTGGATTCTTGCATTGAAAAAATAGGTGCGACTCATGTTGTCCAAGTTGTCACCGATAATGCTTCAAACAACATGGCGGCGAAGGCATTATTGAAGGACAAAAGACCTAGCATATTTTGGAGCTCATGTGCAACCCACACTATCAACTTGATGCTACAAGGAATTGGGAGCATTGCAAGGTTCAAGAAGACACTTGATCAAGCCATGTCACTAACTATTTTTATCTACTCGCACCATAAGACATTGGCATTGATGAGAAAATTTACAAAGAAGAGGGATATAATAAGGCCCGGGGTGACTAGGTTTGCTTCCTCCTTTCTCACTTTGCAAAGCTTGATTGAGAAGAAACAACAACTAAGGTCGTTGGCGCTTAGCCAAGAATGGGAAAATTGCATTCATTGTAAAAAAAGTAAAGGCAAGGCATCCACGGCTACATTGATGAGTAGAGCCTTTTGGAATGGTGTTTCTCTTTGCTTGAGGGTTTTTGAGCCATTGGTAAAAATTCTTCGAATGGTTGATGGGGATGTCAAGCCTTCTATGGCCTTTCTTTATGGAGAAATTCAAAAGGCAAAGAAAGAAATCATGGAATCCGTGAACAATATAGAAAATAACTATAACCCCATCATAGATATTATTGACAAGAAGATGAAGGATAGGCTTGATTCTCCATTGCACTTGACGGCATACTTCTTGAATCCATATTATAGTTATTGTGATGGCTCTATTTTTTTGGATGATGTTGTCATGGATGGGGTATTCACATGTGTGGAGACTTTTTACCATGATGACGACGACAAGCAAAGTCAATTGCTAAATGTGGAGTTGCGTATATTCAAAGAACAACAAGGCCACTTTGGGAAAGCGGCAGCAAAGGCCGGATGCAAAGACTACGAATTTAATCCAGGTTTTAAAATTACTAGTCAATGTAAATACATGCATGATTGTAAATTTGTCATATACTAATTATTTTTTGTTCCTAATATGCAGCTGCATGGTGGTCTATTTATGGATGTAAAGTTCCCGTGCTACAAAAAATGGCCATGATGATCCTCTCATTGACATCTAGTTCATCCGATTGTGAAAGAAATTGGAGCACTTTTGAAGGGGTTAGTCTCTAAACTTCTCTAAAGAGTAAAAGTCAAGTCTCAATTATCAATATCTACATTAGTACATTACATTTAGCTAACTATATTTCACTTCGCAATTCGTAGATACATACAAAGAAAAGAAATAAACTTGATGTCCACCGCCTTAACCATCTAGTCTATGTTCAATACAATGCCAAATTGAGGAATAAAAAGAGAAAAGAGAGAAGAAGAACATAGATCCTATCATAGGTTCCAAGCTAATGAAGCTCAAGGGTGGTTAATTGAAGGCGGAGATGATGATCAAGATGTTGAGCCCGCTACGGGCTTACATGGAAGGTAATTGAAGAAGCATGTGGGGCTAATGAGGTCTTAGAACTTCGTGAAGAGCGCAAGAGTGAGACAACTTCATGAAGAAGATTTCAAGTCCGATACCAAGAAGAGGAGGTCAATGAGGAGGAAGAAATTGAGTATGAGTCCGACCAAGAAGAAGTGCTTCCAACCAAAAATTATGAGGAAGAAGATGACTAGTCATTCACTCATTTGATCATCAAATTATCATATGACTCTATCTATATTTTGCTTACTTGTTTTATTTGTGAGACCTTATGAACTATAAACTATTTATATTTGGCTTGCTTGTTTTATTTGTGACTTGTTTCATTGTTTGAACTATTTGATGTTACTTGTTTGAATTATATTTTTATTGCATTAAGTCATCACTCATCAACTCATGAAGATCATTACATCAAATCTTCAAATATATTTGCATCACCAAGCCACCAAGGTAACACCTCTTCTTACATAATTACACATATACATACATACATGTAATATATACATAAGCTTGGACTGATGCTTGCTATTCTGTATTCATCCCGCTTGCTTAGACTGGTGCTGGAGGCGATTATACTTGCAATTCTATTCGGCCGCCTAGGCCCCGCCTAGACGCCCTAGGCGCTAGGCGGCCACCCACCGCCCGCCTAGCGCCTAGCGCCTAGGTGAACACTGGGAAAGCCAGCGGCGAGGTGAAAAAGCGTGGCGGCAAGATCAAGGGCTTCCGTGAAAGGAGGTGTGCTTTGGGAAGGCGGTGGTGCGATGCCGAAGGTGGGGTCAGCGGTGCCGGAGGGGGCTTGGCGGTGGCGCAAAAGGCGGCGGCATGAAGCTCGGTGGCGGCGGGTGAAGCTCAAAATCACGGCGAGACGGGCGAGGGAGAGAGGGGGATAGAGGGGAAATAGAGAGGAGAGGGACGGCTTGCCGATGCTCTCCTTAAATAGACGCGGGGAGGACAGGAGGGAGGAGAACGCGGGGAGGAGGAGCGGCGGCCATAAAGGAGGAGCTTGCGTGTTTCCGGTAAATCCGCGTGGAGAAGAGGGATGCGATGGAGGGGACGGGGTCAGTGGGATACAAGGGCTTTAATGCGCGTGTTTCTGGGAGGAGAAGGGGTGGAAAACGGGGATTTGACCGAGCTCGACTTGACGGCCATGGTGGTCTGAGGGAGGGCACACGTGAGGATCCAGTGGGGAAGAGAGGCGCGGGGAAGAAAGGGAACAGGAGGCTAACCGGTGGGCCACGCCCGTCAGAGAGAGAGAGGGAGCGGGTGAGGTGAGCGGGCTAGGGCGCGGGGAGGCCAGGCCGGCGTGGGCCACGCGAGGGGAAGGATGGACTGGGCCAAGAGAAGGATTCGGCCCAAGGCCGGAAACGAGATTTAAAATACATTTTTGATTTAAATAAATGCCAGAAAATCAAAAGCTTTTTAGAAAATAGAAGATAGGGTCCTAAAATTCTAGAAAAATTCACAGAAGCTCCTTGCATTAAATGCGACTTAATAAAAATACTTTTAGCTTAACTTTAGCTTTTAATTTTGCAAATAAAATAGTTTTAGCTTAGGGATAAAAGGAAAAAACCATTTTAAAATTCCAGAAAATCCAAGAAAATACTTAAAATAGTAATTTTGACTTTTAAATCAAATAAAATCCAGAAAAATCTAATAAACCAAATTTTAAATTAATTGAAGTTTGATTAATTCAAGTTAAATTGTTTTTTATTTCTAAATTTCAAGTTAAGCTTTAGCAACTGAATAAAATCAAATGGTTATTTTTTACTTTTTGAAAATTTTCGAAAATACCTGAAAATTGGGATGTTACAAACCTACACCCCTTAAACGGAATCTCGACCCCAAGATTCGAGATTCGAGTTGACTAGAGAATAGGTTCGGGAACTCGAACTTTGCTCACTCTTCCAAGCGACTTTCTCTTTCAAGTAAAACAAAACTGCATAGATGCTGCACTGACTAAGAACTTACCAGCAACGACGTGTCGAACTGGCTCGACGGTGACTTGATTCACTCGACCTCTTACAGAAAGAAGTGAAGTTCTTTGTGGCTTGACTTGGAGTCTGCGTTGTTCCTTGGTCTGCTCCTGGTATAGTGATTCTGGCTAGTGTAGCTCCCAAGTTGAAGGGAACTGGAGTCATGGCTCGACGTTTCTGTGGGCAACTGTGAGCATAATGATCTATATCGTGGCATCTGTAATAGGTGCCTCATGGGGATGGGTTGTTGCTTCCCTGAGGTTGGTTGTTTTTCGAATCTCAAACAACCGGGCGAGGTGTCGGCGCGTAGTTCGAATGGCGCAGAGCAAAGGAAACGGACGGATGTCGCACATCCATTCTGAATCTCTGTGGATGATTTTGATGAGACTCATGTTGTACCATCTTCCTCTTACGAGACTCGTACAACTGACGTTGAGTATCTTCTTACACAATAGCTTTGTTGACCATCTGTTGGAAGTTGGGGTAGTCGACTGACACCAATTGCAGTTTGAGGTTGGGGTTAAGTCCTTCCATAAAATGCTAGATATTACCTTCTTTAGTTGCAACGTCTTCTGGTGCACACCTTGATAGTTGAGTGAATTGGCAGAGATACTCTGACACGTTAAGGTCGCCTTGTTGCAGCTTATGGAACTCTCGCTTTTTCATCTCCATCATTCCGAAAGGAATGTGCACCACACGGAAAGCAGCAGAAAACTCCTGCCAAGATATATCCTGAACATTTTGATGGGCTGCGCGGTAGTTTTCCCACCAAGTTCCTGCGGCCCTGTTGAGTTGGTGTGCAGCATAGAGGACTTTTTCTCGATCATTGCACTGTGCCAAGGTAAGTTTCTTTTCGACATCCTTTAGCCAATCATCAGCTTCTAGTGGATCAACTGAACCGGCGAAAGTGGGCAGCCTGGTTCTCATGAACTCTCCAAGTCTGGACTGAGGTGGAAAGGCTGGAGCTGGAGCTGGTGTAGGCTGATTAGCTTGATTCTGAATAAGGGCCTGAAGTAGTTGCAGTTGCATGGCCATCATCTGTTCCAGGTTCATCTGGAGCTAACCAAGAGGTGGTGGTAGAAGGGGTTCTTCTTGACTTGCGGAGTTGCGGGTCTGAACCATCTGCAACAAATCTTCCCAGGTTCAATAGATGAGGAGAAGAAAGCATAATAGGTGAGAGGGAAAAGCACGAAGATGAGCGAGAACAAGGGAGAAAGATAGAATAACCTAACTGGAGAAAGTTGGTTAAACCCAAAGAACAAATAGCCGGAAAGCTATTAAGAAGCAATGAAATGTGACACTCAAGCAAAAAGATCCCATTACGCGGACTAAACGATACTAAACTGAGAAGGGCAACTCTAGTACGACACTACTAAGCTAACTTATATGGACAGTCGACTTGAAACAAACGACCGATCTTGAACTTCGAGAACATCCATCGCTTCGATCACGAGAAGCTCGATCCTATAGAGATTACTGAGGTGAGGAGGTCAATTTAAATTTTGAAAGCAAATTTCCAAAAAAGACAAGATGTAAGAACCTGAGAATGATGTAAGAAGAGATCAGAATAAGATGAGAAGAGAATAAAATAAGATGAGGGAAGAATAACTATTCATGTTAAAGGGTTGGTTTGATTTATAAAATAAAATTTTAAACTTTTGACTAAACGACCATACTAACTAAGGTTACGTCCTACAGTCAATATGGCTCTGATACCATCTCTGTCGGGACCCCGGATATGCAACTCCGGGACCCTTTATGTATTCTGAACTAATGCCAGATCAATAGCTAGCTCACACAGTTGCAACTTTGACGTAATCATATCCATACAATAAACTATAGATGAAGCAGACAAATTAATAATATTTGGGAGCAAAATGACCTTATGGTCAAGTCTTACAAAATGGCCACACGGGGCTTAACAACAAAAGGGTACTTGCAGCGGAGAACAAAACATCTGATGGAAGCCATCCGACATGCCCACAGGCAATTGAGTGGAGGACGCGACCTAGTTCACATAATCTTCGAAGTATTACTCCTCGTAGAACTCGGTGTTCCCTGGTTCTTCTACGGGGCTTGATCAACAAGTGGTGTATAGTCATGAGTACTTAAAAGTACTCAGCAAGTCGTAGGGAAATGTATGTAAATAGTATTCATGCAAGGCTTGACAAGGATAGCTTTATGGCTATTTCGCATAAAGCAATATTGACAGTAAATACAGTAAGTAGATTGAAAGCACAATTTAAAAGATTAATACATAAGTAATCAAGTTTCTTTAAAGCGACTAGTGAACACCCCGTTCACTTCCCAAACATTTACCAAAACCAACTACTCAGATCCATTGAAACCATTCCAATATTTTTATAAAGTCTACCTCTCGTGTGAAATCACTAGACATTGTCCATAACAGGGGACACGGCTATTCGAATAGTTTTACACTCTGCATTGGTTGTACAGCTTGACCCACAAGACACAAATTCTCTAGTTTGTTCGGCATATATCTATGCCACCGCTCACTACCTTAGGTAAGTAGTCTAGACCACGTGACAAGACCTTTACAAAGTTCTGTTTTGACCCGGTTCTACTCGCTAAGGATTCGCATTCTGGGCCCCCTCTTGCGCCAATTCAACAACCAAAACAGAACCAAATCAAAACATTGCTAATTAGTTGGCCAGGTCCTGTGAGACCCCAGGGTATTTAGCTCATAATGCTTAGCCATCCACTTGACTCTAGCATCACAAACTAAATATCTCGCACCTCAGTGTATTTTGTACCTCCTAGGAGCGGTACACATACACCATCACAAACATCAATATCAATCCATACACAAGTGCTTACAATAGCAAAACTTCATACTCTACAACATATTGAACTTATAAGGTTCAGTTTCATACAGAAGGGCCAACTGGCCAAAAATCAAAATAACTATCAAGTACGTAGCGGAAATCAGTAAATAAACTAAAATAAAATCATGAATTAACTATTAATAAAGTCCCAATAGCTTGCCATAACCCGCAGGGCAACCGACTAGGTTCAAACCATAGCAAATCGACATTCCTATGCAATTTTTTCTTACCCGATTCGATCTCAATACTTACTGTCCAGATTAGTAAATAAAAGCAAACAGTGAGTACACAAATGTACTCCACAAGACTTACGAATAACAAACCTATACATAGCTACATGCAAGATGAATCAAAGGAGAAGGCTATAGGGTTCATTTTCAGCACAAAGTAATATTTCAATTTAAATACAATGTAGTAGATTCAAATGGCAAGTGAGCAAATATTTTTAATACTTTAAATAACATCGATTAAGTAAATATTAGACAACATCTAACAACAACAGGTGGCTGCCCCGTAGCTCACAAACATAGCATGAGACCATTCTCAATATCACCAATCAAGTTTTAAGTTTAAATTCCAAAATGTTGAGTTTGACTCTTGCAAAACCTAACCAAGCGTGTCATAACCAAGAACGTGGCTACTCAGGTAGATTAAACCTAGCAGGGGTGTACAACTTTACCCACATGTCAGACCGCTCCTTTTGCCACGCGATAAAGCACACTTCCGAAGGTATGCCGTCAGAGCTAAGTCCTACGAGACGTTTTCCAATGAAATGAATTAATTAAGAGTTGCATGTATGGGGGTTAACCCTCCGCGAACTGCCCATCACGGGCTCCCACGGAGGACCCATACGTTGTGTCGGACACATTGGCCCAGCCTTAGCAACTGCTAATGCTCCTCCAGGCGAGGGAACCTAAATTCGGAACCCACCCCGCACATTCCCAACAACAACAGAACAACAAAACATTTTTCTCCTAACATCTACCACCGGCGACTCATTAATTAACACACCCCAAAGTACTAAGTCAAGAGGGGTCCTATATCCCCCTCATGTTGATGCATGCAATAATGCTTGGATAGTGTGACACGAGATGTTCGGTCTTTGTTGACTTGGGCACGAGCCACACACCCAATAACCACACCAACAACTATTTGCCCGAGTCCAAATCGTTTTATTTTTATTTTTAGTTTTTCAAAATATAATAGCACAGGGTGCTGAATATAACATAATAAAAATAATTTATGTGATCAAGGTCATCGACAAAGTCAACAACCGCCCAATCTACCGAAAACTAAGCATTGCTAAGCATGACACCAAATAAACATAAATAGACCATATAACTTCCACCGAGCTCTAATTCTCCAGCGAAATTATTAACTTAGGCTAGTGGCAGGGGATGAATATTTTTAGGGAATTCATGCAATAGGATTAACTACCTCTAATCAATAAAAGTAACTTGACAGAATAAAGCATGCATACATACAGTTGCAAAACAAGATAATAGTTTTTTTGAAAGTAATGGGATCAACATGATCAATAAAAAAACTGCTTGCCTTTGTTTACTGGAACTCTGGACATTCTCATGAACTTCTCAATTGCACTCTGAATCATCGTCATCTAACGACAAGAACTGTCAAATCAAAAGCATCGAATAAACACTAGAATTCCAAAAAGTCTCCAAAAATATGAAGTTAAAACATAAGGTAGATAATGTTTTTAGATAAATTTACGAACAAAATCATTGGATTTGGAGCTGATTTGAATTAGTTATGAATTTTTGAAGTTAAGACTAAGGCATAAGGTCTACTGTTGCTTACTAACCACTAATGCAATTCTTGACTCATGATTAATTTTTTTGTCCTTGTAGATTAGACACAAATGGTTAAAATTATATTTTCTAATCCAAATGATTTAGGCAATTGACGAGGCTCTGACCCACTGTTACTTAACTATTGCAATTCAACCTTGCCTCCCATTAATTCCTACTCTCCTTGAAGTAATTGTTACAGGCTGATCATTGATCTTGATGAGGTTTACAATTCTGCTTTTAGGTTCATTAAGCTGCTAAGGCTACTAAATAGTACCAAACATATTTAAGCACCAGACTTCATTTAACACCATGCTGTTTGTAAATTTGAAAACTCCATTTGTCATGAAGTCTACTTACTGTTCTTTTCAAACTCATTTATTTTCTACATTATCATAGATTTCCCTGTTTGTTTATGAGGATCCTAGTAATGCTTATTTTTCAGATGAAAGGCTCTGTTAGTTGTAAGGTCTAAAGCTTAATTGGAACCATAACCATCTAGGGACATGAATGCTGGAATGGTCATCAACCTACTGCAATAACAAGGTTTCACCTTGGGAGTCCTTCTGTCCATATATCCTATTTGATAAAGATTGTTGTTTGGAGGTGTTATTACCTAACATTCCCATTTAACTCAATCATCCAAATAGGTTTTCAAATTTGGCTACTACTACTAGATAAAAGCCCAACTGTCTAGTTGAAACAAGAGCATTTCCAACTACTGCATCTACAAGGTCATTAGCATAAAGAAAAACTTTTGTTAGCTTCAGATTAAATTCTCTGTCCAGAACATCTGTCAGAACTGAAGGCTACAAGCCAATTAAACAAAACTGATTTTATTTATGTTACTGTTCATACCCCTACAACAGCAAGATTGTTCAGGCTAAAAATGCTATTGACTTAACTCGCTTTTTGCTAAATCAAAGGAGTGACTCAATTGACATATATCAGGTTGGTTAGCAAAAGAAGTTTGATTCTATAAGTGGTTTCAACTGACAACTCAAGTCTTCTTCTAATCCTTCCTCTTCTCTGTTCAATATTTCTTCCTTAAGACTACTGTTTCTGTTGCCAGTTAGATAAAAGTTCAATGATTAAATGAGCCAAGGACATTTGTAACAACTTGTATTTGCAAGGTTATTAATATATTGACAAATCTGATCATTAACAGAATATCTCTACTGCTCAACCGACAGACAATACATAGTATTGCTGAAATGTAGTGCTGCAATCTAACTTCTTTCAAAACTCAACTTCAAATAGGTTAAACCATTTGAGTGATTAACTAATCACAACACTTAGCTAAAGTACTAATTGAATCAGAAGCTTTCTCAGTACTTGTATTAGAATGGCACTAGCCTACTGACAATTCCATTTATATTCAGATTGCCTTCTCTGTTCCTTCATTCCTTTGAAGTAGTTTTTCTGATTTGAGGTACTAATAACTATAATTCTTTGATAATTCAAACTTCAATTCTTTGTTAACTCATTTGAGTGGTTCTAAAATCAGTCACATGACTAGTTAGTAGCTCTAAACCTCTTACAGGTGGGTTTTCTGGTTTAGTGACAGAGAAGCTCATACACAGAGATGCACAGGGGACAGAACAGACAAGGGCTCGGGCGTTTGGGGGCGGCGCTGGTTGCCGGCGAGTGGGTGGAGGGAGGCGGCCGGGAGTGACGAAAATGGGTTGCCATGGAGACAAGGAATCTAGGGGTGGTCTCGAGGAGGCCGGAGAGGCACTGTGGCGGTGCGGCGAGGGAACGAGGCGTCAGGGCTCTATGGGTGACATGCCCGTTCACAAAACAACGACGCCCAAGCCAAAATAGTGCACGCACGAGAAGTTGGGATGTACTAGAGACTCACTAGTGTGACGCAGAGAGGAGGACCTTGCCAGAGATGAGCTGACGATGGGAGCCGGCGGTGGCGCGGTTGAGGTCACCGTGGCAGGGTCGCTTGGGTGAAACGGAGCTTTAGCCGAGGCTTGGAGAAGGACGGGGGAGCCGAGGAGATGGTCCAGCTGCGAGGAAATGATGCGGGGTGCATCGGGGCAACGATGCCAACGGCGGCGGCGACTCGGGCCGGGAACGGAGAAGAACCCAATTCCAGCAATCCCTGCGAAAGAACACTAGGTGAATCTAGGGGAAAGCTTCCTAGTGTGCTAGATCATAATGTGACGCAAAAATATGAGGAGGAGGAACACTAGTGCGCCACCGGTATTGAGTCGTCGCCATGGCCGAAGCTTGGAGCTCGGCTCTAACTTGCGCTCGTGCTCGATTTGGAGCTCCGGAGAAGAGAAGAATGGAGATGGAGTGATGCTTGGGAGCGGCCTAGACATGCGGGCAAAACAGCGGCAACCCGTGGGCAGTTTGGTCCGAGACCGGGGGTGGAGTTGGGCAAAACCGGAGCGACTCCGACGGCGTGGCGCTCACGCGTGCCCGCTCGACAGTGAAGAAACGACACGTGGCCGCTGTGGTGGAGAAGAAAGTCTGACGCTGCGGGGCCAGGTTCTCAGTGGAAGAAGGAGGAGCGGGTTTGGCTGAGCCGCAACGACCCGAGTCTGGTCGCTTGGACTAGGCCGGTCCGAACAATCAGGTCCGACCAGATGAACAGTGCACGACCTGGTTTTTGTGGGAAAAGGCTGAGAACTTAAGTAATTTCTTTGAAGGTAGATCATTAGCTCCAAAATTGATGAAAATTTTGGGGAAGGTCCCTGACACTAGTTAGTCCAATAATTATTTTTTTCTGTGATTTTACAATTTCTAACATTTTCTCTAAAATTATTTTAAGTTTCTATTGTGGTGTTTGACTTTTGATTTTCTTGGATTGACTGGTTGCTTGGAAATAGTAATTAAAATCTAAAATATTTTAAATTTTGAAAGTGGGTGGATAAAGTGTTCCAAAACCTAGCAAAATTATTTATAGGCACTGTTCACTTGAGTTGTTTGTATTTTAAAATCAAATTCAAAATTTGACATGCAAATTAAATAGGAACCAAATAACCTCCAAGAATTGCAGAAAAATTCAAACAAGCGTATCAGAGCAGATCAAATACAAATAACATATTCCCAGCTTTGAGTCCCACTATAAAATAGAAATCAGTTTGTAAATATAAGCTAGAGAAAGTAAGTTCGAAATTTTGAATTTGAGAATTCTTTTGAAAGTATCTCCAGCATTCTAGGAGCATAAGAGGTTTTACTATTGATAATTTGAATCCCAAAATAAATACTCCCATGTTTGAAACCTTTTCAGTTTTACCCCAAATTCAATTTTGAGCTTTTGAATTGGTAAAGGAGTATTGGAGTGCTAGGTTTAAATTTTAGTTTTTAAAATCAAAGGACTTTCAACATAGGGTTTTATACCCTACTCTGAACTAAGTTTTCAAATTCTTGACAAACTTTTATTTTTTTGTTTTAGAAATTTCATTTCTAGGTTTTGGAAAACCAAGTTGTAAACTATATGCTTTGCAACAAAAAGTTTTAAAAAGGTCCAGAATTTCACAAATGCATAGTAGATGCATAGTTAATCCAATTTAGAGATTTTCGGCTGTTACAGGTCCACCCCATCCTGCACATGTGGTTGTTCGGTATGGCCCAGATCAATGGCACACAAAGTTAAGTTCTTAGTGATTGCTCAGGCGAAACTTTTCGCATTCCATGTGCCTCGCGCACCTAAGTGCCTCCCGCATTGCCTCGCGCATTCCTTCTTTACTATCCAACCACTCGCCCGAGCATAAATCATTTTGTTCAACGCGGCCAAATGATAATCCTTGCCATGGCACAACAAATTTTAATAATAGTGGCTCGCCACAATTCCATATATCATTAAGTCGTGATTAATCATTCAAGAGCATGTGATCATGGATTCCATCGTATAACTAAAGCATTGGCTAAGCGTACACGATAACCAAGTTGGTAGTACAATAATGTCCAACTAAAAAATTAACCATCCTATGGTGTCTAAAGATTTATGTCATTCAAGGGTACATGTCATTCACAAATTATCAAGGAGGCATAATGGCAATTAGTATTTAACTATTCCCGAAACCATTTTTTTATACAAGTAGCCATGCATGTTTATATCAAACAATATACTTTTATAAATTGGGTTCAACATGATCAAAGGCCTACAACTTGCCTTCATTGAAGAGTTGAGATGCTTCGGTCGTCGGGTCCACAAAGACTTCCGAAACGCCGGAATCTATACGTGCGAACAAAGCCAAATAAATAAAATAATACCAAATAAAATCCAAATAATTACCAAATAAGCACCAATAGAAAGATAATTAATTTATATGAATTTAGAAATTTTAATTACTCGAATCGGAGTTCGAATGAAGAAGTTATGGCCTTTAGAAGTTTGAAAAACACATGAAATGATGGAATTAGGGTTTTCCATATTTTCTGAATTATTTTCTTGAAGGAAAATTGAATTATTGCACCGGATGACATCAGCAGATGGTTTTTTATTTTGGCTGATTTGTTTTTCAATAGGAAAAGAGAGAAAAGCCACGGGCGCTGACGGGGCTGCCACATCATCAAAAGAGGTGACGTGGCGCTGATGTGGCGCCACCTAAGCGACCATGTCTTGCAAGTAGCAACAAGACGGAGCCAAGGGCTCGCTGGCCGGTGGCAGGCAAGAAATGTGGTGAGGGCAGCACCAGGTGGAGGGCCTCAAGGGGAGCTTGGTGCTCACGGTCGCAGCGGCGGGGCTCCACAGGAAGGCCGACGGCGAGGTGAAAAGGCGGCGACGGTGCTCCAGAGGGCTTCCGGTGAAGGGGAGGTGCACACTGGGAAGGCAGCGGTGGTGCGATGCTGGAGGCAGGGTCAGCGACACCAGAGGGGGCTTGGCGACGGCGCAAAAGGCAGCAGTGTGAAGGTCGGTGGCGGCGGGTGAAGCTCAAAATCACGGTGAGCCGAGGTGAGGGAGAGAGGGGGGATAGAGGGGAAATGGAGAGGAGAGGGAGGGCTTGCCAGTGCTCTCCTTAAATAGACGCGGGGAGGACCGGAGGGAGGAGAACGCGCGGGGGAGGAGCGGCGGCCATAAAGGAGGAGCTTGCGTGTTTCTGGTAAATCCGCGTGGAGAAGAGGGATGCGATGGAGGGGAGAGGGTCAGCGGGATACAAGGGCTTTAATGCACACGTTTTCGGGAGGAGATGGGGAGGAAAATGGGGATTTGACCGAGCTCAACTTGACGGCCATGGTGGTCTAAGGGAGGGCGCACACGAGGATCCAGCGGGGAAGAGAGGCGCGGGGAAGAAAGGGAACGGGAGGCTGACCGGTGGGCCACGCCCGTTAGAGACAGAGAGGGAGCGAGTGAGGTAAGCAGGCTGCGGCGCAGGAAGGCCAGGCCGGCGTGGGCCGTGCGAGGGGAAGGATGGAGTGGGCCGAGAGATGGATTTAGCCCAACGCCGGAAATGAGATTTAAAATACATTTTTGATTTAAATAAATGCCAGAAAATCAAAAGCTTTTTCGAAAATAGAAGATAGCGTCCAAAAATTCTAGGAAAATTCACAGAGGATCCTTGAATTAAATGCAACTTAATAAAAATACTTTCAGCTTAACTTTAGCTTTTAATTTTGCAAATAAAATAGTTTTAGCTTAGGGACAAAAGGAAAAACCATTTTTAAATTCCAGAAAATCCAAGAAAATACTCAAAATAATAATTTTGGCTTTTAAATCCAATAAAATCTAGAAAACTCCAATAAACCAAATTTTAAATTAATTGAAGTTTGATTAATTCAAGTTAAATTATTTTTTATTTCTAAATTTCAAGTTAAGCTTTAGCAACTTAATAAAATCAAATGCTTATTTTTTATTTTTGAAAATTTTCAAAAAGACCTGAAAATTGAGATGTTACATTCACCCACCTTGAGCCACTATTGAGATTGTTATAATTGTATATGTCATTAGTTGGTCTCAAGCAATGATGATGTATAATCCTTAGACCTGAGATCAGTATGGTTTCCTACATGTGTAATAGCCCTCTTAGGGGTTGCCAATCGCGACTCGTAACTGGGTAGTTATAAAGGTAGCTTTTCGGGTATGCTTTGAAACATGCGGAGGAATGTGACTGGTCGGATATGGGATTTACCCCTCCTAACATAACAAGAGAGATGTCTCTGGGCCCCTCGTTGTGGCCAGATAAAGTAAGTGCATGGCCATTCCACTAGTGGTCGAAGTGTTCGACCACGTGAAGTTATCTGACACTTGATCGAGAAAGTATTGAACAGTCCATGGATGACACAACATCTCACCTGGAGTTCAACCAGATATCGTGAGGCAAAGGGAGAATACACGTAGAAATGCTTAGTTCGATCGATTATAGATCGTCGTATGGAGATACGTTTGGTCATAGATCGGTCGAACGTAATCACATAGTGGTCGTAATCTGGTCGTAAGGAGTTATGAACTAGTCGTGACCAAATACGAACTGGTTGTATAGAGATAGGACCTGGTCATAAGTGATGAGGACCTGGTCGTAGATCATGTTGCATTAAGGTTCATTCGATATAATTTATGTGTATTCGGGAATCGCTATGTTCTGCTAGGAACCGCTAACGACTCGTGGTCGAAAAGGGTTTCCGAGTCACAACCGATTACGCAAAAACCTAACGGATCACACACTTGACGGGTTGGAACAAAACGTGTTCAGATAGGATCCGTCATGGGCACTATATAAGAAGATGTTTGAGGCTTTTGAGAGACAGACGAGTTAACGTGAGTTGCTCCACCAAAACCCTAGCCGCCATCTTCCTGAGAGCTCTGTCGTGCGAATTGGTGCTAGCACACCGGCGTACGTTTGTTCCTTCCCTGGACGTGTGAATACCATAGAGGGACTACTACGGTTGCTGTTGCACTTGAGGACGATCCGTGATCTTCATATGGAACTGCAGAGGTTGCTGGAGGAGACGATCGACTCGTAAGTACGCTGGTCGATCGACTACGACCACTGCATCGACGTGCTTGACGCTGGACGATCGACTACAACCACTACATCGACGCGCTCCACATTGGACCAGGCTGCTCCAACTCTTCTTCCGCTGTTCTACGCGTCTGGTGGTAATGATCTGTGATCTTCTACTTACTTAGCTTCCTGGTTTACGTGGTAGAATTTTTGATTTATTGCTATCGTAGCCTACCCGTATCCCAAGCATTGGCCCTCAGGTGAGGAAGGCATCATTGCAGTATTCCAAGCATAATGTGAATGTGGTCTTCAATTGCCCGCTCACCCTTTCCTCACACTGGTACTTGTACACTTTGGGGTGGAATTGGTGAATCTAATTCTCAATTCCGTCACAATGTTAAGTGTATTCGTGTACTTGTGTGAGGCCTACATGGGGCTTCCAATGGACTTGGAGATCTTCCAGCACTACTACGGGGTGAGCAGACAAGTCGGAATCGTAGGCAGTTGCGGTCTGAAGTTCCACGATGGGAAGTCCAAGGAGTACATTCAGATGTTCACCCGGTCGTCATGGCCGGGATGGAAGAAGAAGTGGTTCTACTGGACGATGACCAACGACGACAGCCTCTTCTTCATGATATAAAAGACTTGATAGAAGAGGGGCTTACCGAATAGCCTGTGGTGCGAGATTTCATCGCACGCCGCATCAGCCCTTTGAAGAAATGAGCACATCACATGTGGATGTACTCGGGGGCTAAATAACCTTTCAACTCAGCTTTTTTTTTAATTAATTTTGAGCTTTATTGTTGAGTAGTTCCTTCACCATCGCAGATCTCCCACAAAAAGAGATTGACTCTCGAGTCAAACTCATCTGTGAAAAAGCTCCAACACCTACGTTGGATGGGGTTCCTCGAATCCTGGCGGTCGTATCCGCAAAGGAAAGGGAAGAACACCTAAAGGTAATCGAAAGTTGATTTCTTCTCTAGGAATTTGTAATCGTAGATTTCGACTATCAAGTGATGTTTTTTTCTATTTGTTACAAAAAGTAGGCATGGCAGATCGTCGAGACGACCAAGAGGTCGAATCGAAGACTGCCGAAACAGGGCTGAAGGAAGATAAAGTTCCTCCGGCCAAGAGGCGCCGCCTTGTGAGGGCCGTCGACAAGAAAGTCAAAGACTCAAGCTTTGCTCCTCCTCTGACCAGTCCCATCAAGAAATTCTTTGTAGACGTAATTGTTGCAGAGAAGAAGGGACCGGTCGAATTGCCTGCTCCCAAAGCCCCCAAGACTAAGGTACCATTCTACTGTAACAACAAGACTTTTTTAGTCTTCGCTTATCATGGCTTTGCCACGCAATTAGAAAAGGAAACTGGAAGAGTTTTGTGTCTTTTGTGAATGATATTGCTGCCTCACCAAACCAAGGTCGAGGCAAGTGCTGCCCCTAAGGTGATTGAAACAAGTTTCGACCACCAAGAGGGGCAGGAAGCTTTGGGAGCTTTAGCACTCGTTCAAGACCTACGACCAGACATGATCATAGAGGTCCCAAGTACTCAACAAGGTCTCTGACCAGACGTGGTTGAAGAAGCCCCAACCTCTCACTCTCGCAGCACCGATAGCCCCCTAAGGGCTAAAAGTGTCACGGGGATCGAGGCACTCGATGAGAAGGAAAGAGAACTTTCTTAGGGAAGGTCTATTATGGATTCATAATTAAAGTCAGAAAGCCAAGGTATGTAAAAATAAGGATGACACATACCTTCTGTTCTTTTACACTCTTGACATGTTTTCTCGTTTTTGAAATTTTAGTCCTACTCCTCCAACCCTCAAGGACACTCCTATCGAGAGGTCTACTATTATTTCTCCCGCAATCAAAGAGATAACAGTGGAGGTAGTCGAGGGATAGACCACTGTCTTTGTGGTGGAGGAGGGTACTGCCATAGAAGCAACTGCGACCACCAAGGCGGTTGTAGATGCTGAGGCGAAGACGGCGGAAAAACCAGTCGCTGTGATGATCATGCCGGTTATTGATGATATCAATAATCGGACAAGGGACTTGGTCTTTTGATCACCAGAAGCTTCTTGGTAAGTTGGAGGAGAAACCTCCGGCCACCAGGCCGGCAATGAAGTCGTGGAGGATGTTCCTCTTGACCCTCAAGAAAGAGATGCTGACGCAAGCAACGAAGATGAAGAAGAGTACTTCAACTTCTTCTCCGAGTCCTTTGGCCCAGCAACCATCGTGGGATCTTCTTTGTTCAGATATCGTGACCGAGTCGCACACCCCAAGGATATTCCTAATAGGGGGAATATTTTTCATGATGAGCGTCTTCAAGAAATATGGTGGGACAAAGTCAAAGCCATCGATGAACTGAAAGATTCCCAGAGGATGTACGCTAGTTTTGCTCAATCAACCATCAATATAAGTATTTGATACCACATAATCGCATATTTGATTTTTCTTCTTGCATCTCACTGTCCTTCTTCATTTAGAGAGCTTTGAAACAAGTTGTCACTATTGGTGAATACCATAGGCAACTTGTGTTGTTAAGACAGCAAAAAGCTAAACTCTGCGAG
The DNA here is from genome assembly GCA_036346405.1 of Phyllostachys edulis. Lineage (NCBI taxonomy): Eukaryota > Viridiplantae > Streptophyta > Magnoliopsida > Poales > Poaceae > Phyllostachys > Phyllostachys edulis. The sequence goes on along the minus strand of CM070562.1, from coordinate 90,599,425 downwards.
TAGGCAGAGAGATGGTAAGTTACTGTCATATGTAGTCTTTTGTGTTTCGACCACTTGTCTAGTGCTCATGTCTACTTTAACCTCTGCAGGTTTAAAAGCGATGAAAATTCCTTGGCTAATTCGCTCGACTACAAGAAAGTCGAGACACAAAAGCTAAGGGAACAAAACAAAGACCTACTAAAGAAGCTTCAGGAGGCAAATTCTACAACTCATGTTGTAGAATGAGATAAACATAAGTTATGAACTTAAGACTGTTTATAATAGTGATGTTCTTTTCTTTTTCTAACTCTTGTTTCTTTTTAGAAAAAGTGGTCGAAATGGGTAAACTCGAAACCGAGGACAAATCAAAGGTCGGACTACCTTAGACGGACTCGAACATTTGGAGGTGGAACCCTCGGTATATTCTGTGCTCGCCTTGGTGCAGTCCTGATTATGGTCGAGTAGACCCTTGCCCTATGAGGAATCTAATCCCTCATTTGGACATAATATTGTGGGGGGAAAGGATCCCTCCTCAACTCTGCCCGTGGTATGGTCTCCTGGATCTGGTGAAAGATCCCTAGAGGCGGCATTACCATCGGACGAAATAATACTCTACTCATATTCATAGTAGGCATCCATGTCGAGTCCTACGTAGTCAGCTAAGTCTAACCAATTCTCCTCGTTCCATTCTCCTGCCATGGAAGCATAAAAAAAAAGAGAATCAAGAGAACTTGTTGACAAGGAATCACCAAAAGCTCCCTACGGTCGGCGCCAGCTATCGATGTTTACTATCGATCTTACAAATGAATGAATGAATGTTTGGGCGGTCTCCTAGATTTAGAACTATGCAGAGGATGACACAGAGATTTTATACAGGTTTAGGCCATCTCCGGAGAGAATAACAACCCTACTCCTGTTATACTGTATTGAGTGTACTGTTTACAATCAAGAGGGAAACTAAAGCCTAGTGTCTTGTGCCCCATATTGCTCCTCTCTCGATTGCCTTGTCCTTTTCTCTGTCCACCGACTTCATCCTTTATATAGTGCATGGAAAGGTGGCAGTTCCTCCAAGCTGTCGGACCCGGGAACGAAAGATCCCGAACCCTCTGTGTTCATACACCAGTCCAGGATTTCCGGTGTACACAGTTACAAAAATGATAACATAACCAAATCTCGCATTTCATTAATAGTAAATCGAGTTCGATACAATTGGGCATGAAGCCAAATAAAGAAGTAAATAACACAATGAAATAAAAGATAGTAGTAGGCGAACGATCCGCCACAGTAATCGCCTGGGCGTAACCTAGGCGCTTGTCCTCACCGCCCCGATAATAGTCTTCTCCTGAAATTTTGTTGCATAAAGCAAGCATGAGCACAACTACCGTGCTCGCAAGTTACACCCAATATGGAATTGTAATGCATGCATAAGGTAAACAAAGGACATTGGCGTGGTTATTTTGCGAAATGTAGCTTTAATTTAAATAATCGTAATAGATTGCAAGGCCATTTTCATACATTAATTAAAATCATATTTTAAATGACAATTGAATAATGTGGATAACCTCCACGAAAGGTGATGGATATCCTCCAATCACAATGGCTAACCGCCTAATTTTCCCCACAGACTATCCATCCCGAAAACATCTGTTGAAACCATTTTTAAACCAAAAACAAGTCTAACTCAAAGTGGCTTTGCTAGCATGTCCATGATCATGACGCGTTATTCAATAGTTTTCTACTCGCAGAGTTTGTACGACTTTACCCACACGAGATATTATACCCTTTGTGTCGGCCAATCCACGCTTCCTAAGGCGTGACAGAGCAAATATCACAAGGTCGTTACAATGATCTACCTCACAATACTCGTGTCGCTAAGGTTTCGCTTCCATTGACTAACCATCCTCAGGAGCCCCTCTTGCGCCATGTGGGACTCTTGTCTAACCAACACCCACTCATACAACATGGCACTAATATCTATGAGATATCCCAAATTATTAAGCCGTGTCCTTCCCATACAGACATGTGGTGGTACGTTTTGGCATAGCAAAGGAACGCCAAAGGTCGGTCCTTAATCGACTTGGGCGTCTTTTCAAAACAAACCACGGTTTTAATCCTAACCAGATTAAACCGTGCATAAACTCGCACCCACCAATCATCCGCTTTACCAAGTCTAAATCATTTTAGCATTTTATTTGACTAAACCATCTTTACAAAGTTCCCTATGGTAAAACAATACCATAGGTTCAAGTTTAAACAAATTTGTAATGATTTGGCTAAATCCTCCCAAAATCCAAATCATGGTATAAGCATTTGCTAAGCATTTCCCAATAATTTATCTATGGTGGCAAGGGATGACGTTTCAATATTCAATATTGGCCATATAAGGACAGTTGGAATATCTAATCATTTAAACAGAATTAAAATACTTGAATAAAAGTATGCATGCACTTAATAATTTGAAAACTGAATTTAAATAACTTTAAAATAGTAGGTGCAAGATGATCAAAGTATAACTTGCCTTCGCTGAAGTCTTGAAATTCTAATTCTTGGAAGAATCAAATTTTAATCGTAAGTAATCTAAACGTGGAAATACGACAATCAATTGAAATTCAAATAAATACAAGATGACAGTTTAAACTAACTCCAAATAAAATAATTATATTTTATTGGGCTAGTTAATATTTTTATAAGATTTTATAAATTTGAAACCCTCAATTTGGAAACAGAAATAAAAGCTATGAATTTTGCAAGTTTAAATCCTAAATTTGCAATTTAAATAGTTTAACTTAAAAAGACAAGTTAAACTAATTCCATATAAACAAATTTTATTTTATTAAGCTAGATAATCTTTTTATAATATTTTAGAAACTTAATTCACAAAATTTGGAGTTGGAGTTCAGATGATATGAATTTTACAAATTTAAATCTAAATTTGGAATTTAAATGAATTTCTAAATTCTAAAACAGAACTAAAATGAACTCCAAATTGAATAATTATATTTTATTTAGTTAGATCATAATTTTCACGAATTTAGCAATTTGAATCATCTAATTTGGAGCTAGGATGAATAAGTTATGAATTTTACAAATCAAATCCTAAATCTGTTATTTAAATGATTTTCCCGAATTGTTTTCTTAAAGGAAATCTATTTATCAAGACCGCCGACGCCAACGCACGAATTCTCCGATTTTAAAAAATAAATCGACGTGTGGGGCCTTTGTGTTAGTGACACGGCCCATGTGGACCAAGCCCACGGATCGGGCGACGGGAGGTGGCGCGTGTGCGACGTGGGCGCCATGTCGCGACTAGGGGCGATGTGGCACCCACGTGGCTGCGAGGTGGCGCCGACGTGGTCGAGCCACGAGACCTCGACGGCGGCGGCGCCGGGTTCCAATGAACCGCGAACGGCGGCGATCTAGACTCGGCGAGGGTACGAGAAGAAAGAGGGAACGCGAGGGTTCAAAGGCCACCCACGCCAGCGAGGAGAGGACGGAGGTGGCCGGGCGGCGACGAAGAAGGCGGCGAAGCCGGTGGTCGACGGCGACGAGCTGTGGGTCCTCCGGCGAGGGCAAGGGCGCGACGGGATCGCGGAGATGCGCGGTTTAATGGTGGGGCGGCGAGGACCCGGCGTCGACGGCGGCGGCGGAATTGAAGCTCCAAGCTTCGGGACCGGCGGCGAGCAAATCTTAAATTCCGGCGAGTACACGGCGTGAGGGAGTGGGTGAGTGGTGGCGTTGGCTTCGTGGTGAGGAGAGGCTCCCAATGCTCTCCTTTATAGAGGTCGGGGAGGTCCGAGGCGGCGAGGGGATCGTGGGGATCGTGCGCGACCGTTGCGGCGATTTCGTGCGCACCCGCGCGAGAAGAGGGGGAGAAGTGGGGGAACGAGGGCGGAGGTGGGCGCGGGGCTCGTGCGCACGCGTGCGAAGGACGCGGGCGGTTGGAGGCGGCCATGCGAAGCTTGCCCACACGCGAAATGGCGGAGGCGATTTGGTCGCATGAGACGAAGGGGCGGGGAGAAGATGACGCGGGACCATCGGATCTCGATCCGACGGCGCGGAGTAGGGTGACGCGATGGTTTAGATGCCGCCCGATTAGGATCTCGCGGTGAGGAAGAGAGAGGTGAGAGAGAGAGAGATAGTGAGGTTGGGCGGCGGGCCGCTGGATTTAGATCCAACAGTCCACGCCTAGATGGGCTGTGAGGTGGTGCGGCCGCCTTGGGTTTCGCCCATACACTGCTTATGATTTTCTTTTGATTTTCTATTTTAAATATTCAGTTTAATTCATTTAGGCTCTAGAAAATAGCAAATAAATCCTAAAAATTCTAGGAAAATTCATTAATGACTCTAGGATTATTCTAAACCCAAATAAAATGGTTCTAACTTAAAGTTGATAATAGATTTTGAATTAGAATTTATTTTTGGCTTTAACAATTTAAAGACAAGCTTTAAAAATTTCAGAAAATTCACAATTTCAAATAAGTTTTAAACTTTAACCAAAATTGAAATTTGGGCTGTTACACAAGCCAAGAGACGTCGCAATGTTCCAAATGATGAACCGTTGGTGGAGGTTGCTATCAGAGAAATAACTTCCCCACGTCACGGGTAGTTATTGTCAGAGACAGAGGTATAAAACATGCAGTTATTCATAGAGAATAACAGCATATGTTAACTGCCCCGTGTGTTAAATGTGGCGTATAAGACTCCCTAATCAACTGGGCCCCCATACCTGTAGGCATTATCGATGACATGGTGGTCGTAACTGACTAGGTTGTGGAGAGACTTATGACCACAAGGTGCTCGTAGAAGGCTCACAACCTAAGACGAGTCGTAGAAACGCTTACAACTAGAGACTAGTCGTAGAAAAGACTTACGACTAGGGGCGGTCGTAGTAAGATTTACGACCACTCGGTTAAGCTTCTCCCTTATGAATGGTAAGGGGTATACTTACGAGTAATATAAAGATATTGCTATCTATAATATGAATTACATATAAATAATTAAATGAGGATTATTATATCCTCATCAAGCGCCGTCCTCGACAACCCGCTCTCCCTCGGCACATTCCTCGCTGTAACTGACGAGGGGTACGAGTGGTGCGGGGCCGAGTGCTTCCTGGTGTCACCCGCGTCAAGGGCGGTGGCGATCATGTGGGACTGCGGCGGAGTGTTCCGCCTAGAGGTGCACGGCGCATTGGCGGGGCTCCTCGAGCCATCTCCTCTGTGCCCAGTCACCTCCTCCATCGTGGTCGTCGTGCTATCCGGAGCCTAAGGTCATGCCCGTTGGCGCCGTCGTTGAGGGCGAGACTTGTGTGTTAGGGGTTTGTTGATGTTATAGATTTTTTTTGTTGCAACAGGTTATTTGAGTTGTTCGGGACTGTATTTTTCAATGTTGTAAAAACAAATTATTGATTTGAATTTTTTCAGATTTTTTTTGAATGTTGCAATTGTTTTGCTGCTATTTTTTAAAAAAAATTTGCATTTGGTGTCGTTCATTGTTACACATGTGAAATCAGAATGTTTCGTAAATTAGGCTATTGGTGAATTGTTTATTGATACTGTGTTCGTTGCAAAAAATATTGTAAAACCAACCCCTTTTACTGTTAAAAGCTGTAACACCCCAAAAGTTCCCAAAATTAAAAATACGGGATTTTTAAAACTTTTTGTATACTATCTATTGTCATCCTTGTTGCTGTTGTGGTTGTGAGTTATTTGAGCTGCATTTCTTTTTTGCCGCACAAGTGGTGTAAAATGGAAACCCTAAATACATAAACCCTAGAAACGAAAACCCTAAAAGCAGAAACCCTAAAAACATAACTTACTTAAAGTATTGCCCTTTGAAATATTGTATGAAATGTAAACGTAAAGGACCGAAAACATATTCGAAACTTAATCCTCCATGTATTCAATCCCCACACGAGAATTTTCTTAGCAAAAGTCAGGAAATTGCAATCACCACGTTTCCTATTTCTTTTGCTTTCTACCCAATTTTTCCTGGCCCATTCTTTTTCTTCTCCTTCCTATTCATCTGGTCAAGCCACTTGAGCCTGAGCCGCCGTTGCAGCCGAACCACCTCGGTCAACCATCGTAGCACAACCAACAACTTTCTTCCTTTCAGCTGAATCACCATCTCTTTCTCTCTCTCAGCGTCAACGATCTCTGGAACTCGGGTGCCACATCACAGCCATGCAGCTAAGCTTGTCCATCACCCATCACTCGCCGTCGCCCAAGCCATCGTTCAACCATCACTGTGTTGCCCAACATGTCATTCCATCGTCAGCTCTCCCTCCCAAGTGCATTGTTGGCCGTCTGGCATGCTCCGCCCCCTTGCCTATAAAGGTCACCTAGAGCCCCATTGACATCCCCTCCTGCCATTCCCCTCCCTCCATCCCTCTTTCACCGAGCAAAAATGCAAGAAAGGTGCATGCTCCGTTTTCGGCCGCCGCGCCACCACCACACCGCCGACGCTCTGGTGAGCTCCTCTCCCCGCTATCTGTGTCACCCTACGTTCTAGAGCACAAGTATCATTTCCCCTCCATTGATTTTACCCACCATTCTCAGGAACTTGCCCACTTCATTATAACCACTATTTAAAGGAAGTTCATCAACTGCAAGAAACTACAACCAAAAGACCAAATACAAGCCCAAAGAAGACAACAAATTTATTAAAGAACTCATGCTCCACACATAACTATGGCACTGGGGTAAGTACTTCTCTATTCTCATACCACGAACGGTGGTGTAGCCTGGCAAAACCCAAGGCAACAACCACGACTTCAACTTCTCAACACCCGTTACCATCACGCATAACCAATATAATCAATTATGAACATAAGATCGTCTCTTAACAATCATAAATTACATTCATAGATATAGAAGATCATAACATATCATAGATTAACAACAAAAACGGTAGTACATAAGCAATTCAATAACAATTCAACATGATAAAACATACTATCAGAATCTCAGATGCAATGGATTACCCAAATCCCACCTACTGTTCACAGTGTGTCAATTTAATTTTTCAATTACGATGGACCTAAAGCCCGCTCTGATACCAACTATAACACTCTGGCTTTGCGGAAGCCAAGATATTACCTAAAGTCTAACACAAAGCAATATTATGAAATAATTTCAAGAATCTTTCAGCTAATAACATATAAAGAGCAACAGCTAATAGAATGAATATAAGAATTGAATCGGAATTCAACAACATATCAAAACTCTAATTATCCAATCATATTGAGTCATTTATGATAAATCTATCAATAGACTATACAAACATCATTAGGCAATTACTAATTCAACCATATCATAATGAAGGATAACATCAACCATCAAACTCCATTTATTATAATCCAATATTTATCAAATGAAAGGTAATGAAAAGTTTATCTAATTAAAAAGTGAATAATGTGAAGTGAATGAAGTGATCCGTGACTATTCCCTCTCAAGCATGCCGTCCTCATTGTTTACCTAAAACAAATAAACACGGCTAGAATGAGTCCACGACTCAGCAAGTACAACAGAATAGTATGAACAACAATGAATAAGAACATGACAGTCACAATATAGAATAAGAATGTAGAATGACAGAAATCATATAAATAAATGAAATGCATGACATCCTCTTCTGCTTATACCGGTATAGCTAGTGAACACCCGTCGTTGTTCACTCATGCCCGCATTATCCAAAATACAGGGATCCAAGGCCCGTATGAAGAATGTTTCATAACGGGGATCCAATTTGCCCACATTAGAATGGTGGGTCTTACATGCCCATATTGAAATGATGGGTATTTACATCCCACTCCCGTGGGTGAATTATGAACAGTGAAAGAATGAATGAATATATGAATGTAGAGTTGGCCAAATGGGCCGAGCCTACCGGGCCGACACGGCACGACATCAGAGGTCGGCCCAGCACGGCATGGCCCGACTGCTCATGGGCGCGGCTGCCCCAAGACGAGGGCCGTTTAGGCCACCACCTCGGCACGGTGGGTCGGCCCGGCATGACACGAACAGTGTCGGGCCGTGCTAGGCACGGCACAGCCCAGACACGGTCCGGCCGGCCCCAAGCAGCACGGCCAGGCTCAGGCCACCACCACTTGGGTCATGGGAGGTAGAGGGCTAGAGGCGGCGGCCGGCGGCGCTGGAGCGGAGGGAGGCGGAGCGCACGGTGCTGCACGGTCCACCGGAGTGAAGAGAGGGAGGGAGGAGGGCGTCGCCATCGCACGGAGTTGCGCGGCAGCGCGGGGAAGGAGAGGAAGCGAGGAGCCGGGCCAGGCGGTGGGATTGTTGACGCGGCGGCGGGGCCGCGGAGAGGCAAGGAGGCGGCGCCGGGGTCGTCGACGTGGCGACGGGGCCGTGGGGAGGCTTCGAGGCGGTGGGGTCGATGAGGCAACACCAAGCGCCGTGGCGGCGGGGCCGCGGGGAGGCTCTGAGGCGACGGGCTCCTCGGCAGGGTCACGGGGAGGCCTTCGGAAGCGAGGAGGCGGCGAGCTCCTCGGTGGGGCCGCAGGGAGCCTCCGAGGTGACGGGTGTAATACCCGCCTACTCAGAGAGTGCCCATGTGGCCCATGAGGAGTTGTGTGATGGGATTAGTCCCACATTGCTTGTCTAAAGTGAGTTGTACTAGTATATAATGCTGTTGGGTCCAAACATAGCACCTCGGGTTAACCCTTTTACACGAAGCGAGGATGAAAGTGTAAGTGGGTGCTATGTGTGCTGGTCCGCCCACGGCTGGCTAGGCATTGAGCGGATTTTGGACCAGGGTGTTACAGATGGTATCAGAGCATCAACCTTCACTACACGCAATGCGGGGATGGGGCGCGGGCATATGGCGATGGCGTGTGTGGTCCCAGAGTGGACACACTAAGATGGCATATGTCAAGACCGGACGCACTGGACGCAGTACCGAGGGGTGGTTTCGGCATTTGCCACATATGCGATGCAAAGTTGCCGAGGCGCCAAATTTTAAGGGGGTGAATGTAATACCCCTACTACAGTATCGTGCCCATGTGGCCCATGAGGAGTTGTGTGATGGGATTAGTCCCACATTGCTTGTCTAAAGTGAGTTGTACTAGTATATAATGCTGTTAGTCCAAACATAGCACCTCCGGGTTAACCCTTTTACACGGCGAGGACGAAAGTGTAAGTGGGGTGCTATGTGTCTTGTGGTCCGCCCCACAGTGGACTAGGCATTGAGCGGATTTTGGGCTAGGGTGTTACAACGGGTCGCGTCATGGGAGGAGGCGGCGGGTCGCGTCATGAGGAGGAGGAGGCGCCGGTCATGGGAAGCCAGGAGGCAAGAAGGCGGCGGCCGGGGTCGGCGAGGTTGACGTGGGGCTTGGGGGGGGGGGAGAAAAAGGGAGCAGGTGATGGGCCATAAACAGGTCAGGTGGGCTCTGCCCGCAAGACGACCAAAATTTTGACCGTTGTGGGCTTAAAAATAGCAAAAAATTGAAATAAAATCCAAAATTTTTTCTATAAATAGGCACCATACCCCCCCTCATTTATCACCCCTTCATTCTCTATTCTCTCTTTGAAATTTTGTTGTGCAAATTCAAACTGTTGAGCTAATTTGGCAAAATTCAAAAATTTGTGCCAAAATTTGAAATTTCAATTTTCACAACAAGTCAAATAAAGAGGTACAATACTATTTTTGTAATACTTTTATTGTAGTTATTAGTATTCTAAGATTAAAGTAGTAATAGTGTTATTTTCGATTTTACAGCAATTTTCGTTATGGATAGTCCTTACGATGCCTTTGCTCTTAGTGAGTTCAGACTTTCATCTGATTTAAATTGCGCCTATGGAGGGCGTCATGCGGCTGCCTCAAACCAACCGAAGGTTTCACCGAGGAGCAAGGTGGAGTTCCGCCATCACCTCCACGTCAAGATCGCTCAACAAGAACCGAGCAAAGAGGACGAGGTCATCTACATCGGGAGTGTGGGAGAATTTCGACAAGACAACCAGGCAAGACGCAGCAGGAAATGAGGTACCATATGCTATTTGTAAAATTTGTCGCCATGAATTGTCTGCAAAGTCTACAGGTGGAATAGGGCACTTGATTAGACATGCTACAAGGTGTCGAACCAAGCAAGGATTGGCGATGAGATGACGCCTTGCAATACAACCCCGATGTACGCAGATCTAGTCGACTACGATCCTCGTGTAGCCCGCCAATCTCTCTGCTGCTTAATTGCTTCGAGGATTTACCGTTAGGCTTTGGCTAGTCTCGCTTTTTCCAAAATTACATTAGGACCGCACATAATCCTAGATTTACTTCGTTTCTAGACAGACAACAACTAGGGATCTAGTGAAATACTACAATGAACGTCGTAATAAAATAAAGGAACTATTTAGTACGTGCACATTTTCAGTGGCCCTAACTTCGGACATATGGAGTGGTCAGGCTAGAGAGGATTACCTTAGTGTAGTTGCGCATTATATTAATGATAACTGGGTAATGAAGAAAAGGATTATAGGTTTGAAATTAATTGATGTAGCACACACGGGGGAGAATATTGTGAACTGTATTATGAAAGTCATGGAAAACTTTGGTCTTACAGACAAAATATTCGTAATTACTTTAGACAACGCCGCTTCAAACTCTAGGGCCATGGACATTCTTACTCCAGTGTTGAGTACATATGTCGATTCCTTCCTGCTACATCAACGATGCGCTTGTCATATTATCAACCTTATAGTCAAATGTGGTTTGAAGAGGTTGAGTCCGTATATTAAAGCTTTTCGCAATGCGATTTCTTTCTTGAATAATTCTAACGTAAGAATAGCACAATATAAGAACTTCTGCAGGGCGATGGTTGTACGTCCAAGAAAGTTCAATTTGGACATGGAGGTAAGGTGGAACTCTACTTACCTCATGCTTAAGAATCTTTTACCATACAAGAGCACTTTTTTCTGTATTTATTCAAACGCACTATCCTAGCACTGACGGTACTATGCTATTAACTGAGCAACATTGGTTTGTTGCTGAGAAGGTACTGTCGTTTTTAGAAAATTTTTATGAGGCAACTATCGCCTTGTCCGCTGTCTACTATCCAACATCTCCTATCGTTGTGCATACTATTTTACGGATTGCTACTCAATTGAAAATGTTTGAAAATGACATAGTTTTACGCGATGCTGTTATTTCCAAGAAATCTAAATACCTTAAATATTGGAGAGAAATCCCTTACCTATATGCATTTGCATTTCTTTTAGATCCTAGGGCTAAAATTGGTGCATTTGGTACTGTACTTGATCTTCTTAGTGATGCTACGGGGCTAGACTATACTGACTATTTTGCAGAAGTTCGTTCTCGGTTATACGAGGTTTACCAAAGGTATAAAAATGAGTTCTGGGGAGTCCGTTCGCAACAACTTCCAGTAGCCCCCACCTCAAGTGGAAAGACAAATATGTGGGGCGCGATCTTCGGTGCCTCTTCCTCCAGGTCCAGGTCCAGGTCTAGGGGTTCTTCTTCTTCTTCTATAGCAACGCCTACTCAGCCAAGACCCACAAGGAGCGGAGAACTATCCACCTATCTGGACAGCGATACGGTGGATTTCAACTCAGAAGGCTTCGACATCTTGCAATGGTGGCAAGTCCATAAGTTAACATATCTCGTGCTATCCATCCTTGCATGTGATGTGTTAATTGTTCCTATATCTACGGTTTCCTCCGAGTCTGTTTTCAGTCTTTCTGGAAGGATATTGGAGGAGAGAAGGACAAGTCTCACAAGTGAGATGGTAGAGATCCTTCTAACTGTGAAGGATTGGGAACAAGCTGATTCACGAACACAACACTCTAAGGAAAATCCAGAGTTGTCGAAGGTGTTCGAAAATCTGTACTTAGACAATGACACTGATACATAGAACAAAGATGTATCATGTATGTAGAATTATAGAGCTATAGGTTGTACTCTTTTTTCTGTGCCAAGGTTTTATCATTTTGAGTTTTTACTTGGCAAAGGTTTTAACGAGGTTGCCAGTTGGACATCAATAAAGCTCTTTATTACATTTTCAATATGATTGCCTCAATTTTTTTAATTTTCATGTCTACTTTTGAATTCTACACATTTTTCTAATTTTTATGTATTTTTTTTATTCTTTTGGATTTTTTTTCTGATGGGCCAAACGGGCTCTGACCAATTTCTAAGACGCAAGACAAATGCCCATCGACCGTGTTCGGCCGCCACCCCGGCCGCGGGTTGGCTCAAAGACAAGACGGGCCGAACGGGCCGTGTTTAGTCGATCCCGGACCGTCGTCGCCAAGCGCCCATTGGCCGTGTCTCAGATGAATGTGTAAGGCTAAATCTCAAGAAGCATGGATTCACATACATGGAATGAACAGAAATCATTGAAAACTACTCATAGACCATAGTTTTAGTCATGGCATGAACATCAAGCACTATGAACAAACAACAGCAATACATTACACAATGTACTTGTCTTTCGTGTTGCGGCGCGTTAGAAGGCAAAGTTGAAGCCACTACTCTCGAAGCCTCTCCTCCTACACAATTAAATTACTCAAATAAGAACAACATGAACAAGACACTACTCACAATACTTAATCTCATCTTCCTAAACCCAAGGTTCATATGATTGCTCTATTCAACTTAAACGACAGTCTAGCAGGAAGTTATACTGGACAGCGGTATTAAAACCTTCATAACTTTTGCTCTAAAACTCTAAAAATTGTGATCTTAGACTCTTTGTAAATATAATAAAATCCTCTACAATAAGCTAGTTGGCGAGACTTTCTAATTCGGCCAAATTCTGTGTCTAATAATCAGATGAAAATCTAAACTATAATTTGTCTGACAGAAACTACAGTAGTAGAATAAAATTCATAACTTTTGATTGGATTAACCAAAATTCAAGATTTTTACCAATCTGAAAATATTGATAAATTCCCTACAACAATCTTGTTGGGTGAAATCCTTGAATCAGTCCTTAATATATTCTTATTTAATAAACAAAACTATTGCTAATTCTCGTCAGACTTTCTGGACAGCAGAAAAAAAATCAACTTAACTTCTAGACCACAACTCTGAATTGGATGATCTTTAAACCTATGGAAAGCTGAGAATGAGACCCACAGATCTCTAGGAGACGAAATTCTCTAATTCGGACTCTAACTACACGAAAATAGATGCACAAGTAATGGACAAAATTCTGGAATTAAACGCAGCAGAACGTCGATCCCCTAATCGTGGCAAATTACGAATCTAAATCAACCAAACCAGCGAGGAACTCAATCATTACCCTTGAAGACCCACAATAAGTCGCTGATCAAACCCCACGAAGAAACTTTTCTTCCAATCCTTCTTCCTTCCTCCCTTTTTGGCCGGCAATCCCGCAAGTTTTCCTTCTTCTTCCTTTATGCTGGTTTAAGAAGAATGGTGCAAAGACCAAGAGAAGGGAAACTTCGGTGTGGTCAGCCTGGTCAAATGGAGGGGTGGCGGCCAGGAATAGAGATGGGGGTGGCAGCTACTCAAGGGGGAGAGGGGAGGCGCCAAGGGGAAGGGGGCTTGGGCGGCTAGGGTTTGGGGAGAAAAAGGGGTGGCGACCCCCCCTATGGCCGGCCCCCTCTTGGGCCTTCTGGGCCATGGCCCGGGGCCCAAGTTGGCGGAATTTCATAGAAAAGTCTAATTAAAATGCTTATTCTCCCTTTTGCTTGCTTTCTTTCTTTAGGAATTATTTGCAGTATTACAAAAAGTTTATGTGTAGACGTGTATGTCAATTGACACATGAACCGTGCTAGTAGTGGGTTAAGCAACTATGTCCTCGATGTTTAGAGAAAATGCCAAGTAAAGTGTAGTAGTGACAAAAGCCTAATGGAGGTTAGCAGTGGCTATGACCTAGCTTCATGCTAGTGATAGTAATCAAGGTATTAGGGTCGATCGCTAAGCAAAAGCTACTAAGCAGGAGCCATAGACCATGTAAGGTAATGATTTACTAAGCTAGAGGTAGACATTAAAACATACTGTAGATACAAATCAACCTAGTATGATGAGTTTACTTTAGTCTGTGCCAAGCCACACAAATAATGAAAGCTAGCTAGAAATCACCTTAAAGATGAACCCAAACCTGTAGACACCCCCAATCCATTGTTAGGCTGATGTCTAACCAATGCTTGGAAGTTCCAGCTAAGTCTCATGGAACTTCCTTGATAAATATGAATCGATAAGATAAACTATTAACTGAGCTAGGTCCCATGTGTCGGTGAGACTTATGTCTACCCAAAGCGAATCCTCACACCTACATGTACATCTCACCTAACTATCATGGAACTTCCTCGGTAAATAGGAAATAATAAACTAAAAGAATCATTAGAGCAGCTAGGCGCCGCATGAGCAGCGTTGGTATGTTCCTAAGTGGATGATAGAAGTTCATCCACAAATAACATCACCTAAGCTCTAACTATCATCTATCGTTACTTGTTTCTTGTAGAAGGACCATTCGTAACCCGAAGGTGGGTCATAGGGTTTGACCTGACTGGGTGATCGCTCCCAACTAGGTAACTAATGAGGAATATTTTCTCCATCCTGTTGGGATCCTAACCTCTTGCACCAGCAGACTTCCCGAGAGCTCGATCCATCTCGCCCTCACTCCAGATCAAACAGTTGCATAACCATAAGTCTGACTATGTTTGACTATCAACCCAAAGCCACAACACTAGACCAAACAAATAGAGTTTGGATTTATCTACTTTGGTCTGTAGTATTTTCTTCGTCAACTTCCTTTGAAGATACTTCGTCTAAAGTATTTCCTTCATCAATTTCTTTAGTTATACTTCGTCTACAGTATTTCCTTCATCAACTTTCTTTGAACATACTTCGTCTGCAATATTTATTTCATCAACTTCCTTTGTATATACTTCGTCTGAAGTATTTCCTTCATCAACTCCACTAAGTATGATTAGTTTCGTATGGAGTACATTCGTCTTTCAATATATCGTTAGATGTGTTTACTTTCATTCGAAGTATTTCATTTTGTTTGAATGTATTTGGATTTATTGGATTTCATTTCAGTGCTTTCATATGTTCTTTGGTTTGATCATATTCTACATAGTTAGACGCTGAAGCCATGACACGAACAACAATCCCAAAAAGGACAAAGCCAAGATCAAGAGTAACAGAACAAGAACGAGATCAATATTACCAAAACCTTGAGCAAGAAGATTATCAAAAGATTGAGCAAAGCAATTATCAGAACATTGAGCGAGATGATTATTAGAATATTGAGCAAGCCGAGTCAATACTTCGATCATTTTGCACCTACCTTTGAAATGTAGTTATATTGTTTTAAATTATGAAACTACATTGATATGTTTTATATATGTATGTTATATTAGCTAGTAGTTAATACCTTAATGATAATTGAATATAACATTCCAACCCTTGAACTTGGACGTTATCCTTGTCACCTTAGACTAATGGGACACCTAATAGCCACTAATTACATATCTAAGTGTCTTGCTTAGCTTTGCTTAGATACACCGTCATATGGGCAATAATTTGACCGACATCACTTAACCATTTGCAAATGAAATTGGGCTGTTGAGGCTGGAGCTTGGCTGGTATGTTGGACTAAAGGTAATTTTAAAAATAAAGGAAAACTTGAAAAACAGATTTAGACTCGAGTGGCTGGTGCCGGGTGCAATATAGAATGGGTATGTCGATGTACCGCCTGAATCAATAAAGGACCGAGTTCTTGTAATGACCTCTCATGTAAAACCAGTGCAACCACAAGTCTATAATGGGTATGACCTGGCTAACTAATTTTTTCACCTCGGCGTGGCTTTGCCGTCGGCAGAGATGTGGCGTGGGTAGGGTAGAAGCGACAGAGAAACCACACGGCGCAACTGGGAGACATCCCATGGGCGAGGCCCAAGGAGGTGATACCTAGCAGTGTAGAGTCGTGTTGAGGTGGGGCATTGTAAAGACCTTGTGATAATCAACTTAGTCGCACACCTAAGAAAGTGTGCCAGGGACATTATAAGTTGAATATCTCTTGTGGGTAAAGTGTACGAATTCTGTAGAGTAAGAAAACTATCTAGATAGTCGTGCTCAAGGTCAAGAGCGATGTCGGGAACTTGCTTGAACTAGCTTTCATTTTTATAAAAAAATTTATGGGTGGAATGAAAAGTTGGGCTAAAACCCAGAGATTTGAGATGGTCTGGTCGAGGACCAGTGAGAAGTACAAGGATGTGACCCGAGAAATGAATATGAGCATTGAGTGGACGGAGCCACTCAATGTTATAGGAGAAGGAATCTCCACTAGTACTTTACAACAAAACTCTGTTTATCAAAACAACTGTTAGTAAAATGCTAAGTCTCAGGATTTGCTACTATTTAATCTATTTCAATAAATGGCTTTGTGCAAATAAAAGAATCATGAACCTCCCTTGATTAGCCTTGCATTTATAATAATTGCATTGTGTGTTGGCTCGTGAGTACGGTTGTATACTCATGCTCACTATTTATATTCTTTTAGTCAGTAAGCATAAAAGAATGCTACATGGACAATTATGAGCATCGGTCAAGACTAAAGATCAAGAAGGATAAGAACTACGTCGCGAGCTCCAGTCGATTGCCTGTGGGTATATCATGAGAGATTCCACATGTTATATTGTTATTATGCTTTTGCTATTGATTCTTTAAAGGTATTTGGCTAGGTCGGCCATTCTGAAAGACAAACACTATAAGATATATTTACGCTTTGTTTATTATTATACAATAGATTTACATTTTCATGATATGTGTTGATATCCAATGATGTAACTGTTAGCACTAGCTATTGATCCCAGGACTGGTGCTGTGGACACAGAGGATTCTAAATTACAAATTTGGGGACCAAAAAAAGCGTTCTTCTACATCTGAGATTTTTATAGATGTAATCTTCTTTGAAATGATGCATCCTATTTGTATCCTCCCCATCGCCTCTTTTCTTACGAACAAGTCTTTTTTATTGTGTCGGACCTAGATTTGGCAAATCCAAATCCTCTGTAAAAACACGGTGCTATTCCCTAGATCAATAGATAGCACTCATAGAATACATCACTGAATCAATTCATACACGATGAAAAACTAAACCATCCATTAATTTAACACATCAGAGTTTACATAGACCACGTTGGGTTAGGTTTTACAATAAGGGTCAAACAGGCCAAATGATTACATCACAAAAATAGCAAAAACTACAGCGAAAGTGAAAGGGGATGTAGAGCACATCTCTCCACAGGCAAGCGACTGAGGCAGCTCGTGTACGACTGGTATTAACCAAGGACTTGGACAATACCGATCGTATGCAAGTACCGACGAGCTAGCTAGACTAGGACGAGACTTAGACTACTCGAAACTAGACTACTCTTCATCATTGCCTTGCCCATCGGCTTCGGCGTCCTCGTAGTAGTCATAGTCTCCATGATCCGCAGGATCTGAAGGGTTGGGGAAAGCGCGAGAACGAGCACAACTTCCGTGCTCACGATCCAACACACAAGATACAATAGTATATATGCATGGCTTAACAAGGGTGGCTCGGGTTCTTTTATTTGCTAAAGCAATGTTTTCAAATATCATAATTAGATATTCTTAACACTTAGCATTTTAACCAAAATGCAGTTCATTAAAGAGAGTAATTGTGCAATATTTGTTTACCTCCACCTATGCTTGTTTGAAAATGTGGCTATGACCACTATTAACAACACTAGGTACGACCACCTAGGAATAACACTGGGTACGACCACCCAGGAACAAACCAAGATCAGGGTTACATCCACCCGATAAGTTTTTATCCCGCCCACAAAGGTTTTTGAAATAGAACTAACTCTAGTAAAGTTCCCATGTCTACCATTGACCGTAGGCACGGCTGTTTAAATAGTTTACAATCTGCAGAGGTTGTACACTTTACCCACAAGAGTAATCAACTCGTAGCCCCACACGATTCCTTAGTCATGTGGTCGAGAGACCATCACAGTAACTTTTCAAATTATCTCGCCTATTATGTCAACTCACCCATATGGGCTTCTCTCACTTGCGGTGGCTCTCATAAGTTGTGCGGGATGTTCATCACAACGACTAGCGCAGCTGGCCCTTGCCGCAACGACTAGCGCAGCTGCCAACTTCACCATACCACGGTGTCCCATTCAAGCCGGAACGCATCCACCACTAGCACTACCTCGATCCCCTCCAGCGAGATGACTTTCAGGGTTCAATAAAATTACTCAACCAAGTTGCACTTTGCAGACTCGCGGTTGCACATGTTTTACAACGGGAAGTCATCACCGGATTAAATCCTTAAAGTCATCTTGGTGATTCATACCATATACCCACCATTCTCGTGCTACCTCCGCACCCACCATCATACCATCTGCCCAAATGTGGTATAACAGTTTGGGGTTTTGAGGAGGAAAACTAATTTATCTCAAATACTGCAGTCATGCACCTCCCACAACTGCCCCAAATCATTTTTAAGTTTTTAAGAGATGATGATTGGGATATTTTTATACCCCGGTACTTAAACAAGACTAGCATGCCACTTAAGTACAACCCATAGTTAGTAATTTACCACATAGTTACTAGGATGACATGGAATATCGAATTCAATTGTCAAAGGGATGGAATAGTAATTAATTAACCAACAAGTGGGCATTTAACTACCTTGGGAGTTAACATACATTTGCTTAAAGAATTAAAGCATGCAGTTTTGGTAATTTAACGGAATATAATTTGCATAAAAAAGTAGGCTCAGAATGATAAAAGTATTGACTCGCCTGAGCTAAGGGCAAGATAGTCTTGGTAGTCTTGTGCTTGATCAAACTAGGGATCTCCCTCTTCCTCGAACTCTACTCGGACGAACGTACCGAAAAAGATCAACAAGAAGAGAGAACAAGTAAATACATGAGAAATAACAAATGAATTCCAAAAAATAAATAACTAAGGCCAGAGCCAAAAGCAAGATCTTGAATTTAGACAAATTTAGAAACAAGGAATACTGTAGTCGGAGTTATAACAGAGGAGAACGGAGTCCTCGAAGTTTAGTTTTCGAGTATTGCTCATCCGACTTCACGTCGTCGTGAGGGGAGGTTTCGACCACGGGTCGGAAGGAGGTTTTGACCATCTGGTCAGAAGGATACGACCATCTAGTCGGAAGGAGGTTTCGACCATCTGGTCGGAAGGATACGACTACTCGACGTGGCCGTAAGAAAGCTGTGACTAATCAATGTGGTCACAAGAACGATGCGACTACTCAACGTGGTCCAAGAAGGATGCGACTACTCAACGTGGTCGCAAGAACAAAGAAGGATTTGATTGTTTAGTGTGGTCGAAAAAACAAAGAAGGATTCGACTGCTCAGTGCGGTCGAAAGAACAAATAAGGATTCGACTGCTCAGCGCGGTCAAAAGAACTAAGAAGGATTCGACTGCTGACGCGGTCGAAAGAACAAAGAAGGATTCGACTGCTCGACGCGGTCGAAAGAACTAAGAAGGATTCGACTGCTCGACGTGGTCAAAAGAACTAAGAAGGATTCGACTGCTCGACGCGATCGAAAGAACTAAGAAGGATTCAACTGCTCAATGCGATGGAAAGAACAAAGAAGGATTCGACTGCTCGACGCGATCGAAAGAACAAAGAAGGATTCGACTACCTCACACGGTCAAAAGAACCACGGACAGAACAGGGCACGAAGAAACTCACTAGCACAAAAAGAGAGAGAGATTGGAGGAGGTCGGCGGACGGTGAACGGCGGCGGGGAAGCTCACAGTCGAGGGTGAAGGAGGACGATGGTGAAGGGGTCAACCGGGACTAAAGGAGAAGCGAAAATACGGCAGCTCCTGTGAAACAGAACTGAAAAAGAGTGAGGGGATTACTTCATGGAGCTCTAGGACACGAAACGATGCGGGTAGAAGAGGGGGGCTGCACTGGGGCAACGAGGACCAAGAGGAGGTGCTCGGCTACTTGAACTCGGAGCTCGGGGCTTCGGGCAACCGCATCAACCAAAAGAGAGAGATGGAGAGTTGAGTGGGGGAAGGAGATGAAGGGGGGCTGATCTGGCTCTTTATAGCCCAGAGGAGAGGAGGAGAGAGCCACAAAGACTCAGAGCTGCGTGGTCTTGAGACACGGCAGGGGTAGGTACAGGACACGACAAGGCGTTGGCAAGCAGGTGAGCGCACAGGGGGTGCAGCAGAGCAGGCACGAGCACGCCAGGGCGGCTCGGCGCTGAGCCTAGGAGAAGAAATGGGCCAAGCCCAACAGAGAGGATTGGAAATTGAAACCAAGAGACAACCTAAAATTTGAAGCCCAAATTTTGAGATGAGGTAGAAACTAGAGATTTTTTTTGCAATTACACAATAATTTGAAATAGATTTTGAAAACCAATAAGACAAATGGAAGGTACTAATCAACATCCAAAAATGGGATGTTACAAACCTACCCACCTTAAACGGAATCTTGACCCCGAGATTCAAGTAGCTCCGAGAACAGGGACGGGAACACCGGCTTTAGCTGATCTTCGCACTCCCAAGTGGCTTCTCTTGCCAAGTGGTTGCTCCATTGAACCTTGCGGAGGTGGATAGCTTGGCGTCTGGTCTACATCTCCACGACGTCAGGAATCCTGATCGGGTGCTCCGGATAAGTCAGGTCTTTCTGCAAGGCAATGGCTTCGACTGGGGTCTACTCTTCAGGTACTCGGAGGCATTTCTTGAGCTAAGAGACGTGGAACACGTTGTGGATGTCTGACAAAACTTTAGGTAACTCGCGTTGGTAGGCTACTTTTCAACACTTGGTGGTGATCGGGAATGGGCCTATGAATCTTGGTGCAAGCTTGCCTTTCACTTTGAATCTTCGAGTACCACGAAGCGGTGATACTTTGAGATACACATTATCTCCGACTTCAAACGTTAATTCCCTATGACGGTTGTCGACATAACTCTTTTATCTGGACTATGCTACTTGAAGTCGATCCCTGATCAGTTGAACTTTCTCTCCGACTTGCTTGAGGGTATCTGGTCCAAAGACATAACCTTCTCCTGATTCAGACCAATGCAGAGGAGTTCTGTATTTTCTTCCATAGAGTGCTTCAAATGGGGACATTTTCTGACTCGACTGGAAACTATTGTTGTATGTAAACCCGGCATACAGTAGACACTTCTCCCAGTCTATGGTAAATTCCAAAGCACAAGCTCGAAGCATGTCTTCTAGAATCTTATTTGTTCTCTCTGTCTGACCATCGGTCTGAGGATAATACATTGTATTGAAGTCCAAGTGGGTTCCGAGTGTGTCATGCAAACTAGCCCAAAAATATGAGGTGAATTGAGAACCCCAATCCGAGACTATCCTCTTGGGTACTCCATGTAAATACACAATACGAGCCATATATAACTCAGCCAATTCGCCTCCTTTGAAGGTTGTCTTCATTGGGATGAAATGGGCGACTTTTGATCAATCTATCAACTGCGACCCATATTGAATCACATCCGGACTTGGTTCGAGGCAGACCAGTAATGAAATCCATTTCAATCTCTTCTCATTTCCACTGAGGGATCTGCAGTGGCTGAAGCAATTCTGCAAATCTCTGATGCTCGGCTTTGATTCACTAGCAAACATCACAACAAGCTATGAACTCTGCAATGTCTCTCTTCATTCGCGGCCACCAAAAAATAATCTTCATGTCTTGATACATTTTGGTGCTGCCTAGATGCAGTGTGTAGGCTGAGCTATGAGCTTCCTTCAGTATCAAGTCCTTTAGTTCCTTCTCGTGGGGAACAAAGAGACATTTCTCATACCACAGGACTCCTTGCTGTTCTTCGATCATCTTAGGGGATTTTCCTTTAGCCATGAGATGCTTGAATCTCTGGACTCCAGGGTGTCCTTCTTGAGCGGTCTTGATCTGCTCTTCAAGAGTTGGGTGCACTTCCACGGCGACTAGGGTGCCTTGCTCTACTAACTCAAGGTTGAGTGCTTCAAACTCCTTGTAGAGCTCAGGTTGGTGTTCTCGAATCATGACATTGCTTCAGTAGGACTTACGGCTTAATGCATCGGCAACTACATTAGCCTTACCAGGATGATAATGGACATCCAAATTTTAATCTTTAATCAGTTCTAACCATCTTCTTTGTCGGAGGTTGAGATCTGATTGGGTGAAAATTGTTGGAGATATGCCCTAGAGGCAATCATGGAGATGATGATCTCACGTCTATGTTTATGTGTTAATTGGATAATATGTTATCATGTTCCTTGATTGAATCATTAATTATAAAGATTAACAAGTATGTGACTTGTTGGTGAAGCTCTTTTAACTTATGATGATGTTATTCTAAAAGTATCCCTAGTCGAATGTCACTGGACGGGACACTAGTGACTATATCGACCAAAGACATGTATTGATTGATGACCATGTTTTACAGTCGTGGATATAGGGATATCGAATCAATAATGTGAACACATGTTGGAGAACATGGGGTTGGATTGACCCACCTTAAGACACTGTTGAGATTGTTATGATTCTATGTGTCGTCAGTTGGTCTCAAGCAATGATGATGTATAATCCTTAGACCTGATACCAGCATGGTTTCCTACATGTGTAATAGAACTCTTAGGGGTTGCCAATCGCTACTCGTACCTGGGTAGTTATAAAGGTAGCTTTCGGGTATGCTATGAAACATGCAGAGGAATGTGACAATATGGGATTTGCCCCTCCTAACATAACAGTAGAAATGTCTCTGGGCCCCTCGTTGTGGTCGGATAAAGAAAGTGCATGGCCATGCCACTAGTGGTCAAAGTGTTCGACCACGTGAAGTTATCCAACATTCGATCGAGAAAGTATTGAACAATCCATGGATGACATAATATCTCACCTGGAATTCAACCAGACATCGTGAGGCAAAGGGAGAATACACGAGTAGGTCGCTTAGTTCGATCAGTTATGGATTGGTCGTATGGAGATACGAGATGGTCGTAGACTGGTCGAACAAAATCACAAAGTGGTCGAAACCTGGTCGTAAGGAGTTACGAACTGGTCGTGACCAAATACAAATTGGTCGTATAGAGATAGGACCTGGTCGTAAGTGATGGGGACCTGGTCGTAGATCATATTACACTAAGATTCATCTGATATAATTTGTGTGTATTCGGGAATCGTTATGTCCTGCTAGGAACCGCTAACGACTCGTGGTCGGAAAGGGTTTCCGAGTCACAACCGATTACGCATGAACCTACAGGGTCACACACTTAATGGGTTGGAACAAACCAGTACGGAAACGATTCGTCAAATGTGTTCGGATAGGATCCGTCATGAGCACTATATAAGGAGATGTATAAGGCTGTTGGGACAGGGGTGAACATAACAGACAAGACACACGAAAGTCGTGACTTGAGTTGTTCCACTAAAACCCTAGCCGCCATCTTCCTGAGAGCTCTGCCATGCGACTTGGTGCTAGCACACCGGCGTATGGTTGTTCCTTTTCTGGATGTGTGGATACCGTAGAGACGCTACTGCGATAGCTGTTGCGCTTGAGGATGATCTGCAATCTTCAAAAGGAACTGCAGAGGTCGCTTGAGGAGACGATCAACCACGACCACCGCACCGACGTGCTCGATGCTGGACGATCAACTACGACCACTACATCGACGCACTCTATGTTGGACCAGGCTGCTCCAACCCTTCTTCTGCTGCTCTACGCGTTTGGTGGTAACGATCTGTGATCATCTACTTGCTTGGCTTCCTGGTTTACGTGGTAGCAAATTTGATTTGTTGCTATCGTAGCCTACCCGTATCCCAACAAAAATATACTTGAGACTCTTGTGGTCTGTGTATATATCACAATGATTTCCAATCAAGTAATGCCACCAAATCTTTAGGGCATGCACTACTGATGCTAACTCCAGATCATGAGTTAGATAATTGTCCTCGTGAGGATGGAGTTGTCTGGATGCATAGGTTACCACTTTTCCTCCTTGCATGAGTACGCAGCCAAGATCTTGGCGCGAAGCATCGCAATAGACTTCAAAGTCCCTGCGTATGTCGGGCAGGGTTAACACTGGTGCAGAGGTTAACATTTTCTTTAATTCTTATAAATACTTTTCACAGGGTTTTGTCCATTCATACTTCTTTTCCTTTTTAAGCAGATGAGTCATCGGTTTGGAGAGCTTCAAGAACCCTTCGATGAATCGTCTGTAGTACCCGGCTAAATCGAGAAAACTACGTACTTCAATTACTGAGGTAGGCTGCTTTCAATCCAAGACAGCTTCTACTTTGGATGGATCAACTACTACTCCTTCAGCAGATACAATGTGTCCGAGGAAACTAATATCTTGGAGCCAAAATTCACATTTGTTGTATTTGCCATAAAGCTGGTGCTCTTTAAGCTTTTCTAGGACCAAATGCAGATGTCCAGCATGCTCTTCATTGGTCTTCAAGTAGATCAAGATGTCGTTTATGAATACGACTACAAACGTGTCTAAGTATTCTATGAATACTTTGTTCATGAGGTTCATGAAGTAGGCTGGCGTATTGGTCAAGCCAAATGACATAACCATGAACTTAAACAGGCCATACCGAGTGGTAAAAGACGTTTTAGGGATGTCCTCGCTCCTGATCTTGAGCTGATGATACCCCAACCTTAGGTCTATTTTGGAGAAAACGGCTGCTCCTGACAACTAGTCGAACAGGTCATCGATGCAGGGCAATGGATACTTATTCTTGATAGTCACATCATTGAGTGCTCATTAGTCTACACACAATCTAGCAGTGCCATCGTTGTTCCTCACAAAAAGTGCAAGCGAACCCCAGGGAGAGGAACTTGGTCAGATAAATCCTTTCTCTTGCAAGTCTTCAATCTGAGTCTTAAGCTCTTCGAGTTCATCGACAGCCATCCGATATGGTCTCTTGTGGGGCTGTTCCTGGTCTTAGGTTGATCACAAACTCAACATCTCTATCTGATAGCATACCAGGCAACTCTTCTGGGAACACCCCTGGGTAAGCTTGGACTACAGACGTGGTCGAAAGGGACAACTCCTTAAAGTGGTGGACTGCTCGATCTAAAAGAAAAGGACAATCCACACCAACCCTTATTGTGGTTTTTGAGTCTTTGGTGAGTACGACCACTCTGTTGGTACAATCTATCAATCCTTGATATTCGGCCAACAAATCCATCCATAGGATGATGTCTAGAGTTTGGGATTCGACCACCAGAAGGTTTGCTAGGAATCTAGAATTCTCTAAGGCAATCTCTACTCTGGGACTAACTGGGGTAGCATATAAGGATCCCCTAGGTGAACTAAGAACCACGAGTTTCTTTAGCTTATAGGTCGGCAACTTATGCCTTTCAACAAATGTTCTCGAAACAAAAGAGTGTGAAGTTCCAGAATCAAACAAAACTCGTGTGAGTACTGAATTAACAAGGAACGTACCCATTAGCACTCATGGGGCTCCCTGGGCCTCCTCGACTGTGACATGGTTCGCACGACCACGGTTCGGTGTTGGGGCAGACCTCGGGGCTTGGCGAAGTCTGATAACTTTTTCTTCGAAAAGATGCTTGGCCTTGAGTTGGTGTGGCTCCCGGGTTGAACTTCGTGACAACACTCTGGCGTTGGGGGCACTTGTTGGTGAAGTGTCCTTTCTCCCCACAGCTGAAGCAGTGAAGGTGAAATTGCTAGATTATTGTTCTTGGGTGGTCGGACAGGCTAAGGGTACTAAACCATTCCCATTGGGACACAGGGCTGGAGCTTGAGCCTTCTGAGATGAGGCTACTGATGGTCGGAAAGACGAGCTGCCATAAAATGCCGACTTCGGCTGAAAGCTACCTTGGGGTCTCTAAAATGCCATCTTTCTTTTGTGGCTGATTTCCATAGTCTTCTTCTCATTTTCGAGTACTAGGGCTTTGTTAACCAGGTGGTGGAAGCTGGGGAAGTCGTGGAGGATAAGTTGGACTCTCATGTATTCACACATTCCTTCCACAAAGTGGTCGATCTTCTCCTCTTCATCAGCTACGTCATTTGGAGTGTAGCGAGCAAGCTGGTTGAACTTTGTCAGGTACTCGTTGACTGTCAAGTGACCCTACTTGAGAGCTCTGAACTCGTTCTTCTTCAATCTCATCGTACTAGCTGGTACGAAATTGGTTCTGAAAGCCGTCTTGAATTCATCCCAAGGAATAGACTGCCAGGCAGGTTCAATCTCATCTAGTTGTGCTTCGCCAATTGCTTCTGCGGTGGCGGGGTCTTGCTGATCCTCAGCCTCACGTGCTGCTGCTTCTGCTTCTTCTGCCTCTTCTTCTTCTGCTATTGGACTTTCACCACCTCGGGCAACGAGGTAGTTCTCCCACCATGCAGCGATAGCTCCTTTTAGTTAATGGGTGGCAAAGTCCACCTTGTCTCCTTCTGGGCATCGAGCGAGATGAAGCTTCTTCTCTGTGTCTTTTAGCCAGTCTTCAGCTTCCAGGGGTTCAGTTGCTGCAACGAAGGTAAAGGGTCTTGTCCTGAGGAAGTCTGCCAGTTTGGAGTACCAGCTGCTTCGGTCTACTGACTGGTGAGCAAGGCTTGGAGAATCTGCGTCTGCTAGAACATGACTTACGCCATTGTTGAGTTTGCTAGCGGTGGGGGAGGTAGATCTTGCCCACGACCATGACCACGGCCACGGCCACGACCACAGTGGGCATTTAACTATCTTAGGAGTTAACATACATTTGCTTAAAGAATTAAAGCATGCAGTTTTGGTAATTTAACAGAATATAATTTGCATAAAAAAATAGGCTCAGAATGATCAAAGTATTGACTCACCTGAGCTAAGAGCAAGAGAGTCTTGGTAGTCTTATGTTTGATCAAACTAGGGATCTCCTGCTTCCTTGAACTCTACTCGGACGAATGTACCGGAAAAGATCAACAAGCAGAGAGAACAAGTAAATACACGAGAAATAACAAATGAACTCCAAAAATAAAAAAAGATCGGAGCCAAAAGCAAGATCTTGAATTTAGACAAATTTAGAAACAAGGAATACTGTAGTTGGAGTTATAACGGAGGAGAACGAAATCCTCGAAGTTTTATTTTCGAGTGCTGCTCATCCGACTTCACGTGGTCGTGAGGGGAGGTTTCGACCATCTGGTTGGAAGGATATGACCATCTGGTCTGAAGGAGGTTTCGACCATCTGGTCAAAAGGATACGATTACTCGACGTGATCGTAAGAAGGCTACGACTACTCAACTTGGTCGTAAGAAGGATGCGACTACTCAATGTGGTCACAAGAAGGATTCGACTGCTCGATGCTATCGAAAGAACAAAGAAGGATTTGACTGCTCAACGCAGTTGAATGAACCAGGGAGAGAACAGGGCACGGAGAAACTCACTACGACAGAGAGAGAGAGGCCAAAGGAGGTCGGCGGACAGCGAACGGTGGCGGGAAAGCTCGCAGTTGAAGGTGAAGGAGGACGACAGTGAAGGGTCAGCCGGGACTAAAGGAGAAGCGGAAATGTGGCGGCTCCTGTGAAACAGAACTGAAAAAGAGTGGGGGGATTGCTTCAAGGAGCTCTGGGACACGAAACGACGCGGTTAGAAGAGGGGGACTGCACTGGGGCGGCAAGGACCGAGAAGAGGTGCACGGCGGCTTGAACTCGGAGCTCGGGGCTTCAGACAACCACAGCAACCAAAAGCGAGAGATGGAGAGTTGGGTGGGGGAATGAGATGAGGGGGTGTGGCTGCTCTGGCTCTTTATAGCCCGGAGGAGAGGAGGAGAGAGCCACTAAGACTCGGAGGCGCGCGGTCCCGAGGCACGGCATGGGGCAGTCTTGAGACGCGACAAGGCCATTGGCGAAGCAAAGTGAAAGCACACGAGAGTCTGCAAAGAGAAAGGTGCACGAAGGCGCAAAGAAGCTGACTCGCACGAGCCAAGCCAAGAGAAGAAATGGGCCGAGCCCAATGGAGAGGATTGGAAATTGAAACCGAGAGACAAGCTAAAATTCGAAGCCCGAATTTTGAAATAAGGTAGAAACTAGAGAATTTTTGCAATTACACAATAATTTGAAATATGTTATGAAAACCAAGAAGACAAACAGAAGGTACTAATCAACATCCGAAAATGGGATGTTACATATTGCAACCATTAAAAAAAAATTGCACGCGATGAAAAACATATTGCACACAATAACAAAAAAAATATTGCGATCTTTGAAATAAATATTATACCCGTTCTTTTCTTGTATTGCATCGGAACATATGATTACATCGTTACAGGCCTCGTTGCGCCCATAAGAAATGCATGCAAAACAAACAAACGGAAAAAAAAACAGGTGGAGAAAAACCCTTACCAGAGTCAATAGATAGGCTGGCCTTAGTCGACTGGGAGTAGGGCACCATGGGAGACGGTTTGCTGAGAACGGGCCCGCCCGCCGCAAGCGAAATCCTTATGCCGACGTACACGGTACACGTTTCGATCGGGGGAGGTCGCGTCGCCCATGATCTTGATGGCGCCCAAAAGGCTGAGAACGTCACACGTCATTCTATAATAGTACTCCTACTCCAGAAGACTTACCATCAAAGCTGTTCATGGCCGACCCTCATAGTCACCACTCACCTAGCACAACGATGTGGTGTCAATTTTGTGCAAGATAGCACTAGTACTAGTCTACAAACGCGAAAAGGACGGGCAATTGCCGTACCTAGTATTCTAGCAGTACTTCATTTCTTGGACGCTGGAGATGATTAAAATTCATAATCCGATGGAAAAATGGCAGGTACCGTAGGATTTGCTACACCGATCTCTTGTCAACCGTGCTTGACTTCGATTATTGATGGTAGGGCAGGGCCCAAATTCGCTCTTGGGCCAGTCAGGACATAGGTTCTGCATCTCCTGCTTGCACTCTGCGTTCCAAAGACCAGAACCCAATCACTAAGAGTTCGGCCCAGGTAACTATGAGCCCATGTTTCCTGTCCATATCACAACTTGAAGCATGTGCGAACTTACGTTATCTTGTATGTGGAAAAAAAACAGCGGTGCATATTGGTGGTTTGGTAATCATCAAATCTGCTGGTTTTTTTTACCTTGTATGTGAAAAGGATTCAGATTCATCACTACCCATTACTCATTAGTCCTTAGGAAATCATCACCCGAATATATCCGGACTTCAGCGCAAAAGTATCTTGTGGTTAGTGGGGAGGGCCGGAGGAGTCAAGCTCGAAAGTCGTTTGGAACAACAGAATTGGGGCCAGGAGACTTCTGGGAGAGATTAGCTATTGTTGATGTGAAGTTTTCAGAAGAGGTTAGTCTCAAAGAAATGTGTCGGATGTTGAGGAGTTAATCATGTGCACCTAGCTAGTTTCTCTACTCAAACTGTCTAGTGTGTGCAGATTCCATGTAGTACTATGTTTCGCCAACCAGCTGTAGCGTATATAATTTGCAAGGTGTCTGGTTAATTTCGAAATCTGCATAATGAAGTGAAATGTTCTAGGGGCATCTGTTTATGTTCATGGGATTTGTCATTTGATCTCATGGCCTATTTTGCAAGCTAGGAAGGTATTTTCTCAGGCGCTCGATTGCATGATATAAAGTGTCGTTTGATGTATATACATTGGACGTGTTAGGGCATGTCTGGACTGAAATTGTGGACAGCCAGGGGAAGTTCTAAAAAAAAGTTTATACGAGAGTAATTAAGAGCAGGCTCGCGCTTGAAACGACCTGCAAACTTGCAATCAATTTAACCAGTGATCTGGACATAATTGAGTCTCTCCGTATATATGATCATACATGCCATAGACACTGTTAGCGCCCTAAACATTTAGGAGTGGGATTTATGTTTAGCAACTCATCAGAGATTCAGAGGACGGCCATCACATGGCCTGAGTAGCCCCAGCGACTATAAAGTCGTCGTGTCCACGTCTCAATAATCTGCTCAAGTCAACCTAGCTTGAAACATATATAGTAGCATCTACCATGCATGATCCTCTTCTCAAGTCTCAACTAGTTGAAAACCTAAAACCTGATACAATTGTCAACATCTATATATGTCCGTACTTGCGTTTTCTACTCAGAATTTACAGCGTGAGTACATATGCTGTAAGAATCCCTCAATACTTCGATCTAGGCCATCAATTCAACTATATTTGAATGCAGCAGATGAATAACGAGGAGGTCAGCTTGCAACATGCATGTATTTGGGGGTCGTTGAGTGCCTGACTTGAGATTTCAGACAAGATTTGTGGACAGTCACATGGTGGAACAAATTGATTGAAGCGCGTGCATGCATGGGCCCCGGACGCATTAGCCCCTGCAGGGAGGCGCCACGCTGTAGCTGCCGCAGATCGAGTCGGCGTCGGCGACCTACTAAAACCACATCCACATCAGTCTTGGCCTCTTCGAGTCATCACTTAATTACTTTGCACGCAGTGGGAGAAAGAATATACGGTACACACTACTAGTACTCCCGTACTCTACCGGTTTATCACATGCATGAATGGGCCATCAATCTGGCCAAGCATTCCTAATTCCATAAGCTTTTAGCGTACGTTTCTGCTTTTTTTGGTTGGCGTGTTTGAACTTTAAGATGCGCGTTTGGTCTGTTTAGCAGTATGATCATTTGAGCGTGGAATTAATTAAGGAGCTGGAAGCTAAGCTGGGTTGTTGCCTCCTGGATGGGCCCACCCTCCACTGAGATTTGGGGTTGATGTATACACCCGGCGATGTAGACGGCCTCTTTTGTTTTCTCTCCTTTGGCTGCGCCTTCGCAAACACGAGAAGTTAGTGGAGTGATTTGTTTACCATTAGCAAGTTTTCGGAAAATTCTGACGAATTGGTGCTATAGTTTCTTCAGGCTCTTTAGGACAAGTAGTACATTGGGACCTTATAATATAAGATCACGACAGGTCCA
The DNA here is from genome assembly GCA_036346405.1 of Phyllostachys edulis. Classification (NCBI taxonomy): domain Eukaryota; kingdom Viridiplantae; phylum Streptophyta; class Magnoliopsida; order Poales; family Poaceae; genus Phyllostachys; species Phyllostachys edulis. The sequence continues at coordinate 90,568,585 of CM070562.1, read as the reverse complement.
CTCAAAATTGATGCTAATTAGCCAACGCCTCTTGGTATGTTGTGCGTGGACTATTAGGCCACATTTCGAACGCGGGAATTTTTCTAGTCTCGTTCAGGATTGAACAATTTTCTATGAAGTTACTGTGTTTTAAACGGGCCAAGTTGGTGTAACTGCATCCACGAACTAAGGTTGTTCTACAGTATACTTAGTATGTTGATTTATGCTACAAGAGGTATTTAAAAGAGGCTACAAGTACCTGTAATGATGGACTATGCCAATGAGTGTATGCGTGTTTGGTGAGATGTGCGGGGGATTTGATTTGACCTAGCCGTAGCATGTCGTATCATTCTTTGATGTCCCTCAGGACTAAGTTGCTATATAAAATAACATGAAGTGGAGAGGGTGAGGAGACGACGGTGACAGTCGGAGACCCGTGTTGGAACTTTGAACATGGCGTCGTTCCCTCCCAACTTCAACCCAAAATTCTAGTCACCCTAGTATACCAACGGTAACGTTAAAATATAGAGTGATTGGAAAATCCAATGGAAGTTGCGTGGCGAGAAATTCTGCATCGTCTTCTGTTTGTCGATGTTAGATTGGTGCAATGCTATTTTTTAAATAGAAAAAGATAGGACGAAGGAATTAATACCATGGTTACAATGAATATGCACATGACTGGCTGCTGGTAAAACTAATGACTGGCCAATGGTAAAACTAATGAATTTCATCACGTGTGGGATAAGATTATTAATTGCATGAAACCATACGCAACAGAAGTAACTATACAAGTTCGAAATTTTCCTACACGGTGAACTTTCAATCAGAAATTTGTTGCCATATGACTGTTCGAATTTTCAGTGTGTCTACCCAACCAGACCAGCAATATCTAAATCATGTCTAAGTTACACCGCACATAAAAAAAATACAATAGAACCATGCATCCATCTGAACACACAAAAACTTATGTAGGTTGAAGATCAATACATAAACCTTTTTTATTATTTACATATATACTCCCTCCGTTTTAGTTTATTTGACGCCATGCATGTGTTATCTATGCATGTGAACGTTATTTATTAAAAAGCAGAGGGAGTACAATAGGAACCTCCCCTATTGTCACTCATAAAAAAAAGAAGGTGTATTTAGCATTGTCCCGAACAAAAAGGCAATGAGCGCAACATATCCTTGAAGCTAGCGAGCTTTGGTCATCAGCTCGGTTCGTTCTTTACAAGTGCAATATGTGATGCACTGATGCGCCATTACATTTGCTCAAAAGTCCATGCGTTGCAAAGGCCAAAGGAGATGATCATATAAAGCGAGTAAATGATGATATATGAGTACTAAACTTTTCATGGTCAAACTACCAAATAACTTCCCAACTTCCCTAGCTAGCAACCACAGGGACCAAAACCTTGGCGCCTTTTATGTTACGAAAGTTGCCCTGAAAGTAAGCAGATTTATTTTTATTTTTTTATAGAGAAAGTTAGCATATTGGTAGCAGTACTACCGCCTGTACATTCTTCTCAAGGTTTGGTGTCGCGTTGCATCCTGGCTTATTCACACACTTGTTCTCTGCTGGAGAAGAAACGGACACGATGCTTTCAAACACCTGTCCTTTAGAAGCATAATTAAGCCTGATCGTAGGCTCTTTCCATTGACTTCCTAGCACATATTTCAAAGCAGACAGGAGTAGTATGTTGTTCTTGATTCGAGAGGTGTAGCTTTTGGAACATTAATGCAGCCGTTTCTCGAGATGTTTGCGCGATACTGGCATACTGGTGCCGGACCTAGTCGTCATCTTTTCTGTTCATGTTTGACGAGTTGGCATAGGTAGGACGGTCCGTACGCACTTGCTGCCAATGTTCTTATGCAATCCGGGCCGGAGATTGGACATTTTATGTCGATGCGATTCGCTAGAGATTTTATGTCGATGCGATTCGCTAGCTCGACATTTTAAGCCATCGATAATGATACACCTGTGCTTGTTTGGCTGGAGTTCACTTTGGCCTCTACGTACAGCTTGCTCTAATCCATGGGAGTAAAGATTCGATCCGAACGCCTCTTGTTATTAGTAGTCATGCTAATGAAGTCCAATCAAAAATTAATTTTGTATCTCTTTCCTATGCACACGTTTATCCATCCGCGGTGTTAATATTTCCAGGAATATGTTTATTTTTAACAAATCTTGGTGGAAAATTATTGACCATGCATGTACAGACCCTGCTTGACTTCCAGCTCGACCATCACGTTTGACCTACCACCATTTTCCGAGCTAGGACAAAACAAACCACTCTTGTCTTCTCGCCACTTCTCTCATTCTCCCACTTGCTCCTCCAAGCCCCCATAATTTTCTCTCCCCATCACAGCCTTACAAGGTCCCAAACAGCAAGAGACATTTCCAAGAGAGAGAAAACAAGAAGAAGAGGAATAATCTGACAACAATAACATGAAGAAAAAAAATAGTAAACACTTGTGTTGATGTAACATGCAAGCGGAGTCATGATACTTAAATATGAGGCGAAAGTGGCGGTTGGCCTGCCTGAGGAGAAAGGTGTTTGATTCGGGGTGGATGTGAGCATCCAGCCATCCACTACTGGGGACGAAGCGTGCAGTCCACGTCGAGGTGCCACGGGATTTGACAACACCTGGGACCCTCCCGGATTTCTTCGCGGATCCTTCTACCACGGTGGAAATTTTGTCACCACAAACGAGTGTACAATATGCAGCGGCGTCATCGGGACGCGTCATCGACTAATCTTTCTACGCGCTGAAGTTACATGATCTTCCAAAGTTCATATCTGGTGTGTCCCAACTTTGTGCACCTTTGTGCATCGAGTGTCGTCTTCGAAATATGATGCGCATAGTCACGGACTATTTCGATTTTTTTTTTACGGAATTGATACAAAATTAATTTGTCATACCACAAAATTTCAAATCTAAATTCGATCTTCACATAGAGAAACAAAATATAAAAATCCTACCGAAAATGAAAGGAGAAAAATATAAAACTACTATTCACTTAAATTTATCTTCTTTGTATCCTAATATGTCATGTTTTCAGTAAGTGCAGAGCTTGACCATAAATTAAATAGGGATCAACACCTCAAATAGAATGAACTTCACAAGAAAGAGGTGATCATTTACATGCTCAAACACTTGCTAGGCCTAATATCCATTTTTTTTCAAAGACTTGAAAATTGCGTTGTATATGTAAGGGCCTTTTGGTAATTTCCCATTTGAGAAAAGAAAAGAAATGGAAAATTAAATAAAATGGTGGGGCCCACCTGTCATTGGGAAAGAAGGGGATAAGGTTTTTGAGACTCGGTCTCAAAACCGAAGAGGCGAGGGGATGGGTTTCCCCATCGTGAGCGGCGGCGCAAGCGCGTTAGGGGCGATTTTTTCGCCGGTCGTTGGCGACACCGTGTGCTGGCTCCTGCTCTTCCTCCGTCTTAAGGGGTTCCTCCTCTCTTCTTCTTCCTCCCCGAAAAACAGTGAGCTGTTCTCCTCCTTTTTTGGTTCGTCTTCCCCGATTTGATTTCGGTTCTTGAGGTTTTGATAGCCGTTGTGTGGCCGTGGTTATACCTGGCTCCGTCGGAGGAGAAGTGGTTTCCCCTCCTCCTTGCGCATCTCGGATTTTCCCTCTCTCTCTCTCTTTGTTGAGGTGTGGTGAGGGCTTCAATTTGCACCATTAGGAGGTGGGAACTAATTGGCCTTGGCTTAATCTTGGTGTAAAGAAGGCATTCAGTTTGGTCATTGATGCTTGCTTTGGTGCTTTCGGCCAGAGCATATTTTTTGTGATTCTTGTGCGGTATAACTCTCGGTACCTTAACTTCACGTTTGGTGTGTCCCAAATTGTGAAGAACGACATTGTATCTCTGACGATCACGTCTGTTCAAACACGACACAACGGGGCGATTGGTTTTCTGAGACAGAGCGATTCGCGTGCCTTGTCCGGTTCTACTTGGTGGCTTTCAGTGACATCCATATCGTGAGTATCGTTGATTTCATTTTTTTTGCATTACTGAGCATTGTGTGTTGTACTGGTTAATTACATTCTGTAATTTCGTCTAGTACTAGGAGACTTTGCAAGTAATAATTGTGGGCTCGGTTAATGCTCGATGATGATTACTGTTATATATGAAATTGGATTGCCAATGTCGATTATAAAATCAGACTTGAGCTAGTTGTTTGCATACTGTTGTTGTTTCATCTCTAGAATTCCAGCTCTTTGTTTTGTCAACAGTTCTGTTGCTCTTGTGCCTACTGAACCTGATTATTTTGTGTACTTTGAATCTCATGTTCCTCTGTTAGCCGAAAACAGTAAAGGTTGTTTTGTGATTTCAGTTTTACACTGTGATTTACTGCTTCCTCTATAGGACTAAAGTAGTAAGTGTTGATTGTTAATTATGAGATAATTCAATTCTTGACATAACAGTAAGATATTCATTTCAGCTCAAAGTATTATTTATTTTATGTCATATTCAATTTGTGATTAAACTTTGATATAAGTATTGTGAGGGCCAAGATTTCATCTTGTGCAACTCAACATCATAGAGCATATAAACAAACATTCAAATCTGAGCATTATGTTGATTTTAATTGTCCACATGTTCTATGCTTTGAGCATATTGTCATGTTTAATTGACTTGAGAAGTTTACATACTAAACTCATTAGTTGTGTGTTATTTCTATCATTTAAATGTTGCTGGAAATATGTTTTTATTATCTTTATTGCTGCTGGAATTATATTTAAATATTTGCTAAAACAACTAATTTTACAACAAATTGAAGGGGTGCCCATGGCTCATGTTGGCCCTCACTAAGCTCCGCCTATGTTTTCAGTTAATTTTTTTTTCAGGATTCTTAATTGCATCATGACTTATCTAACCAAACAATTTCAGAAATTCCCATGACCATTTGCATCGGTTTCGAAGAGGATGCGTGTGTTGCAACAAGAGTTGGGATACACTAGATACGCTCTCTATTCATCGTTTGAAGCGCGGGATTTTCTTGTATTTACATGGGAATAAACTATTTATTTGCAAATTTGTTATGATATTCCTGCGTTCCAAATAATGGCTTAACGCAAAGTGACCTTGGTATCATAATCCCAATCAATTCTCACAATTTAAGTTTTCTCCAACTGATCGTCTAGAGTACTCTATTTCAAATTGGTTAAATGGGGCTATTCAATTCGACGATCTAACCAGTGCATGCTGGCTTATTAACACGGTTTGTTTCCCATTAACAGCAGATTGAGTGGGTTTATTATGTAGATTTTTACTATGATCTTATTTGTTATTTGAACTGGTACTTGTCTAAGTTGTGGGCCCGAGGACTACCACATTAGCCAATCGCCCCGACTGTTGACAACAAAGTGACAAAGGTGTAATTTATTCTTCGGCCATTTGTGTTAGATATATATTAACCCTCTTTGGAATATAGAAACTTTACATAAAACAATGCAAACTTTTTGTGACTACATCCCAAAATCTACGTTTCAAACCATCCTAAGGGTGTCACTACTAGAAAGCTAGGAAAACCTGACGGTCACCAATTTTGCTGACGGGCCCGCACCAGCCGTCAAGATTCACTATTTTTGTGACGGGAATAGTACCCCTTCAGCAAAATTCAAATTTTGCTGACGGTTTTTATATAACTCTCAATAAAAACTATTTTGCTGACGGTTAGAACCGTCAAGTTAATTTTTTTGGCCCGACGTGGGAAAACTTCCGCGGGAAAAAAATTGGCCTCGCGCGCCACTGAAAAAAATTCCCGCACCTTCCTCTCCCCAAATCCCTAGCTAAGCTCCAAGCCTCCAACCATTTCCCCACCGCCTCCACTCCCCCCGCCGCCTCCCCGTCGTGCCGCCGCCTCACGCGCCCGCCGCCTCCCCGCCCGCCTCCACTCAAGTTAATTCTTTTTGTTGACGGTAATGGAAAAACCGTCAGTTTTATATACTTGACCAGTAATGATTGCCTCGTCATGTAAACTATATACCGACGTCAAACCGTCACTTAAAATGATTTTTGTTGACGGTTATTTCAAAACCATCAGGTTAATGTTTCTTGACGGTTTTCGCCCGTCAGCAAATATTTTCTTGACGGTTAACCGTCAGACAAATTCAATTTTCCCGACCACCCAGACCTGAGGGTGTTTTCCTGACGGTTAACTGTGAGGAAAATAAAACCTGACGGTTTTTTCTATTTTCCTGACGGTTTTCAACCGTGGGGAAAAACCCCTTTTCTAGTAGTGTGTGTTCCTAGCTATTTGCTGAAATGTTAGGTCCCCTTTAGAACGCGAGAATTTCACAGGAATTTTGTAAGAATTTTACAGCAAACAATTCAAAACTACAGGTCGTGAAAATTTTGTGTGTTACAAACGCGGTCTTAGTATGTTCTATAGATCATGCTTGCATTTGCATTGTTGTCTATGTTCAAGAATGCGGTGCATCGTAATATTGGCAAACAAGCCTAACAAGCTAGTAGTGTATACCGACCAAAGACAAAAATGACTTGAGAGGACATTTTCAAGTGAAATCTATGTTTTTGGACAATTTCACCTTTATGGAAAGGGCGGTGGGCGGCTGAACTGGTCGTGTGGTCCATCCCACCATTCCAACCTAACAAAGCCCATAATATATAACACGTCCCATGACTCCATGAGGATGCATCTACATCGGTTGGCTTTGGGCACTAGCCGCTAGGCTACAAACCACAGGTGTTAAGAAGTGGCACTCCTACCAAAAGACCAGATATGGTAAAACCACCGCACCCCGTGGCCCGTGTTGTGGAAAGAGCCAGGGGCTATTAATTGACGTGAAATAAAGGCGGCTTGGTGTCCAAAGGCGAAGACTAGCTACAGGCTTGCAGCCCATGGTGATAATTAAAACTCTTGTCCCTGTTCGGATCACAAGTCAAGTCAATTGATCAGAGGACAGATAGATCGAGCTACTAGCAGAAGGATGAAGAAAAAGTTTCGGCAGCGGGTGCTGAGTGTTTATTCCTTTATATAGACAAGGTGAGATAGCTCAGCTTCTTCGAAAGTGGATTTCCTCTGCTTTTAGATAAAGTTCTTCTCTTCTTTAAATTACTAATGCAATTTGTGGACTCTAGTGCTTGCTAATTAATCCTTTTTTTTTCTTTCGCCCATACGGACAAAAGAAATGATTAACAGTTGTACAATGTGATTGCAGAAGGCCAAAAAAAATCAACTATTATATTATTAAAGCTAAGACAGGAGAAGCCACCCGTTTGCTTTCAAAAGATCTAAAAATTCTCACGTTAATCGAAGGAAAAAGATAAAGATCTACACTGTTGATCATAGTGGGTCTAAATTATAACAGTCTTGATTTAAAAAAAGAGTCAATGTCAATGTCAAGTACAGTCCAGAAATAACTGAAATCCGGAATACAAAATAAATTAAAAAGCTAGAATTTGCCACGTTAATCGTTGAAAAAAGATAAAGATCTACACCGGTGATCATGATTGGTTCAGATTATAACGGTCTAAATTAAAACAAAGAGTCAATGTCAAGTATAGTATGGAAAATATCTAAAATTCGGAATAAAATAAAATAAAATTTACAATTTGATTTCCAAAATAATTCCTAAGTAAAATCCTAAATAAATATAATTTGGAATAAAAATAAAATAAAATTAGCAATTTGATTTCGATACGAATTCTAAAGTAAAATCCGTAAAGTTGTGTTTTGGAGACCATGTCGGTGCCCAAAACGTGACTAGAGAAAGTACTATAGAGACTGCTCGGGATCAATATTAAGGTGATAGATGTGAGCCAAGCTATTTTTGTGGAAGGCACATTTGAACATTACCTTTTGAAGGGCTCATAAAGCGTAATAGACTCAAATGAATTTTTCAATCAAATATTATTATTCAATTACGTTTCCTCAATATTTGTTTTGGCTTCAAAATTTATTATTATTTCAAATGTGCATTCTAAAAGACATATATATATACCAAATATTGGATATTAAAAAATTATAATACATTCCTAGAATTAAATTGATTGCATGTCAAACTAGAATTGCAAATCTTGACTTAGACTTAGGGTGTTGGTGCACTTAAGGGAAACTAGAATATTTAGGTTCTAATTGTGCAAAACTGAATTGACTTTCACTTCCGAATTAGAAATTAGTTTTAGCCTTAGAGATTTTTAGAAAAGACTATTCAACCCCCCCCCCTCCTCTCTAGTCAGCCTCCTCGATCTTGCATTGTCATGGCAGCTTCTTTCCCGGCTGCGGCAATCCTTTTTTCTGCCATGCCACTTTCTTTTCCCGACGCCACCGCAACGGTTGCTTGGCCGGCACCTGGTCCTCACCACAGGGTTACTCGAGCCAAACATGGTATTGTCATGCCCGTGGATAGATTGAATTTACTTACCGCAAGCAACCCTATCTCTCCTGTTCCTAAGACTTATCGGAGTGCTCTCTCTGATCCACACTAGCATCAAGCCATGTCAAAAAGAGTACAAAGTTCTCATTGATAATCATACCTGGTCCTTGGTCCCTTGTTCCCACAGCGCCAACATCGTCACTAGCAAGTGGATTTTAGGCACAAATTCCACTCCGACGGTTCCCTGGCTCGCCACAAGGCCCGATGGATTGTTCGTGGGTATTCTTAACAGTTTGGTATTGACTTTGACGAGACTTTCAGCCTGGTTGTCAAACCCTCCACCATTCGTGTTGTTCTTAGTCTCACTATTTCTCGCTCTTGGCCTATACATCATTCAATGTCAAGAATGCCTTCCTTCATGGCAATCTTGATGAGACTGTCTATTGCCAGTAGCCTTCTGGGTTTGTCGACCCCACTCGTCTTTCCCATGTATATCGTCTCCATAAATCCTTGTACGGACTCAAACAAGCACCTCGTGCGTTGTAGGGACCCGAACTTGCAAATCCGGACCCTCTATGTATTCTGCACTAGTCCAAGATCACGCTAGTGCACACAGTGGTAACATTGATGAAATATCAATCATTCAACAAAATAACTATCAAAGTAACAACTTAACAATAAATAATAGCAGAGGACCTTATGGTCAAAGCTTACATAATTTGCCACGCAGGGCTTAAAGACTGATAAATAAATCTTGCAGTGGAAGAAGAAACTCGTGGTAGCCATCCGACATGCCCATAGGCAATCGAGTGGGGAGCGCGTCCTAGTTCACATGGTCTTCGAAGTACTCCTCCTTATAAAACTCTGGGTTCCCTAAGTCTTCCTCAGCGACTGATCAATAAGGCATAAAGCCGTGAGTACATAAAGTACTCAGTAAATCATAGGGAATAGTATGCTAATAATATTTATGCAAGGCTTGAACAAAGAATAGCTGCATGGTTATTTTGCAGAAAGCATTATTGATAGTAAATACAGTACATAGATTGAAAAGCATAATTGAAAAGATTAAATACATAAGTAAACAAGTGCTTTGAAACAACTAGAGAACTACATGTTTACTTCCCAACCATTCCATTATCCAAAGTTTTTAGGAAAAACTCTATATCCCATGTGAAATCCCCAGGCATTGTATTGAAAAGATTAAATACATAAGTAAACAAGTGCTTTGAAACAACTAGAGAACTACATGTTTACTTCCCAACCATTCCATTATCCAAAGTTTTTAGGAAAAACTCTATATCCCATGTGAAATCCCCAGGCATTGTCCATAACTGGTGACACGGCTGTTCGAACAGTTTGACACTATGTAGAGGTTGTACCGCTTGACCCACAAAAGATAATCAACTTATAATACCTGCCAAGACACGCTTTCATAGGCGTGCGACTAAGTGATTATCACAAAAATTTTACAAAGCTCTGACTTAACCTAGTTACATCCACCACAGTCGAGCCCCTCTTGCGCCATGTGAATCTACCTGTCCATCTCGGAATCCACACCATACATGACAGGACCAAAATCAAGACATTGCTAATTAATTAGCTATGTCCATCCCACACTAGACATGTGGTTGTACAATAAGGCCCAGATCAATGGCGCACAAGATTAAGTCCTTAGCGATTACTTAGGTGAAACCACCTCATCCCAAATGTGCTACCTGCACTCCTTTACTGCACGATCATTCGCCTGAGTATGAAACAATTTTGTTCAACCAGAACCAATGGCATCCCCTGCCATGGCACAACAATTATTGCAACAGTGGCCTTTCATCACAATTTCATATATCATTAAGTCAAGTTATCATGATTAATCTTATGAATAGGAACCCACCGTACAACTAAGCATGACTACGCATCTTACGCCACCAATATTGGTATTATAATTATGTCCAACTAATATCAACGCTTCCTATGCATGGTGTCTAAGGATACATATCATTCACAATTATTCAAGATGGTATAATGTCAAATAGGTATTTAACTACCACCGAAAACAATTTATATACAAATAGCATGCATGAAGGTATAAAACAATATAATTTTGCAATATTAGGTATAACATGATCAAAGGTTTAAGACTTGCCTTCGTTGAAGATTAGAGTTACTCCTGCAGACTAGTACAAGAAGGCTCCGGAAACGCCAATTCTATACGCATAAAATGAGACGAATAAATTACAATAAATCTAAATAAAATCCAAAAATTATCAAATAGGTGCCAAAACAAATATTAAGAATTTATATGAATTTAGAAAAAAAACCAACGGAATCGGAGTTCGTATGAAGGAGAACAAACAATTGAATGTTTGTCGGAATAGGAAATTGCTAAAAATGGAGAAAGAGAGGAATATTCTGTTTTAGAAATAAAAAAATAAAACAAATAGCTGACAATTAGGCCCTACTTGCAAGTGAGACAAGAACAAAGAAAGAAGAAAAGCATAGAAGAAACAAAGGAGGGCGCAGGCTGCTCTGGACAGAGGCGGCGACGCGAGAGGCCGGCGGCCAAAATGGGTCGCCGAGACCTTGGGGATGCGAGGGGAGGTGGCAGTGTGGCCAATGGCGTACGACGGCGACGCACGGGTGCACGGGTGCGAGGCGATGGCGCCCAACAAGTGAAGGAGGCGGCACATGCACAGGCTGGGCGGTGACATGGGGAAGCAAGTGGGTGGGTTGGAGTGGCTCGGGAGCGACTGAGGAGGCCAGGCAGCAACGGCATCCGGCGGCGGGAAAGAGGTGGTGGTGGCGACGAATTGCTCTAGTGGTGGAGAGGCTAGATCGTCTTGGAATTCACCGGAGAAGGAGATCGAGGCAAAGGCAATGTGGCCGGACTTGAGGAAGAAGGCAGCAACGGCTGCGCATTCCAACCACACGGAGGGGAGATAGACGACGAGGCTTGAGGCAAAACAAAGATGGGAGTGAGGGGCACGTGGTGCTCTCTTTATAGGGCGAAGACGGGGAGCGAAACGACGGGGAATGTTCGTGGAATTTGGGCGACGGTTTCGGTTCGTAGTTGAATTTGCGCAACCGACAAAAAACGGTAGGGAAATGAATGCTCAAGTCATCATTGTGTGCATTCACTACTATAGAACAGGCAATAGTAGACACCTCATCACAGATGGTTCAAAAGGAACCGTCTGTGTTGGGCCTGTCGGGACCAGACATTTGTAGTGCTAGACTATCGCAGACGGTTTGTAATATGAACCGTCTGTGTTACATACCTATCACATACGGTTTTTTAATAGAACCGTCTGTGATAATGATGGTATCACTGACGGTTCTCAACAAAGACCGTCTGTGAATTATCACAGACGATTCTATTAAAGAATCGTCTATGATACGTTCCACTGCTCATTTTATAGAGCCCAAGCTGTTCGGACCATCCGATAGGAATCGGACGGTCCCGATCGGAGGAGACGTTCGGACCGTCTGAACGTCTCCTTTGATCGGGACCGTCCGATTCCGATCGAACGGTCCGAACAGACTCGGGATCTATAAAATAGCAAAAATTCATAAAATCCTAAAATAATTCAAGGAGGTTCTTGCAATGTGCTAATACTCAAATAAAATTTGAAACCTCACTTTTCAAGTGTTATTTGTTTAACTAAATTCAAACCTAGCTTAGGTTGTTGAATAGAATTTGAATAGAGGTCCAATTTTTTTACATTAGAAAATGATTATAATTTTGGTATTATAATTTTATTTGAGTATTAGCACATCCCAGGAACCTCCTTGAATTATTTCAGGATTTTATGATTTTTTTTTTTGCTATTTTATAGATCCCGATTCCGATCGGACGGTCCGAATCGCCTAGGCTCTATAAAATGAGCGATGGATCACGATCTATTATGGAACCGTCAGAAGATCTATCACTGCACGGTTCCATAATAGAACCGTCTGTGATAATCACTAGTACCATAGACGATTCTATTGTGGAACCATCTATGATTATGTATCACAGACGGTTCGTAATAAGAACCGTCTGTGATAGGCTGGCACTATAAATACTTGGACCCGACAGACCCCCTGCCCATTCCCATTTGAGTCGCCACCTAGGTCCTCCCCCACCGCCACCAGGTCCACCCTCATTGTGCCGCCGATAGAGAGGAGAAGGAAGGGAAGGAAGGAGGAAGGGAGGAGAAGGAGAAGGAGAGGATTCTAGAGAGATATTTGGTATTTTCGTCGTGAGCTCCGAGGGTAACGATCTATAACCCTTTGTGTTTGCTATAAATTAATCGCTAATTAATCAATTTAAGTATGTTTGGTAAATAGGAAGAGTACGTACTTGCGGTTTATTAATCTAATTTGACACTAATTTGTTATATGCGTAGCATAGATGGACCGAAACTGGATGTACGGTGTGAACCGTGTGAGTGAAGAGTACATTAATAGCGTGTTTGCTTTTAGAAGAGCCGCGAGTAGGATGTGTTGAAGAAGGGGATAAAATTTATGTACTGTTCATACATTGATTGCGGTAATCTGAAGATGTTTAACAACCCGGTGCAGATCGAAGCACACTTAATTCAAAGGGGTTTTTTAAAAAAAGGTATACATGTTGGACCAGTCACGGTGAAGAGCAGATTATACAGAAAGTTAATAATGACGGCATCGCCGAGGAAGTCAACGATATGCCGAATGTGGACTGTGCTTTTGATGAGGATAGGTCGCACAATGACAATTTGGATCAGATGCTACGCGATGCAGAAGAGAACTACAGTGAGAGAGAGTTTTGTAAATTCGATGCCTTAATGGAGGACTCGGTGAGACCTTTGTTCCCTGCTGCAAGCCAGAATTCACAAGGTTGTCAACCGTGATTGAACTGCTAAAATTGAAGGCAAGCAATGGTTGGTCCGATAAGAGTTTCACGGCGTTGTTAGGTCTCCTAGCGGACATCCTTCTAGAGGGAAACGTGTTGCCCAGCACTACCTACCAAGCAAAGAAGGTTCTTTGTCCATTGGGAATGGAAGTAGAAAGAATACATGCATGTCCAAATAATTGTATCCTCTACCGTAAAGAGTATGTAGATATGCATGTATGTCCCGTGTGCAAAGCATCCTGATACAAGCGTAAGAATACTGCTAAGGTGAAGCAAGGACCTCCTGCTAAGATGTTGTGGTATTTGCCTATGATCTCACGTTTGAAGCGTTTATTTGTGAACCCAAAGGAGGCAAGATTGCTGAGTTGGCACTCGGAAGAGCGTAAGAAAGATGGAAAGCTAAAACACCCTGTTGATTCTGCCCAGTGGAGAAATTTCGATCGGAGCTTCGAAGAGTTCGGTGCGGAACCGAGGAACATAAGGTTAGGGTTGAGTACAGATGAAATGAATCCTTTCGGTAACATGAGTAGCCGACATAGCACCTGGCCCATGAATCTATGTATGTACAACCTTCCTCCTTGGTTGTGTATGAAGCGGAAGTACATTTTGATGTCACTACTTATCCAAGGGCCGAAGCAACCTGGGAATAATATTGATGTGTACCTAGCACCATTGTTGGAAGATCTTGTGACACTGTGGAACGAAGGGGTACATGTATGGGATGCGATAAACGAGAGAACTTCACTTTACGCGCCATGTTGTTCTCGCATCATCAATGATTTTTCCGCCCTTGGTAACTGTTGGGCTTCAAGACAAAAGGAGCCAAAACTGTCTCAAGACCGCTTAGATGCTACGGAGAGTGTATGGCTGAACAACTCGCGCAAAACTATGTATATGCATCACCGTAGGTTCCTTCTCAGGAGTCACCCATACCGCAAGATGAAGAAACAATTCGACGAAAATAAGGAGGACGATTCAGCTCCAAGGGCTTTTAGAGGGAAAGAGGTCTATGATATGGTTAAGGATATCGATGTTGTGTTTGGGAAGGGACGTAAATTAAGAACCCGTTAGAAGAACATCTGGAAGAAGCGGTCAATTTTTTGGGACTTGCCTTATTGGGAGCACTTAGAAGTTCACCACTGCATTGACGTCATGCACGTGGAGAAGAATGTATGTGATAGCTTGATTGGTCTCTTACTGAACATTAGTGACAAAACAAATGATGGTGTTAACGCACGGCGTGACTTGGTTGATATGAACATAAGGACCGAGTTAGCACCGAAAGAGACCGATAAAGGACGAACGTACCTTCCCCTAGCTTGCTACACTCTATCCAAGGCCGAGAGAAATGACTGTGTTAGAGCTTGCATGGTGTGAAAGTCTCATCTGGTTACTTCGCTAACATTAAGAAACTTGTTTCTATGGAAGATTCGAATTAATTGGTATGCAATCTTATGATTGTCATGTGCTGATGACACGGATACTTCATGTTGCAATTAGGAGTATCTTGCCGAACAAGGTCTGAGTGGCAATCTTAAGACTGTGTTATTTCTTTAACTCAATTGCTCAGAAGGTCATTGATCCCCAAGGACTAGATGCTCTATAGGGCGAGGTGGTGACGACTATATGTTATCTTGAGATGTATTTCCCTCCGTTATTTTTTGATATCATGGTCCATCTCATTGTTCACCTTATGAAAGAGATAAAGATATGCGGCCATGTGTTCCTACGTCATATGTACCCGTTCGAGAGGTACATGTGCATTCTCAAGTCCTACGTATGGAATCGATCTCGACCGGAGGGTAGCATCATCGAAGGTTATGCAACTGAAGAGGTCATTAAGTTCTGCCTCGGCTACATGGCTCAAATGGAACTGATAGGTGTGCCTCTATTTCGTCATAAGGGGAGACTGGATGGTATCGGGACCATCGAAAGGAAATCAATCACTCCCGATCTGGATACATATGCTCAAGCCCATTTCACGGTCTTGCAACACATGACCCAAGTGTCCCCGTACATCGACGAGCACAAAGACATGGTACGCCAACAGAATTCAGACCAGTCGGAGGTTTGGATCACAAGATAGCACAACCATCGGTTCAACGAATGGTTAAAGGTGCGAATCACTGGGAGGTCATCAAGTGATGATATGCTGCTATGGTTGGCAAAAGGGCCACAATTTACAATTGTGATATATCAAGGATACGACATAAATGGGTACATATTTTATACGATAGCTCAGGATTGGAAGAGCACAGTCCAGAACAGCGGTGTCCGCATAGATGCGTTTCACGAGCAGTTCAATACCGCCGGGGCACGTGGGTTGAACTCCTACTATGGGTTCGTAGAGGAGATTTGGGAGCTCGACTACGTACTTTTTAAGATCCCCCTGTTTCGATGCCATTGGGTTAAACTTCCGCAAGGTGTGAAGGTCAACAAGTACAACGTCACCACTGTGGACCTCAAATGTGTTGGATACAAGGATGAACCATTCGTACTCGCTAAGCAAGTTGTTCAAATTTTTTATGTAACAGACCCGGTAAATAAGAACCGCCACGTAGTTCTTCATGGAAAAAGAAGGATTCTCGGAGTTAAGAATATCGTGGATGAGGAAGAGTACAATCAATTTAACGAGTTGCCTCCTATCGGAGACAGCATCAGGCTCGAGGAAGAACCCAGTGAGGAAGCTAGCTATATCATCATGAAGGGCTATATTTTAATTAAGAATTTACTCCATTGTAATTAATTTATTCCATAACATCATGTGTTATGGACTTGTAATCTCTCATATATTTTGATGTCAACATGGAATTATCATGTGTTAATGTGTTATGGACTTGTCATCTTTGATATTGATGTCAATGTGGACGTTCAGTGTAATGTGGAGTATCAAAATTGGTTTCACTTTGATTTGGAGTTGAGTTGAATTAGATATGAATTTTTGAACTCAAATGAATTGTCAGTGGATAAATTAATTTTCAGTCAAATTATTTGGAGTTGTGTTATGGACTTATTTAGAGTTGTGTTATGGACTTATTTATCATACTTGTCACCAGGTTCATATGGACTTGTCATGATTGTCATCATACTTGTCACCAGGTTCATATGGATTTGTCGGGATATCTCAGTCGGTTCTATTATGGAACCGTCTGTGATAAGTAATTATAGACGGTTCCATAATAGAACCGTCTGTGATATGGAACGTTCACACCTTGATGGACTTCAGTAGTGAATATTGATGGTTCTTGATGATCTATGGTTGACTGATAGTATCATTTTGAACTTCTTATACATGTGATTGTTATGTCAGTCTAGTTAAGCTTTGGATAGAGCTCAAAATCTGAATTTTAGTGTTCTTATCCAATTTATGAAGAGAATAGACCTTAGTGCTGAGATGGCCAAGTTTGTTTCTTGTACAACTCGCCATATAAAAGCTCACATTAATTTCAAATTTTTGTGCTCTGTGCTAATTTCATTCATATACATGTGCTAATTTAAATGACTTGAATGATTTACATTTGATTATGTTAATTTGATCATTTAAATGTTGTTGGATTAATGCTTTGTTGTTTCATATTTATGCTGGAATTAATCATGATTATTTACTAATATTGCACATATTACAACAATCCAATAGGAAAGTTTTAGGTTCAGCTCAAGATCTGTTTGATGATTGTCAAATTTGATTAGTGAAGATATATTGACTGATGTACTGATAGCACTTTTTAACATCAATATTCTGAGCATTATGCTGAGTTCTTTAATATACATGTGGTATATGTTGAGCATATTATTCATTTTAAATGACATGGAGATACTTCATATGTATATGTTGACTTGGTCATTTAAATGCTTGCAACAATCTTTTGGGCGTATGTAACTTATATAGATAGCAAGTAAGCGAGATGGCAGAGGAACCGTCTTCGACGCCGTCATCGAAGTCGCCGAATGCGTCTGGATGTCCGACGATAGCGATACGTAAGCGAGATGGCAGAGGGAAATCGAAATTGCCTGCGGGCCGACTGATCATCGCGGAGGTCAGTGACGTTGGGATCCCTCTGAGTCCCCAGAGATGAGCGACGAGATTCCGAACCATCTGCGAGATACTTGCAATGGAACGGGTCCCATCACCACACCAAACTGGAAGTCTCTAACGACCGTAGAGAGAGGCGCGCTGTGGACAGAACTTTTAGCCTCGTTCACTATCCCAGAAGCAGACCAGGCACGCGTGGAACGACAGGCGTTGCTCGCGATGTGTCACGTGTGGAGGACCTTCAAGAGCAAGCTTGTCGCGAAGTACATGAACATGGGTCGGACACTCTTCACAAAGTATCCATTCTTGACGCAGGAAATATGGGAGGTCTTTGTGGCTATGAAGACGACAGCCGAATTTCAGGAGCAAAGTGTGGCGCACAAAGCTCTCCAAACACGAAACACTCACCCCCCACAGACTCGGCACCGCTGGGTACGTGGGTAAATCCGCGGAATGGGCGGCGGAGGGTGAGAATGCAACCGGGCCATTTCCTGAGATCATAGACCCGCATGCCCTAAGCTTGTTAAAAGCGAGGGCAAAAGTCTCGTCTTCGGGCAGCATCCCTTTCACAAACCCAGCAGACTAGAAAGTGTCCCAACGTCTGGTAAATATGTCAAACTACCTAGTTGTTAATAAGTCCATAACTTCATAGTGTCTATAATAACATGATGACCTATTGCAGCATGAATTGACTGCCGAAACTTCCCAAGGCTCCTTCCAAGCAGACAGGGAGAAGGATATACTATCTACGGCCCTGGGAAACTAGGAGCACCCGGGTCGCACGCGAGGCCTTGGGGTTAACGTACCTTAGAGTTATGGATTCCGAGGCGACTACGACACGTATAGGACTAAGAAGATATCCAAGGCCGAGCACGAGGATCGGTTGGTACAGATGCTTACTACAAAATTTCAAGGACAGATAACAAGATTGCAGGATCAAATGAATCAACTCTTGAACCAGTCGCAAGCCACCCTGTTAATTTGGGAGCCAGTCCTCCTCGACATCGGAGTAGCGTCGCGTCCACACATAATTCTAAACATGATGACGTCCAATTACCTATTGACGACATCACAGTAATGTACATTTTGGAATACTCCAAAGATAGACCTATAGGACGCCTTAGCTAATTGTGTATCGTTTTGTAGGAGCCGAAGCTCTGCAAGCTCCAAGTGAGGATGGTTGGGTCTATTTCTATTGAGGTTGGGCAGGGCATGGCATATCCATGCTAGGAAGGGACAATACAGCAAGGTGCCCAGCTGGCGCAGGGTTACACCAGGATCCAGGTGGACATGGTACATGACAATTTCATGGTCGTCCCACTAGAGATTCATTCGAACGAAGTCATCAGAACACTAGGGGATGCCATGCACACTTTTATCCAGTGGCCCAAGAAGGACATCGCCCTAGACCCAGCAGTGCCGCGATCTCGACACGACCATTCCTCTTCAACAGGACCCTCGATGACTCCACCTCATCCTTCGCCTCAGAAGGCCACCTCATCGGTTCCCATGGAGAAGACGCCGAAGGAACAAGAAAAGCGTGCCGTATCGGTTCCCGAGTCGTCTCGCAGGAAGACGTGTAGCGGGCAAGTCGTTAAGGCCAAATCAAAATCGATGAACATTAAGGCACCTCCTAATCCCTCGAAATACTCCATCGGAAAACCGTTGTGCTCCGACATAGTATTAACCTGCGCTGAATTAGGTTGTCAGGCTTTGCATCTTTGGTACATGCGAAGACCGAAAAGAAGGGGTGCGATACTGGAATCATTGTCAAATACAAGGATGAGCATTTCTTCAACGGACCGGGCCACTTCGTCGTGAGCTTCAGCGACTTATATGACCTATTCAACCTCATTGCCCTCGACGCTTCGCTTCTATGATGTTGGACACTGTAAGTGTGTACAATCAAGTTCTACATTCACGTAATACCGATAAATATCACAACTCATTGCTTATGTACAAATACATGATGAAAAAAGCCCAGGAATGGTCCGAAGTGGTGGGTTTCCTCGACCCACACGTGGTCTCTATGCAAACCATCGAAACAGACGCATCCTTCGTCGAGAAATACATAACGGCGGGATTGCTTTGTCAGAACAAGGACTACATACTGGTGCCCTACAACCAGGGGTAAGTGCTTCACTACTTGCTATATAAATTTCATTTGTACTTTATACGTAGCACGAACTTAGGTTTAATGACTATAGCGACATACATGAGTAAGTACCACTAGATCCTTTTAGTCACTATACCAAAGAGAAACAAGGTAATATACCTATACCAAAGAGGAACAAGGTAATATACCTTGATTCCCTAATAAGCAAACAGCACGACTTCAGCATTCTGACAAAAATACTCGACAGGTATGCTCATTTCCTCCATACATAACTCTATTGTAGTCTTCCTTCGTTTGAAATGGCCGAGGATAACTTTTTGGAATCATGTAGGTCGTTCACCGCCTATGTTGATGGGGGGAGGACTATACAAGGGGGGATCGAACGACACACTGACACACAGGACGCGATTTCCGGTACGCGCTACAACACAATAATGCTATATCATACTTCGTAATAATGTGTCTCGAACTGACTATACATATATATGTAATTCTATTTTTGTAGTGCCGCTAGCAAAAAAAATGATGAGCTATGTGCATTCTACGTTTGCCGTCATATGCAGCAAATCATTAGTGCTAAGACGAAGGATTCGAGGTTTGTCAATCTCAAAATAATTATTTCCAAATTATAAATTTAAATATATATGCTTACCACTTTACTCTTGCTAGCAACAGGACTTGATGATAGAATTAGATGTACTCGTTGCGAGATAGATTGTTGACGTTCGAGGGAAGCTCTGCGCCTTCATCATGACAGATATCATTAACCCCAATGGAGACTTTCACTCCGTCGCCGACCCAAAGTTTCACCCCGTCGACACCTCTCAACCACGTGCAAACAATTGATTCAATTGTAATCCAATTGTAACTATAGCGAGAATACTTGAACAAATTCTTTTGTAATTTATTTTGAGTAATGATCACTTTGAGTTGTCAACAATTGATTATCTGTGATGTATCTATTTTCTGCATGCTTGTTTTCAGAGAGCATGGTTAGCAATTCCTAAGGCTAGCCAAAAATTAAAAAAAAAGTAGTTAGGGTAATGAGCTATCACAGACGGCTTTTTGTTGAAACCGTATCACATACGGTTTGTAAATAGAACCGTCTGTGATATGCTACGTATCACAGACGGTTTTTAATGAAACCGTCTGTGATACCATGCCTTCACAGACGGTTTCAACAAAAAACGGTCTGTGTTATGCAGTATCACAAACGGTTTTTGAATCATCTATGATAACCGACATTATCACAGACATACAAATTCAGACGGTTCAAAAACCGTTTGTGAAGATGGTTCCGAACCGTCTGTGATGAGGTTGTATGTAGTAGTGATTGATGTTGGGCACGATATGGGTGGCGATCGTGGGGACATGGCGTGATCAGCACGGGTGGGAGCGGTGGCATGTCTTGCGCTTGGTGCGACTTAGGCGCGCTCTAAAGCGAGGATG
This sequence comes from Phyllostachys edulis, assembly GCA_036346405.1. Lineage (NCBI taxonomy): Eukaryota > Viridiplantae > Streptophyta > Magnoliopsida > Poales > Poaceae > Phyllostachys > Phyllostachys edulis. The sequence continues at coordinate 90,547,785 of CM070562.1, read as the reverse complement.
GGGGCTAGCGTGGGCTGCCACGGTCGGGACCGAGGGGCGGGCTGGCACGGTCGGGACAGGGCAGAGCCAGGCAGGGCGGAAGCCATGAGAAAGAAAGAAAAAAAAGGAAGGAAGGAAAAAGGACCAGGGAAAATAAAAGAAAATTGAATTTTAGAAAATAAAATAAAGGAGGGAAAATCCAAGAAAATTCCATTAAATTCCATGGAACCTAAAGAACTAGAATAAAACAAATTTGAATTTGATTGAAGTTTATTTTAATCATTTTAAAATGTTTTCAATTTCTAAAATTTCAATTTAAGCTTTTAATAAATCAATAAAATTTAAATGGTTCCTTTGATGTTATCTGTTTGTATTCGTTCTTATTCGTTTCTTTTTATCGATCGATAGATTACGACGATTCGGGTATTCTTGAGAGTGATCCTTAGCAATTAGACGAATATCTTCAGCAAGGCAAGCAGTTTTCCATTGATGCACGTTGATCCCATTATATTCACATGTTAATATTTCAAATGTTTCAACTGTATGTATGCATGCTATGTTGTTAAATATTTTATTAGTTGCGATAGTTCACTTGTTTAGTTAATTTGAACTGTAGGTGAATTATCCATCTTTTACTACTGAGCCTAGGTTATACTCGCTGTGATTTAGGGCTCAATGGATGAGCTCTAGTCACTTTATACTTTAGTATTCCAGTTGTTGTCGCGTAGCCATGCTTAGAACGGTAGTCTGGGGATCATCGCTTCGGCGATGGTCATTACAACATCACTTTATATATCTGAGTCAGGGTACTCATGTTTATATCTTTATTTGGAAAGACTAAAACTGAAAATGAAAAGGATTTAGATTTGGGCACATGGTTGTTTGTGTGATTGTGGGGCGTGTGGTTGTGTGTTTAAATCAACAAGGACCGAACATCTTGTTACACTAAACCAAGCATTATTACGTGCTTCCACATGAGGGCATATGGGAACCCTCTTGACTTAGTACTTTGAAAAGTGTTAATTAATGAGTCGCTGGTGGTAGGTTTAGGTGGATAAAAGAATTGTGTTGTATTGTGTCGGGCATGTGCGGGGTGGGTTTGGGTAGGTTCCCTCGCCCGAGGAGCATTGGCAGTTGCTACGGCTAGGCTAATGTCTCTAACACAACGTATGGGTCCTCTGTGGGAGCTCGGTAGTGGGCGGTTCACAGAGGGTTAACCCCCATACATGCAACTCTCGATTAATTCATTCCATTGGAAAACGTCTTGTGGGACTTAGCCGTGCGGCATACCTAAGGAAGTGTACTTTATCGCGTGGCAAAAAGGCAGTCTGACATGTGGGTAAAGTTGTACACCCCTGCAGGGTTTAATCTTTTCGAAAAGCCAAGTCCTTGGTTATGGACACGCTTGGGGAGGTCTTTCGAGAGTTAGACTATAACATTTTCGATAAAACTTGATTTGTGGGTGGTACGAAAGGGTATTTCGTACTATTATTGTGGTGGCTGCGGGAAGTCACCTCTAGTTTGTTAGTTATGTTATATTCGTTGTCATTTTGTTATTTGCTTAACTAAAAACTGATTTGCTTAAATTGCTTTCAATCTATTAGTTATTGCAAATGAAATGCTGCTTTATACTGAAATGAACCATATGACATTCTCCTTTGATTTAAGCTTGCATGTAGCTATGTGTAGGTTTGTTAACGTAAGTCTTGCGAGTACAAATCTTTTTGTACTCAACTGCATTGTTTATTTGCTGCAGATGAGGTTGACCCCCAAGGGGTTGACGAGTGTGAGGCCGACTACACTTTGGATGACTAGCTTGGACGTTTCTTGTCAGTTGCCTTGTGGGTAAGGACAAACTGATCGGTGTTGTTTCAACCATCTTATGGCAATGTTCCGCTGCAAAACTCTCTTTTGTATGATGTATATGATGTAATTTATGAAGACTTCCTTTATGTTTATCGTTGTGTATGGATGTTGATATTTAAATTTTTGTACGGGGTATTGTATTGCATTCTAGGAAGTACATATATGCCGAGCGGGGACATTTGGTTTGTAATGCTGGAACCGATTAAAAGGTTAAGTATTACAAATTAAATCGCCCAGCGGCTCTCACATGCTCTAACGCCGACTGGGATGGTTGTCCCGATTCTCACCATTCCACTTCGACTACTGCGTTTATCTCGGCGACAACTTGATTTCTTCATCGTCCAAGTGTCAAACTACGATATCTCGTTCTAGTGTAGAAGCGGAGTACTAAGCTGTTGCCCACACCGTTGCCAAATGTTGTTGGCTTCGACAACTTCTCTAGGAACTTCACCATCCCCTTGCCTCGGCTACCGTAGTCTACTGTGACAACATCAGCGCTGTCTATATGTACTCAAACCCGGTTCAACACCGTCGCACCAAACATATTGAGATCGACATCCATTTCGTGAGAAGGTGTCTCTCGGTCACATTCGAGTGCTCCATGTGCCATCATCCCTACAGTTTACCAACATCATGACAAAAGGCCTTCCAACTCAGCCGTTTTAAGATTTCAAGACCAATCTCTGCGTGCGGCAACTTCACAATTCGACTGCAGAGGGATGTTAACGTATTCATACTCTTTCTTTGTGTACAAGTTGCATAGGAGATATTCTCTTTGTATTTCTATATATAGGAGATTGTGATCTTGTCTTTCTATAACCATACGATATTGTTGTTGTATATGCCGATTGCGGACAATATAAACTGAATGTCGGCCCGGTTGATTGTCGTGTGCTATGCTTCCTTCTTCCGCTTTCATTCTTTCATAGGCCAACTCAATAGAAGTAACGATATTAGTTACGCCTGTAATCGGATTACACCCAACAAGTCTCGAACCAAGCACCGTCTGTTTCTTCAAGAAAAACGTAGGATACGGTCCCTAACCAATTTGCAAAGCAAGAAAAACCGCCATGTGGAAGTGAATGGGTCGGCTGTGCTAACCCATGTACGGACTGTTGATGTACAGCAGCCTGAAACTCGCTTGGACCTATCAAGGGACTGAGCCTAGCTATGCCAAAGCTGCTATAGGGTCAAGACATGACATGAAAACCATGCGACTCATGCCTGGGTGGTGCATCACATGCGCCTGAAAAACAACAAAGTGGCACGCATGCAAGCTACTCACTCCATTGCTGAGTGGAGCTTGGCTGACAGAGCAACACCTACTACTAGGGGCCGACCTACTATTATGATAAGCTCTGGCATCCGCCAAAGCTCCTGTCGGTATGGAACCCCCACCCCTGTCTTTCTTCTCTGCCTTCGGCTCCCTGGTACCGGCGTCGGAGAAGAGACTCTCCATGACCATGTCCTTCCTCCCCGCCCCTTGGCCGTGGGCTGGATTCAACCACTCAAGTCTTTAAGTTATTGGGTCGTGGTCCATCCATTTTTCTGTCGCCCGTGACCCAGCCCAACCAAGTACATGGAAGCCTCCAATCGGGGAAGCAGTCAAGCAGCCGACTGAGTGAGGAAGCGAGCATCGCATCCCCATTCCCCAATTCCCAACCCTGGGCGGAGGCGACGGAGCACAGGCGGGGCGAGCGAAGGAGCATGGAGGGGCTGCTCCCAGGAGGCCAGGAGCGTAGGAGGGCGGTGCGGCGTGGGCACGTGGCGGCGCTGGTGCTAGGTGGGGTGAGCGACGGGCGTGGGTGAATCGCGACCCCTAGTGCAGGTAGGGAGAGCGACAGAGCATGGCGGCTCTGCTCCTGGGTAGCGGCGGCCGCGCTGCTCCCTAGCACAGAGCGCAGTAGCACAGTGGCTCTACTCTCAGCTCTCTAGTGCCAGGCGGCGAGCGATGCGGCGTGGGCTCCGCCTCCCCCTCGGTGCCGCCGCCCCAGCCTCCGCCTCCTCCCTCAACAACGACACGATGGAGGTGGACCTGAGGGACTCGGCCCTCGCCTTCTCGTGGGCGGAGTTAGAAGCGCCGAGGCCATTCTCCCTGGACAAGCTGGCCTCCATCTCCAAGCTCTTGGAGCAACACGAGTTCCCCAAGGCCAAGATCTGGCTCTCTGTCGGCCTCTCCGCCTTCCTCTTCCTCTACACCTCAATATTGGGGTTAGTAGCTTTGTCCCAAACAATCTTGTAATGTTGTTCCCTTCGATTAGTTATAATCTTTCAATTGGTACTAAAATGTCTTTGCAATTAAGATTTGCCTGAGGCGTGGCGACGCAGGTGTTGGTGCTGGGCGGTGAGGCTGTGTCGGCGTGACCACCGGACGGCTCTGCTCTTGGGCGGTGGTGCGACTGTGTTACCAGGCAAATTGTTAAGTAAGCTTTATTATTGAGTTATTTCTCGATATCCTACCTTTATCTTCACTTGTTGATACTATTTAGTGTCATATATTTGTATTGATACGATTGTAATATAGTTTGTATATGTGTTATTTTACTTTTGGTTAATACTTTTGATCCAACTCCGCTGTACCTAAAATTTATGCCTGGCCGCCCGTACTTCCTACGGCGCGCCTAGTAGCGGGCCACTATGTGCCGGTCGGGGCGCGCGATGATAGCCGAGACGAGGGTGGCTTCATTAAATTCGTAAAGATGGCTCTCTCCATCTGTCTCAGCATAGTGGAAGTCAGTGCATGCCCAGCCTGCTGTCCAGTCTGTGCTTCTTCCCGGAAATATGTGTGCACCAGCCTGCCTTCTTGCAGACAATGTTGCATGCGCCTACTTCCTCCGGGTCATAAATTAGTGGCGCTAGTGGTCAGTACGCTAGTAGTAGTAGTACTATACGTCTATACCACGCAAGATATCCATTAAACCAGGTTAGAGTTTTTGGCCGTATTGTTACTTTTTGAGTTTGTATTTGCACAATTGAGCGTTTTTAAAAAAACGGCAGAAATGGCCCCTTGCCACATGACGGCCGTGAGGCAGCCGCCGAGGAGCCGTCGTGTCGCCCGCTGCTGCACGACTGTGCAGTGAGTTTTAAGAAAAAAAAGCCGTATATATATATATATATATATATAACCGTAGCACACTGTAGCAATAGCGGCCGTACGGCGGCTATAGCGCACTGTAGTTTTTTTTTAAAAAAAAATCATTTAAATATATATTTTTTACGAATTTTAAAATATAATAAATGAGTCCGCACTGCAGCACTGCGGCCAAGAGGGACATCAACGACGAGGCGACAGACGTGCAGAGGAGGGAGGCCGGGCGTTGGCTTAAATCCTTAATGAGTGTCTCTTACTTAGAGTGGTATATGTGGTACTAAACTTCATATATTCAAAGTCACATGAAATCATGAAGCTCTAATTTTGAGACTTAAACCCTTATTTTTGAGATATTTTCAGAACATATGAAATTTTGAAAAACATTACACAATCAAGTCCACTGTGTAAGGAGCCTTTTAAAAAAAATTCATAATGTTTGGACCTCATTTTCTATATTAAAAAATTCCTACAAACAGTATACTTAAATGAATTTTCAAGAAAAATTCAGAACGGATAAAATTTTGAAAAAAAAATACACAACCAAGTAAACTATGTTAGGAGACTTGACAAAAAAAATCATAATTTTTGGAACTCATTTGCTATAATTAAAAATTCATACAACAAATATTTTTAAATATTTTTAAAAAAAAAGAAAGAAAAATGATCTGAGTGTGTCATTGTGGCGGTCGTGGACTTAGCGTTTTTTTTATATAAAATCACTGCACAGGCTTTTTTCTTAAAAAAAAACTCACCGCACGGCGACCATACAGCAGTGGGCGACATGACTGCTCCTCCGCGGCTACCGCACGACTGCCGTGCCACAGGAGGCCATTTCTGCCTTTTTTTTTTAGACATCCAAATATACAAATACGAACTCAAAAAGTAACAGTGCCGACAAAAACTCATCAGGTTATGCCAGTATGAACGTACTGCATTTTCATCACCCAACACAATGATGACTGATGCTGACTGAATTGTGAGCATGAGAAGATCGAGTAACCTGTAAAATCTTGAGGTGCGACTTATGTGAACAGAAATTTCTTTAACTAGTCAAGCAAAGTTATTCGCATTTTAGAATAGTCGTATGCATGGGCCAGGTAGAGGAATTTTCAAACGAAAAGTATAATAGCTACTTAATCGACCTAACAAATATATCCTATATAAGCGTAAGCTGCAAAGAGAACCGACCTGCGTAAATAAATGGCTCAAGTCGTGATAAGAAACGGGTTAATCTTATCCGCTCAACTGAACGGGTCCTCAAAGCAAACGCGTAATCGGTGGCAACTTTATGCCCTTCATACTAGCTTGTCGCCACGGCACTACCTTTGCGACTAAACTTGGGCATATATTAACCGGCACCAAGGACGACGTCTCGAGGGAACTTGTGATCATTCTCAAAAAAGTGGTTTCTTCTCATCTTCTGGCTTGCGAGAAAAGCGGAAGTTAGCGGCTCCCTCGTACGTGCTAGGGACCGCTGCTAATTACTTTGCAATATTTGTTTTGATCCATCAGAAACGCAACTGACCAAGCAGACGAACTGAAGAAGGGATAATTTATACTATACCACTGTCACTACTAAAAAAAGCTAATACTGAAGCCTCTCAACGGTTAACCAAAACCGTCTGTATTAAATACAATCACAGACGGTTTTGATTTAGCGACTGTTTGTGTTACTGGTTACGCTAAAAACCGTCTATAAAGAAGTAATATCACAGACGGAACCGTCTGTGATACTTCACACACGGTTTTCAACATGAACCGTCTGTGATATTTAGTAATATCACAGACGGAACCGTCTGTGATACTTCACAGACGGTTTTCAATATGAACCGTCTGTGACTTCTATTCTCATCACAGACAGTTTGTATTAAAAACCGTCTGTGATAAGTATTTTGATTTTACCATGACTTGAAATCACTAACTCTCCGCCATGATAAAATCATAGACGGTTTTTGTATGAAACCGCCTGTGAAGTATTACGGTCATCATAGATGGTTTTTGTATGAAACCGTCTGTGATTCACAACACGGGAGGGTGAAAAATTTTGAACGATAGCGCGAGAGGCAAAATATTTTGGCGCTGTCCTTATATATTATAGCTACCCCAGCCTTATTTTCCATCAGTCTCTCCTCTCCTCCCACACTGAGCTCCGGCGACCATCCTTGATTCCCTGTTGCGGTTTGGCGAGGAGACACAACGACGAGGAGGAGGAGGAGGGTGTGGAGGAGCTCCTTGTCTGCCGTAGGAGGTAGACTGCCGGAAGATATGTGTACATCCCCAAAATATACACAATTTATTGACTGTTTGTTGTAAAAAAAATGATCTTAATTGTGTTACCAAAGATCGGAGCGCCGCCGAAGGTTTTCAGTCGTCTTTCCTTGCCGATGAGCTTGAGTCGAACTCGAACGATATGCAATAACAACTTGTGATATGCTTGTGAAGACAAATCCAAGAAGCCGATGAGTTCTTCAGAAGCTTGGAGGCACAAATGGTTTCTAACTAGTTTAACTTTGTAACTTTATTTTTTTCCTATTCGGAGGGGACGTTGTGAAACCTTTTGGTTTCTCTTTCCTATAGTGTGTTTGCCATCGAAATTTTAATTGGATTTTAGTTGTCATATGGAAACTACTATCCAACAATTGATTGGTTTGGCTCAAAATCCAATTTTTGTTTTTGTAATAGAAAAAGTTATCACAGACGGTTCTTGTTCAGAACCTTCTGTGATAGTTTTTTTCACAGACGGTTCAAAAATCGTCTGTGATGACCTCATGTCTTTATTGACCCATAAATTCAGACAACTCATAGTTTAGCTCATGAAATCATCTGTAATGGCGTTTTTGAACCGTCTATAAAGACATAGACAGAAAGCAAACTCGTCGGATAATTTCTCCCCTTCTAAGTTGTTCTCGTTCTCATCTGGGTGCACAACGTGAGTAGTTCGTAGCAGTTGGCAAAGCTAAGAGCTAACTAACGACTATTGTTTCCATTTCTCCATTTTCACGTAGGAATGGCAATGAACGTAGCGATTCGATGTTTACTTTACTTTGAACGTTGTTGTGGGCTATACGTCATTTTCACGATGATGGCACTACTACTAGCTTTGAGACTAGAGATTTCGGGTGGGATGTTAACTCAGGCGAATACACGATTGCAAAGCTAACAGACTATTTAAGTATTTAGGGACTAGGGCTAATTGGGGAGTAATTTGTGCAGTGAACTTGTTATCTCTAATGCTATCTAAACCTTGTTAAAACCCTTCCGAAATTTCTGTCAATTGTAACGTGCATTGGATGCTGCTATGTTATCTGTAATGCTATGCTGCCATAGTAGGCAAAACTCTACCGAAATTCCCTTGTCATTTAAAAAAGCAACTCATTTTAGTAAAATTGCATACAATTGACAACATTCCGTACACTAAATCCTATTAATGGATTGCGACATGGAGAGGTCGCAGCGTGCTTTGTCGACTTCGATCAACAGGTAGTGCACCAGGAAACCCGATTGGCTCGATCGGACGCTCCAACAACTGCACCATGTACACTGCCAGGAAACGCACCAGGGAGCGAGTGGTACGTATTTCCTGGAGGAGAGAAAACATGGTCCACAGTGGCAAAACGGTCATTTCCTATGGCAAAAAAGGGGGGAAGGCTTTAATTCGGAATAAATTCCAGGAAATGGTGTTATGCGAATTCAAACATGTTTGAAGTTGTATTATTTGAAGAAACAAAATCTTTGGAGTGCTACACCGATGGTTGTCAATGTTTGAAGTGGTATATTTATTATCTTATTAAAGCAGAGTTAAAAGAAGTCACCACATATGCTTTGGAGGACTAGAAATTCCCACATTAAACGGTGGAGAAAGAGAATGATTTACACTGTCGGTCATAGTAGGTCCAGATTATAACGGTTTAGATTAAAATAAAGAGTCTATATCAAGTAAAATAAAACTGAAATTCAGAATAAAAAATAAAATAAACATATTAATTTCTATACGAATTCCTAAGTAAAAGAGTCCATGTCAAGTACAATAAAACTGAAAGGACTAGAAATTTCCACATTAAACGGTGGAAAAAGAGAATGATTTACACTGTCGGTCGTGGTAGGTCCAGATTATAACGGTTTAGATTAAAATAAAGAGTCTATATCAAGTAAAATAAAACTGAAATTCAAAATAAAAAATAAAATAAACATATTAATTTCTATCACAATTCCTAAGTTAAAGAGTCCATGTCAAGTGCAATAAAAGCTGAAAGGACTAGAAATTCCCACATTAAGCGGTGGAAAAAGAGAATGATTTACAACATCTATTCGTGGTAGGTCCAGATTATAACGGTTTAGATTAAAATAAAGAGCCTATATCAAGTAAAATAAAACTAAAATTCAGAATAAAAAATAAAATAAACATATTAATTTCTATACTAATTCCTAAGTAAAAGAGTCCATGTTAAGTACAATAAAACTAAAATTAGAATAAAAGTCAAATAAGTTAGTGATTTGATTTCCATACGATTTCTAAGTAAAAGTCCTAAATAATTATAATTCAAATAAAAAGTAAAAATTGGAAATTAGAGTTGTATAAGAAATCCAACCAAAAAATAATCGACATTTAGAATAAAAATAAAATTAACAATTTGATTTAGATTCAAATTCCAATAGTTATAATTCGAATAAAAAGTGAACAATAATTGGCAATTAGATTTGTATATGAAATACAACCAAAAATAATTAAAATTTCAAATAAAAATAAAATAAAATTAGCAATTTGATTTCAATAGGAATTGAAAGTAAAATCCTAAATAACGGTAATTCGTAATAAAAATTAAATAAAAATAGAAATTGGATTAGAATCTAATTCCAAGAAAAAGGAACTAAAATTCAGAATTAAAATAAACGAAAATTTGCAATTTGATCTCCATGCGTATCCCAAAATAAAATCCCCAAATAACTAAAATTCTGAAGAAATTCAATAAAATTAGCTATTTGATTTGTATATGAACTCCAATAAAAATAACTAAAATGTTGAATAAAAATAAAAATTATAATGAGGATGAGACGAATGGTGTTGGAGGAGACATAAAAGAAGCCACCACATTCGCTCTCAAAGTCACATGATTCTATTGTTGCTTCCTATGGAATAAAAATAAAAAAATAACTGATTTTTTTATTAAAAAATACAAGTTATAATGAGGAGAGCAAGAATGGTGTCGAATGAGACAACTAAAGAGTGTTAGGGCATCGATCTATCCTGTAAGAAGACATTGAACCACGGGGAAGCAAAGAGCCAAGACAGTGACGACAGAGATGAGAACAATATCGTGCCGCTCACTGAAGCCATTGAAGAGAAAGTTCAGTGTTGAAGGAGCCAAGAGCCGCGATGATAGGTGGTGAGCATCGGTGTTGTTGAAGAAGTTAGTGACTAAAAAGCTCGATGATGGGAAAACCCTGGTAGAGAGGAGACTGAGTTTTGCATTGAAGACGAGCTATGTACGATATGGGGCTATCAAGTAGCTAGGTAGATAGGAGCGTGCCATCACTGGTGACGGGCATGTTATCATCAGCAATGGCAAAAAGATTCTCTATATCGTTAGACAACGACTAAAGCAGATATGCCGATAGTAGTAAAGATAGGAGATTGCCATGGTTAGTGAGGAAGCCACAACGTTGAGTTGGCCAACATCGAAGAAGATGAGCAACTGACATGAGAGAAGAGAACCTCAAACATGTATAACATTATGAATGAGTATGTACATGCATGCATCAGTATGAATAGAAGCGTGGGCGTACAGAGGCAAATGAGCAAAAAAATTGGAGCAAAGATGGTGCTGTCGTAGGGAATATACTCGGAGTCACCAGAGAGAGCGTGGCACATGCCCTCAGCTGAGATCGGCGACGGTTGCATGTGTATGCTTGTTGATGTCGCGATTGTTTGCATTAAGCAATAATTGGAGACAAGTAGAAGATAACCATATAGTAAAATATTGCATGGGAAGGGGTAACAGCTGAGAGAGATCGATCAAGATTTGGTCTTAGTGTTAGAGGTTGAAGCAAAAAAAACTATGACAATGAGAAGAGATAGAAGCCACACGGTTTGGTGGGGGTAGCCGGCGTGAGGAAAGATAAGTTCAAGGTAGGTTGCCTATGGTACATCGGTGTATGCGTGAGCAAAATATTCTAATAGATTATACTATGTAAACTAATAAGATAATTTACCGCACACATAATAAATACATTGCTTGAGATTAAATAGAAGTGCATGTTCATGCATACAATTTAGGAAAAATAACTAATAGAGTAAGAATAGATGCATGCAACTATATGATCTATGCATGATAAAGAGCGTTTAGTTTTTAAGAACCCTAATCTCCCCTTCTATTAAAAGGCCTGGAATACCGAGCTCTGCTGCTTCCCATACGTTTAGTTCTCCAATTGTGCTGAGCCAAGTGTCCCTGTTCGGTCCATTCGCGGGAGAAGCGGCGCACACAGGTGTGTCCAGCTAGTGATATGTTCAATGATTTTCTTCCATCAAAGCATACACTTCAATTATATTACTCAGGTTGTAATTTCTTTCAAGCTTCTGTTGTACTTTCCAATGTTTATGATATCTTAAAAGTCTAAATAACCTACAAGATACTAATTATATTATCAAATATCTATACAAACTTCAAAACAAATCTAGTCGCGCAAATACGCGACACCGGCCAGTTATGAATTATCCCATCGAAGAACTCCCAAAGTCCCTCAACAGCTGCACGCGATGGATCATAAGTGAATTCGCAGAAAAGACAGCGAAAAGGAGATAAAAAGGGCAGAAGCGAGATTTATCGAAGAAAGCTCGTTTTCTTTTTGTGTCTCTAGCTAGCTTCTTCTGTTCATCATCTTCCACCTTTTCCAAAAAAAATTGTTACTACCTAGCAAGAGCACGAGTACAAACTGCAAAGCACAACAAAAGGCCTTGCTTTCTGAGGAAAGCAGCCAAATTAAATCAAGGGTATCGGAACAGACGAACAGTAGCTAGCTAGGTCGACAGCTGCCGCGCGCAAACCCGCAAAGGTCGATCCGGCCGGCATGCGGCTGTAGGTGGATGGGGACATGGCGAAGGAATTTCGATCGATCGCCGTTGGCAGCCTAACAATAATAGTACGTACCCATCATGCGCCCCACCCGTACATTCTCTCTCCCTCTCTCTCTTTCCGGCATCACCGTTCGTTCGTTCGGCGGCAGCGGCAGCTATGCGTGCAGCGCGGCAGGAGATGTTCCCAGCCCATCCGCGCGCACTAGCGGGGAGGCGCGAGGCGCGAGGGGCCCCGGCCGGCCGGGTGAGCGGCTCCACAGTCCACAGGCGTGCGCGGCCACTTTAGCCCCTTGTCGGAGCGGGGGGGCCGCGCGGGCGCCTCGGCATGCATGCCCCATTGGCCCTCGGCTCCCGATCAGTGAGTGCGATTTCCCCGCGCGTGGCCACAAACGTGGCACCGCGTGTGGCGTCGCGGATGGTTGGTTGCCGCGGGCCCTGGACTCCACCTCCCGCGCGCGTACGTACCCGGACCCGGCGCGGGCTGGCTCGGCAGGCTCGCTCACCGGCCGCTCCGTCTGTGTGTGTAGAGGTAGGAGTTAGGCCGGGCTATTCTGTGCCAGCTCGAGGCCCAGGCAGCCCGGCACACAGCATGGACAGTGGGCTGAGCCGGGCTTGGAAAGGCGGCATGGCACGGACCGGTGTGGCGTGGTGTGCCGTGCTCGGGCCGACCCGGCACGGTTGGCACGCCAAGCACGTCGGGCACGACTAGCACGTCGAGCACGACGGTTGCCTTGCCTCGCCTCCACCGCACCGCGCCTCTCGCCGCCTCGCCACCGCCAGCTTAGCCACCCGCGTCCGAGATGGGGATGGGGAGGGTCTGAGGAGAAGGAGATGGGGGATGGGGAGGTCGGAGGAGGGGCGAGGGGGATAGGGGAGGCTGGAGGGAGGGCGATGGGGGGCTTGGAGGGGAGGGCTGGGGAGATGGGGCGATGAGGGAGGGCGGAGGGGAGGCGAAGGGGGGATGGGGGAGGAAAATTTTATTAAATATTTCGGTTCTATTTCACACGTGTATTACTTTGCTATCATTTTCGATCCTACAAAAAAGTTGGCAGGTTTGCAGATCGGTATGGAGGGATAGGTGAATGTCTCAGTCTTGATTACTCGAAAGCTTTCGCACATGTCAAAGAGGAGTTTTTTTTTGTGTTTTTCGCGATGTATCATGACAAATTTGATAAAAGCTCGGAGGCACCACATTTGGGGCGCCCGCAAACGAGATCGGAGGCCTCAGGCGTCAATTGATGACATGTATTAGAACAACAAGAAAAACAGACTTGACATCCCACTTGTAAAAAAGCTAAAGGAAAGTCGGAGAAGTTAAGATCAACGCTTACTTTCGAACATAGCGACGGTTCATCGCTTCAATGAGTTCGTCGTCCGTAATTGATGTCCTCTCGGTCTCGTGTAACCCCTAGTGGAATTAGGTAGTGATTTAGTTAGAGCGAAACCCTAGCGGCAAGTCGGGCTAGCTCCTACTTATAAAGAGATTTTATCGTAGACGGTTCTATTATGGAACCGTCAAGGATAATTATCATGCACGGTTCCATAATAGAACCGCTCGTGATATAGGATATATCATGACGGTTCCATTATGGAACCGCCCTGTGATATGGAGATATATCACGCACGGTTCCATAATGGAACTGCTCTCGTGAAATGGTTTTTTCTCAAGTATATACACTTACATGACATGAAGAAATTACATGTTTATATTAAAAAGCGTAAACCTATAATTAAACAAGGTTTTTCTAGTGGCGAAGGTAGGTCGCTATCTCCATCTCGCAATATTTCATAAGCGACATTTGTTTCAGATTCGGACGGTTCTCGATCATCGCGAACGAAGCTCAAATGCGCCCACCCGCTGACGCCATTGCTCGAAAGTGTTCTCAAAACCTCAGATCGTTGGAACTAAGAAGAATTGAGCCCATTTCGTCTCGAGCTAAACCACTATCTGGAGCATGATTTTGCAAACATCGATCCTAATCTTTCTGGTGGAGGCAAGATAGACTTGCTCGAGTGGTGGAAGAAAAATAAGCGGATATTTCCTGTGCTGTCACATTTCACACGTGATGTTCTGCTGGTGCCGGTGTCCACTGTCTCTTCAGAAGCAACGTTCAGCATGGTACGGAGAATAATTGAAGAAAGAAAATCATCTCTCATGCCTAGGATGGTGGAGCCAATCACATGCGCCAATGGTGAGAATTGGCTAAAGAGCGGCAACAGTTGGAGGACATTGAGATCGTGCAGGCGTACATTGACCTCGAACGCATGAACGATCTCGATATTGATGAGTAGTTAGTATGTACGCATGTTGTTACTGTATTCTTTTCCTTACTCGGGGAACCCAACTCTGGAGCGTAAGATTTTTAACGAGATAGTAACATTGTATTTGTAAAATATCAAGAAAATTCTATTTTCCCCGAAATATTTACGTGCCTATGTTTTCACGCAATTAATTCAATTTTAACTATGTTTTTAACGTGACAGGCACGAGAAGAATGAAGATGGCGGTCGCCGCCGCCACCACCGCCGCCGCCGCCGTCGTCTATAGTTACTTAGAGCTGGGCTTAGGTCGGCACGGCACGGCCCCCATACAATAAGCTTTGGGCCGTGCCTGGACCTCGCCAAAGACGAGACGGGTCAGCACGGCCCCGCCCGACAGGGTGGCCGGGTCTAGCCGGTATGGCACGACGCGGCCCGAAGCGGTGAGCATGGCCCAGTGCCCAGCGCTACCTGTGTGTAGTACGTGCGACGGTGCGAATGCGGCCGTTTTGACGCCTGTGGGATGGGTAGGTCAGCGTGCAGTGAAAATGGCGTGACCAGGTGCAGATGTTCCAGCCATGACCAAAACTAGAGCGTGAAAAAGACATTATGCACAGATTGGTATAGTGTGCTTAGTCGTAGTTAATTAATGGTGAATTAAATTCGTACAAGCATAATAGTTTTCGTATAGTAGCATGTTTAATTGGTTAGCTAACTTCGTATTTGTATACACGCAGCAGATCAATTTGCGCCAAAACCATGCATGTACAACGTCCAAACAGGCCTTAAGATTTGAAGAGCTTCACCGAAAAAAAATCTAATTCGTTGACCTCACAAGTGCAACCCACTAGAGCCCTTCCTTCCTAACTTGTATTGCACGTACCCTTCCACCTCATTCTTTCACATGCTCTCATAGTCTCATGGCCTCTATCTACCCTCTGTCACTGGCATCGCAACCTCCTCCTCACTTGACATGTCTTCCCTTCGCACTTCTCTCCGACCCCACTGAGCCACCCTAAACCTATTACATATCTTCCAACTAACAGTAGACACTGTACGTGGCATTTCTGTAGTAACATGCAAGGCACATCCTATAGCTCCCAATTGTGTGACTCACGTGGCGGGACACGTCAAGCAGTGCCTTTGTATGCGGACAAAAAAATAGGATCTTTTGAAAATTGGGACTAAACTGTGCTCCAAGAGAAAATTTTGGGATCAAACTGTGTATCAAGCCTTCATCTTTACTTCCCGTGATGCAACATTTGCATCCAATCAAAAGTCACCCAAAGTCTCAAGTTGGCCCAATTTAAAAGGGCACAAACTATTTCGCAAACCCATAACCATTGAGTTGTGATACCGTAATTTGCTTCGAACACTAGTTAGTTCACCCACCCAGAAGATTAAGCCGCAAAGAAAAGTCTAATGATCTAGTTTTGATCCCGAGTGCTTGCGTACGTGCAGGCTCTCGGTATCTACGCAGCTCATACTGCTAAGCGCTAAAAACACCCTGGTAGGTTGCTCGCACGTGGCACGGCGTCCTTCGCACGTGAGTGGACCCACGGACCATCATTCTCAGGGCTGGCTGCGCGCCTGCCCTGCCCTCGGCTGACTGACTACTCCCACCGACTGGTTTGTGTCCGAACGGCCCAAAACTCAACAACACAAAACACACTCGGAAGCCCCTGCATGGGCAGAATTTGGCAACCATCAGAAGATCAGAAGGCAAAAATAACCTACCGGTGCAGCAATTTCCCTTCCTCGTCCACCTCCTTCTCTCTATCTAGAGACAAAAAAATATTGGGAAAAGAATCCCACTATCTCATGACATATGAAGGAGGAGGAGAGAGAAGGGGGAGCAATTCCACTGAAGCCATCCACGGGAGACATTCCTTCCCCTGCCTCC
The DNA here is from genome assembly GCA_036346405.1 of Phyllostachys edulis. NCBI lineage: Eukaryota > Viridiplantae > Streptophyta > Magnoliopsida > Poales > Poaceae > Phyllostachys > Phyllostachys edulis. The sequence continues at coordinate 90,531,615 of CM070562.1, read as the reverse complement.
CTTGTGCTCGAGACATCTAGGAGCCCCTCCTCTTCCTTGTTCCTCCCTTGCCTCTCCTCTTGTTCATAGCGCGACGGGCAAGAATTGTTGGTGAGGAGCAATTGGGATCGATCCTTGCCATGGATGCAGCCCACTGGCACCAGGTAAGCTAATCTGCATAACCCGCTCAAATCGGCACAGCAACTTCGGCATGCATCTAGGGCCACGCGTGCAAGATCTCTCACCACGGGCCGGCCGGGGTTGGCTTCTGTTCTTCTAGATCTTGTTGCTGTGTTCTTGGTCGATCCTTCCTCTTCTTTTGTCTGCCTTGATCTTGGCGCTTGCTTTCCTTGGTGGTCTATGATGATCTCGTGCGCCTTTGTTGTTCTTGGGTACTGCCATGGCCAACCTTTTATTCTTTGTGTAGATCTATGCATGTATCGTCATCTCCTCTCCGGCTCTCTCAGACTCTGTTTGTCTGTCTTTCTGATCTTCTCCATTGGCTTCGAGCTGAGGGCCTTGGGGCCTTTAATTCTCTCCTGCCTTCCCTTTTAATCCTCGAAAGGAGCACACGCACACGCACCGCTTTTCTTTTCCTTTGTTCCTCGCTTTCTTTCTCATCCCCCTTTCCTCTCCTTTTATCTTTTCATCTCTCCTTTTCTCGTAGCTTTTCTCCTTTCCTCCTCTCTCTCCCCCGCACCTTGCATCAAAAGAGTAGCCATGTCTTGGACGATGTAGCAGTAGTACTGCTACGCCACAAACACAAGCCTACAAGAGCACAAACAAAGTTGTGTTTTGTGTGGTGGTGTGTTTCTCATCTTCTCTTTCCTTTTTTTTTCACCTTTTCCTTCCCCTTCCCCCGCTCTTTAATCTCACTTTGTATCCATTTGCTTGGTTCTTTGTTGCACCATAAGAATCCTCGAACCTCATATCCCCCATCCATTTCTCCATAGTCCATGCTCCCATACTACATGTTCTTGCTTCTTAGTTCTTGCTACCTTAACATTGTTTTAGCTTGTACTAAGTACTAACATCTAATGAAGTGCAATATGTGGCCATCATCAGGGGCTAGGGCTAGTGAAGCCCATGGAGGCGACGCTGATGGCTTCAAATCCAAATCCTAATGCGAACTCGAATCGACCACCGGCGCCGCCCCGGCTGCCGGCGCCCAGAGGCCTGCCGCGCCTCCGCGGCAGGAGCTAGCGCGGCGGCGGCCGGGCCGGGCACGGAGCGGCGTGCGCGGCCGCAGAAGGAGAAGGCGAACTGCCCAGGTGCAACTCCACCAACACCAAGTTCTGCTACTACAACAACTACAGCCTCCAGCAGCCGCGCTACTTCTGCAAGACGTGCCGCCGCTACTGGACCGAGGGCGGCTCCCTCCGCAACGTCCCGGTCGGCGGCGGCTCCCGGAAGAACAAGCGCTCGTCTTCCTCAGTAGTGTCGTCCGCGGCCGCGGCCGCGGCGGCCTCTACCTCCGCGGCAGTGTCCGGCACGGTTCCCGTCGGGCTGGCGGCCAAGAACCCGAAGCTGATGCACGATGGCGTGCAGGACCTCAACCTGGAGTTCCCGCACCACCACGGCCGCGGCCTGCAGCCACCGGAGTTCTCGGCGTTCCCGAGCCTGGAGAGCAGCAGCGTGTGCAACCCGGGAGCCAACATGGTGGCCAACGGTTCGGGTGGCAGGGGCGTGGGCGCGCTCTCGGCGATGGAGCTGCTAAGGAGCACCGGCTGTTACGTTCCGCTGCCGCAGGTGCAGCTAGGGATGCCCCCAGAGTACGCGGCCGCGGGATTCTCGCTCGGCGAGCTCCGCATGCTGCCGCCGCCGCAGCAGCAGCAGGTTCAGACCATGCTCGGGTTCTCGCTGGACACGCACGGCACGGGGGGAGGCGGCGGCGCCGGGGCGTACGGCGCGTGCAGCGCTGGGTTGCAAGGGGTGCAGGAGAGCGCAGCAGGCAGGTTGCTGTTCCCTTTCGAGGACTTGAAGCCGGTGGTGAGCGCGGGTGGTGGTGCAAGCGGTGGTGGTGATCAGTTTGAGCACAGTAAGGACCAAGGTGGCGGTGGCCATGAGACCCTGGGGTTCTGGAATAATAGCATGATCGGGAATGGCGGCAGCAATGGCGGCGGCGGTTCTTGGTAAGGTGGTGCCCGCGTGGCGCCGCCGGCATGCATGGCTCATGCACGCGTGGTTGTCAACATGTGGAGATAGAGATAGAGACAAGGAGTTAATAAGCGGTGGTGGTGATTAGTGTTAAATATGGCGTTTGATCTCTCTTTGATCGTTTGGTTTTCGGTTCTTGGTCTTTCCTTCTAAGTGTTTGTTCATGTGTGTGGTGATCGACTTGAGGGCTAACACAGCAGAATACACAGATTAATGGTGGTGACTGGTGAACTGGTGATATACATCTTCGATCTCTCTTCACCAATCCATCTTCATTTCTGATGATCGTGCAATTAATAGTCCATAGATGGGGGTTGTTAATCATGTCATGTGCGTTGTTCATGTAGAATATGTACTGAAGCTTCTTTTTGACTGCAGTGTTCAAGTTCAAGCACATCGTACGTACGTAGGGTGGTGTTAACAAACAGCAAGTTGGTTAGTTATGTATGTCTGGTTGATTGCCCAAACTCTTTTTTGGGGTTTTGGTTTTGCATGCATTGGAAATGCATCATGCATGGGTGACATGTTGCAAGCTTCGATGGAAGATTAAGGGGGTGCAGAATGACTACTTGCGTGTCATCAGTCACCACATTGTTCTACAGTTGGTTTGGTATAGTGTAGAGCTAGTACGTTAGAGAGAGATCAGTGAGGGGCCGGGCCTATAGCATACAATGCTGTACTGATCTAGAGGGTACCCAGTAACAGTCATTTTTTAAATGGTTGGTTCACTAATATCGTGATCAACTCATGGCCTTGAGAACAGCATCTAATGTGTGTTTTATTGTTGTTTACAAGTACATTAATATATAGATATCTTTGGTTATTCACTTATCATCTTTAATATTCTTTGCTTGTATTGTAAATGTATCTGTCATCTCTCTCTCGGCCTCCTCCTGTTATCTTTTCTTGTAACAGGCAGGCTAACTCTGAGATGTCGTATCTCGAGTTCTCGACCATCGTCCCAAAACCGCCGTACCTTTCTCCTCCGGCTCCGGCGTGGCCGCTGTGTCTGAGCTCCGCTGTCCGTGTCTTTGTCTCCGGTGAGCTTCTTTAGGGTCGGGGTTCCTGCGTTAGGGTTGGGTTCCTAGGTTAGGGTCGGGGCGGGGAGGACTACGGTGGATAGTGACGACGACGGGCAGCAAGGTGGCAGTGGCATCACCGGCCTCAGGCTTGGGGAAGCTGGCGGTGGGCGGTGGAGGTCGGCGGGGACAATAAGACCAAAGAAACGGAGGAAGATAGGGGAAAAGGGTGGGACGGTGGAGACGGAGGTCAGCGACGGCGGGAGAGGAGGTGGCGAGCGGTAGTGCCGGCGGTAGACGAGGAAGGGGGCGGCAGCACTGAAATCAGTTAATTTTTTTTAATGATGCGTAGACATACCCATAAGTAGTGCGTATGACTAACACCCTACTTTTACTTTCTCTCTCCACATGGTACTATTATCATATGTTAGGCCATCTGTAAGTGCACAGCATGGTTATTTTTTTTGTACAACCGAGGGTGTTTTTCTAAACCAAAAGGTACCCAGCCTCTTCACCACCATCATGCACACCCCCTGCATCCTGCATCCTGACCTCTCATGCAAAGCTTTATAAGAGATGAACTTTTTCCACTCTTGTTTCTTTGAATGCAAGTTCAACTGCATGCCCACACCAGAAAGTTGCTACCTAATAATGATTCTTCACCACTTTACCATTTCCGGTGTAAATACGACCTTGCATGTGTACATATCTTATTCTTTGATGGACGGCTAGGGTAGTAGCAACATTTTCTCCATACAAGCACCACCGTTCTTTGGAGGGCCCACAAAAACATTCTCCTAGGGATGCGTGCCTGCCGAACACTAGTCCTTCACCTTGTTTCATTTGACCATCCTAATAAATAAACTATCCACTCTCCCATATTAATGTGCTGCTACTACTACTCTCCCAAACTAAGGAAGATAAGATATGCTCCGTTTGGGTGTGTGTGCAAGTGCAACCATGTCCTACAGTCCTAGTTGGCAATTGGCCAATGCTTCTTGTTCCCCTAGTTTATGTAGCTTGAAGTACTCTATATCTAACAAATTTATAACTAGCTGGGCTGGTGCAATTGTTTGGCTAGTTTCTTCGTAAACTAAATAAGCAGGCTAGCGTGCAAATTTGTATCGCTAAAGGAATCTGCTAATCATATCAGATACACAAATTATTTGAATGTAGCGCTTTATTATGATTCCATAATTCTGGTTAATCTGGACCCACTAAATAAACAACGCTAGATTTTTATTGTTTTCTCCATTTAGGACTCACGTGAAATTCTCGTAAAATTCTGGTGTTCCAAATTAAACGGACCTTAATGGAAATTTCATGCCTCCCAAAGCAAACGTGGTAGCTCCTTAACACCATTTTAATCATATAATAGATAATTGTATTAATTACTAGCACGAGTAAAGGCATGGTCTATTATACTACCTCCGGTTTTAAAAGATTGACGCTGTGATGTGATCTGCAGAGCTACAGGGCGTCAAGTATAATAAAACGGAGGGAGCACTGCTATATGGACTTCTAATTTATAGTATCTATCAACTAAATTTAACTCAGAGAATATCTTTTTCTGGTATGGGATTCTTGTTTTATATTTCTTTGTATATGCAAGCTACCTGCTATTTGCTTTTTAGCATACACTAGCTAGATATCATTTCCTCCACTAATAAATGTATGACACTTTTGTAATAAATAAATAAATGTAGACGTTTTAGAAATTAATAAGTTTGTGACGCTTTAGAAACTGCACAGTTTCCAAGGTTACTTTTGGCAATTGTATATGAGCAAAACCTTATAAAACTATAATACTTCAAGTATTTTGCACAACATATCTATTGTTGTCAATTATATCATACTCCTATAGTCCTATGGCCATTCTCATATATATAGTTTTATGTATATTAATGGTCAAAGTCAGAACAAAGGTTGATTGCACAATACACCACGTTTACAGGCATATGTAAACAGATGGGCCAATAGTTAATCTGTTGTATGCTAATTAATTTTCTCAACTATCTTAAAATTAATTTGTTGTTTACATATATAATACTCAGGGGCGGATCCATCATTCTGGCGAGCTCTGGCATCCGCCAAAGCTACCGCCGATCGGGAAACCCCCTCCCCCGAGAAACCAGTACGAAACAATGACACTGCAGCGGAGACACCGAGGAGGTTGGCTGCACCGAGTAGGAGTCGACCAGCGTGGCGGTAGGGCAAGGCCAGCGCAAGGAGGAGGAGGAGGGGCGAGGCCGGCGCAGGAGGCGGCGGGCACTACTACAGAAAAGGTCATCACATACAATTCAAAATCGTCATCACAGATGGTTTTCTGAACCATCTGACTTTATGAGTCAGTGATACTATAAGGTCATCACAGACGGTTTTTGAACTGTCTGTGAAAAAAGTTATCATAAACGGTTCTGAACAAGAACCGTCTGCGAAAATAGACTATTACAAACGTTTTTTTAAATAAAAATCGTCTGTGATAGTTTTTTCTATTGTAAAAAAAAATCGAATTTTGAGTCAAACCAATCAATTGCTGAACAGTAGTTTCCATATGCTCTTTCAATAGTTTGCAAGAAGGTAATTAAAAGATACCCTCTCTCTCTCTCAATCAATGGCTCACTCTCTGACGAGGACGAGGTCGAGTAGAGGCGTCCATCTCGAACCGAATCGGCCTCCCTTGTTGACTACAGATGGGGGTCCTCAGTGAGAACGAAATCTTACAGGATGGAGGGGATGAAATCAGAGTGAGACAGAAACCCGGTTGGGGATTTGGAGGGAAAAACTTCATGCTCACCTGAGGCCAAGATGGGGGTGGCCAGATCTAGCGATACTGGTTGACCCGCAGCACCCCGCTTATCCGAGGGGTCGTGAAACAACGGGCTGTGGACGCGTGTTGGCCTCCTGCGGTAGACATGGAGCTTCTGCGCGTCCCTCCTCCTCCTCCTCGTCAGCTGCATCTCCTCGCCGAACCATGTCGGGGAATCAAGGGCGGTTGATAGAGCTCGACGTGGGGAGGGGAGAGGCAGAGGATGATGGAAGACAAGGCGGGGGTGGGTATAATATATATGGACAACACCAAAACATTTCGCTGTGAGAACCCGAGTTTTTAGACCTAATCGCGTAGCAGTAATCGGTAATTAGTGGTAATTAATCTCGTATTAGCAATGAGCTAATTGTAGTGTCAGATCGTTGTTAAGCAACCGAATCAGTGTCAGCTCGTTAGTATTTTCGGGTTTCCTTTCGCAAGCATTGCATTATTAGTCATTACAACCATTATTTCATCATCCATTTCAATCTCATCATTCAAACACAAGAGTCCTTTGCATTCACTAGTAAAGCAGTAGAATCAAAGTCATAATTAAATTGCAATTTTCCTTTCCCATTAGAAAAGTAAAGCAATAAGTGAATGGTTTACAAGAGTGCTTTACAACAAATTAATCTGTAAGCATATTGCATCATTGTAGTGGACAGCACCACCTGCACCTCTGCTTTCCTTCTCTCCTCTCTTTTTCAATTCGAGCAAAGACGCATAGCGGCCCAAGCCAACAAAGACCTGACCGCCCAAGTTCCACATTCATCCCCCCATCCAAGGGCAGCACCACATTCATCCCCCCCCCCACCAATCAAAGATATCAAGCACAACCAGGTGATAAGAAGTCCAAGCCAAACAAGGGGGAAAGAGAACCTTTCATCCCGAGAGTCCACTCCCTTAGCAAGAAGGCAACCACAAGGGAGGCAAGAAGTCCAGGAGGAAGGGAGCCAAGGAGCCAGGAAGAAGGGCGAAGATCGGGGAGCAAGGCGACGCTAAGGCCAGCAAGGAGGAGCAAGAGAAGATCACCAGCACATCGCCGGCACTGCCATCCTCTTCTCCACCCCAAACCCGCACAAGAGGTAACCCTAGTTGCACCTCAGTAGGCACCACATGCATCCACATCAATCACACATAGCACCAGACTCAGTGGCATCGTAGTGTAGCTCTTAGTTCATCATTTATGCATTGCAGAGCAAGGGGAGGGGCTGGGTTAGAGAAAGAAAGAGAGGGGGTAGACGGCAGCGGGCCGGCGGCGGCCGTAGGCCAAGCCGCACGCTGGCGCAGGCGCAATCGGCGCCATGGAGCCAATCCAGGGAAGGGAGGGGTAGGAGGAGCCGAGCCAAGGCAGCACTGGCCTCCTGGCCGCGCCGGGGAGGCCAGGGAGAACCGCAGGAGGCGGCGGCGTAGGGTGGCGGCGAGCTCACAGGGGCGATTAGAGAAAAGAAGTTTGGTGGGGAGATAGTTTGGTAGGTACTTGTAAGGGTTAGTATTTGCAGCTTTAGCAGCTGTTTGGGGCGATAATAGTAATAACCTTGGCGTTGTGAGCTATTAGACTATATAAAAATATGTGCACCGCATGCGAGTAGATATCAGTAGATAGATTGGTCTAAATTAGAAATAGGAAAAGGTGTAGAAAATTAATCTGAGACCTTTAAAATGAATTAATCACCGAATTGAACCGCTACATTAAATAGATAGCCTGTTGTGTTAGAAATAATTTAACCAGGTTCGAATAATTGAATTAATCAACCCCGAGTTTAATTAAGGCTGTAATTAAAGGCGTGTGCACTTAAAATAAAATCGGTTAGGTTGTTTTGCATGCGTAGAATTAATTAAGCATAGTTGCATGCGCGCGTATTTAGTATTTTATGTTCTTGCGATTAAAGCTATTGCCAATAACCTTAATCCTAAAGCTGGTAGACTGTAGAACGACGATAGTTGGGGAGTGCTAACTTACGGGGTTCAAAAATGTTATTAAATTAAAATCCCCTAACAAAAAGAATCATCTAACTATTGTGCACCTAGTAGCACTAAAATGCCACTAAGTATTTACTTATTTATTTATTATTCATACCGTTGTATAAATTGAAGCAGACGAACCAACAGGAGTAGCTGATACCGAGTTCATCGACACCGACCCTTTCTTCTACTACAAAGGCAAGTGATTCTCTTGAACATAAATATAGTTATCTTAAATGTAAACCGTATTTTACTGTATTATATGTCTATTGCATCAAAATTGTTTTCTCAAAACTTAAATCAATGATCGAGATGAAAATGATTAAGATGAATATGAAAGAAATGAGAATGAGTAGAGGAAAGAAATGAGAATTACTAGGTTGGTAAAAGGGGGCCCGGGCAGGGGAACGCGACGATGACGATGAGGTAAGAGATGGGCCCTTTTTTATATATGGTTATAATATAAGGACAAACAAAACTCTTACTCGGTCAGAGACCGTAAATTCAGTACCAACCATTTTCCCGTTTCGACAGGCAGAAAATGCTACCTTGTTACGTAGTTATGTTCTCCACAATGGGTCACATTGGAGTGTTGGGTACAAAAGAGAGCCGCCCTAAGGTGGAGTGTTGAGCACGGATGAGAGCCGCCTCAACCAACATTATTGGAACTCGGTGTATGACGAGGTCAGCAGTGTGATTAAATCAGCACCGATGGAAAGTAATGGGTGGAGACTTGATCACGTAACCTAGAAAACATTCTGTATTCTAAACTCGAACCCGCATTAAAGGAAATGCAGGGGACCTGACTCATTTAGAGCTCAGAATAACTATGGGTAAAGTCGTACAAGCCTGCGCAGTGCTATACAAAATCATGAATTCATGCCAGTCTCCTGGATTGGAGTCTACGGGAACCGCAGAGGTCTTTCTTCTCTCCGAGTGACAAGTAGTGTTTTCAGTATTAAAATTTGCCACCTAATGTTTTAATAAATTATTTTCAGAAAAGAGATGAATTAGAACTTGTAATGACAACAGAGATGAGGCATCCGGTGCATTTTTGCTATTAATACTTGCTGAGTACACTCGTGTACTCAACTTTGTTAGTATTCTCCTCTGTAGATCCTAGTCCGACCGAGAACTATCCCGAGTGGGATGACGGACATGCAGGTACCGATGCAACCGCAGGAGGAGAAAGCGCTAACTACGAGGACTAGGGCAAGAGGGGCGCCATATTAGATGCGTGGGGCGAGTGGAAGATCGGTGGGGCAAGGAAGACGAGCAAGGGGATTTAGTCCCGTCTACCAGTTGTAAATTACTATGTAAGAACCTTAGCCTTACGTGACTAACTGAGATAAAAGTACAGTTTCTATCTTATTGAAAAGTACATTTTCTATCTTATTGTCTCTCTGTGTAACTCTGGTAAAGGCTTACTATTCGTTGGAGCAGTGTTTTACTGAGCAAATAAATAGTAATCCGTATGCCTAAGTGTGATTATCTTTGGGGTAATGACACGGAGCGTCACATTCGCCTCCCGCGCAAGTGTTCAAAAATTTCTGCGAATCACAGACGGTTTCAAACAAAAAACGTCTGTGATGAGCTAATATCACAAACTGTTCATATTAAAAACCGTCTGTGACTCTGTGATTTTACCATGACTTGAAATGCCTAACTCTGTGATTTTACCATGACTTGAAATGTCTCCCTGATTTTACCATGACTTGAAACGCCTAACTCCCTGATTTTACCATGACTTGAAATGCTTAGCTCCCTATGTGATTGCGATTTTTGTTTCAAGATTTTGAATGACTGACTATTTAATTTGCTAGCAATGGTTCGCATGCGGATTGTAGTTATTGATTCTATTTAGTGTTATGTAGTATGATTGCAATATAGTTTATGTATAGATTTCTTTGCTTTGGGGTTTACTCTTGGTCCATGCAGATGACTTCGTCATACCTAATATTTTGTTCCGGGTTGTCAATGATAATACTCTCACGTACTTTTTTTTAAGGGAACAGGCGTAATTGGCCTAAGTTCTAGTTTCATTTATAGAGAAGCCCATAACAAGAGCTAAAGAGAAACAATACAAAGGGTTGACACTGAACGTGCAGGCGTATGCTACTAGTACTCACTAGGTAGCACCTCTCCGTCGACTTTGTGATACCTCCGGTTTATTGCCATGCCTCTGTTTTGTCTGTACGTTGTCCCCTCTGTCGTTAACTTTCGAGAACGAATGCTACGTACATGCCCCGATCCAAGGCGACGCAGTCATTATTGTTAATTAATTGCGTGCAATTTAGTTGCTTCCTTTGGTAGGAGCCTTAGTCATTTCTGAAACACGAGGTACTAGTGCTAGTAGTGTGCTTGCTCAATCCTCACAGTAATACAAAATTCGAAACCCTGATATCTGAATAGGAGATGATCTTTTTTTTTTCCTGGGAGAAGAATAGTACTAGATGAATTCACTGTATAGAAAAGCTGCAGTATATGTATAACATTTCGTAACCCTCTTGATAAATATTCTGTCATGTAAACGACAAGAATAGTGCTTTGACAGCACTTCTAGGTCGAGCGCATACAATGCATAGTTAGATCAGCTTCTGAGTGTGCCTTGTTTCGTCCATCCACTCTTATTGTCCGCTCGATCGTCTGGTCGTTGTGCCTAGCAGTGAGTGAAATATAATGGTAAGTTCTTCCAAATAATGGCTAGATTGATGCAGATATGAAGTAGTTCTTGATGTATCAATATCTGCTAATTTTACTGTGTGTCCCGTGTGGCAACTGCCAAGTGAGATTCTGCTATATATGGCTATCTATGCCCATAAATTATTGTTGGTTTCGCATGCATGCTGGTCATTGATACAATGTTTCTGACTATTGAGTAGGTGTAATTTAAAAGGAGAATCAACAATATATTGTAAGCACCAACAATATACTGTTGCATATGTCTTACCCATGTAAGAGCATCAATATGCTGCAACTTAGATATTCTTTGCTGTTTGATAAAGAAAGACGGCAGGGTGAAGACGGCCGGATATCAATCTGAATATCCAACGAGGTGAATTTGCTGCTTAAAAGAAAATAGTAGGAAAAAATGAGACATGGATCATGGATGGCAGCCGGAGCAGCAGAGAGGTGTGCAGAGGCTTCGCTTGCAAGCACAAAAAAGGCACATTGCACAAAACGGGAAGCCTCTAGCTAGGGTGCACAGTGCCTGTTAGGTCGGCCGTCGGCAGGCACGCATGCATGCGCTGGTGCATGCCGCTGCCATCCTTTTATATATGTTTGCCTATGTGGCAACAAGCCAACAATACGTGCAACAGCACACTCATGGAAGCTCAGTAAGGCGCAGCTGCATAGCCTGCATGCCATTACCTACTATATGAAGTGCAAGAAGATCAGTACTAGTACTAGTTGCAAGCAGGGAAAAAAAACCTGGCCGGTAAAAAAACCCAGCCGGTAACCGCCGGTTACCGGGGGAGGGGAATCCCGGCCAAAAAAATTTGAATTTTGGTTTTGTTTTTTTTTTGGCCTTTTCAGAGTGTTTCACATGGGATTCCCTCCCCCCCCCCTCTTGCTGTTGGCTGAGTCTCAAATCGAAGATTCCCTTGCATGAGAGCCTCAAGCCTCCCTGTTGTTCCTTGTGAGGATTCCTGTTGTCTGTCTCTCTCTTGTCCCCCTCCCTCTTGTGCCTGCTTGCTACCTTCAGACCTCCCTCCCTCCATTTGTTGCCTCCCTCTCTCCATTTGCAGCAGCAGCAGGCAGTAGCAACACTCAAGGGAGAAGCAGCGGCGACGGCGGCGGCAGCAGCAGTAGGTATATGCTCAATTTCTCAAATACTAGCATGTATATGCTCAAGTTCTCAAGTTTCTTCATGATACTTCATAGTTCATATAGACATATTAAACTTGGAGACTCAAGAAACTATTACATAATCAATCTCATGATTTTCCCTTTCCTTTCCTCAAACTCATATAGACTAAAATTCATGAAAAGAACAATAAGACATACAATGAAATGCCCTGATGCCTCGCTGTTTTGTACTGATAGCCAAAAAAGGAGTGCAAATCTTACAAAATACTTGCACCAGGCTGTTCAACCCATGAGGTACTATTGAGTGTTGTATTAACTACTAATTTCTAAATCAAAAGGATTACGAAAGGAAAAAAGGAGCTGCTGCATCACCCAAGTTCCAGTAGTAGATCATAAAAATGGATTATGAAAGCGCCAACATTGAAGCATAGATGCTGAGCTGAATGCACTATAGTTTATGTGTCCTACCAAAACATAACTTCATTACAAAACCATTAGTGCATGTGCATCAGCTAAAACTGTCCCACACTGTTTGTTATTTGATCATTTGTAAATGTAAATTTCAAAACAAGTTAATCTATAGCACACATCAATGAAGTTGCATCCTGAGGGTTGGATCCTCACCAACATCAGTTTAAGTGTCATGGGTGTTGTGTTCCTTTAGTCATCGATATTTACAAAATTGACCCATTTTTCATCCTATATGGATTATTGTAGGTGATGGCTCCTAAATCTATCAATGTTTGGGAACATTGAGAGAGACTAGGAGGTGCTGGTTGGAAGTGCAGATATTGTAATCTAACGAAATCAGGCGGAGGTGTCACCTGCCTAAAAGAACATCTTGCTGGGAGACATAGAGATGTTGTTGCTTGCAGTGGGGTTCCGGCGGAAGTCCGAAGGCTCATGCTAGCAAGTCTTGAAGAAGCGAAGGTAAGAAAGAAAGCTATTAAAGATGAACGACTGCGAATGGAGCAAGCTGCAAGAGAGCCTGTAGCTCGTGGGACATCATCTCAAGATGTCTTCGATGATGACGAGAAAATACAGATGGAATGGGCTCACCGAGAGTCGTTGGAGGTACACCGGCTCTAACAAAGGGCAACAGCCAGGGGTGGAACGTTTGAACATGGTGGTGGCAGTGGAAGTGGTAGGGGGAGTGGAAGTGGCAGTGGAAGTGGAAGTGGTAGGGGAAGTGGAAGTGGTAGATGAAGTGGTACCATTTCTAGGATATTTGGCAGGTCACAGTCCGTGAGAGTTGATTATGATATTTTGGCAGGTCAGGCACCCCTCCAACCGCGCACTGATACAACACTACGTGGAGATGCAAAGTCAAAACTTGGAAAATTTTGGTCTAAGTGGTTCCATAGTAATGACATTCCTGGAAAAAAAAAGCAGAGTGTCCTTATTTTCGGATTGCCATCAAAGAGACACAAAAACTTGGTCAAGGCGTGGCGTCACCAAGAGGCCATGAAATCGATGGGTCATATCTTGATGCTAACGAACAAGAAATAAAGCAGTATGTAGCACAGTTCCAAGATGACTGGGTTATATATGGAGTCTCTATCATGTGTGATTCATGGTCATGACCTACACAGCCGAGTATTATTAACTTCATGTTGTATTGCAATGGAAGAATATTTTTCCATAAGTCAGTGAATGCAACCGGTGAGATGCAAAATACTAACTTTTTGTATCGTGAGATACATAAAGTTGTGGAAGAAGTTAGAGTTCAACATATTATTCAGATTGTGACTAACAATGGTGCAGAAAGCATGTCAACTGGTAATTGAAAACTATCCAACTTTAGTCTGGCAGCCGTGTGCGGCGCATATCGTCAACCTCATGTTGAAGGATATTAGCCACTTCTAGGAGGTTGCTAGAGTTGTCAAGGCGGCCAAGAGGATTTTTCGGTTCCTATACAGCCACGGTCGCCTCCATAATGAAATGCGAGAACATATTGGAGGAGAGATAGTTCGTCCAAACGCCACAAGGTTTGGAACGACATTTGTTTTCTTGAAAAAATTTTGGGATAAAAAAGACAAGTTTATGAAGTGGATGGTGTCAGATGTGTGGAGCTCCAACCATTTGTGCACGACCGAAGAAGGAGAATACATGTATTCCTGTCTCACATGTAGACAATAGTGGACCTCTATGCATTGGGTCATTAAAGTGGTAAAACCGATTTATCGACTATTAAGATTTGTAGACCAGCAGAGACCCGCAATTGTGGCAGGATTGATTGGAAAAACATACGAAGTCAAGCAAGAACTTGAAGATGCATTGACAAATGATGAGGCTACCTGTGATCATGTTATGGAGGTAGTTAATAAAAGAATTGCAATGCTCAAGAACCGCACCTATGTGATTGCAAGCAAGTAGATAGTTCTCTAAATCCTAACACATAAATTATATTTGTTGTGTTTTTTCTAACATTGTAAGTGTGTTTAGACAGCGGCAGTGTTAAACCTGCAGAGCCACAACCTATATGGTTTGGCGAAGAATCCAGCTCTCGTCGTTTCCGTGACAATGGCAATTCAAAGAATAGCCGATACACCCGAGGAGGCAGTGCAGGCTCTAAGCGAGCTAATATTCTATCGTAATCGACGAGGCCTATTTGCTTCAAATGAAGCTTACATTAGTGCATCTCGTTAAACTGTAGGTATGTTGTTATCAACTTGTATATACATAGAAAATCAACCGTCATTATGAGTTTAATGTAATTTTCATGTTACTTGTAGCTACATGGTGGATGACTTTTGGAGCGGAGACACCAACACTAAAAAAATATGCCTTGCGGATTGTCTCACAATGTGTTTCCTCCAGTGGATGTGAACGTAATTGAAGCACATTTGCTTTGGTGCATACACAATTGAGGAACCGTCTTGGGTACAGGAAACTACATAAGCTCATATATGTCCACTACAATCTAAGGCTGCGATTGCAAGAGCATGAGACTAGAAATGAGGATAGAGATGTAGATCCTTTTGGCGATCTAATTAATGCCACTATGTACGACATGGATAACCCAATCCATGAGTGGCTTGATAGCTCCATGATATAATCGGAGCCTGTAGTAGACGAGGAAGGTGAGCCCCCCATTCCATCCAAGATTGTAGTTGATACCATCCCTGAGGAGGAACTGGAAAAAGCACTCACTACTACAAAAATGCTAATACTGGACGCCTGATCACAGATGGTTCATCGAAACCGTCTGTATTAAATACAATCACAGATGGTTTTTGTTCAGAGACCGTCTGTGTTACTTTCCACGCTAAAAACCGTCTGTGAAGAGGTAATATCACCAACGGTTCATATTGAAAACTATCTGTGAAGTATCATAGACGGTTCTGACAAAAAACCGTCTTTGATATTACCTATGAATCCCATGCTAGCTCAAGGACTTATGGACGTCGAGATGCCAACCTATTGTAGGGATATGGGTAGGCTATGATAGCAACAATTCAAAAATTCTACCACGTAAACCAGGAAGCCAAGCAATAAGATGATCACAGATCGTTACCACCACACGCGCAGAGCAGCGGAAGAAGAGTTGGTGCAGCCTGGTCCAACATAGAACGCGTGGATGTAGTGGTCATAGTCGATCGTCCAGCATCGAGCACGTCGATGCAGTGGTCGTAGTCGATCGTCTCCTCCAAAGAACCTCTCTGAGTTCCTTATGAAGATCGTGGATCGTCCTCAAAGCGCAACAAAGACAACGCGATAGCACCTCTACGGTATCCACACGTCCAGAGAAGGAACAACCATACGCCGGTGTGCTAGCACCAAGTCGAACGGCAGAGCACTTAGGAAGATGGCGGCTAGGGTTTCGGTGGAGCAACTTACATTAACTCGTCTGTATCGACATAGCCTCAAGCATCTCCTTATATAGTGCTCGTGACGGATTCTATCCGAACACGTTTGATGAATCATATTTGTACTGGTTTGTTCCAACCCGTTAAGTATGTGACCCGTTAGGTTTATGCATAATCAGTTGTGACTTGAAAACCCTTTCCGACCACGAGTCGTTAGTGGTTCCTAGTAGAACATAGCGATTCTCGAATACACACAAATTATATTAGACAAACCTTATTGCAATATGATCTACGACCAGGTCCTCATCACTTACGACCAGGTCCTATCTGTATACGACAAGTTCGTAACTCCTTACGACCAGATTACGACCACTCTGTGATTACGTTCGACCAGTCTACGACCAGCTCGTATCTCCATACGACCAGTCCGTAACTAATCGAACTAAGAGACCTACTCGTGTATTCTCCCTTTGCCTCACGATATCTGGTTGAACTCCAGGTGAGATGTTGTGTCATCCATGGACTGTTCAATACTTTCTCGATCCAGTGTCGGATAACTTCACGTGGTCGAACACTTCGACCACTAGTGGCATGGCCATGCACTTACTTTATCCGACCACAATGAGGGGGTCCAGAGACATGTCTCCTGTTATGTTAGGAGGAGCAAATCCCATATTCGACCAGTCACATTCTTCCGCATGTTTCAGAGCATACTCGAAAGCTACCTTTATAACTACCCAGTTACGAGTAGCGATTGGCAACCCCTAAGAGTGCTATTACACATGTAGGAAACCATGCTGATCTCAGGTCTAAGGATTATACATCATCATTGCTTGAGACCAACTAACGACACATGGAATCATAACAATCTCAATAGTGTCTCAAGGTGGGTCTTATCGAACATCATGTTCTCTAACATATGTCCATATTATTGGTTTGATATCTCCATATCCATGACTTGTGAAACATAGTCATCAACCAATACATATGCTAGTCTATTCATATGTGTTCTCATATGTTTCCAACCAGGGAACATTTAAGAATAATCATCGTAGAAATATAGAGTTTCACAATCAAGTCACATACTTGATAATAAATATTAACGATATTATTCTAGGAACAAGATAACATATTATCTAATGTTATGAACATAATGAAATATAATCATCTCTATGATTGCCTCTAGGGCATATTTCTAACAGTCTCCCACTTGCACTACAGTCAATCATTTAAGTATCTAATACCGATATCTCTTGTGTGCGCCTCATGCTTTGGCTGTGTGAGAGGCTTTGTCAACGGATCAGCAACATTTAAATCCGTATGAACTTTGCATATCTTAACATCTCCTCTATCCACCAATTCGCGAATAAGATGATAATGCCCGAGTATATACTTGGATTTCTGATGGGATCTAGGCTCCTTAGCCTGCGCAATGGCTCCATTATTGTCACAATAGAGATCCATTGGGCTCAAGGCACTCGGAACCACACCCAACTCAGTAATGAAGTTCCTTATCCAAACACCTTCTTTTGCAGCTTCAGAAGCCGCAATGTACTCGGCCTCTGTCGTAGAATCAGCAACCGTTTCTTGCTCAGAACTTTTCCAGCTCACTGCTCCTCTATTCAAAATGAACACAAACCAGATTGCGAACGATAATCATCTTTGTCGGTTTGGAAACTTGCATCGGTGTAACCATTTACAACGAGCTCTTCATCACCGCCATAAACTAGGCACACAACCTTAGTCCTTCTCAAGTACTTAATAATGTTTTTCATAGCTGTCCAGTGACCTTCACTAGGATCAGCTTGATATCTACTCGTAACATTTAGAGCATATGATACATTTGGTCGAGTACATATCATGGTGTACATGATAGATCCAATAGCTGAAGCATATGGAATACCATTCATACGGTCTCGCTCATCAGTTGTCGAAGGACACTGACTCTTGCTAAGACTTATGCCATGTGACATAGGCAAGAACCCTTTCTTGGCATCCTTGATGTTGAACCGAATCAATATCTTGTCAATATAAGTACTTTAGCTTAATCCAATTAGCCTTCTTGATCTATCTCTATAGATCTTTATCCCTAAGATATATGCTGCCTCTCCTAGGTCCTTCATAGAAAAACTATTTTTCAATGATGACTTAATGGATTCCAGCATAGGAATGTCATTCCCAATCAATAATATGCCATCCACAAATAAGATTAGAATAACAAGCGCGCTCCCACTAACCTTCATGTAAACACAATGTTCTTCTTTGTTCTTGATGAAACCAAACCTTTTGATCTCCTCATCAAAACGTATATTCCAACTCCGAGATGCTTGCTTCAATCCATAAATGGACTTCTGAAGTTTGCAAATTTTACTAGCATTCTTTGGATCGACAAAACCTTCAGGTTGTGTTATGTACACATCCTCATCTAGGTTTCCATTAAGGAAAGCCGTTTTGACATCCATTTGCCATATCTTATAGTCAAAATATGCATCAATAGCTAGAATGATCCGTATAGATTTAAGTTTCGCTACCGGTGAGAAAGTCTCATCGTAGTCAACCCCTTGAACTTGTCGAAACCCTTTTGCGACTAGTCGAGCTTTATAAATATGAACATTTCCATCCATGTCAATCTTTTTCTTATAGATCCATTTGCACTCAACGGTTTTAACACCATCAAGTGGATCGACTAGGTTCCAAACCTGATTGTCACTCATAGAGTCTATCTCGGATTTCATGGCTCCAAGCCATTTCTCAGAGTCTGGGTCCATCATTGCTTCCTCAAAAGTCTTAGGCTCATCATTATTCAATAATAATACATCATGCCCATACCTTATAGGCAATTGATGTGGCCTTTTAGATCTACGTGGGGCTGATGCCTCATCTACAGGTTCAATAATATTTTGCTTATCCTGTAGAGGTTCAGTAGGAATTGAAACACTTTTAGACGTTTCTCGAATTTCTTCGAGTTGCACCTTTCTCCCACTGACTCCTTTTGAAAGAAACTCTTTCTCCAAAAAGACACCATTTCGGACAGCAAAAACTTAGCCCTCTTCTCGGTTGTAGAAATAATATCCTTTGGTTTCCCTAGGATATCCTATAAAGAAGCATTTATCTGACTTGGGTGTGAGTTTATCAGACGTCAAATGTTTAACATAGACATCACATCCCCAAATCTTTAGAAAAAAAAACAAACTATGACTCTTTCTAGTCTATATCTCATGTGGTGTCTTATCTATTGATTTAGATGGTACCCTATTTAAAGTGAAAGCGGCAGTTTCTAGAGCGTAACCCCAAAAAGACAATGGCAGATCCGATTGGCTCATCATCGACCGAACCATGTCCAATAAGGTCCGATTACGTCGCTCGGACGCCCCCATTCCATTGTGGAGTGCCCGGTGGTGTAAGCTGTGGAATAATTCCATATTGCTTTAAATGATCACTAAATTCATGGCTTAAAAATTCACCTCCACGATCAGATCGTAAAGATTTGATTGTCTTGCCAAGTTGATTATGTACCTCACTCTGGAACTCCTTGAACTTTTCAAAGGATTCCGACTTGTGCCTCATTAAATAGATATATCCATATCTACTATAATCATCGGTGAAAGTAATGAAGTACTGAAAACCACCTTTAACTGTCATGCTCATTGGTCCACACACATCAGTATGTATGAGTGCCAGCAAGTCGGACGCCCTCTCATTCCGATCAGTGAAAGGTGTCTTGGTCATCTTTCTGAGTAAGCAAGATTTGCACATTTCAATTGATTTCAAATCAAATGAGTTTAGAATTCCATCATCATGGAGCTTCTTCATGTGTTTCTCACTTATGTGACCCAAACGACAATGCCAAATGAAAGTGAAATTCATATCATTAGGTCGAAGCCTCTTTGCATTAATATTATAGGCGGGTGCATCATCAAGATTTTAAAAAAAAAACCATTCGAAATAGGAGCATAGCCATAAAACATCTCATTCAAAAATATAGTACAACCATTGTTCTCTATAATAAATTTATAACCCTCTGCCATCAAACATGAGGTAGAGATAATTTTTCTACTCATGGCTGGAACGTAATAACAATTATTCAATTCCATAATAAATCCTGAGGGCAAAACTAATGGCAAAGTCCTGGCTAATGCAACAACCTTACTTTATTCCCGATGCGAAGATCCATCTCGCCCCTTGCAATTCTCCTACTCTTTGTTAAACTCTGCATCGAATTACAAATATGAGCAACCGATCCGGTATCAAATACCCAAAAGTTAACAGATGAATCAGCAAGAAAAATATCTATAACATTAATACCTGAAGTGGAAGGTTTAGTCCTACCATTTTTTTTTCAGATCAGCCAGGTATTTCTTGTTGTTCCTTTTCCAATGGCCTGGCTCCTTGCAGTAAAAGCATTCATTCTCTTGAGTTGGGCCAGACTTAGTCTTGGGCTTAGGCTTGTTAGTTTGGATCTCATCCGAAACTTTAGTCTTGCCCTTACCTTTGACCAAAGTCTTAGCCTTCTTCTTGAAGCTTGTACTCTTTTGCACCATCATCACATGACTATTACTTTTTTTAATGCTGTCCTCTGCAGTCTTAAGCATCATATGCAGTTCGGCGAGATTCTTGTCTAAGCCATTCATATGTAAGTTCAGAATGAACTGCCCATAGCTTGCAGGTAGCGAAGCAAGAATCAAATCTGTAGCCAACTCTTGACTAAGTGGAAAGCCAAGTTTTTCCAAGCTCTGTGTGTAACC